>OY728160.1:1443752723-1445002723 GCA_963277665.1 Viscum album | reverse complement strand
CTTTATCAGTGCTAGAAAAGTCGATTAATAGCGCTAAAAAGCACTATTAATCGAGGCGAGGATAAAGGGGGTCCCTTTTATCAGCACTCTGAAAAGCGTTGATAAAGGTCCCTTTTATCAGCGCTAAAAAAAGTGCTGATAAAATGGGTCTTTTAACAGCTCCTTTAAAAAGTTTTGATAAAAGTCAAAAAAATCAAAAAATAAATAAAAAAGAATTATATAATGCGAGGGATGATCTTTTAACAGCGCTTGACCCCCCCCCCCCATCAGCGCTAGGCAGACCCCCCTCACACTCTCCCACACGCTGCCCTTCTCATGCATCCCCACACGCACGCACCCCTTTGCTTCCACCAAAACTCAAACCCGTGACCTCTCCCCTTTCGCAGCTGCACCTTTACCACTACACCTTTTCCTTTTTTTCTCTATTTAATGATATATCTATTTATTTATATACATATAGTTATATTTATTTGTATATTAATATAGATTCATATTAGTATAAATATATTTATTCATATATTAGTATATATATATTCATTCCTATATTAATATATGTTTATATTTATTTATATATATATTTTTAGTTATAATTTTTTATCCGTATATTTATTTTTATATTAATATATATTCACAAGATTAGTTTTAAATACATTTATGAAATATTTTTTTCATGTGTTTTTATAAATAAATAAATAAATATATACATACATATATACAACACACACACGCACACACATATGTATATTTACGAATAAATACATATATGTGTGTGTGTGTTTTTGAAAAGCCATAGAATGTTAAAATGACCATAACTTATAATCCAGAATCCCGTTTCAACTCTACAACCAGTAAAATCAAAGAAAATGAAACAATATTCGATATTATATGTGGTATAGGCCTAACAGACATCCGGATCAGAAGTTATACATGTTTGAATGTTAACAAATCGGGGTATCCTCACTAAAAACTCAGTTTTGGGGGACTTATGGGCTTTTTTGGACCTCGAAAAATGTGACAAAAGCTTTTCTTAGGTCACTAGCATGTATAGATTGTCACATGCTTCGATTTGATATGTTATAGAGCTCAAAAGGACACCCAGATCAAAAGTTGTGGCCATTTGAAGTTTGAGTTACATTTTCAACTTATTTTAGATCTTTTATTGATTTTTTTGATTTTTTGTGTCTTTAAATTGTTATTAAATGATTTTTAATCAATAATAATTATAAAATTATTAATCAATAATATTTTTTAAGATATTTTAAAGCCATTTTCACTAAATTTATTATATATTAAATGTAATAGTCTATTTATACTTATCTAAAACATATTTAAAAAATATATATTATATTTATATCAATATAAATATACTTATATAACAATATTTTTTTCATGATTTTTTTTGAAACATAAAATTTATCAGTGGTAGGGAAAATGCTGATAAATCCCCCCCTTTATTAGCGCTACTAAAAGAAGCGATGATAAAGGGGTTCCCTTTATCAGCGCTAAAAAAAGCGTTGATAAAGGGGGCCTTTATCAGCGCTAAAAAAGCACTGATAAAGGGGGCCTTTATCAGCGCTAAAAAAAGCACTGATAAAGGGGGGGCCTTTAAATAGTGATTTTTTTAGTATTGGTAAAGGGAACCCCTTTATTAGCGCTTCTTTTTAGTGCTAATAAATTCCCCCTTTATCAGTACTTTTTTTAGCACTGATAAAGGGGCAGCGCTTCTCTTGCCCGTTTTTGTAGTAGTGTATACTCACCTTTATATATATATATTTCTAGGTCAAGGTTGGTGAATGGGATGGATAATACTTGCTGGTGGTGGTTGTTGGAGTCTATGGTTATTCGTGGAGTTGTTTTCAAGGGATTTTTTTCACATTATCTATTTTGGATTATTTGGTTTATATATAAAATTTCATGCATTGTGGGATATTGGTTTTATTTCATAGATTTGATTGGTGGATTTATCTTATAATCTTGGTATTTGTGATGGTAATTCCTCCCATATGTGAATTTTATACCCTTAGTTTTAGTCATCATCCTATGGCCTATTAGAGGTGGGATTTTGGGGTCATACTTATCTTCACTACCATGCTAGGATGGGATCAAATGGGGAGTATTTTTAAAAATTATTATTACTGATGAATTTTTCAAAATTCTAAGGGGTTAAGTGACTTTTTGTATTTATTAGTGAATTAGAAGTCTCTTAATTCTGCTTAATTTGGAAATGAAAAAATTGAAGCACTGTTAGTGAGATAATATGGAGTCTATAATGAGTTGGAATACATGATTCATATGAAAATGTGTGAGGTTACTGATTTTGAGGAATATTCATTGAGTCTCAAGTGTTGGGGTGATGGATAAAAGATGGTATTGGGATTTAGTGGCATGAATCACCAAAATATTAATAGGTCCTAAAGAGCATATTTTGGTATAGGTCTATAATATTATAATGAGTTCATTTTATTAGTGATCATGTCCTGGTGATAAAGAAATCAAAATTAAATGGTTCTTATAGAATGGGGATAAGATCATCCCTTTGGAAAGGAGCACATTGTCATTGTTTTTAGGAAACAAACCTTGTTTTTAGATAATTATAATTAATGTTTTGGGTGATGTGTATAGTAAACCTAGACCAATAGTGGTCAATGTTTCATGATAGTAAATGGATAAAAAAGGGTATTAAATATACAATTTTCTATAAATATAAAATTTTTGATATTGGTCTATGATAAATGAATGGAGTCGGTGTGATTCATAGTTAATGGATATGAGATTTTGGAAATAGGATGGTATGGTGTTTAGGATTAGATAATGTCAATACTTGTGGGAGATTACGATAACTAGTTTGAAAAAGAGAGCCTTCATGAGATGGATTTTGTCCCAAGAAAAAAATATTTGAATTAAAGATGGGTTTGATTGAGAATTGATATGGTATAGCTATGAGTGGGTGGGTGATATGTTGTAGACCAATGACATTAACCATATAAGGATGCCATTCATAATTGGGTAAAACAAAAAATTCTCCTATATTATAAAATCATCATAGAGTTGATGAATTTAGTTCATACAATAGTGCATGGTACAACATGTTTTTAGATGCAGTTGGTTCATTGGGGTACTGACTAGTAAATTTCATGCGTGATTGGTGATAATGAAGTGATTTTTTACCAAGTGTTTCATTCAAATGATTATTGATGAATATTATGGGTTGGTAAAAGATGAACCTAGGGATTGGAAAATTTCATTGGTTTGTGTGTGGTGGTGTACATCATAATTATTAAGATATTCAGGAGTGGGAATGTGAATTAGAACTCAGTTACTGGTACGATTTATGGAAGGTTTATGTATATGATCCTCAAATATTTTAAATGATATGGTTCTGAGTTTGTAGTTTCCTACACCATCATGTGTTGATAGAATCAAATAAATTCCAAAATCTATTGAAATTGGAATAAAGGTAGATTTTATGTTTTAGATTTGGATTAATGGAATAAGATTTTAGACATATCTTAAATATGTAAATATTGATTTTAGATGTGGAAATTTAGTTGTCAAATACCGATAGAAAATTTGGTTTGTTGGGGAAATTAAAGTAGATTTTGAGTGTGGATGTAGGGTCCATCAGTTACCTAGTGAGAAGGTTTTTGGTGTTGTACCACCATCCAGGATACTGGAATCCTAGTGAGACTCCACCAGACTACTAATGGGGCACTGGGTTGTTGGTGGAGTTCCACTGAGTACTCAATAATCCCATCCCTTTTTATTTTAATAGAATAAAAAATTAGAAATTTTGGTCCTTTTACTTTATACCTCTTTAGGGTTCTTGGTAAGGGGATGCCCGATTGAAGTGGGAGGGGCTTCCCTTTTATCTATTTTCCCCTATTATCTCATGGTTATCCAAGTTGGTTTAGGAAGGGTTGGTGCATTGGATTTGGTAAGTTCCCCCCCCCCTCTTCTCCTCTTCTTATTCCTTCTTCTTCCTCTTATGTTTTGTGATGATTTTTATTAGGAATTTCATGTTTGATTTTCACTGAATTATGGTGGAATCACATCATAATGATGGGTAATTCATGTGTGGAGGTTAGAAGATTCTTAGTAGAAATGATCACATAAGGATGTATGGAACTTTTCTAGAGGTAAGTGACCAAATGATTTATTTTTTGAATTTTATCAATTATATATGAAATTTCTTGTTTAATTAAGGAAATATTTTGGGGATATTGATCATAAAGTGACCAAGATTCATCTATGAGTCATCATCATGCCTTTTCATAGAATTTGAACCATATGAGATAGTACTATGAGATTTAATGTGATTATTATATTGAGAATTAATTATGTAAATTAATTATAAATGGTTTATAATTAATTAGTTAATTAATCTCTTGGATTGAGATAGGAACATAGGGATGCGATGATGATGGGATAAGTTTGGATGAGGTCGTTGAGATTTGATCAAGAGAGGGTAACTCCATGATAAAGTTATTTCATCCCTAATTTTTTTCTTATAAATAATTACATGTATTTGTGTAATATAAAATTTGGAATTAAGAGAGTGTGACTTAACCAAGTGATCGCTGGTGGGATTTTCTAATTAAATGGAA
Source organism: Viscum album (assembly GCA_963277665.1). NCBI lineage: Eukaryota > Viridiplantae > Streptophyta > Magnoliopsida > Santalales > Viscaceae > Viscum > Viscum album. The sequence continues at coordinate 1,444,998,119 of OY728160.1, read as the reverse complement.
TTTGGTATGACCTAATAAGGTCATGATAGTTATCCTTCTCATGTTCCCTCTGGGATTGAGTCACTTTAAATCATTGACTAAATGAGATGAAAGTGGTTAGATTAGAAAGGTAAACCATGAAGGGTGTTAAACTTTAAGTAAAGGACATAATGACCTTGGGTGGACTGATATATTGGTGTGAAACATTCACCTAGAGTGATGGTATATGGGTGGTTCAAGTGACTAGTTTTTATAGAAACCTTATTTTCATAGCTCATTTAGGATAACTTTACAACTAGTATTTGAATCGGACTGCAGAAAGACCCGAAGGGCGTTCCTGATCCCCACATATTGGATACTAGCACCCAAGAAACCAACAACAACAATAAGGAATTATTTTTCCAACCTGAACCAAGACATGTGGAATATATGTATAAATAAAACCATAAAATAAATATTCCATAAACATAATATTTCCAATAGTAATGACACTACCAAAGGTAGTAAGATAAAAACCCAAGTACATGTCTATTAAATAACCAAAAATAAAGGACATCCCAAGCTAACAAATGATACTCAATGTGACATTAGGGAAACATCCCACCATCTCACCACCATCTACCCATGACAATCTGGCATAAACCCCACTACCTCACTATGGTACCTTTCCCTTTTTTGTATCAGATAAAACATGTTCTACACACCCCTGATGGAGTGTATAGGGTGTGAGCTTAGCAGTCTTAGTAGGATCCCACTAAGGGGTTCCATAATAATTCCTCATACAAATAATCCCAATATTCTCAATTTGAAAAAAATGTCGCAAGATAAGTAGTTACACAATTTTATATGAAAATAATGGTAAATAATTTCCCATTTTTCCAAACCTTTCACAAAACCAGGTAATGTAATTTCAAAGAACAACTTCCATAAACCAATTAAATTTATCAAAGCATATATTATATCATATCAAATCCAAATATTATAAATCTGAAGCATAATGGTAATCACCCCAAGGATAAAAAAGGTAGGGATATCTAGGCCACTAATACACAAATCAAAAATAGTGGCTAGTTCACACTCAATTACCTATATTCAATGCATCTATAAATTGGGTATAGAGGAACACCCTATAAAGTGACCCCCCCTATAATGTCATGATAAAGTTTCTACAGATAATATATATATGATCTAGGAATAGAGGAGAACCCTAAAAAGTAAAACCCCTTAAATGTTCAATGGAAATTTCCCAATAATGAACCCTATATATAGATACCCAAGCCTTTTATGAATATTATTACATGATTTTTAACAAAAACATCCAATAATCACAACCAAAATATCATGAGGCCTAGTGTATTTGGAATACTTTATTAATAATACATCAAAAATAAACTAAAACATAACAACTTGATTTCAGTATTAATAATGAGATCATAAATACCTTTGATCTCCTAACACTGCATAGGATAACTAGGGGATACATAAAAGAAAGGGGTGAGCTATAAATCTACATAATGGAATAAACATGGTAATGAAGCATCCCATCTAATTCAGAAGTCATAACATGATATCATAAAAGAAAAGGCTCGTGAATAAACATATAGAGACATAACATAAAGAACATGGATTCATAGGATCATGGAATTTTAGGAATGTGGAAATAGTATGAAACATGGCATAATCATAAGTCGAGGATAACTTTCAAAACAACATCACATGGTGGGCGGAGTCCCATCATGGATTAGGTTCACTCCCTAATCTCATACAAAATGTATCATGAGACAAAAACATTACCCAATTAATTAGAGAGATATCTTTTCACACCCATCATACCATGTACATGATTATTTTTTCCACAAAAGTAAATTAATAATAAGGAATAAATATAATAATTACCCATGGAATGAAATGGATTGTATAATTTTCCCTTATATCATAATCAAATGATATTTCATAGATATTACAAAGAAAATAAGGAATTAAATATTATGGATGTTAATATTTGATTAAATAACCATAGGTCTAAAAATATGGTGTTCATTTTGGAATAAATATTTTAATTGAATGTTATATAAAAGGATTGAGGGATAGAAAATTTCCCCTTATTCGGGTTTGATTTTGAAAAAGGCATTTGGAAAATGAACTTAAGGTATGTATTACCCCATAAAATGATAAAGAATAATATAGGTATATATGTATAGAATTTAGAAGCATTATATAACATAAAAGGGAGATATATGGTGAGTTATGTGAGAAAGGTCATAACATAAAAAAAAGGTGGTTTGGGGAGATCTCTTACTTATGTTCAAGAATCATTCTATACTTGCACTTAATGTCCTAAATAATCAAATAAAATTAATTAGTTACTTATTTAATAATCTTTTACATGTATATTTTATTTATTATAATTTTATTATGTTCATTTATAACCATTTCAATGAGATATAAATTTTAATTTCTCTTTTCTGAATTTCTCTTTTCTGAGAGCGTACGTTTCATAGTTTCAGGGTCAGATCACTTGTGGATAATTATTGATGTTCATGTAAAATGGTACTAAAACTACATAAGTTAAATTAAATGGTATTAATTTCCTTCAAAAAAAATTAATGTTACTGAATATCTTTTTGTGTTCCAATATAGGGATGATTCACTTAGTGAAAATGTTTACGTTATGCGGTTAGTTCATTTAGGTTGTTTTACCGACCATCATGAACTAGTTTCATTTTATTTAATATTATGTATATATAATTATTTTAGAACATTAAATGAGTTATGATATACTTATTACCATATTATTTTACCATAATAATATTTTATGACCATCCTGGAAGGCAGAAATGGAAAACAAAAACTCATCATCCATAGTGGAAATGAACCGACATAATGTGGACAATGGATTCATTTTTTTAATAAGAGGAGAATAGAATATTATGGATGGTAGATAATACATTATCACTGTATAATTTTAGTATATATATGATACTGGAGTTATTATTATATGTTGTATGAGGTAGGTGGGGAGAAGGTAGAAGAAGAAAAGAATTTAAAATATGTAGTTTGAGAATATTCCCTCTTGAATATCGTCTCCTTGAAAGACTCATTAAGGAACTTGTAATTTTTTTTGGTGATACTAATAGAACTAAGATGTTAGGGGTGGGACTGAGTAGATAATTTGTCAGAATTTTGGAATGCTAAAAATTTTATATGTTTTGATCAAACGGGGTGGTGAGGGGTATTATTTATAGGGGAGGGGTGTTTTTGAATATTATAATCATTAGTTTAATATTTTGGATCAATACTATCAATAGTGTAGATCATTATGAATATATATAGTAAATGGTGCATGTGAGTTCGAAATAATGGGTTCTTACATCATCCATGACTCCAAAATTCATGTATTTATCTTATAATGTTAAATAGCGTATTTTGTCATGTTTCAATATTCGCCAAAAATTACACTATTTTAGAAAAATACTAAAAATTTACCCTAAATATTTTTAAATTTTTAGATTCCAAAAACTAAATCCATTTTATAAAAATAATTTTTTAAATATGAGAAATTTAATTTTTAATTAAAATCCTCATTTATTTGAGAAATACCAATTTTAATATTATGATCAATTTTATTACCCTTTGAAAATTTACTTAATTTCACATAAAATTATATTATTGTTATAATAAAAAATAATATTCATTTATAAACCCATTTTTTAAAATAAAAAAAATTGAATTGTTATATTTGTTATAAAAATGAAAATAAAACATTTATGTTTTACAAAAATATGAAAAAATATTTTTAGCATTTTTTAAACATTTATTTACTTGTATATTGATATAAATATGCCTTATTTTCGTTTAATAAGATGTCTAAATATTATTTTTATACTTACATATGTGAGAATTCTATTCTAATGGTCATGTTACTATTCCTAATGGTCAGATTATTATTCCTAATGGTCATATTACTATTCCAATGGTCAGATTACTATTCCAATGATCATATTTTCAACAATCAAAAAGGATACATGAATTATATAAATAAATAATATTTCATTCATTCTTCATTAAACACTATTTTCTCTCGAGGTTATATATTTTTATTATTGCAATTCATATTGCATTACTGATATTCTTCTTTATTTCTATAGTGTTGTTCAGGGGTGCGGTTATTCTGGGGGATTAAGAAGATCAAAATTTTACTTATATTATTGTATTAAATTATATTTTTTGTATCATTATAATAATTTTAATTCTTATATCCATTTTTATTCTCTAAATATAATTTTAAAATTATTATAATAAAAAAAATATTCTGTTATGTAGTTTATGTGCTTTACTAAATATGTCACATTTATATAATCAACAGGGAAATTTTATTGATATAATTATATTTCATTACAATCTTTACATTTAATAAATTTCACCCTTGAAATTTAATTTTACATACTAAGGTTAAAACATGTGAGGGCACTTTTACTTCATGGATTACTCTGGTTCCCATGCCACCTCCTTGTACTTATGGTTTTGTTATAGTACTTTGACTAAGTGAGTTGTATTATTATGTATAACTTTATCTCTAGAGTCTAAGATCTTAATCGGGTGATCCTCATAAGATAAATCATTTTCCAGTTGTACCACCTCTAATTTTAGTACATGTGATGGGTTTGGTATGTACTTCCTTAAGAGGGATACATGAAATATGTCATGCACTTGATAAAGGGTTAGTGGGGGAGATAATCAATAGGCCCCAACTCTAATGTGATCGAGAATCTCAAAGGGGACAATGTACATGGGAATTATCTTACCTTTCTTCCCAAATCTCATTAATATCTTCCATGCAAATATGTAGATGAACACTTTATCTTTGACCTCAAACTTTATGTCCTATCAAGGATTGCCAACACATCTCTTCTGTCAACTTTGAGAACACCTAATTCGTCGTTGAATGGTCTTAAACTTTTCTACCATTTCCTCAACCATTTTAGGTCCTAGGAGCTTTTGTTTACAAACTTTATCATGGCATGTAGGTTTTATACATATCATCCTATAAAGGTCTTCATATGGATAAATTTGGATTCTTTAGGGGTAAATATTATTGTATGAGAACTTGACCAGAGGAAGATATTGATCTCATCCTCTTTTTCAGTCCATAAAGAATTATCTCAATATGTCCTCAAGTATTTGGATAGAATGCTCATATTTTACCTCATTTTGGGGGTGATAAGTCATACTAAAGTTCAATTAAGTGTTTAGATCATGTTGAATATTGTTTTAAAATATTTAGGTAAATCTTGGATCTCAATCAAATACAATTGAGAGTGGTGTTTCATATATCATCACCACTTCTCTGATGTATATCCTTGTAATTTTATGGAAAGATAATGTCACGACCCGTCCTCAGGGCCTGTGTCGTGACTACCACAAGCCCGCCATCCTTAGGCCAGGGGCTAGCGACTAACACCAAAGGTGTAAATCCTGAAAAAAAAGGAAGTCATTGCCTTTATAAAGTAAACAAACACCATAGAGTACGCAAGATGAAGTAAACACTAAGTAAACTGTATACAAATGTAAGTGCTGGAAAGTAAATGGGCTAGAATACAAATCCAAATGAAAGTAAAGTACAACTGAAAAGTAAAGCAGCGAGTTTGAGCCGTCCTCTGAAAATCCCACCGGAAGGGTGGGTACAGATAGTCTCCTCTGCTCCTTGGCTCTGGCTGTCCGCTCTGTGTACATCCCGTCCAGTGATCCACCTCCAGGTACCGTCTAGCTCCACAAGCTCCCACCTCGATCAGCGCTATCCGTCATCTGCATCCAACACAACATAGTGTGGGCATAGCCCGTGCAGGGGTGAGTATACGCTACTCAGTAGGGACCTCGAGACCCCCGAAGGTCTCCCAGAATCCACGAAGGATAATCCACAAAGGAAAGATACAATCACGAAGTAACAACCAACTCTACTTAGGTATATGCCCATACATATACCTAAGTCATCTATTCCAGCTCGGCTCCAGCACACGAGCCCAAATACAACCCAGTCCACACAAGAGAACATAACCCATTCCACATAGGAATTCACAACCCAATCCACATAAGAAAGCACAACCCAATCCACATAGGAAAGCACAAAAATCATATCGATGATAATGATTGTAACTTAAGACTCAGCTCACACAGGTATACTTCTTCATAAGGCGATAGAGATGATCATATGTAGCCACTGATTCATCTAAGATGTCGGACCCACATAGGATACAAGACCAGCTAAGCTGTCAGACCCACAAAGGATACAAGACCAGCTACTCTGCCGGACCCACATAGGATACAAGTACATATTCAAATACTGTCGGACCCACATAGGATACAAGAATAGTAGTCAAGTACTGCCAGACCCACATAGGATACAAGAACAGTAGTCATCATTGTCGAACCCATGGAGGATTCTAGTATGGTCATCGTCGTTGTCGAACCCACGGAGGATCCCAGTACAGTCGTCATCATCGTCGCAATCGCAGCCAGCTCTAAGGTTCCCACACACAACACGCTCGATTCCAGGAGGGTCTTCTCCACGAGCCAAGGGAGTTGATACATAAAATGACACGAAGTCCGGAGTTGATGTATCCCAAAGTTCCGTCTCATCAATAGGAACTAAACGCGACAGACGGTGCGTCAATCGAACGCCCGGTCTGAGAGTTATTGGCTTTTTCATCCCAGGGACCCGGTTGGTTTTTTAAGATAAATCCAACCTGACCGTACTCCAACTGTGTCCAAACCTTGAGAGGAGTAAGCTAAAAGAACCGTCTCACTAAGAGGAATCCAACAAAGTCGATGACACGTCAATCGGACTTCCGGAGCTCAAGTTATAAGTGTTTCCATTCCGAGGGCCCGATTGGTTTCGTGTTCGAACCAACCCAGCCATACACAAAGTTCTCTGAAACCCTGAGTGTAATATACTGAAATGACCGTCTCGATCCAAGGGTAACTACGCAACTGATGGTGCATCGTTCGGAGGTCTGTAGCCCATGTTATGGGCGTTTGAACGGATCTGTCTGGAAACAGGGTGTTTGGGCCCGGTCCGACTCGGCCCAATACTCCCTAGGTTGGCCCGAACCGGGTTGACCCAACTCGGGTCCGGGTTTGGCCCTGTTGGGTGTGGCCCGGCCCGGCCGGTGCGGCCCGGCCCGACGCGGGGGTCCGGCCCGGCGCAGGCGGTCCGGCCCGGCGCGGGCGGTCCGGCCCGGCGTGGCCGGTTTAGCCCAGTGCGGGCACCCGCGCGCTGAGCGGACGTAAAGGGGGGGGGGGGGGGGTCGTTGCCCCCCTGTTTTCCCGAAATGGCAGACCCCTATGCGGTCTGCCCTAGGTGTGCTGGCCAGGGGTTACGACCCCCCGGACTTTCCGAATCGGCCAGCCGTAATGGCCGGCCAGAGCTACCGCGGGACCTGCTGGTCCCACCTCCTGGAGCGTCGGCGGCCGGCGGAGTCCGGCCGCCCTCCTCTGCACCGCCGCAGCCTTAGGTTGCGGCCCTTGTCTGACCGGTGCGGCGCGACGGTGCCTCACCCCTCCGCCGTAGCCCACCATGGTGCTCCGGCATGGCGTGACGGCGCCGCGCCCCTTCGTCGTGGCCCGGCCTTGGCCGCGGCTTCCTTCGACTTCACTGGCGCGGCGCGACGGTGCCGCACTCCTTCACCGCGGCCCGCTCCGGCCGCGGTTTTCTCGTTCCCACGCGGTGCGATGGCACCATGTCACCTCCATTTCAAGTGACAATAAAGATCCACAACAAAGGGGAGGAGGATCGACCGTGTTTGTGTGGTCCGGCCTCCTCCCGTTATTTCGATAACAAGCGGCTAATTATTTAACAAAAAAATCTTTACATAAAACTCAAACGATGAAACAACCCCTACCTCGATTCACGAAGGTTGATCACTTGGCAAAGAAAAGGAAAGCTCTGTTGTTCCATAGACGTTGCCACGGAATGACGGCGCCGCTTCGTCAATCGTCGGGAAAAAGGAATCCAGAATTGGCGTCGGCGTTCTTCGCGTTCTTCAATGAGGAAGATGAAGTTCTTCAAAGTAAAGAACTCTCCCTCTCTCAAATCTCCACACAATGAAAACAACCCAAAATAAAATAAGTCCCTTGCCTTATTTTATTTACTTTGCAAACAATTCAAAACTTCAAAGATTCAAAATTGAAATCACTTCATTTAATTAATCTTAAGTTGTCATAATAAATGAAGTGCTAAGTTGGCATCATTAAAGTGGAAGAGTAGTTAAGGGAATTTGAAGGGGTGGGGATCGTGTAGGCCCCACCTCACTAATATCCTACCAAGAGGAGTTAGGATTTTAGTGGGTCCCACCCCAACTCCCACACAAGGGAGTTTCACCACTTAGAAAGGAGAAATAAAATTTAGCATAATATTATTTCACTTACACTTAAACTACATTTTTAAACAACTCTTCCCGAGAAAACACAACCCCAGTAAAATTCTTCTTAAGCAACTATCGGCACTGCGGTTTCATCTGTGCCCTCGGATTTTGATTCCGAGCACCGGTTCAAAATTTAGAAAACCCCGCTCGTTCGTTCACTGAACGTACCCGAGCTAAACTTCGGAAATTGATTTTGGGCACACCGGGCATCGGAATCACGTGCTGTCAGAAACTGCGTACTCGTAGAATCTCAAAAAATTATGAAAAAAAAAATTCCTTGAAATTTATGGGTCTTTAAATTACTCCAACCTCAGGTCTTTACATCCCCGTAAAGATACATCACAAACTAGGAGAACAAATGAGGGTACTGAGCATGCATCTGAGCCTCCTGCTCCCATGTGATCTCATGGAGGTTCTCATGCTCCCACCTGATGCACACTAGAGTTATCGACCGTCCACGTAGGACCTACTCCTGTCGATCCTCGATCTCCACTGGGACCTCTGAAAAAGTCACTCTGTCATCAATGTCCATCCCCCCATGGTCGATGATATGCATCGGGTCGTGCACATATCTCCTCAGCTGAGATACGTGGAAGACATCGTGCACCCGGTGCAACTAAGGTAGAAGAGGCAGGCAATAATCCACCTCGCCTATCCTTCTGAGAACATGGAATGGTCCGATGAAGCGCAGAGATAACTTGCTGTCGCGGCCAAATCTCCATAATCCACATCGAGGTGAGACCCGTAAGAAAATGTGGTCGCCATCCTCGAACTCTAGTGGTCTCCGCCTCCTGTCAACATAGGACTGCTGTCGGCTCTGAGCTGTCCTCATCCACTCCTAGATTACCTGTACCTTCTCCGTCGTGGCCTGGACCATCTCTGGTCCCACAAGTGCTGTCTCCCTAGGGTCTTTCCAGCACAGAGGTGATCTGCAAGGTCGGACGTACAATGCCTCGTATGGTGCCATCCTGATGGTGGAGTGGTAGTTGTTGTTGTGCGCAAACCCTACCAAGGGTAGGTGATCCTCCCAGTTGCGACCAAAGTCTAGGGCACATGCACGGAGTATGTCCTCAAGAGTCTAAATGGTCCTCTCCGTCTGACCATCTGTTTGAGGGTGAAAAGCGGTGCTTAGGCGTAGCTACATTCCAAAAGCCTCCCGCAACCCCTTCCAAATCCAGGAAGTAAATCGAGCATCTCTATTAGAGAATATAGATGATGGAACACCATGAAGTCGTACGATCTCTTGAATGTAGAGGCTTCCCAAGCTCTCCACTGAGCCCTGCTCTCTGATGGGTAGGAAGTGGGCCGACTTGGTGAGTCGGTCGACGATCACCCAAATAGAGTCGTGTCCTCTGGAAGTACGTGGAAGTCCAGTCACGAAATCCATAGATATCTCGTCCCACTTACACTTTGGGACCTCCAAGGGCTGTACCAAGCCTGTTGGTACCTGGTGCTCCACCTTCAACTGCTGGCAGGTGAGGCATTGAAAAACAAACTCTGCCACATCATTCTTCATACCCGGCCACCAGTGCTATCGTCTGAGATCCTGGTACATCTTCGCTACCCCTGGATGTACCGCCAAAGGGGATGTGTGAAACTCTCTCAACACCTCCTCTTGTAATGCATCTGGTACCATGGAACATCCTCTGAAAATAATGGCATGCTCTCCTCCTATAGATAAACCATCAGGTGCCTGTCCTGTGGAAATCTATGCACGTCGCGTCTCACAGTCAACGTCCCCACGCTGTGCCTCTATGACCCGCTGAAGAAGTGGAGGTGTGACTGTGAGCGACTGAAGGAAGGTTTCCCCATCTCTATCCACGAAGGAAATCTGCAAAGCAGCTAACTGCTTTGTCGCCTCTCCAAGAAGCTAAAAGTCCATCCTCCTGCTGAGGTCTTCAGCTACTATGTTCCCCTTTCTAGGAGTATAGACTATCTTAAAGTCATAGTCCTAGAGGAACTCGATCCATCGCCGTTGTCTCAGGTTCAGGTCCTTCTGTGAGAAGACGTAACTGAGACTCTGAAGATTAGAATAGACTGTAAAGCACTCGTCCATCAGATAGTGCCGCCACATCTTCAGAGTGAAGACCACTGATACTAACTCCAGGTCATGGGTAGCATAGTTATACTCATGCTGCCTCAACTATCATGATCTATAGGCGATCACTGCCCGCTCCTACATCAGGACACACCTGAGTCCGGTCCCTGATGCATCACTTTAGACTACGTACCCTACTCCCTCCTCCGGTAGCCTCAAGATGGGTGCACTGGTCAATCACTGTCTCAGCTCCTGAAAGCTCTGCTGACATCTATCTGACCACACAAAGGGTCTCCCCTTATTCGTCAAAGCTGAAAGTGGTGTTGTAACTCTGTAGAAGTCTGGAACAAATCTCTGGTAGTACCCAGCCAAACCTAGAAAACTCCGCACCTCCGTCATGCTCCTGGGTGGCTCCCAAGGAAGCACTGCCTCGATCTTCACAGGATCCACCGCAACTCCCACCTCAGATATGACATGTCCCAAGAATTGGACCTCACGTATCCAGAACTGACACTTAGAGAGCTTACCATAAAGCTGGTGCTCTCGGAGTGTGTCCAGTACAACCTGCAAGTGGTAGGCGTGCTCCTCCTCTGTAGTCGAGTAAATCAATATGTCTTAGATGAAGACCACGAAAAATAGATCGAGGTAAGGCTGGAAGATCCTATTCATGATACTCATGAATACTGCTGGAGTGTTGGTTACACCGAAATGCAAAACCAAGAACTCATAGTTGCCATACCGACACTTGAAAGTCGTCTTCTGCACATCCTTGTCCTGAACTCTAAGCTGATGATAGCCTGACCTGAGGTCTATCTTCGAGAACCATCGTGCTCCCTTGAGCTGATCGAAGATGTCGTCAATCCTTGGAAGTGGATACTTGTTCTTCACGGTCACCTGATTCAGGCAATGGTAATCAACACACAGTCATAAGCTCTCATCCGCCTTCTTGGTGAAAAAAATCTAGGAAGCCCAGGGTGAAACACTAGGTCGAATGAATCCCTTACTTTACAAGTCCTCTAGCTTTAATTGTAGCTCTCGAAGCTTAGCGGGAGCCATCTGATATGCTGGAGTAGATATCGGGGTTGTCCCAGGGTACAAGTCAATATAGAAGTCTACCTCTCTACGAGGAGGTAGTCTGAGAACGTCGTCAGGAAAAACGTCCGCATACTGATCCACCACAATAGGGAAACTTGGACTCCGCATGTCAACTACTCCTAGGATGAGGCTAGCCAACTGATGAGTGATTGGCTGTCCTCTCCTCTGCGTGAGTTTGTCCTATGCTACAAAGGCTCCCTTCTCGCCGGTGAAGGTAAACCTGCTCCCATCGGTGCGGACACACGGCACCTTGCACCTAATATAGTCTATCTAAGAATGAGCTATAGATAACCAATCCATGCCCAAGATGACATCATAAGGCCTCGACGCCGCTACAAGAAGATCCCAGCCGAAGCTCTTGCCTCTTAGAGTAAGCTCACACTGCCAGCACTAGTGCATAATCGTCGAGTCTGCTCCCGTAGGAGTCTCTAGCCGTAAGGATTGAGCCAACGGCTCCGTCGGAATCTCCGAGATCCGAACAAGGGCAGCAGAAATTAAAGAATGACTCGCTCATGTGTCTATAATAACTGCAGAAAGGGTGGAGTAGACACATATAGTACCTCGAATCATCTCAGGTGCACCGTGTTCGTAGGCCTCCGCTGCCTGAAGATGAGCATGCCTCCATCCGCCAGCTCCCCGTGGTCGGGGTGGACCTCCTGGTGGTGGTGGTGGTAGAGCATCAAAGCATTGCCCACCACCTGCTGCTCGGCCAGCTCCTCTTCCTCATTCGCGTGCTCCCTGAGGACCACCATGGTTAAACCTATGCCTCTGCCTGGGTGGTCCCTCAACCATCTTTTGCTCCTCTACATGGCGGGTCGGGCAGTCACGAGCCATGTGGCCCTGCCCGCCACATGCATAGAACTGTCTACTCCTTGTAAGGCTGGCTCTACGCCATGTTCCCCGCACCTATGAGCCAGTATCCTAAGGTCTTCTGCCCGATGGTCTGGTCCGCTTGGACCCATGTGACATCCGTCGACTGCCAGCTGCAGAAGAATCTTTTACGTGCCTCCCTGCGGTAGGTCTCGCTGTTGGTGTAGGCTCAGCAAGACATCTCTCCACAAGAAGGGTTCGCTCTAGTACTCCTTCCTGGGTTGGAATGCTAAGGGAGATCATCGACGCCCTAATCTCATGCCTCAGTCCCTGCTCGAAGGTCCAGGCCCGGAAGAATGGGTCTTGTACCATGTCCGTGGAGTAGCGTGAGAGATCGGTAAATCTCGCCGAGTACTGGGCTACTGTCATGTTACCCTGACATAGCTGTAGTAGCTCCTGAATGCGCACCGCACGGAGGGTGGCTGGTACGAACTCTGAGCGGAAGAGGCTCTTGAATTCCGACCAAAGAAGAGATGCCTCGTCGTGCACCTGGAGCATTAGGCTCCACCATCTACCTGATGCCGCGTGTAGGAGACTCGTCGCAAGGATCACCATGAGGTCAGTTGGTGTCCCTACTAATCTGAAAACTCGTACAACAGCCTCCAGCCAATCCTCGGCTGCTTGAGGGTCCGTCTCCCCGCGGAACTTGGGCAGTCTCTGACACTGAAACTCATGCAGTGCACTAAGGCAACGTGCACTCTAAGCGGCTGGGGTTAGTGGAATCGGTGGCTCGGCGGGTAGAGGTACCGCCAGTGCCTCCACTGTAATGGGGCCTTACACCGAGGCCTCGTCACTCGGTGGGCTGTCATCTCGTACAACACTCGGAACCCTAGCTGGCTATCATCGTGGGGCCATCCTGAAAGAAAATAGGAGCGCCACGGTCAATACAGTATACCTGTTGAGCTAGCACAAAGTAATCACAAAGAAAACTTCTGAAACACACATGCAATCAATGTTTTCGTGTATTGAGTCGGAAATCAAGTCAAGGTCCTGGTGTATGGATACGTCAGCCATCGCACCAACACTGGACTCCCTGGACTGATAACCACACTCAATACCCTTAACATTATTGCTTCACATAGAAGAAAGATCAGAGTCCTGAGTTCTACAGTAGAACTGAACTCCTCTGATACCAATTTGTCACGACCCATCCTCGGGGCCCTTGCTGTGACTACCCCAAGCCCGCCTTCCTTTGGACAGGGGATGGCGACTAGCACCAAAGGTGTAAATCCAGAAAAAAAAGGAACGCATTGCCTTTATAAAGTAAACAAACACCACAGAGTACACAAGCTGAAGTAAACACTAAGTAAACTGTGTACAAAAGTAAGTGCTGGAGAGTAAATGGGCCAGAATACAAACCCAACTGAAAGTAAAGTACAACTAAAAAGAAAGTACAGAAACTGAAAAGTAAAGTAGTGAGTCTGAGTCGTCCTCTAGAAATCCCACCTGAAGGGTGGGTACAGATAGTCTCCTTTGCTCCTCCGCTTCGGCTGTCCGCTCCGTGTACGTCCCGTCTAGTGATCCACCTCCTGGCACCATCCAGCTCCACGAGCACTCACCTCGATCAGCGTTATTTGTCGTCTGCATCCAACATAATGTAGTGCGGGAATATCCCATGTAGGGGTGAGTATACACTACTCAGTAGGGACCCCGAGACCCCCAAAGGTCTCCCAGAATCCACGAAGGATAATCCACAAAGGAAAGATACAATCACGAAGTAACAACCAACTCTACTTAGGTATCTGCCCATACATATACCTAAGTCATCTATTCCAGATCGGTTCCAGCACACGAGCCCAAATACAACCCATTCCACACAGGATAACATAACCCATTCCACAGAGGAATTCACAACCAAATCCACAGAGGAAAGAACAACCCAATCCACACAGGAAAGCACAACAATCATATCGATGATAACGATTGTAAGTTAAGACTCAGCTCACATAGGTATACTTCTTCGTAAGGCGATAGAGATGATCAGATGTAGCCACTGATTCATCTAAGCTGTCGGACCCACATAGGATACAAGACTAGCTAAGCTGTCGGACCCACAAAGGATACAAGACCAGCTACTCTGCCGGACCCACATAGGATACAAGTACAGAGTCAAATACTATCGGACCCACATAGGATACAAGAACAGTAGTCAAGTACTGTCAGACCCACATAGGATACAAGAATAGTAGTCATCACCGTCGAACCCACGGAGGATTCCAGTACGGTCTTCGTTGCTGCCGAACCCATGGAGGATCCCAGTACAGTCGTCATCGTCGTCGCAATCGCAGCCAGCTCTAGGGTTCCCGCACACAGCACGCTCAATTCCAGGAGGGTCTGCTCCACGATCCAAGGGGGGTCGATACATCAACTAACACAAAGTCCGGAGTTGATGTATCCCAAAGTTCCATCTCGTCAATAGGAACTAAACGTGACAGACGGCGCGTCAATCGGACGCCCGGTCTGAGAGTTATTGGCTTTTTCGTCCCAGGGGCCCAGTTGGTTTTTTAAGCTAAAACCAACCAGACTGTACTCCAACTGCCTACAAACCTCGAGCGGAGTAAGCCAAAAGAACCGTATCACTAAGATGAATCCAACAAAGTCGACAGCACGTCAATCGGATGTCCGGAGCTCAAGTTATAAGTGCTTCCGTTCCGAGGGCACGGTTGGTTTCGTGTTTGAACCAACCCTGCCATACCCAAAGTACTTTGAAACCCTGAGTGTAATATACCAAAACGACCATCTCGATCCAACTATCTCTATGCAACTGACCGTGCATCGTTCGGCGGTCCGTAGCCCATGTTATGGGCGGTTGAACGGATCAGTCCGAAAACAGGGGGTTTGGGCCCGGTCCCACCCGGCCTAATAACCCCTGGGTCGGCCCAAACTGGGTCGACCCAACTCAGGTCTGGGTCCGTCCGGGTTGCGCGCAGCCTGGCCCGGAACGGGGTGGTCCGGCCCGGCGCGAGCGGTCCGGTCCGGCGCGAGCGGTCCGGCCCGGCACGGCCGGTTCGGCCCGGTGTCGGCGCCCGCACACTGAGCAGACGCGGAAGGGGGAGGCGTTGCCCCCTATTTTTCCAAAACAATGGACCCCTGTGGGGTCTGCCCTAGGTGAGATGGCTGGGGGTTACGACCCCCCGGACTTCCCGAATCACCCGGTCGGAGCTGCCGCGGGACCTGCTGGTCCCGCCTCCTGGAGCGCCGACGGCCGGCGGAGTCCCGCCACCCTCCTCTGCACCGCCGCGGCCTTAGGCCGAGGCCCTTGTCCGACTGGTTCAGCGCGACGGCGCCACGCCCCTCCTCCGCAGCCCGCCATGGTGCTCTGGCGCGGCGTGATGGCACTGTGCCCCGCCACCGCGGCCCGGCCTTAGCCGCAGCTTCCTTCGGCTTCACCGGCGCGGTGCGACAGTGCCGCGCTCCTTTGTCGCGGTTCGCTCTGGCCGCGGTTCCCTCATTCCCGCACGGTGCGACAGCACCGCGTCGCCTCCATTTCAAGCGACAATAAAGATCCACAACAAAGGGGAGGAGGATCAACTGTGTTTGTGCGGTCCAGCCTCCTCCCGTTATTTCAATATCAAGCGGCTAATTATTTAACAACGAAATTCGTTAAATAAAACTCGAACGATGAAACAACCCCTACCTTGATTCAAGAAGGTTGATCACTTGATGAAGAAAAGGAAAGCTTTGTAGTTCCATAGACGTTGTCGCGGAATGATGGCATCACTTCATCAATCGTCGAGAAAAAGGAAGTTGGAATTGGTGTCGGCGTTCTTCGCGTTCTTCAACGAGGAAGATGAAGTTCTTCAAAGTAAAGAACTCTCCCTCTCTCAAATCTCCACTCAACGAAAACAACCCAAAATAAAATATGGCTCTTTCCTTATTTTATTTACTTTTCCAACACTTCAAAACTTCAAAGACTCAAAATTGAATTCACTTCATTTAATTAATCTTAAGTTGTCATAATAAATGAAGTGCTAAGTTGGCATTATTAAAGTGGAAGAGGAGTTAAGGGAATTTGAAGGGGTGGGGCTCGTTTGGGACCCACCTCACTAATATCCTACCAAGAGGAGTTAGGATTTTAGTGGGTCCCACCCCAACTCCCACACATGGGAGTTTCACCACTTAAAAAGGAGAAATAAAATTTAGCACAATATTATTTCACTTACACTTAAACCACATTTTTAAACAACTCTTCCCGAGAAAACACAATCCTAGTAAAAGTCTTCCTAAGAAATTACCAGTGCTGTGGTTTCATTGGTGCCCTTGGATTTCGATTCCGATCACTGGTTCAAAAGTTAGAAAAACCGCTCGTTCGTTCACTGAACGTACCTAAGATAAACTTCCGAAATTGATTCCGGGCACACCGGTCCTCGGAATCAGGTGTCGTCAGAAACTACGTACTCGTATAATCTCAATGAAATTAAGAAAAAAAAATCCTTGAAATTTATGGGTCTTTACAGATAAGTCCTCTCAAATTATAATAAATTGAGTGGTCTTTGTAATATTATCCACCAAAACCCATATGGAATTATTTCCTCTGAATATCTTTGGAAGACTAGTGACAAAGTCCATAGTGATGTTTTACCATTTACTTTTATGTATGTGTAATGGTTTCAACATCCCCTTATAATATTTCCTTTCATCCTTCACTTGTTGATATACCATAAAATTTTATGTATATTTTCTATATATATCATTATATTATCCCACCAATAATGATCTTGGAGATATCAATACATCTTTATTCTCTCTGGGTAGATTTAGAAGGTTAATCTATGTGCATCATTCAAAATATCCTTCTTTATCTAAAGATTTTATGGTACACATAGTCCTGACTCAAATCTTTCAACACCTTCTTTTTCAATTTTGAACTCTAAGGATTTACCTTTTCTTATAGATTCCACCTTATTTTGTATTTCCACATCATCTCTTTGATAATCCTTTATCTTCTTAATAAGGGATTTTTAAGAAATCATTTGACAAATAAATGATAATTTTATATCCTTTATGATTCTTATGTCCATCCTTTACAAGTATAAGAAGATTAGATACTTCTTGATTCTCATCATTGATAAGGTTTTCAGATCCTTTATTCATAGAACATATTCCACTTTATTTTATATCCTAGGATGGTAGTGGATTGAATAGTCGTAGTCTTTGATTAGTTTGAACCATATTTGTTGGCACATATTAAGATCCTTATATGTGGATATATACTTAATGATCTTATGATCCATATATATTTCACATATTTCTATGTAAAGATAATATTGATGGATTTTTTAACATGAAGATTACTACAACAAACTTTGGATTATGTGTTGGGTAGTTCTTCTCATGAAATTTCCACTCCCTTGAGTCTTTGTCTATCACTTTATCATTCTACATTAGTATACAACCCAAACCCTTGTTTAAATCATCATTGTATACCATGAAAATTTCCCCACTAGAGGGTAGCATGAGGACTAGTGAAGTGAGAAGCCTCTTTTTCAATTCCTTGATTCTTTCTTCATATTCATCATTCTAGAAAAACCTTACTTCATTTTGAGTTATCATGGTTATTTGGTTTTAAAATCATGAGAAGTTTCTCACAAATCATTGATAATACCCAGATAGTCCAAGAAAACTATGGATATCCATTATAGATGTTGATCTAGGCCACTCCTCAATTTCATTTGTATTAAAAGGGTTCATATATATCCCTTTTCAGGTGATAACATTCCCCAAGAATGATACTTTCTCCATCCAAAACTCACATTTTCTATAATTTTCATATAGATTCTCATTTCACAAAGTATTTAGAACAACATTCAAATGATCCTCATTATCCTCTTGGATTTTGGAGTATATCAGAATATCTTTTATAAATACTACCACAAACTTATCAAGGTAATCCCTAAAGGCTCTATTAATTAAGTCCATAAATATTTATTGAGTATTATTGAGTTTAAAAGGAGTCACTATGAACTCATCGTTTCCATACCTTGTTTAAAAGAAAATATTGGGAATATCTTCCTTCTTCACCTTTAATTGGTGATATCTCAACTGAAGTACCACCTTAGATAAATTTTGGGGACCATATATTTGATTGAACAATTCATCTATCCCTAGTAGGGGATACTATATCTTTATTATTATGATTATTTTGAGCTCATGATAATCAATTTAATGGTGCATTGTCCCATCCTTCTTCTTAATTAAGAGGACTAACGCACCCTGCGGTGAAACACTTGGGTGTATAATACCCTTTTTCTAGATTCTATTATATCTACTTCTTCTATTCTTCCAAATTGATGGTGACCATTCTGTAAGGAGTCTTGGATATGGGAAGAGATCTAGGTATAAGTTTTATTGAGAAATCAACCTCTTGGTTAGGAGGAAGACAGGGAAATTATTTAAGGAATACATTAGTACAGTCCCTTACAATGTAAACTTCTTCAAGCATGATTCTCTCTTTGGACAGAATCATTTGGGATAGATATTATTTATCATATGGCAATAATATCTATTCTTGAGAAGAATATTTCATAAGAGATTCATCCTCCTCCTTACACTTGTATAGAATCAGAGGATGGCTTGGGATGTAAAGAGTGATCTCCCTCTCCTGGAAAATGATGTTGGAATTATATAAGGATATTGAATCCATGCCTAATAAAGCATCAAATTATACTAAATTAAGTATGACAGGATTTTCTAGGTGATTTGGTCCACAAACATTGACTAAGGAGGATTTATATAATTGGGATGAAATTATTGTTTTTTTTTTGTTCTCATAGATAGCCCAACCCCCCATGTTTTTAGGTGGTGGTTTAATAGTTCTACTAAACATTAAAGATATAAAAGAATTTATAGAACCGAAATAAAATAGCATGTTCACTGTTCTTGAATAAATAACCAGTGTACCCATCACCACATCATTTTCGGGATCGAACTCAGTAGTAGTAATGGAGTATTCCCTTCCTTTATCTCTACTCCATAGATGTTTTTGTTGTATATTGTATCTAACTCTTAGATTAGGTCATTATTTTGTATAATGGTCATGTTCCAATCAGTTGAAACACTTTATGAGAGGTTGAGTTTTGATCTGAACCTTATTTTTCTCTATCGCATTAGTGAGATTTTTCTTATCCCTTTAGAATTGATTAGTCAAATTTACATCTTTTTCACACTTGAAGCATCTATCAGTTCCCTTAAGGTCAATTACATGATGCTTCTTCCCAAAAATTTTACATTTGGTCAGTTGAGTGTTATTTCCCCCATGCTATTTATCAATAGATCCTCTAGAATTAAACTCCATTTTATACTTTGTATCTCTAGCCCCATGAGACCACTAAGATTCACTAATATCTATCTTGAAATTAAGGGAACAACATAAAATATATTCATAACTTTCAAATTCTTGAATCACTAAATATTTTTATTGACTCAACTTTAACCCATTAAAGAAATAATCCACCTTACTTTTGTTGTTGATGATGAAGTCGGAGGTGTATCGTGCAAGCATTGTGAAGTTTTCCTCATACGCCCTGATTGACTTGTCTTCCATTTTCTTCTGTTTACGGAACTCCCCCTCTATTTTAAGATAGAGAGTTTGGGGGAAATATTTATTGAAAAGTACATTGTTTAATCCTTCCCACTCCATAGAATAAATTTCCTCTTAGTACATAGTTTTCTTGATTAGTTTCCACCATTGATCGGCTTCCCCTTTGTGAAAATAGATAAGAATCTTGAATTTATCTTGTTATGAGCATTGAAGTATAGATAATATCTTATCAATGGAGTTAATCCATTATTATGTGATGAAGGAAATATAATATCCAATAAAGGTAGGAGGCCTTTTTTATATAAAGGACTCAACTGCAACTTTCTCTTTCTTAGGATAAGGAGCACATTCCACATGATTCAAGTTATTATTCGTAGCATGAGTCGGTTAATCTAGTACTTCCATGATGTTCCCAAATCCTGCTCCCATAAGTTTTGGCATGCTATTAGGTTAATCATCACATTGCCTATCATTTTTTTATTGGAATGGATCCTCTTATTTCCCCCCTTAACTAAAATTAAAAAAAAAAGGATGAGAATAATTCAACTAATAAACATATAAATGGGAAACTATAAACTTAGAAGGAGTAACTTATAAATGAAATGTATATCCTAACTTATGAGTCTCTAGGTTTTCAATCTAGGATATCCATGGTAATTTCTGTATTAGGTTTTTTAACCTCAAAATTTTTTCAAGTCCTTTATAGTGGTTCGTAAAGAGATTTTAAATTTTCAAAGCATATCCCATGGGAGTGTCAAACCATATGTACAACAAGGAATATTTTTCATGCATTAGGTGATGATCGAGCTAATACCTAGTGCACCATTTTCAGGATTATTGTCCCTATGTAAAAATATGCTAGAGACACATCCACTTGTTGTATCTGGACAGGGATATAATTTCTTGGAAACCACTCTCTCTATAGTTTACAAAAAAATTATGGTATTCTCTTATACTTAGATATATCTCTAGATTTATCAAAAATTTATTATAGTCATAATACCCAAAAATAACTAGACATTTCTCTAATACCGTCTATAGAAACCCAAGCCTTTTACACAAATTATTACATGATTTTTAATATAAACATCCAATAACCACAATCAAAATATAGTGAGGCTTAGTGTCCTTGGAATACTTGGTTCATAATACATAAAAAAAACCATAACATATTTATTCTAATATTTATAATGGGCTCATAAATCCATTTAATCTCCTAAAACTACATAGGATAACATGCGGAATACTTAAAAGAAAGTGTTGTTCTATAAATCCCAATAATGTAATAAACATGGTAATGAATCATGGAATTTGAGTCAAAATGAATAAAATGATATCATAAAATACAAGGCTTGTGAATAATAATATGGTGGGAAAACATAAAAAACATGGAATCATAAGATCATGGAATCATATGAATGTGGAAACTAAATAAAATATAACATAATCATGAGTCAAGGCCAACTACCAAGATAATATCACATGGTGGATATATTCCCATCATAGATTAGGTTCACTCCCTAATCTCATACATAGCATCTCATGAGACAAAAACATTCACCAATACATTGCAGTGCTATCTAGGTGAATCCATTTTAACATGTACATGCTTATGTGTGCTATAAAAGGAAATCAATCATAAGGAATATACCTAATAATTACCCATGTAAAGTATTGGGTTTCATAATATTACCTCATATAATAATCAAATGATATTTCAAAAAGATTTCAAAGAGAAGAATGAATTAAATATTATGGACATTAATATTTTATTACATAAGAATAGGTCACAAAGTATTGTGTTCATTTAAAAATAAAGACTTTAAATTAGTGTTACATAAAAGTATTAATGGATAGAAAAGTTCCCCTTAATCGGGTTTGATTTTAAAGAATGTATTTGAGAAATGAACTTAAGGCATGTGTTACCCAATCAGAGGAAGGGAGAATTGTTGGGTCCAAGTTTTCTGGAGAATGTTTTTGGAAGTTTTTAATATGTTTTTTTTTGAATTTTTATTGTATTTTGTTGTAAAAAATGATAAATCAATTCACTATGTAAAATTTTTTGATTGGATTCAAGAATCATATTCAGGAAATCAGACTCACATTGTTTAAGAAAGTCCATCGTATTGATGAGAAGTTGTTTGGGAGAAAAATTTCATGGACTTAACTTAGGTCTGGAATGAGTTTTTTATCGTAATAAGGAAGAGCATCATATTCAGAATAGATCTTCTATAAATATGATGAGGATTTGATGTTTTGTATTTCTCACAAGTCATAATTAAGTTGTGAAACTATTGATTCCATATTAATGAAAAAAGGGGGAGAAAAATATGCTGCCAATCATATTTAGTCTGAGTGCAATCATGCCAATTGTATATAGGAAGGGAATAAATATATTCATAGAAGATAATGGAAGTTATAATGCTTTCCTTGGAATGTTATATGATGTTGAAGTTGATCTTCAATGTTATCAAAGTCATGAAGGAAGTCATGATACAAGAAGAAGTTTGTGAAAGAATAAAGTTGGTGAAGCCGATGATTTTCAGTCATAGGATCTTCATAATTATATTACCATATGCATAATTGTTGTATAGATAAGGAGGATGGTCGTAATAGAGAAACTGGTTTTCAGTCAGACCAAAATCCAAAAGATTTAAATCCTCAGATAAATAAGTTTATGAGTATCGTATTCAAAAGAAATAAGCCATTGATATTAATCCATCTGATTTAGTATGTAATAATATTCACTAGAGTTGGAATTGTTTGTATAAAAGAATAATTGGTACCATATTCAGAAGATAAATAATTTTCTGAGTTTTAATCCACTGATACAGGTCTATCGTATTCATTATACCATCATTTTCATCAAAGGTGTATTTGTTTTAATTGGGAGTTGTTGTGGCCAATATGAAAATAAAGTAATAACTTTATCAACAATGTAGTTAAACATTTATAATAGGTTGAATTATTTTTTTATCATTCAAGTGGGTAATCATAAAATAAGAAGAGGAATCTATTGTTTTACATTTTTTTCATCATAATGAGACAAATCAAAATGAAAATCATAATGGTGAATCAGAATCAGACTGATGTCTATGAATAAATTTAGAGGTGAAATAAAGTTGATATAATATTATAGAAGTATTGATAATAATTTATAAGTGTTGATTAAGTCATTAATGTATCTGAAATTCAAGGAAACATGCAAATTCAGAAAAATTGGTGGAGTGGGAAACAATTTTAGAATCCTTCCCAAACCTAATTTGATTCACCTATAAAAGGGAAAGTACTTTGTGATTTTATCTAATAAAATTATTGTTCACGAAAGGAAGAGAGAATGTGGAGATATGAAGAATTTACTAAATATAGGAAGTTTCCAGATTGTCTTTCTTGAAGAAGTTGTGTTGGATAAAAGATAAAGGAGTAGAGTCAAGATTGCAATGTTTTAGCTGATCATTGCATTCAGCTGATTATCATATTCATATGTTTGTCATATTAAGATAGATCATCGAACTAGGATTTAAATAAATAGATTGAATTTGTTTCAGAATTGCCTCTACCATATTCTGATAGGTATATACTTTTTTTATTGAGAAATCAGACTAGGAAATCGGACTTAGTTTTATTACAATGTCCAAAAAAGTTCTTAACAACTTCTGGGTAAGAAAGTGAAGAATTATTTTAAAATATAATATTTTTGAAATATTTTCAAGAATAACCATAACATTTTTTTTACAAAAACATTGTATTACATCTTTTTACTACTTGAATCACATGCTATGTTGTATTGAACATATAGCTACACAAGTGTAAGGGTCCTAACTATTTTACTCCACACAAAAGTATTTTTTTCAAGTGGATTTTGTGGTATTGGATTATTTATAAACCATAAAAAAAGACATATCTACTCTTGTTGTGTAGTGAGCCTTGTAAATTCTTATGTTCCTATGGATGTGTTTTTATATTGTTTCATCAAGGAATGAAATCTTTAATAGGAGTCTAAGGTTGTTTCAAAAGAAAAGAAACTTAAATAAAAATATATCACTAATTCACCCCTCCCCCTCTCAATGATACAACTATCTTGACTGGGAAATATCAATTAGTATCAGATATAAGGTTCCCCTCATTTATTATGTTCTGATGTTTTGAAGAGAAGTTGTAATGGAGAATCTGAATTGTGTGAACAGTAAAGGAATTATGGTTTTTGATGGTAAGAATTGTCATATCTATAAAGATAGAATGATGCCTTATCTTATGTCTCTTGGATATGATTTTCTTGGATCTGCAATAAATGGTTTTCCTCCTATTGATGAAATGGTTCCTCTTACATCTGTTGATAAGAAAAATCTTGAGAATGATGGAAGATCCAAGAATGCTTTACTATCATCATTTTATGAAAGTAAATTTCTGAGGGTGAAAGGTATTTCCACAGCTAAAGGTATATGGGATAAGCTGAAAAACATATATAAAGGCAACACAAAAGTAAAGAAGGAAAAATTAAAAATTTGGAGGCTAATGTATGAAGATTTGAAAATGGGTGAGTATGAATCTATTTTGGACTTCTTTACTATGGTAAATGACATTATCATCACTTTTAGATGTCTTAGTGAAAATTTAGAGGATTATATAGTTGTTGAAAAGATCATAAGAATCCTTCCTAATAAGTTTGATGTTAAAGTTTTATCATCAGAATATAGAGACCCTAAAACATTATCTCTAGATTATTTTCATATCACTCTCATCACTTATAAAATGTAAAGGGAGAAATCTATGAAAATAAAAACAAAAGTTGATAGAGAAATGTCTTTCAAGGATACCAAGAAAAATAAGTCAAAGAAGATTCTTATTGAAGAATAATATGGTTTCTCTGGCTCCTAAAAAGAGGTATGTAAAAATATTGATGAAATTTTATCTCTACTTTCTAAAAATGTGAGAAGAGGTACATGTAAATGAAAAGGTAAACTCCCCTTGAAATGTTTTTAATGTGGATATATTGGACACTTTATAGCTAATTGTCCTTGAATAAAGAAAGAAGAAGACATTGATGAAGAAAAAATAATTCTAATAAGGTCATGGAAGAAATAGGGTGATAAAAGAAAATTTTATTCCATGAGGAAATATAGAAAATTATAAAAATCTAAAAGGGTGAGTTTTTTATCTAAAGATAATGAAGAAAAATAAGGTAGTGAAGATAAATCCAAAAATTATACTAAGTATGTTTGTGACAATACTTTTATTACCACAGTTAATGATGATGAATTCGGAAGAATCGGTTCTGATAAAGAAGAAACTAAACTTGAAATTCATTTTAAATAAGAGTTAAAAGAATTTCTATGAAATATTATAAGGGTTGAAAAGAAAAAAAAATGGAAAATTAATGTTCCTCAACAAAAATTCAAGAATCTTTTCTAGAAGGGAAGAACAAGATTCTGGTGGAGATATATGATTTAAATAAATCTCTTAAGGAAGAAAATAATCATAATGAACTTATGGAAGTAAAGCTTAAGGAAAAAGAAGAATAATTGGGACTTGTTCAATAAAAACTATCTAAAGTTGAATTGAGGAATACGAGTTTCAAAAACTATAATGACCCGAACTTTTTAATTATATTTGTTTCCTAATTTTGTGTGTTATTTTATTTTATACTCAACAAAACTATATCCTTTAATTAATGAAGTGGGTATAATTAAAATGAGACCGCTGGGTTTCAACTGTTATATGATCGTTGGTCAACATGACTATTGGAAACTATAATCTTAACATTGTGTTTTTATAAATACATTTATCTAGGTTAATTAATATAGAAAGAAGATTGAATGGCCTCATCCAGTAGACTCGATCCATATAAAGCCCATCTGTCGGAGCTTGGGAAGGAGGTAGCATCACTGGGCTTTGCTTTGGACCAAGCCCAAGCCGAACTTCAACGTATGAAGCTTGAATGGAATGGCCTAAGGGAGAAGTTCAAGCTGATAGAAATCACCACTCAGGAAATTTTGTTCGAGCTACCATAAGATTCTATCACCATATCACACCTTACACTTAGGTCTTATGCTGGTGTTATAAGGGGCTATGTAACGAGATCTTAGCTGCTTTGTGTAATCTTTTTATATAAATAAAATTGTTATTTCTTCTTATATAAAAGTTTGTGAATTTAAAATTTCAGGATAAAAATAGGATGTGTATTATTGATGAATTTAGAAAAAAAAGGATATTTTAAAATATTTTTGTATTCATTAAACAATTAATAATGTGAAATGATTTTCAAAAAATGGTCTTCAACAGTTGTGATCAGTGAGAAATTTAGAGTCTAATAAGATCAACTTGGTTTTTAGTGAATAGTAAAGTTGGAATAGTAACATACCCATATGAGTAGTAATGAATAGTAATGAATAGTAATTTGACCAAAAAAATAGAAACATCACCCATGAATGTATAAGTACATTTTAAACATCTTAAAAGTTAAAAAATGGTCATAGTTTAAGTTTTGGTATTTTTGTATGCTATAAATATGTTATTTACAATTTAATAATTAATTTAATAATTTAAAATGGAAATTTATTTTCATAAAATTTAATCATTAATTGTTACTTTATTTTCTTATGGGTATACGATAATTTTATGGAACCTTGATTACTTTTTTAAAGTGTTACAAAATGAGTTATAGTTTTAAAGTTGTATTTTTGGAATAAATAAATATTTTATTTAAAAATTAAATTAAAAATATTTAGAAAATTATTTTCATAAAATTGACTAAATTTTTGAATTCAAATCATTGATATTAGGTTAGAATTAATTTTTGGTATTTTTCTGAAATAGTTGAATTATCAGTGAATAGTAAAAATGCAGTTTTGAGTTTCGGGTGTTTAATGACATAATTAATGAGGTAATAATGATGTAAGATTTCTGGTCGACTTATGAATAGTGAGATATGATATGAGGTGTCCCAAGTGGCCAATACCATTTGAAAATACCATGGGAAAGCCCATGGTTTTGCAAATACCACCGATGAGGTGTCCCTTGGAAATTAATAATTTATTCACTCACTTTTCCTATAAATACCAAGCCATTTCCCTCATTCATTTCATTCCAAAATCATCCTCAATGATGTTCTGGTCTCCTTACCTCCCAATAAGTCCTCCCAATTTTCCCTCAAGCCTCCCAAGGTCCCGACCTTCAAGCTTTCAAAGTTACTCTTCAAGGTAAGGGATCCTTTCACCCTCCTATTTTTAAGTCACGAATTCCTTTATGTTGTGTCTTATAGTTTTCATCTCTTTATGTTGAGGTTATGTTCTTATATTTTCTCATTACTTTCCATTTCATGTCTAATTTTTGATATACCATTTCCACTCTCATCAATTTGTTTTCTTAATTTTTAAGTGACATTGTTAGGTTGGCAAATTTCTCGTAAAAGAAATCGCATCTTCTCTTTTCTTTATTGTTTCCTTTTCATGTGGTATGTCATTCAAATATCCATAACATAATCTTATTCGGTACCCATACTACATTATGAATTATTTGTGACTGTTTGACCCTTGTTTTCTCTCTTTTCAATGTTTTCTAAAACCATGTTATATAGCCGTTATGCTGCAGAAATTTCGTCTCAAAATTTCTCTCTCTTTCTCTCAAGAAATTCTCTTGTCTTATATATGTGAATACCCATACCTATTTATTTTTTATGGGTTTTCTTAGTTATATAAAAATTATACACTGCAACAAAACCTCTGTTTAGCGGTGGTTTTTTAGCGGCGGTTTATAATAAACCGCCGCAAAACTTTTTTTTTTACACGGCCCCGACCCTTCCCCCACCCCGACCCTCATTCTCACCCCACGCTCCCCCGGACCCCGCTTTCCCTGCGACCCCGGCCCCCCGCGACACCGGCGACCCCGCAACCCGGCGATCCTGCTTCCCCGGTGACCCAACGACCTCAGCAACCCCGGCCCCCCGCAACCCTGGCGACCCGGCTTCCCCGGCGACCTATACAAACCCTAGGGTTTGATTTCTAATTATCTTCTTCCAATTCATAGTTTATAAGAATAAATCTTATGATATATATATATATATATATGAGAATTATTTAGTTATCTCACAATCCTGGGTGCATGTGTGTGATTCATGAAGGTGATATAAATTTCTGTGTACTTGAGGTGAATTTCAATCCTGGGTGAAAGTGTGTGACTCCAAAATGTGATTTTCACTATTCTTATATTTGTTCCAAATTTATTTTCTATTCTCTATTGTGAGGGAATGTTACATTTATATTCCCTATTCCTATGATTATTTATCATGGATCATGTTTATTATAACATGAACCCACACAATTTCTCCATGGTAAATATAGTTTTTTTATAATACATTTCCTTAAATCATAACTCGTGGAGAACTATTATTATTCCATGTACTTTTAAATAAGACATTTCTCCCCTTCTACTATTTTATTCTCTATGTGATATAACCGTTGATGATATTTTAAAAAATTTCACTTATTTAGAATTATAGTTCACCCTGTTGTAAGATATTCATTCTATATTTTAGAATAATGTGTATATCGTATGATAATTCATGATGTGGGTCTAATGTGGTTTGGCCATATAGAAATTTTCACATTAATCATAAAATATTATTCTTATATAATTTATTCCCAACATCACTAGACCTATCATTCATGGGAATGTGATATTTTTATGAGATGAAATGTTTTATGTATTGAAAATGATTTGAAATATATATTTGTTTATCCAGTGTCATTTCACTATATATCAAAGTGTATCTGTAAAGTTTTTGTTTTTTATAATTGAATCCATAATTGTGAGTCGGAGGTGTTTATGTTGGTATCCGAGAAAGTAATAGTTATTTTTCAAGATTGGACTTGTTTTTTGGAGGATTTGTTTTGTAAAATTTTTCTATCAAACTTTGGAATATCAGACATGCAAACCCTCTACTAGTGATAGATGTTACTGAAATTAATATTCTAGAACCATATCACACTTCACAACTGGTGAAAATTTTTATCAATCCTTGAAAAGGGGTAATTCATGTTTATCATTTTCGGGTTTTCGGAAACGACAATACACACAAAGACATATGATCTCTTCAAACATTTTCTTGAACATGAATGGAGTTGACTAGGGGGAAATACTCGGTCTGATGAAACAATTCCCACAAAGGTCTTCAAAATGCAACCATTGATCATGAAGCGCAGTAGGTACCATCTGATATGCCACAAAAAATATTAGGGAAATACCATGATCCAATAAATTGAAAATCTCCATCTCCCATCTTGGAGGTATTCCTGAAATAACATCAGAAAAAAATTCAAATAATCAACCAGAATTGAAGGAACCCAGATGCCTGAATTTCTTATGGATCCAAGTGATGCCCCTTCCAACTGATGGGTGATAGGTTGAAACCTCTTATTCACTACATCCACCAAAACTTCCTTGATATATCTATCACATAAAAGGAGAACCTCATCCAATTAGTTTATAGGCATCTGACTAGTCTATAGTGAAAGTCGATCTATTCCTGGACCATGAAAAGCCAATATGTGCCCATGATGACATCATAGGGATCCATTGTGATGACTAAATGATCTCACATTAACCATTATGGGATAATTTATACCTCTCGCTACAAGTAAATGAAATTTCAAATGAAGTGTTCCCGGTAGGAACCTCAAGACGACATTATTTTGATAATGTCTCAACTTTGATCTCTAACTATCACACAAGGAGTCGAGGGATAAAATAATGGATAGAACCTATGTTTCATAATACTAAGGAAAGATCATAATAAACACAAATAATAACTCAAATCATCTCGTGTGCCATTGGATCGTAGACATCCAAAGCATGAAGTTGTCCATTTCCCTAGCCCCCAGCTCTTTATGCCTGACGTGGGCCTCCTAGGGGTTGTGGTTAAAGGACCTCATAGTACCATCCACTAACTGAAACTCCTCCTACTACTCTACCATCTCTACCACTTTTGGATTTTCAAAAAAGACATAATTATTTCTGTAGGGCTTACTTAATTGATTTCCATTGAGGAAGTGTCGAAATCATAATTTCCATCATAAGTACATTCAAAGACTTCAACCATTATTAAATATGACATCAAAAAATTATTCTAGTTTACTATTGTTGGAAACAAATCCTTATTATCACCAAAATTAAATACAACTGCTTTATAGAAATCTCATACATCTTTATGGTAAATTATGCTATTGATTAACAATTATACAATGTTCAAGCCACGATTCGGCCTCCTTAATGTCATAATCCAACATGGAGAAGGATCATCTGCTTCATTCCCTCTTCTGGGCATTAATGCACTTGAGCATAGACGTGACAGTGAAAAAGGGACCACCATGAATGACACTATTACATCCACTAATGAAAATTTTCCTACATCCATGAATGGTAGGCCATGCATTATTAAACTTGAATGGTAAGGGGGACGACCTTGTGGGGCCTTCCAGAATCTTGATGACAAGAGGATTGTGATCTGAGTGGAACATTTCAAGTGTATGTTTGGAAATTTCAGCGATAGCGTAATGATCATTAATCCAGAAGAAGCACCTGTGAATCCTACTTTCTTGTCTTCTGTTTCCTGTAATCCTTCCCCATGTGAATTTATCCCCTGTAATATGGACCTCTATTAGGTTGCACTTATCTAAGAAGATTTCAAATTCCTCTGCAGAATTATGAGAAAAATGAGGACCCAACCTTTCATGCGACCTTAGGATAGTATTAAAATCCCCCACCGAACCTAGGCCTTCTCTCATACATAATTTCTAGATTCAACGTATCATCAAAGGTGGTGAGGACCACCACCTCAACCAGAGTTCTTGCTAGGTCAATCTTGATGAGGACTCTTGCATAGTGCCCATACCTTGGTTTATCAGTTTCTATGTCAATTCAAATAGGGGAACCCACTGCATAAGCAATATCCCACTGTATTCTAGGATTCCAGTAAATCCAATTCAGCTTAAAAATGCGAATCCACACCTTTGTAAAAGTGTTTCTCACAATTATTGGGGTTATTCCAAATTAACAATGTGTTTTGGTTTTCATGGTAAAGTAGCTACCACGTTGTTAGCACACTGTTTCTCTTTACTAAAGAAACTTCCCCTATCCCAAACACTAAGGGTTCATATCTAACTCACGGGATCATCTTTATTATATTATGTTTCTGTAATCTTGTATTATCGTATATATGAATATATTTCTCTATTTAGTAGTAACTATGTGTTATAATTTTTTTATTATTGTGTAGGCACATTGTGATATACATGGATAAAAGTTGGATCACATTACCGAGGAACACACCTCAGTATGTTAAGGGTTTGAATGAGTTTTTAGATTTTGCAATTTATAATCGATCTGTTGAAGGGAGAATAAAATGTCCATGTCCTAAATGTAAATTTAGAACATGGTTGAAGAGAGATGAGGTTTATGAACATTTAATACTGAAGCAATTCCCTAATCAATATTTGTGTTGGATTTGGCATGGAGAATCGAACGTTACAGAAAGATTGATCACTGATGTTAATCTACAGAATGAGGTCCCAAGTTCGTCGACAATGGAAAATGAAATGCAGAACCTAATAAATGATTCATTCGGCACTGCAAGGCACCACTATCAGCATCAAAACATATCAGAACAACCAGAAGAGGGTGCTACAAATTGCAACGTGACAAGT
Organism: Viscum album; assembly: GCA_963277665.1. Lineage (NCBI taxonomy): Eukaryota > Viridiplantae > Streptophyta > Magnoliopsida > Santalales > Viscaceae > Viscum > Viscum album. Next base: position 1,444,966,478 of record OY728160.1, on the reverse strand, counting down.
GATGTTTTTGAGACTGTAACACAAGCAGATCAAGATTGTCACATATCATTGGATCCTCCTCTTGATTTTTTGGATCCAATTGCAAGAGAAAACTTCGCTGAGGAAAATGTATTTCATGATTTAGTTGATGATGGAAATCAAGAGTTGTATTGTGGGTGTTTGAAATATTCAAAACTTTCATTTCTGCTGAAGTTGTATCACATCAAATGTCTATGTGGAATTACAAATAAGGCAATGTCCATGATATTGGAATTGATACGTGATGCATTTCCTAAAGCAAAAATCCCAGAATCTTTTTATGATATGAAAAAAGTTGTTAACAAGCTTGGTCTGAATTATATAAAAATATATGCATGTCCCAATGATTGTATGCTTTATTGGGGAGAGGATTCAAGTAGACAGAATTGCAAGAAATGTTCTTCTTCTAGATGGCAGGCAAAGAGTGATGTTGGAAGTCTGAATGAACATAATTTCATGGAGAATAAGAAGAAAAGGAGCACACCTACAAAGGTTTTGCATTACTTTCCTTTGAAACCCTGATTGTAAAGATTATTCATGTCATCAAAAACCATCAAACACATGAAGTGGAATTCTGTAGATAATAACAATGATGAGTTAATGAGATATCCACTAGATTCTCAATCGTGGAAGACATTTGATTCATTACATATCGATTTCTCAACCGATCCTAGGAATGTTCGATTGGGATTGGCTGCCGATGGATTCAACCCATTTGGGACTTTGAGTACCAATTATAGCATTTGGCCAGTTATTTTGATCCCTTATAATTTTCCTCTGTGGATGTGTATGCAACAAACATCTTTTATCCTTTCGATGATTATTCCTGGAAAAAAATGCCTCGAAATGATATTGATGTATACTTTCAGCCTTTGATTGATGAATTGCAGGAGTTATGGAGCAACGGTGTTGAGACATTTTATGCTTCTTCTAAAACAATGTTCACAATGCATGCTGCTTTAATGTGGACCATTAGTGACTTCCCTGGGCTTGGGAATTTATTTGTTTGGAACACTTACACGGGTTTGGATTTTCCCATTTGTAACTTTGATTTTGAGCCCAAATGGCTACCTCACAGTAGAAAATGGTGCTTCTTGTGTCATCAAAGATTTCTCGATGCATCTCATATATTTCGGCTGAACAGATCAAAATTTAATGGTTCCATTGATCGTAGACCACCTCCAAAGTTGTTAAATGGTTTTGAAATGTTGAAATAGCTTGAGAATGTTGAAACGGAATTTGGGAAGGTTCATCATTTGAATGATAGCGGAAAACGGGTACGAAGTGCATCGTCAAGCGAAACCGGAACACAACAATGGAAGAAAAAAAGTATATTCTTAAAACTTTTGTATTGGGAATTTAATTTGTTGCGGCATAATCTTGATGTGATTCACATTGAGAATAATTTCTGTGAAAATTTGATTTTCACATTGCTTAATGAGCATGGAAATTCGAAAGATCATCTCAATGCTTGCAAAGAATTACAAGCAATGAACATAAAACGTGATCTCTGGCCAGATGAGAATGAAAAGTATCCTCCGGCAATTTTTTCAATGAAAAATAGGGATAAAGATACATTCCTTTGAATTTTAAAGAATGTTAAGGTATCTTATGGGTATTCAAGTAACATCTTGAGGTGTGTTGACTTGAAGAATCATAAGTTACATGGATTGAAAAGTCACGATTCACATATTTTGTTACAACAGTTACTACCATTGGCATTGCGTACATTATTAGCTGAAAAAATTACTGCTGTTGTACTGCAGTTCTGCACATTTTTCAGACAACTATGTGAGAAATGTCTACATCCATTTCATCTTGATAACCTCCAGAAGAGGTTTGTATTGACCCTTTGCGCAATGGAGATGATCTTTCCTCCGTCCTTTTTTACTGTAATGATGCATTTAACTGTGCATTTGGTTGAGGAAGCTAAATTAGGAGGCCCCGTTCATTATCGATGGATTTATCCAATTGAGAGGTACTTTATTTATATTTTTTCCAGTTAAGTAAACAATTTTTGGTTCTTAATTAAATGCATAATTATGTTTATTTTATTTCACAGATATCTTGGACATTTGAAATCATACGTGAGAAATAAAGCTCAACCAGAAGGCTCAATTGTTGAAGGCTATTTGGCCGAGGAATGTCTTACCTTTTTTTCTCGACACTTGGATGATATTGAGATAAGATTTAATCGAGTTATACATGTTGACGACACATCAACTCAATATCAAATACATCAGAAATCCAAAATATTTCCTGCTATTGGCCGATCAGTTGGGAGGACCTCAAATGTGACACTGACTGAATTGGAATTATTACAGGCACATAGATATGTGCTACTGAATAGTGACATTGCAGATCCATTTATTGAAGAGTTGAGGATACAAACAAAGAGACGAATGAGAGGCTGAACATGAAATGAGAAAGATATAACAAAAGTTGTTAATAAAGATCTTGTAGAATGGTTTGCACGACGTGTAAGTTCATAAATATTACAATAAATATGAATATTAGTTTGACACATACATTTTGTGAATCTAATAAAGTATATTTCTTTTTTCAGATCATGAATACTGATACTCGAGCAGAGGTTTCAGAAGATTTGAAGTTTCTTGCTAGAGGTCCTCTAAAAGAAGTTAGAAAGTTTGATGCTTATAATGTGAATGGATTTAGATTTCGTATAGTCGATCGAGGAGTGGGTTTGAAAACACAGAACAGTGGTATATTTACATTTTCTGAAGTAGAATACTATGGAAAGCTGTATGATATTATTGAATTAAACTACCACGTACATTTTTCGGTTGTTTTATTCAAATGCAAATGGTTTGATATTATCAGAGGTGTTAAAAGAGATTCCTTGCAATTTACTTCTGTGAACTTCTCTCGCTTGATGGATGTTGGTGATCGTGAACTGCATGATCCATATATCTTAGCATCACAAGAAAAAATGGTATATTATGTGAATGATGTTGCTGATGAAGGGTGGATTGTATTTGCTCATGTAATACAAAGAGATTTGTATGATATGGGTGATGAAGTGGAAAATTTGACCTCTGAAATTGAATTTAATCAGCAATAGGAAGAAGAATTAGTTGTCGATCATGATATTGAAAATATTAGTCTAGCAAGGATGAATGAAGTGGATGAAGCAATGGAGCAGGAAACCGACATGATTGAAGAAGAAAATGATTGTATGTACAATTATTTATTTATTTAACAACCACTTGTTTCATTTCTGCAGTCATTCATTATCATTGGTATATATATTTTGTTTGTTAGTATTGGGCATCTATTATCATTTTTAATTTTTTTTCTGCATAATTTTTTTGAAATATATATTCTGAACTTAATTTTATTTGAGTAAATGACAGGAATGCCAAGGAAGAAGCGGTATATTGTTTCATCTAGTTCCGCGACAGATGGAGATCCATTTGTCTCCCTCCCCATGACATCTGAGATGCCAGGTGCCGACACCCCTGCACCATCCCCCCCTGCACCATCTCTCACACCTTCCGTGGATGTCCCTGTAGAGGGTGAGTCATCGACTCCCCTTTTAGGAGGCTCAGCAGTGGGGCAGCGTCGTGCCCCTTCCAGTTCATCCCGGACACACTGGAATGTCACTATCATAGGTACAAATTTTAATTAAATAAATTTATTGCATTTTGTTTAAACTAATTGTTTGCTCATTGAAGATGACAAAAATGAAACTGTGAAGAAAAATATAAAAAGTTCATATGTTTGGAATCTGAATGGTGAGAAGATTGTTGTGCCATTTGATTCTTACGGGGTCCCTACGGATGATGCCGCGGGGTTACTTGGCCAGATTATAGGTCAGCTGGCAGCGGAGCCCATTTCCCTTCCCATTTCATATGACGATTAGAGACATATGCCTTCAAGCTAGAAAAATTAAGTGTTTGATTCTCAAATAAAGGTAAATTTATTACATTATGGTTTAATTGAATGTCATGTTACTAATATGTTCAAAATGAATTTCTGTATACAGATGTTCTTCCACTTTACCATTGCTGATGTGATAGCACGGAAGTGGATGTTGAAAAATCTAGGTAAGAAGTGGAAAGATTTCAAATGGAGATTATGGTGTGATTTCAACGATACTTCTTTGACCACGCAACAAATGTATGAGAAGCTACCCAGTGGGGTACTGAAAGAGCAGTGTAAAGTTTTTGTTGACAGACATCGTGATCATAAGTGGATGGTATTGAAATATATATTATTATATTATCCTCATTTTACAGTTATACATGTATATGAAAAGGACATGACATTCAATACATCAGTATTAAATTTCCTTTTATTTATTTCAGGATATTTCAAGACAAAATGCATCAAACCGGGCAAAGCAAGTCATCCCGCACACTGCGGGCTCAAAAAGTTTTTCTAGAAGCCGAACGACATTGGTAATCTTTTAATTAGTTTAAATATTTATAAGACAATATTATCTGTTTAATATATTGAATTGTTGATTTATCTTTGTTTAATATAGTTGCATAGTTTAGGGCATGAAGCATCCAGGATTGAACTGTGGTTGGATGTTCATAAGAAATCAGATGGAAGTTTTGTTAACGAGCCTGCTAAAGAAGTTGGGGTATGAAGTCAATTTTTCATCATAATAACTTATTATCAGTTTTTACTGTGTTAATATATTTTGATATTTGATTTATAGGTAAAAATTAAAGAGCTATGGGATGCCAATCCTGTGCAGTCCTACTCAGTCTCCCAGGATGAACCGGTTGCTAAGGTCCTTGGGAAGGAGCATGCTGGGAGAGTGCGTGGGATGGGTTTGGGACCCGTACCATCTGAGATTTTTAGCAGGCCATCGGGGATAGCAGTTGCATCTACTCCTGACTTTAGTCAGCCCATACTCGGAGATGATAAGAGAGAGATTGTTTCTTTATGAAACACAATTCACCAGCAGGGGGATCAGATATCTGCATTGCAGAAAGAGTTGATTGAAATATGTCAGCAGATGAGCAGATATGCCCCCGGTGGTAGTGCATCGACTGGTGGTATGCAGGTAAATCACAAAAAAATCAAAATCATTTAGTTTGCTAACTTTCATTGGTTTAAAGTTTTGATATAAATATGCAATTGTATTTAATTTTCAATATAATGTTCTTACAGGTGACAACACAAAGTGGAGATGAAGGTGGAGAGGGTGATGATGCATCATCAGACCCTGAGTAGTTGTATTGTTGATTTGTAATATGAAAATAGTTGGTTTGTATATGTAACATTTGTGGCACATAGTTGCCACCACACATTTCCATGTCCTAAAATTTCCTTGATTTGTCATTTTCCTTTTATGCATTTTATTGATTTCTGATGTTTCTTTTTATGTCTTGATTTCTCGAGTGTCATATACATCATTTTGGAATAAATTGTTTGATTAGCCTACTAAGAACTTTTCAAAGGGTTCTATATTATTATTTTTATGTGTTTGGTTATGACTACTTTATAAATCATGGTTATGAGAATTTTTATGAATTGTATGTGCCTTGCAGATTTATTTTCTTCTTTCTATGATTTGGTTATGGTGTAAACTGAAATTGATCTTTTAGATTATTCTCTGTGAAGTGGAAACATTTTTGTGATTATTCTTAGGAAATCATATTGCTTTGGATGAATAATATTATATTGCATGAGGCATTGAAATACATGTAGATTTTATCTAACTGTGTTTATAAGAGTTTGATAATATTATATTTCATGAGGCTGAATAATATTATATTGCATGAGGCTGAATAATATTATATTGCTCTAGATTTACAGCATGCACCGGACTGTTTTTTTATTTTCATGAGATAATGATTTTTTGGTTGGGGGTGGGGGGATGGTGCAGGGGGGGTCTGATGCAAGGGGTTGGGGGGGTACAGGAGATACATATTAATATTTAAAGTGTATGCGAGACATGCCCATTTAACATGTATGTGATACATTCCCATTTAACACATATAAGATTTACCTACTATTAATGTCACACAAGTCATGTGCACATAGGATAGTTATACATAGAGAAGAAGGATGTACATAAAGATGATTACCGATTTGATCTGGATTGAAGCTGTCATCCTATTATATATCTGCCTGGATTATGGTCAGTTGAGTTTTCAATTGGTATGTTTATTGTTTGAACATATCTGATTGTTTTGGGTTTCCTCTATTTGGATAGTTTTGCGGCCTCATTTCCCATTGAATCTGCTATATTCATGGATGTTCGGGTTTGCTGAGGATCCTGAGTGCTTCAAGTATGGATAAAATCCATCTCACTTGATGCTTTCGGACTACTACCTATTCGGCTTTGATTGATGCATGGCTCTGGATTTACAGCATGCATCAGACTACTCTGTTTTACAATTGAAGTTTAAGACTCTCTTATCCATAAGTGAGCCTATTTGAAGTATGTTTGATATTTGCATTAAGGTGTTCATTGTTCTTTGTTTTCTTTCTTGTATACTGATGTTGTAAATTTGATATGTAGCAAGATTACTCAGAGACCATAAGGCAATGCATAATATGATGTCCCCTTTGGCAAGGATGATGTCAACATATGAACAACATTCAGGTTATACATGTATTCAGATTAAATAATCAATTCAATTAGGGTATTAATCAGATTTCATGTATTTTATTGGTGTTCATATTTTATCCACTTATATTCCCTTTTTATGCATCAATATTTTGTTTCAATATGATTTCAGGTTGTTGTAACATGGTTGCATAGAGAAACCAGATGATAGAAGATTGAATTTTTATGGAAATAGGAGTACACAGATGCAAACGGTAAGCCTCCCAGCAGATTTCTATCCCTTTATTCATGACTCTATATTTTCAAATTCCTTAGAAATGGATTTCATGATAGATGATATGTCTTGATGCTTATGAATAGTTGCAACATTTAAAAATTGTGCTGTCATTGCCCAAAAAATACAGCACTGTATAGAAGTGTTTCCACGAATCCCTGCTACATGATGAAAAAGAACCGGTGCCGTTCAATAAGTGAAAAGCACACAATTCGGGTCCATGCCTAAAATGTTTTATTTACACCTTCTGTAGGCAAGACAACAATGCATATGGTGTGCGTTAAAGGAAGATGAACATACTATACTGTTTCTGTTTGCAGGGGTACATCAGTTGAAAAAAACAAAATAAGAAGTTCTCATTCTTGATGGGGTACATCAATCCAGAAATGGTAATTTAATGCATCATACATGCATGATTATGGAACGATTTATGCTCTTAACTATGACCTATACATTTTTTTCATTCAACATTATGAGTTTCAGGCTAAGTTTTGTTTTTTCAATCTGATCTGCTCATTTCTGTGTCCTGATAGTTAGTTTTGTTATCATTTTTTAATTATAATGACTACTATGCTTTCAACAGCTTTTTCCAATCCTTGATAAGGTATTCTTTCATTGCATTCTCATACGGTATGTGGTTAGTATCCACACCCTAAACACAGTTCAACTGGTGCTTAATAGAATTTATGATCTTTATATTTTTACATATTAAAAACATGTCATCAACATATAATAAAAGGTAAAAAGACTCATGTTTAACAGTTTTAAAATACACACATGCATCAAATCTACTTATAGAAAACTGATTCTCACTCATAAAGGAATCAAACCTTTTATACCATTGTCTTGAAGACTATTTAATCCCATGAAAGGACTTATGTAAAATAAAAACATGATTTGGTTTGAACAATTTTGAAAATCGTTCTAGAGGATTCATATAAATGATTTCATCAAGACTACCATGTAAAAAAGTGGTTTTTACATCGAGTTGTTCAACATGAAAATAAAGTTTGGCAAAAAATTAAAGCATAATTATAATGGATAAATGCTTAAAAAAGGAGAGAATATTTCACTATAATCAATGACTTCACATTTTAGAAAACCTTTAGATACCATGCATGCTTTGAATTTGATTTTAGACTCTCCTACATTGCTTTATTTCTTCTTATAAATCCATATTGAACCTATAACTTTCTGGTTATTGGGTTTCGGAACAACAACCCAGGTGTTGTTCTTAAGAAGGGAATTCATTTCTTTTTGTATTGATCTCAGCCAATTATTATATTCTTTGGACTTAAAAGCTTACTTAAAAGTTTTAGGCTCATCATTAAACAATTCCTAAGCTGCATTAAAATCATAGGAAGCAATGTATGACTAGTTGAAGTGGGATGGAGGTTTAATAACTCTCCTTTCTTTATCTCAAGTAAGCTAATTATTGATCAGGACAATAGGTTCTTGGTCCTCAGGTTCGGATTCCAAATTGAGATCTGATTTAGGCTAGGCTTGGGTAACCAAAGGAGCAGGACCAACACTGAACTGAGGTTAGTCACCTGATATTAAAGGAACATCAACACCTAAAGGTGTTGGGACCTCTAAGGGTCCTGCAGCTTCATCAGGAGCTATAACAGGTTCAGGTACTTTGTCGCTGGTCACACTAGATTCATGGAAGACCACATCACGACTAACGATGCATTTCTAGTAACTTAGTTTATCTACCCATAAATAATACCCTTTAACACCCTCTAGATATCCCACTAATATTCATTTAATAACCCTATCATCTAGCTTATCATTACATGAATGCACGTAAGCTATGGATCCAAATATCTTAAGGTGAGCTAGATTTGGGGGTGTGACCTTCGAAATTTATTCAGGTGTCATAAAGGAGTTAGCAGAATATGGACAACAGTTAATGAGGTGCACTGCTGTTGAATCATCCTCAGCCTAGAAGGACCTAGAGAGTTTTGAGTGGGATAACATACACCTTACCCTATCAAGAACAATCCTATTCATTATCTCTGCTAAATTTATCCAAACATTTTAAATTTACAATTTTTACCATAAGAAGAAATAACAATTTTATTTATACCAAGGGATTACAAAAAGTATTTAAGGCCTCATTACATAGCCTGTTATAACACTTTCATTGGACCTTAGTGTAAGGTGTGATATGGTGATAGAATCTTGGGGCGGCTCGGACAACATTGCCCGAGTGGTGATTTCTATCAGCTTGAACTTCTCCCTTATGTAATTTCATTTAAGCTTCACATGTTGAACATCAGCTTGGGCTTGGTCCAAAGAAAATCCCAGAGATGCTACCTCCTTCCCAAGTTATGACAGATGGGCTTCGTATGGCCCGAGTCTACTGGATGAGTCCATCGACTCTTCTTTCTATATTAATTAACCAATATCACTTGTATTTATAAACAATAATCGTAACATTAAGATTTTAGTTTCCAACGGTTATATTGACCAACAGTAATATAACAGTCGAAACCCAATGGTATAACTTCATTAATTAAAGGATATAGTTTTATTGATTATAAAAAGAAATAACACACAAATTTAGGAAACAAATATTATTCAAAAGTTCAGGTCGTTACATTCTTCCCCCCTTAAGAAATTTAATCTCTGAAATTTTAACTTGTACCCTAATAAGACAAAAGGTGAGGGTACTTCTACCTTATAGACTCCTCGGGTTCCCACGTGGCTTCTTCACATTTGTGGTTCCTCCACAACACCTTAACAAGGTGGGTAGTCTTGTTGCGTAGAACCTTTTCTCTATGATCTAAGATCTCCACTGATTATTCCTCATAAGAGAGGTCATGTTCTATTTGTACCACCTCTGGATTCAATACATCTGAAGGGTCAGGAATGTACTTAATTAAGAGGGATACGTGGAATACATCATGAAATTGAGCTATATTTGGAGGAAGTGCAAGTCGAAAGGCCACTGCTCCTGCGCGATCAAGTATTTCATAGGGGCCAATGTACCTAGGGCTGAGCTTCCCTTTCTTCCCAAACCTCATGACTCTCTTCCAAGGTGAAATTAGAAGAAAGACATTGTCACCAACATCAACCTCCAACTCCCTTGGATGGTTGTTTTCATAGCTCTTCTGCCGACTCTAAGTAGCCTTAATGTGCTGTTGTATGGCATGGACTTTTTCTATCATCTCTTGCACAAGATCAGGCCCAAGAAGCTTTCTCTCACCAGATTCATGCCAATAAGTAGGAGTTCTAGACCACTTACCATATATAGCTTCATAGGGTTCCATTTGAATGCTCAAGTGGAAGCTGTTGTTGTATGAGAACTCAACTAAAGGGAGATGTTGATCCCATCCACCTTTAAATTCCATTGAGCATGTCCTCAGCATAACCTTGAGTGTTTGAATAGTCCTTTTAGATTGGCCATCAGTTTGGGGGTGATAGGTCACACTGAAATTAAATTCAGTGCTCAGATCATGTTGAAGGATTCTCTAGAATTTTAATGTGAACCTTGGATCATGTTCATATACGATAGAAAGTGTAACACCTTGTAACCTTACCACTTCCTTCACGTAAATCTTGGAAATTTTATCAAGATAGAAATCGTCCCGAATGGAGATAAAATGGGCAGTCTTGGTGAGACAGTCCACAATAACCCATATCGCATTATTTCCTTTGGAAGTTCTCTAGAGACCAATAACGAAGTCCATAGTGATATTGTCCCACTTCCATGCTGGTATGGGTAGTGGTTGCAATACCCCTTTAGAAAGTTGTTTCTCTGCCTTCACTTGCTGACATATCAGGCACCTTGAAGTGGAGTCATCAATCTCCCTTTTTATATTATCCCACAAATAATGATCACGAAGGTCCCTATACATTTTTTTTCTCCCAGGATGTATAGGGAAAGTAGAGCTATGAGCTTCATCCATCAGCTCCTTATTTATTTTTGGAATATATGGAACACATAGTCTTGTACGAATTTTTTTTACACCTTCTTGATCAATATTGAACTCAGGAAACTTCACATCCTTCACAGCCTCAAACTATTTCTATAAAAGGGATCTTCTTTCTGATCTTTCTTGATCTTATCTAGTAATTATGGTTGAGAAATCATTTGGGTTAGGGTTGATGATGTCACTTCCCCTATAATTTCCATGTCCAGATTTACTAGGTCATTGATCAAAGGATCTCTTTGAATCCTCATCATGGAAAGAACAACTAGGTATTTCCTACTTAATGCATCAGCGACTTTGTTTGCTCTTCTAGGGTGATAATGAATTGAACAATCATAGTCTTTGAGAAGTTACAACCATCTCCTCTGTCTCATGTTCAATTCCTTTTGTGTGAAAATATACTTCAAACTTTGATGGTCTATGTATACATCACATTTCTCCCCATAAAGATAGTGCCTCTATATCTACAGAGAAAAAATTACCGCAGCCAGCTCCAGATCATGCGTAGGATATTTTTTCTCATGATTCATCAACTATCGATATGAATAAGCAATGGCTTTTTCATTTTTCATGAGGATTCACCCAAGCTCTTTCAGATATTCATCGATAAAAATAATGAATCCCTCTCCACTTGAGGGTAGAGTTAACACTGGTGCAATAACCAATCTCTTCTTTAGCTCTTGGAAACTTTCCTCGCACTTCTTTATCCAGATGAACATGACCCGTTTTCAAGTTAACTTGGTTAATGGATTAGAAAGTCATGAAAAATTTTTCACAAACCTTCTATAATATCCCGCTAAACCAAGGAAACTACGAATCTCATTTATTGTTGTAGGCTGAGGCCACTCCTCTACAACTTTTGTCTTTGCAGGGTCAATTGTGATTCCTTCATTGGTAACTATGTTCCCTAATAAAGCAATTTTTTGTAACCAAAATTCACATTTTCTGAACTTTCCAAAAAGCCTCTCCTTCCGTAGAGTTTGCAAAATAACCCTTAGATGATCCTCGTACTCCTTATGGATTTTGGAATATATCAAAATATCATCAATAAAAACTACCACAAAGTTATCAAGGTAGTCCTTAAAGACTATATTCATCAAATCCATAAAAATAACAGGTTCATTAGTCAGTCTGAAGGATATAACAATAAACTCATAATGCCCATATATTGATTGGAAGGTAGTTTTTGGAATATCTTCTTTATTCACCCTCAATTTATGATAACCATATCGAAGATCAATCTTGGAGAAAAATTGAGCCCCGCTAAGTTGGTAAAATAAGTCATTAATTCTTTGAAGAGGGTATTTGTTCTTCACTGTGATCCCATTCAGTTCTCTATAATCAATGCATAGTCGCATCGATCCATCCTTCTTCTTCACAAAGAGAACTGGTGCTCCCCAAGGAGACACACTTTGTCGGATAAACCCCTATCCAAAAGATCTTGGAGTTGTTTCTTTAACTCCTCCAGATCCACATTTTCCATCTTATATGGGGTGTTTGATATCGGGTGGGGTCCAGGTACAAGTTCAATGGATAACTCTACCTCTCTTTCTAGGGGAGGTCCGGGTAACTCCTTAGGAAATACTTCAATGTATTCCTAGACAATGGGGACATTTTCTATCCTAAAACTCTTATTTCCTTCTTCTTTTTCACCAATCAACTCCATAAATAAAGATATAGGAGGTTTATCTAGACAAATATCAGGTTGATATATCTCTCCTTGGAAGATAACTTTAGGTTTTCCATTCAAGACTACTGAGATTTCCTTTCTTCTACATTTGATCTTACCATTATACTTTGAGATCCAGTCCATCCCTAGTATAATGTTGAATTTCATCATGGGAATGACTACTAGATTTGCGATAAGATTGTGCTCAATAAACTAAATACTAGAGTTTCTAAAAACTAACAATACTTGGATAATCCCACCAGGAGTCTTGACTTATAACTTTACTTTTAGAAAATCGAGGGTTGATTCTAAATTCTTTTCAAACTTGGAGGAAATAAAGGAATGCATAGAACCAAAATCAAACAAAGTACTTACTAGATTTGAGAGAAAAATAAGAGTACCTACCACCACATCATTTGGCGCTTCAACTTCAGCCATAGTGATTGAAAAAGTACGACCTTGTTCCCTTGGCCATTGCTGAGACTGATGGTTATTCCCCTCCACTAACCTTGGATTTGGACAATGATTGGAAAGGTTCCCAAGTTCTCAACACTTATAGCATTGGATATCAGGTAGGGCCTACACCATCTTTCCCTTGTCATTAGTTTTGGGAAGTTGTGGCTTCACCTCACTATGATAATTCCTCACAATGTGGATATCTCTACCACACTGGTAGCACTTCCCGCTCCCGAGCAGGCAGTTCCCCGAATGCTTCTTCCCGCATTTATTACACTTGGGACGTTGTACTTTCTTTCCTCCTCTTCCCTAATCGAAGCTCCTCCCTAAACTTGGCTCTATCGATCTTTTCTTGTCATTGGATTTATGAGACCATTGCATCTCACCAAACTCCAGTTCTACTTTCATTAAACTTTGCACGATCTCTTCATAGCTATCATAATCTCGGTTGGATAGATTCTTCCGCAGATAAGGTCTCAGTCCACCAAAGAATCTATCAACCTTACCATTTGGATCTATGAGAAAGCTAGATGTGTAACGTGAAAGCCTTGTGAAGTTCATCTCGTAGCTTCCCACATATTCATTCTCCTTTTGCTTTAGCTCAAGAAACTCCTTCTCCATTCTTGTTCTCATTGATCGAGGTAAATACATGTTGAAGAATATCCCTCTGAACTATTACCAATCCATAGCTTCAACTTCCACTCTTGGTCTTATGTTTTTAGTCAGTTCCCACCACTGATCAGCTTCTCCCTCTAAGCGATAAATAGCCAAGGTAACCTTCTCTTGTTCAGAATAGCAGAGCATAGAAAAGATCTTCTCGATAGAGCTAATCCACTGTTCAACAATCAATGAGTCAGTAGATCCACTAAAGGTTAGTGGTCATTGACGCATAAAGGATTCAACATAAATTTGTTCTTTTCATGGTGAGATCGGTCTCTCAGCTTGATTCAATTTATTTCCTATAACTTGAGTCATTTGGTTCATTATTCGCATGAAATTTTCCATTCTGGCTTCCATCGGAGGGCCATCAGTGCATGGTCCATTGCGGTCACCATTTGCACGGTTCCACCTATTGACTTCCATTTTCTAAAATAATAAAACCTTAGTGAGAATATTATTTCATTTATGAATCTTTTAACTATAAAGGATTTTATGTCTTAAAACATCATGCTTTAAACAATTACATTTCTTTATAAATCCTTCATAATGATTCATAAAAAGCTTATGATTATCCAAACATATCCCCCAAGAGTGTCGTAACCAAGAGTGCAGCAAGGCCCGTTGTTTTGTACCAGGATACCTTGGGTCAAGCCCAAAACTCCTTGTTGGATTTTTCACTCCTAGATATATCTGTGTCAGAGCCGCCTCTACCTGCTCGTATCCAGACAGGGATGTATTTTCTCGATAAATCACTTACTCAATACTCACCAAAATACCAAGAAGTATTCCTATATTTACAATTTTCTATAGAGTTATTCCTTGAGTTTTAATAGCCTAATTTCCATAAATAACTAAACTGTCCTCTGATACCAACTATGGCATCCCTCCTTTTTATTACATAACTTTTCATTACATTTTACAAATAGAGGATCTTTAAAGTCTAGTGTCTTGGAAATTAGGAATATAAAACATGAAAACATAAAACATTCTTCTAACCCACTTGTAGGGATTCATAATAAATTCTTCCAAAGTAAAATTATTGTATCTCATAACCTGAATACATACATAAAAGTAAAGGGTGAGAAGAAGGACCAGTAAGGAAAGCAAGGGAATCAATTTATTTGTCAAATCAATAAGAACTTGATAAAAAACATAAAGACATGAGAAATGGAAGTAGAGGAATTTCATAATGAAAAGAATTTGAATCATAACTTGAATATGTTGCTACAAAATTTAATTTAGACATTCATGAACATATCACCAAGTTTCATCCCCAAGGTGTTATAAAAATTACCAAGGTTATTTACAAAGGTATCGTGAAACTTGTCATCTCTAGAGATTAAATTCTTTACCCAATGTATTGGAGTGCTATCAGGGTGCACCTTTAATATGTATTTATTTTCATGTGATCCATATAGATCATAATCATACATTTCATAAATAACCCAAATAGAATAAAAGAAATGGGTTTCATATCAAAATCGTGACGTTTTAAAAAGTTCTTAAAAACAAGATCATTAAGTCATTTATAACCCATGGAAAGGGAATAAGGGTTATATGTATGTCAATTACAGAATAAAATATATCAATTTTATTTATTAATTAATACCCCTAGAAATGAATTAGGTTCGGGTATTCACATAAATAAAATAAGATAATTTCATGAGAAAAAGAGATAGATTTTGAGACAAAAATTCTGCAGCATAACGACAACACAACATGTTTTTAGAAAAAATTAAAAAGAGAGGGGAAAAGGGTAAGCCACTCATAAATAACTCATAATACATTATAGGTACAGAATAATAAGAAATAAGAACATGGTATGGATATTTTAATGACATGCCACATGAAAAGGAAACTTGAATGAAAATAGAAGATGCTATTTCTTTTACAAAAAATTCAGCAACCTAACGGCGTCGCTTAAAATTCAGAAAAATAAGTTGATGAGGGAAGAAATGGTCTCTCATAATTTGGAAATGAAATGGATAGTAATAAGAATATATAAGAACATAACCCCACATAATAATATGGAAACTGGAAGACATAACTTAAAGGAAATCGTGACTAAAAGAGGAGGGTAGAAGGTTCCCTTACCTTGAAGAGTAACTTCGAAAGCTTGAAGGTTGGGACCTTGGGGGGTTTGAGGGAACATTTGAAGGACTCCTTGGGAGGTAAAAATTTAATATCTTCATTGAGACGGATTTTGTAATGAAAGGAATGAGGGAATGTCTTGGTATTTATAGAAAAAGTGAGGGAATATTTAATTAATTTCCAAGGGACACCTCGTTGGTTGTATTTGCAAAACCACGGGCTTGCCCATAGTATTTTCCCATGGTATTGGCCACTTGGGACACCTCATAACATATATTACTATTCCAAAGTTGACCAGATTTATTACATCATGATTACATCATCAATGATTTCATTAAACACCCGAAACTCAAAACGGTATTTTTACTATTCACTAAAAATTCAATTGTTTCAGAAAAATCCCAAAATTTTACCCTAACCTAATATTAATTATATGAATTCAAAAATTAACTTGATTTTATTAAAATATTTTTATAAATATTTTTAATTTAATTTTTAATTAAAATCATTATTTATTCCAAATAAACAACTTTAAATGTATAACTCGTTTTGTAACACCTTGAAAAAGTAATCAAGGTCCCCTAAAATTATCATATAAACATAATAAAATAAAGTAAAATTTTTTTATTACATTTTATGAAAATAAATTTCTATTTAAAATTATTAAATTAATTATAAAATTGTAAATAAAGTATTTATGACATACAAAAATACCAAAACTTATATTATGATCGTTTTTTTTCACTTTTAAGATGTCTAAATTGTATTTATACATTCATGGGTGAAGTTTCTATTTTTTTTGGCCAATTTACTATTCATTAATATTCATAAGGGTATGTTACTATTCATACTTTACTATTCACTAAAAATTAAGTTGATCTTATTAGACTTTAAATTTCTTACCGGTCACAACTGTAGAAGACCATTTTTGGAAATCATTTTACATTTTTAATTATTTAAAGTTTACATAAATATTTTAAAATACCCTTTTTTCCCAAAATTCATTAGTAATATGGAACTTCTATAAATTCATCCTACATTTATCCAGATATTTGAAATTCACAAATTTTACCATAAGAAAAAATAATAATTTTATTTATACCAAGGGATTACAAAAAGTATATAAGGCCTCATTACATATCCCCTTATAACACCTGCATAGGACCTAAGTGTATGGTGTGCTATGGTAATAGAATCTGGGGGCGGCTCAGACAACATTGCCTGAGTGGTGATTTCTATCAGCTTGAACTTCTCCCTTAGGCAATTCCGTTCAAGATTCACATGTTGAAGCTCAGCTTGGGCTTGGTCCAGAGCAAAGCCTAGAGATGCTACCTCCTTCCCAAGCTCTTACAGATGGGCTTCGTACAGCCCGAGTCTACTGGATGAGTCCATCGACTCTTCTTTCTGTATTAATTTACCAAGATCACTTGTATTTATAAACAATAATCGTAACGTTAAGAGTTTAGTTTCCAACAGTCATATTGACCAACGTTCATATAACAGTAGAAACCCAACGGTATCACTTCATTAGTTAAAGGATATAGTTTTGTTGAGTATAAAAATAAATAACACATAAATTTAGGAAACAAATATTATTCAAAAGTTTGGGTCGTTACATCCTAGAACTACTTCCAAACCAAGATATCAATAAGAAATGAGAGAGATTCAATCAAACATATGGATATGATGATCACCGATCAAACCGGGATTGAAAAGACAATCATAGAAGTCTAGAAAAGATGGATTTACCTAAAATTGCCTGGAGAAGACCTAGGGTTCAGGGAATAAGGATGGTGGTGAATGAAAAAGGATATGGGAGACCAAAATATTTAATCTCCTGGGACATACATGATTCATGGCATGAATCATTGATTCACAATGTGAACTTTCATAATGGCTGATATACTGCAAAATGCATCGCCTTGGATTGAAATCCCAAAATCCCAATTCACATCATGAATAATACCTCACGGCATTAACAATTTTCACATCCTGAACCTAAATTTATGGCTTCTGCCCATAATCTATTCATGTTTTCAATATACATTTATAGCATAAACCGACTCTTGTAGCCAGTTTTTTCATCTTTTGAGTCATCTCATCCTCTGAACACTCCCAACATACCTTAACTCATTTTATTACACCCTTTAAGATGTTTCAAAGCTTAAAAATAGGTGTGCCATAAAATTGAGGATGTTACACTTATTAGATATTGGTTATCCATGAGATGTCGTTAATAGTTTTTAATTGGGATTATCAAGTATATCCTTGAGAGGCTTAGACAGGTTATAAAGGAAGTTCCATCGAGGATGTCCTTTGCGATCTAACTGCCCAAAGATCGATTTGTCTTAGGGATTAGAGTATAAGATAAGTTAGTGATGAGGCTTATGAACCAATCACCTTTTGGGTGGTGATTTGTGAGATAGATATTGTCTTAATAGAATAGACCAATAGTGGTTTAAGGTGATGGTGTGCGATGGTCTACCGAGGGTATAGTGTTGTTTTGTAATCCCATGATGGGTCTACTCTGTGACCTTGGGTTTAAGAATTATGGGTTGTGGCCTAGAGACTTGCATCAGCTAAGTGGTGTTTCCAAGAGTGATGAGCTGATCTCGGGATGGTCAAGCTTGTTGAGAGTATGAGTTTTCATGATGCAGGTGATGCGATCATCAAGGATAGCTAAGGGCTAGGAGCTAGAGATGTTAGAATACTTAAGCATGAGGTGTGATGGGTAATTGGTTGAGGGATGGGGTTTGGTAGAGAATTGTTGTGTTTTGAATTTTTATCCTGGCTCTTATGTTGGTGATCTGATACACCATTCACAACTTGGAAGATGGAGACATGTATTCCTCTACCGCCATCAATAGGATGTCATCAAATGGTACGAGGCTATACTTTTTCCAGTTAATGTTGCTCATGTTGTGGGATGCCAATGAAATATTTAACCCTAGTGTATGAGATGAGACATGGGTTGGGCACGCTGCTAACCTATTAAAGTTTTTTATGGATGATATTCCATTCACAACTAAGAGAGATATGAGTTTCTACCTTATATGTTGATGGTTGGTGTTTCATTCAACATGGAAAGGGTTGGGTGAATTGCTAACCTATCATAGATATTGTTTGGTGATATATCGTTCACCATGGAAAGGGTTGGGAACACTGTCATCCTATCATAAATGTTTTCTGGCGATATCTAATTCACAATGGAAAGGGTTGGGAACTTTATTAACCTGTAATCGGACTAAGCATATCCAGGTTGGGCACATTACCAATCTATGATTTTATTAATCCGGTCTAGGTTAGAAACACTACCAAACCATGATTCTACTTATTGTTTCCAGGTTGGGCATGCAACCACCCTGCAATGGGAACACTAGTCCTAAGTGTAAAATGGGAATATTCATCCCAAAGATGGTGTGTGGATACCCATCACACCAGGAAGGGCAGCTATTGTGTGGTGGTCTTTCCTTGCTTTGAGATTGACTTTGGAAACTTCCATCACATATATTGATATTGGATGAAGTAGGCATGTATTAACCATCATGGTGGATCCTCGAACATCTGATGGGACTATCAATGTTGTGTGTGTGATGTCTACGACTTTCATTTTATTCAATGCATGTAGGCACATATACATGATGTATAGTTGGACATTGTTGGCGGTGATCTACTATTGAGTTTTATGCCCACACCCTGCATGTGAGCCTTAGTGGAGATGCAATATGATATTTTCCATTCAGATCATCGTAAGGGATCTAGTAATAGTTGAGCGGGCTATAGGAGTACAACGGGGATGTGAAGAAGGATGATGAAAGGTAGTTGGGTGTCCTTAATATTCTATTTCAATTTTTCTTTGTATTATGTATGATCATCCCATCAGGCGATCTTGCTTTGATGTATGCATGTATGATCAATGTTAATATCATATTTTTATAGCATAGTGATTGGTTATTTCTCATGGTATGCCTTCTATTGTAATTCCCTGTTGTACTATGACATTATATTTTTTATGGATGTTTGCGTTATTTCTCTATTATATTTGTTTATGGATGTTTTTGTCTCCCCACTAATGGTTTACCGACCCTCGTTGCTAGTCAATAGTCTCTAAGGTACGTGGAGGTGCGCATAAGGTCACATGATGCTCCAACTTAAACCAGTGGATGTCTAATTAGGTCGGGAAATAACATGTATTTTATAATGGATTTTTTTAGTAAATTTTATAATGAAATTTCTCACTGTGATTTTCTTAGATTTCTTTCCGCTGTTATTTTATTGTAAAAATTTTTGAGTGTACTTTTCTACATAAATGTTAGTGTAATGTTCCAATGAAATTTTCTTGTGTATTTTTTAACTAAAAATTTATAGTGGAAATTTTTAGTATAATTATCCACCGGAGTTTTTTAGTAAAATTTTCCCATGATATTTTATAATTGTTTTTTTAGTGGAATTCCTTAATGTAAATTTTCAGTGAGATTTTCCACTAGTATTTTGCACTAGATTTTTTCAATGGAATTTTTTCCTACATAAAATTTTAGTGAATTTTTTAACTGTAATTTCTTAACAAGATTTTCTACTTGTGGTTTGTAGTCAATTTTTTTAGTTGAGTTTTCATTTATGGGTTTTAATGGAATTTTCCGCAAAATTTTTATAGTAGTATTACTCCATAGACTTTTCCTATTGAATTTTTATGATTAAAAAAACATTTCAAATAAATAACACTACGTGAAAACAAATGAAGAAAACTAGTTTTAAATATGGATGACAACGAGTCAGGTACTCATGGAATTTGGGGTACCCAAACCCTAACGTGTTTAATTTCACAAAACTCGAACTCTTTTATAACTCTTTTTGTTTAATTCATTATCATTACTCTACCCTAATATATTTTGAAATACCTAACTAATTATCCTAACCGGTTTATAATTTCAAATTTTTAAAATTCATTTACAAGTATAGAGTGAATATATTTCAAATTAAATAAACATCTTTTATAATTTTATTACAATTTCAAAATATATAGTTAATTAATTATTAATAACTATTTTAATCACATTCAAATTTTGAATTCATTTACAAACCTAATATTAATTGAATTTGAAATAGATAAATAAATTCTATAATTTTAGAAACTATTTAGAAAAATAATTAATAAATAATTAATATTTAATTTAATTGAGCCTAAGTATCCTAAGACAACTTACCTTAACCTAAACTTATTGTTGATCAGTTTTAAATTCACTACACAAACCCTATAAAACCCTGGTTAAGCACTACCTCAATTCTACTTAATTGGGTTTGGTTGTGTTGGCTATATGTTTAATAAGCACCCATTGCCATCTCTAATTTAAAAGGGATTATTGTCTATATAAAAAAAATATTTTTTATATTACTAAAACCATACAATAATTACTTTCATGTAGAATACAATCATTTTTTTATGAATTGATTTTTTTTGAAATACAAATATTAAGTGTGTTTTTTAAGATTTCAAAAAATGATACATAGTCATAAACATCAAAAGCATTTTCCATGCATAACAAATTTATTATTATTTTTAAAATGATTTAAATTTTTTATTTTTCTAAAAAAAATTGTTTCCCTATTTTTATGATTCGAGTGATAAATTATTATTATATTTGAAATATAAATGCAAATTATTTTTTTAAAATCCAATCAATTGCAAACATAACAAATATTGTGTACAATGATAATAAATTTACCAATTTTTCAAACGATTTAAAATTCAATATTTTTAAAATTAATTTATCACCTAAGTTTTATGAACTCAGTTAAAATTTAATGTTCTTGGAATTATAGATATAAGTTATTATTTTTCAAAGTTTTAAATAATTATTTTTAATTATAAATATAAAAATATTTTTCATGCGGGAAAAAATATATTAATTTTTTAAAGTTTTCTAAAATTTGTAATTTTTTAAAAAAAATTATGTATTGGGTTATAATTTTTTTTGTTACATAACTACAGAATATTATTTTCTAAAAGTATTCAATTTTTTTAATAAATTGTAAATATAAAAAATATTATTTTTATAGAATAAGAAATTTATTGTTTTTTTTAACAGTTTTTTTAGCACAAAAAATTTTCTATTTCTTACACGGGTTCCGAGGTCTGTCTTCCCCATTTTCCCATTGACCAGAACGAAACACAGGGCAGGAACCAGAGATGGAAGGGCTGATCCCCCTTGTCTGCAGGGCCATCAAACGAAACAAAACCCGCAGCCGGTACGAGTGCCTCTCCTCCCACGCTGCACCCCCGACCCACGGTGCTGCCTCGCCCCAGTTCTCATGGCCCGCACCTCCGCAGCGGAAGATTGCCGGAGCCGATGAAGCCTGCCATGGCCGCCCCCTCCACCGGCGGAGCTGTAGCTCCGCCGGTGGTTATCATGCCTCCGGATTCTCTCCGGGCGTCGATGACGGCGCAGATGATCCTTCTCCGCCCTGGCAGCGACTCGCACGTTTCAGGAGCCAGAAAAGAGGCTAGCTCGCAGATCCCTCAGTTTCGTACTCTCTTCATCAAATACCGGGTTTGCCTCAATTCATTGATTGCTCCTGGTCTGATCCAATCAAAACCTAGCCCCTTTTATTTAATACAACCTGAATCCCTTTCCCTGTCATATTTATGAAAATATTTTACCTTTGTAGCATTATCGTATCAAATTTTATTTAAATTAGACCTTAATGGAGTATGTGCCATAAATCTGAGTCCCTGGCCTGGATTCTTTACCATGTGATTCACATGAAACCACCATCCTTTGATGAACCAATTCAGCTCCTTTTCTCGGCTATCAAATTTATCATACATCAACAGACGGGTTAAAGCAATGCCGCTTGGCAGAGCTTTGAATTTAGATCTACTGAAATGTTTTTTTGATGATGTTTCAAACTTTACCAAAAGCATTTTTGGGGATCCAAATCAGAGAGCCTTTTAGAAGGAAGCTGACAATCCCATATAACGTGCACAGTTCATCACGAACCTTTTCATTCTCCTTAGTTCAAAAAGGTTCAACCACAAAAGGCATGAAAATCGATATCAAATTACTGTCATAATCACCATCTTCATCCTTCATGACATTCTTGATCGTGATCTTGTCAAAAAGTTCACTCAATTTGAACCCCAGTCCGGATCTTCCTCTTCCATGACAAGGGGGTGGTTAGACAGAAGCTTTTGTGTTTTCCTAACCCTTTCATTGGGATCAATTTCCTCGGGGATGTTGGGATTTATGTCATTTTGCTTTATTCATTCAACCTTTTCCTCACTATCCAAACCGCCATCATCAATTTCACTATCTTTCTTTCCATCAACAAGCATGAGTTTTGGTTGTGCCCCAAAACCCTAAAACGTGGTACTTCTAAGATTGCCACCCTAATCACTTGTAATGTCATAGTGTACAAAAGCATATGGACTGAACTACGGTTAATGGTTAATTAGAAGGCAGTTTGAGTCACAATAGTCGTGGTTGACAAACCATAAATGAATTGTTGTCTTGTTTTCAATAGATGATTTCAAATTGAAGGTATTGATTTTGATGAAATTTTTGCTTCAGTCGTAATGTTTGAAACGATGATAATCTTTCATTTAAGATATGTGCTTAAAGGAATTACAAAGTTTTTCAAATGAATGCGAAGTCTTTGTTAGGAAAGTGTACATTGAACAACCGTGATAATTTATTTTTGATGGTGATGATTTTCATGTGTGAAATCTAAATAAAGCTCTCTATAGGCTCAAACAAGTGCCTCAAGTATGGTATTCATAGTTGGACACTAGCTTGAAGAGCATGAAATTCTGGAGGAAAGGTGGATAACAATCTCTATGTCAAAGTAAAACTCACCCATTGTAATTGTGTGTGTTGATGACATAATTTTTGTTGGCAATGAAGTGAAGGCTTGTGAAGATTTCACTTCTCAAATGAAGAAACATTTTTGAAATGTTTATGATTGATGATATGACATTTTTCATGGGTTTTCAAGTGATGAATATAATAGACTACATCCTTCTTTCACTGGAAAAATATTCTCGCGAGTTTCTGAAAAAATTGGGATCTATGCCTCGAGAGAAGTATTCACTCCTATTGCAATTGGGACTAAATTGTCTAAGGATAAAGGAGCGTGGATCAAAAAGAGTTTCAAAAAATGATTGGTAACTTGCTATACTTGACAATGTTAAGACTAAAATTCTTTTTTGTTACACTTTGTACTTAATTCCAAAGTGACATGAAAGGATCACATTTTATGGTCGTGAAGTAGACCTTGTGTTATGTCAAAGGAACTCTTGAGTATAGCTTGAGATATGACAACGATAAATCGTTACAACTTCATGATTTTCTGATGCTAATTGGGCATGTGATGTTGGAGATCGTAAGTCTACTTTTGAATGAGCGATCTTTATTGGAGGAAAGTTGTTGCTTGACATTCCAAGAAGCAAAATTTTATCACTTAGCAAAAAAAAAGTTGAGCATGTTGCAACATCGCAAATCACAACCCAAATGATTTGGATGAAGTCACGGTTAAAAGACATGAGAGTGAAAATCACATATCCATTGATGATTGGGTGTGACAACCAAAGTGCCATTAACTTTTCAAAAAATCTTGTATAACATTCAAGGTCGAAACATATTCACATCAAATATCACTTTATCAAGGAAATGGTGGAATGCCTTGAGTGGCCTAGGCTTTCCCTACAGCGATGCATCAGATGGGGGAGGGTTGAGCGCCGCCTCTCCAGCATCGTCTCCCCCTTTCGTCCTTTTGCTTCTTCCCTCCGATGACATCCTCGATCTCTTCCTCTTCAGGGTAGTGATGTAAAACGGGGCGGCGGCCCGCGGGCTTCGCAGGTATGGGGTGGATGTGGGGCGGGGTGGGCCTAAAAATTTTGATCGTTTAGAGCGTGGGTCAATGTGGGTTGAGCCCGCGCGGTTGCGGGTTTACCCGCCGACCTAATTTAAAAAAAACTATTTTTTTACAATATACGCTTCTTTAATATTTTTGTTTTTTTTAATACAAAATTATGATTAAACCATGAGATATGATTTCTCACCATAATTATCATACTAATTCACCATTCATTCACATGTGAATTTTAAATAGTTTTATATTTATTGTTTTAATATGATATTATAATATTTATATTGTAATTGTTCACCATATTCACATGATGTGTCATCCCGCCTCTCGAAAAATGGAACTCATCTCCCATGCACATGGTTTCAATTCTAAAAGAGTTATTATAATCATAATATTTTTTGGGTCCATTTAATTTTGTTATAATTAAATTTAATTTTTTTATTAAGAAAATATGAAATGACCTCATGGGAACCCTAATATCCTCCTTTAAAATCGGTTGTTGTTTGAAAAGTCGTCGTTCATTCTTAGGTCCAGCCGTTCGCATCACCCCACGACCAACATTATCATTCGTTGCCCGTTACTGATCGTTCACCTACTTTGCATCGCAACAATTCGTCACCACATCGTTATCACTGCATGCAACCATTAACTCATAGAAAAATATTTCATCACATTCCTTAAAACTCTAGGTATTGTCAATCCACACTTCTCCCAACAACAACCATTAAGAATGAGAAAAAAATAAAATATTTAAATGATTATAAATAGTATATATTTTTTAAAATGCGGGCAACCTGTGGGCAACCCGCGAGCTTATACGGGGCGGGGTGGGTTTGAAATTTTTTGTTCGCATTATATGTGGGCTTTTGCGGACAAACCCGCGCGGGCTCAAACCTGCGCGGGCTTGGCCTACCCCGCCCCGACCCGCCCTTTTCGCATTACTACTTCAGGGTGATACCTTACTTTGTCATTCCCTTCAGCGCTTCCCCCTACCATGCGGTGGTCTGCGGGTTCCCGCCCGCTAGCCGCCGTGCGCGACTTGTTTCTTCTCTAGTTTGGTGTTGCTTCGATCCCCCCAAGCATCCCCTTTCTTTGTCCCTTTTCAGTCATTTCCTTGTCCTTTTCCTCACCCTTTCTGTTTCAGGAGTTCATTTCTGATACTGACCCCCTGGTGTTGGTTCTTCCTTGTCTTTGGTCTGTTCAGATTCCAGCCCAGAGCGGCGCTTCCAGCTCCGACCGACCTGGGCCCCCTCCCCGATTGCGTCTCTCGTTTCTGTGACTGAGTCTTCCAACTCTAGGTGGCGTTGACTCGATTCAGTTCCTAGAGATCTCCGGCTCATCGGTTTCACTCTTTGGAGCATCTTGGGTGTGATTTCGGTTTGAGGTGTGTCGATGGTCCTGTATCTGGATTTCCCATTGGTTGATACTTAGGTGATGTTGTGGAAGGTGGCTTCGGCTTCGTTCTGCTTCAGATGACGGCAGATCTGCTGATATGATATCGTATGCGAGTGTGGTATTCGTTGGCAAAAATGCGGAAACACAAGCGAAAAAAGAAGAGGGGAATGAAAATTAAAAGAAATGCACGAGGAATAAAAGGGGAAGATGATGATCAATTAGGACCCCAAGGAGATTTGCCCCTTGAAACTCTAATTATAAAGCACCACAAAGGTTGATCACTCCTTTGATGAGCCTTACTTGCATTCACCTAAGAACACAAGAAACACAAGCATAATAATGCTAGAAACTCTCAAATTCGAAATTTAACCTTCAAGGGGTACAAGAGGTGGCTATTTATAGCCAAATGAGAGGAATACATGTCAAACTACCTATCCCACAAAAGTCTAAAGCCTATCCCACAAATTTGACTTTGTTTACACATGTCCATGGCTTTAGGGGACAAGATATCTCTAAAGAAGACTTTTAGGAACCACCCCAAAGACTTTGAAGATTCCCACCATGGATTTGGAGACAAGGGGCCCACCACTTTTGACATTGGAGATTTCTTTCATGCAAGTGGATTAAATTTCGTGGAAGCATATGGGTGGGTCTTTTAGGCTCACTTTTGGGCTTTAATAAGTGTGATTAAAGGCCCATTTGCTCCTCTCATGCATGCATGTTGGGCCTCCTCTTGTAATTTCAAAATGAGGTCATGTAAAACATCTTTCATCCTCTTCATTCTTCCTCTTGTCATTGGGCCACCAATCCCACGCAATGAGTCTTGTCCATTAATGCTCCTTCCACGATCAATGCCATGATCATCCTCAACTCCTTGCTGCATGCGTGCACCATGATCCGCATCATCCCCTCCCTCTTCAAAAGGATTCGTCCTCGAATCTGCATATTCAAAAGGAGAGAGATCAAAAATATTAAAGGTAGCACTCACATTTCCATACCTGCTGGGCAAGTCAATCTTGTAGGCATTATCATTGATTCTTTCTAAAACTTGAAATGGACCATCTCCTCGTGATTGAAGTTTTGAGTTTCTTTGCTCCGGGAACCTTTCATTCCTCAAATGCACCCACACCCAATCTCCAGGTTCTAGTACAACCTTATGCCTACCTCATTAGTAGGCAATGAAAGAATATCTAACGGAGTCATTGGGTTAAATCCATAGACAATCTCAAAAGGTGAGAAGTTAGTAGTGGAATGCACTACTCGGTTATATGCAAACTCTATGTGTTGCAAACAATTTTCCCAATTCTTTAGATTTTTTTGATTTATTGCACGCAAGAGGGTAGAAAGAGTTCTATTCACCACTTCAGTTTGCCCATCAGTTTGAGGATGTGCAACTGTTGAGAACAATAATTTAGTTCCCAATTTATTCCACAAAGTCCTCCAAAAGTGGCTAAGGAATTTCACATCCCTATCACTTACAATGGTTTTGGGCAGTCCATGTAATCTCACAATTTCTTTGAAAAACAAATCTGCTATATGTATAACATCATTAGTTTTTGAGCATGCAATGAAATGAGCCATTTTGCTGAATCGATCCACAACAACAAAAATGTTATCTCTTCCCAATTGGGATCGAGACAATCCCAACACAAAATCCATAGAGATGTCAGTCCAAGGATGGGATGGAACGAGAAAGGGGGAATACAATCCATTAGGTTGAACCTTGGACTTTGCATGCTT
This sequence comes from Viscum album, assembly GCA_963277665.1. Lineage (NCBI taxonomy): Eukaryota > Viridiplantae > Streptophyta > Magnoliopsida > Santalales > Viscaceae > Viscum > Viscum album. The sequence goes on along the minus strand of OY728160.1, from coordinate 1,444,938,822 downwards.
ACAAGTGACACACCTAGCACAAATTGCAATAACATCTTTTCTCATGCTTGGCCAATAAAAATGTTCATGCAAAGTAGCTAGTGTTTTATCAACCCAAAATGCCCCATCAAACCACCCCCATGAGTTTCTTTTACAAGCAATTCTCAAGTTGAACAATTTGGAATGCACAATTTATCCCTTTTGAAAAGAAACCCATCATTTTTGTAAGTCTTTAAAACCATGTTTTTCACAAGATGTCCAAATTTGAGAAAAATCTCCATCATTTTCATACATTCCCTTTAGTAACTCAAGTCCAAATAATCTAGAATGAAGAGAAGTAAGAAGTGAATACCTTCGTGAAAGAGCATCGACAACCACATTTTCCTTACCTTTTTTTGTGTTTGATCACATAGGGGAAAGTCTCAATGAATTCCAGCCAAGATGCATGCCGCCGATTCAACTTACCTTGAGACTTCAAATACTTAAGCCTTTCATGGTCAGAATGAATAATGAACTCTTTAGGCCATAAGTAATGTTGCCATGTTTCCAGGGTTCGTTTTAAAGCATAATGTTCTTTATCGTAAGTTGAATAATTTAATGTTGCCCCGTTCAATTTCTCACTAAAGTAAGCAATTGGACGCGACTCTTGAGTCAAAACATCACCAATACCAACTCCCGATGCATCACACTCAATTTCAAAGACTTTGGTGAAATCGGGTAGCCTTAAAAGGGGAGCATTGACCAATTTTTATTTGAGTGTGTTAAATGATTTTTCTTGTTTTTCACCCCATTTAAAGACCACATGTTTCTTTACAAGTTCATTAAGAGGTGCAGCGATGGATGAAAAATCCTTTACAAACCTCCTATAGAAGCTTGCCAATCCATGAAAACTCCTAACCTCGGTTGCACTCTTCGGTGTGAGTCACTCCTGAATTGCTTTGATCTTTTCATCATCCACACGAATCCCTTTCACCCCTACAGCAAAGCCAAGAAACACAACATAATCCATGCAAAAAGAACATTTTTGAAGATTGGCATAAAGTTGGTTTTGTTTAAGGGTCTCACACACCAAACGCAAGTGTTCAACATGGTTGTCTAGAGATTTGCTATACACCAAGATATCATCAAAATAGACAACCACGAATGTTCCAATGAATGAACGAAGGACATGGTTCATTAAGCTCATGAATGTACTTGGTGCATTAGTTAAACCAAATGGCATAACTAACCACTCATACAAACCAAACTTAGTTTTAAAAGCAGTTTTCCACTCATCTCCTTCTTTCATTCGAATTTGGTGGTATCCACTTTTAAGATCACTTTTTGAAAACAAAGAGGCCCCATGTAATTCATCAAGCATGTCATCAAGTCGAGGGATGGGATAACGATACTTAACTATTATTTTGTTGATGACATGACAATCCCCACACATCCACCATGTTCCATCTTTCTTGGGTACTAGGATCACCGGAACGACGCATGAACTCATGCTTTCCCTTACTAATCCTTTCTTCATGAGTTCTTCAACTTGACACTGGATCTCTCTAGTCTCTTCCGGATTAGCTCTATATGCTGGCCTATTGGGAATTGTGGCACCAGGTATGAAGTCAATCCTATGCTCAATGCCTCTCAAAGGGGGTAATCCATCGGGTGTTTCTTCGGGGAACAAATCACCAAATTCCTGTAGTAAAGACACAACACAAGTAGGCAAAGAATGACAAAGTTCATTAGTTGCAAGGTAAGCATCCTTACTAACGAGTAAGAATACTTCCCCGCTCAATAAAGCACCTTTCACCTCACTTTTTTCCAGAAAATAAACTCAAATTTCGCTCAACACTCTTGTTTTCATCTCTTTGATTTCCCTCATTTCTTTTTATGCCACTCGACTCTCCTTTTTCACTCTTAATTTTTCCACTCTTTTCATTTTTTTCTCTCATTTCCTTTTTCGTCAACTCATCACTCTCTTTTTTATCACTCAAAATTTTATTTTTCCCACTTTCTTTTTCACTCATTTCTTTTTTCTTTTTGTATTCTTTCTCTATCCTCACTTGATCTTCATATGCTTGTATGGGCATTAAAGGAGTCAAAACAATCTTCCGACCGCTGAAATGAAAAGAGAAGCGGTTAGCATAACCATCATACATCACCCTCCTATCAAATTGCCATGGTCTCCCTAGTAGAAAATATTCATCTTGCATCGGAGCAACATCACACAACACCTCATCATGATATTTTCCAATGGAAAAAAGAAACTATGACTTGTTTTGTGACCCTCACTTCCCCACTATCATTCAACCACTGCAATCTATAGGGTCTAGTATGCCTTATAGTAGGAAAACTCAACTTTTCCACCAACAAGGTACTAGCCACATTAGTACAACTTCCATTATCAATGATCATACTACATACCTTCTCCTTGATGTGGCATCTCGTATGAAAAATATGTTCACGTTGCTCCTCATCATGATCATCTTTTGGTTGAATGTTTAAAGCTCTTCTTGCCACCAATGCATCTCCATGTACGGGTTCTTCAACTTCTACATCCGAACTCTCCTCCAAATATGGAATCTCATCATCGCTAGAGTTCTCACTAAGGATGTCTCCATTATCCAAAACAATCATGGCCCTTTTGTTTGGGCATTGAGATGCAATATGACCATGTCCTTGACACTTAAAACACTTTATATCACGAGATTTAGAAGGGAAATTTGTGTCCATTTTTTCTTTTGAATCAGTGGGGAAGAACTTATTTTTGGCCTCTTCTCTTTGTTTTGGAACAAATTTAGAATCCCTTGGTTTCATTTCATTTCACTTAGAAGTTGATTTTGGATCTTTCCGGTTATCCTTCCAAAAATTATGGGAACTTACTTGACTCCTCTGAGAATGTAGTTGATTTTCGACCTTCACTGCCTTATGTAGCAACTCCTCCATGTCAATGTAGGATTGAAGTTTCACCACATCTCTAATTGTTGGATTCAAGCCATTGATGAACCTTTCCATGGTAGCTTTGCGATCCTCCTCCAAATTGGCTCGAATCATCGGTATCTCCATTTCTTTGTAGTATTCCTCCACACACATGGAACCTTGCACAAGTTTTTGTAACTTCAAATGAAAATCTCGATAGTAATGACTAGAAATGCACCTTTTGTGCATTACTATCTTCATTTCTTCCCAAGTTCGAATTGGTCTTTCTCTATTTTGTCATCGACTTGTAATTGGTCCCACCAAATACTTGCATAGTCATTGAACTCCAGCGCCGCCAATTTTACCTTCTTCTCCTCTGAGTAGTTGTGAAGTCCAAACACATGATCAACCTTCCGCTCCCACTCCAAATAAAGTTCTGGGTCACTCTTCCCTTGAAAGGATGGAAGTGTCACTTTGATGCTTCCCAAGCCATTTTCTCTCCAAGCAGCACGTTGCCCTCGCCTAGGGATTGATTCTTCGAAATCAGAGTACTCATCATCACCTTCATGAATTTCTTGCCTTCTTGGAGCCTTTGAAGACGATGAACTTTGCATATCATCCAACCTAGCATTCAATCTTGTAAACTGGTCAGCGACTACTTTCATGAATAATTTAATGTCGGTCTCACTTCTTTCTCCCTCACTTGCCATTTTTTTTAAATTCCTCACCCACTCTTTCTCTCTCTTTTTTTATCTCTCAAAAGGTTCCTCACACTTTCTAGCACAACAACTTGGTTCCTACAAGTGTTCTTAAATAGAATCAAGAAGAAAACTAGTAGAAGCAATCAATTCATGGCAATCTTTAAAAATCAGAAATTTTAAAAGGGTTTGAATCAATGAGGTCCAAGAAATATGGGGGGTAAATGGGAGAAATGGTTATAGAACAAGGTTGGATATGGATGAAGGAAATAAGATGATGGATAAGAAAATGCAATCAAATTTATAACTTATGAGAGAACGCAATGTTTCAAATGAGAAACATTTTTTTGATTTTTTTTTGATTTTTTTTGCTACTCAATAAACAAGAATTGAGATACAAAGAGTCACTTTTTTGTGCTCAAAGTACAAAAAATGAAAAATGTACTAATCTTATTGCAATGATGTAAATGGTTGAGATAATATGAACTTCAAACTCAAATGGAAATCCGCCATGGAGATTGTTAGATTTCACAAGGGTGAAACTGTAGCACGAATTGATTCGGCTATATCTCCAAATATAGGTATCGGATTTTAGTGTTTCCAAATCGAGAAGAAAGACGAGATTCTGAACTATTAAAATGACATATTATACGCCCAGAAACTCAAAGAAAAAGCAGACGAAAATATGGAAGAAAGTTCCGTCCAAAATTGGTGATGGCAGAAAATAGAAGAAGGGGAAGAAAAAAAAGATGGGAGAAATAGAAATGAAAGAACCTGGTTTCCGTTGCCTTCCTCTGATACCAAATGATATGGTACCATATGCGAGTGCATTATTCATTGGCAAAAATGAGGAAACACAAGCGAAGAAAGAAGAGGGGAATGGAAATTAAAAGAAATGAAAGAGGAATAAAAGGGGAAGGGGATGATCAATTAGGACCCCAAGGAGACTTGCCCATTGAAACTCTAATTATAAAGCGCCACAAAGGTTGATCACTCCTTTGATGAGACTTACTTGCATTCACCTAAGAACATAAGAAACACAAGCATAATAATGCTAGAAACTCTCAAATTCGAAATTTAACCTTCAAGGGGTACAAGAGGTGGCTATTTATAGCCAAATGAGAGGAATACATGTCAAATCCATGGTGGGAATCTTCAAAGTCTTTGGGGTGGTTCCTAAAAGTCTTCTTTAGAGATATCTTGTCCCCTAAAGCCATGGACATGTGTAAACAAAGTCAAATTCGTGGGATAGGCTTTAGACTTTTGTGTTATAGGTAGTTTGACATGTATTCCTCTCATTTGGATATAAATAGCCACCTCTTGTATCCCTTGCAGGTTAAATTTTGAATTTGAGAGTTTCTAGCATTATTATGCTTGTGTTTCTTGTGTTCTTAGGTGAATGCAAGTAAGGCTCATCAAAGGAGTGATCAACCTTTGTGGCGCTTTATAATTAGAGTTTCAAGGGGAAAGTCTCCTTGGGGTCCTAATTGATCATCCCCTTCCCCTTTTATTCCTCTTGCATTTCTTTTAATTTCCATCCCCCTCTTCTTTCTTCGCTTGTGTTTCCGTATTTTTGCCAACGAATACCGCACTCGCATACGGTATCATATCATCTGCGCTGCTAGCAGCGTGGCGGCAGGTCTCTAGTGTGAATTCTGGTTGCTGCGGTGCTACGGTGATTTTCGTTTTGTATCTTCTTCATGACGACACTTCATTGGAACTGTGTTTTGGACTGCGGTGGCGGCTTTAGTGTCTTGTTTTGGTGGATTCCTTTTCAGTGGCCTTTGATTTTGTGCTTCTGTTGGCTGATGATGTTTAAGGCGACAATGATACGTTGATGATAGGATGGTGATGACGATAGTGGTGACTCCTAACGATAATGGTAGGCGACAAGACTTCCAGTGAGGTGAGTGAATCTTGGATTGTGATCAGGTTCTGTGTTCCAATGTGTTTTTTGAATTTTGAATTTCGATTTGGGCTAGATTTTGTATCCCACGTGGCGTGTTGGTTACTGCTCAACCATAAAGTGGTTATTTTGAAAACTAAATAAAAAATGAATATTTAGTATTGGAATGCCTTGAGCAAGTTGCAAATATCATGATGAAGCCCTTGATGAAGGATGTCTTCCAACACTTGAGAGTGTTGTTGGGGGTGCATTTTCTCCCAAAATTTATTTAAATACATTGGTAATATTTTCTCTCTTTCATTCCTTTTCATTTGTTGACAGAGGGAGAATGTTTTTGGGATTTTTCTTACAAACGAGGAGGATTCCTTGTAGTTAGAGGAGAAGAAAAAGGGGGATAAATTCTTCTTGGGGAGGTAGATATAAAGTTTTGTCGCTTGCTAATTTTTTGTTGTTGCAACCACATATCCAATACACCCTAATAGGGGGGGGGGGTTGAATTAGGGTGTTTGAGACGATCTCAGCATTACATGCATATATTTTACATCATTTCCATAATTTAAAAATTAAAAATAACAAATAAAACACACAATACCAGAACCCATGGGGCATAACATAGGCATGTTGCACAAACACAACATAGGAAAACCATAACTTTGTGAACATAGCCAACCACATTCATGTCCACACACAAGGCTGTGAGCATAGTTAACTGCAATCATGTCCATGCACTAGTTTGTGCACATAGATAACCACAATCATGTCCACACACAATTTTGTGAACATAGCTAATCACAATCATGTCCACACACAAGGTTGTGAACAAAGCTAACTGCAATCATGCCCATACAAAAATTTGTGAACATAGCTAACCTCAATCATGTCCATGCACAACATCGTTATTTCATGAGATATAAAGTTTTACCCAATATACTGTAGGGTTATATCGGACCCACCCATCACATAATGATAAACCATTAATATGTGTTTCACATGAAATCAATCATACATTTTATCATGAAAACTCATGGAAAGACAATGAGTTACATAACATTTTCAAATGGTATCACATAAAATGTACTGAAGAATTAGATCGATTGATACCAAAAATTGGATCTCCCAAAAGAAGTATATCATAAGAGCATTTAGAGGGTCATTCATGAAACCTAACTCCATAGGAGATAGATCTTTTGGCGATAGAGAGGAAAATGAAAGTGAAATAAAAAAAATTAAAATTAAAAACTTTGTAATGTTTTCAAAAAAAAAATGAAGTTACAAGTCGCTTTCAAAATCATTTTTTGAAAGAGTGACAATAAGACTTTGAAATTATTATTTTAAAAAGAATCTTCCATAATGGAACCCTGAAAAGAAAGAAAGGAATTTTAAAAGAAACGCGGAGTGAAAGATAAAAATATACAAAAGTGGAATGGAATACATGTTTAAGCTTTTAAAACAATTTCTATTGAAAACATGCATCAATGAAAGAGTTATAAATTTTTCTTTTTAATAGAGATAAAAATAAATAAGAAGGGTACATAAATGAATACATATTTATCTTTTAAAATAAGCAAAGAAAACGTTTATGGTAAGAAAATATATGGACATGGAGGTGGAGGGGATGTGAATTATTCTTAACAACATCATATTTTATGAAGAAAGAAATCCATCAAAGAAGAAGATTTTAACATAAAAATGTAATTTCACCAAAAAGAAAGAGAAAATACCATATGAAGTAGTGAATTGTTAGAATACAACATACTTAGAATAAATGGTTAGAAGAAAGATTATGACCCCAAAAAATGAAATTTGAGTCAACAAAAACTATTGCATTGGATTTTCACTGAGTCAGACACACTCTAACCTTTTGTATAATCAATATAGATATCAGAGCCATATTTATATTTATTTTACTCTATATCATTCATTTATATTTTCTTATTATCCATTTATTATTATTTTTTGTTAAAATTAATATTCAGGTGTTAATTGCCGCGTTTGTCATGTGCTAGCTTCGACACGAGGATTCCAGTCTTTGTTCCTTGCTCATGTGTTTATCACCTCCAAAATGTCCATGAAGGTTATATAGGTGTGTTTGATATAGTTCTAGAGTCCATCGGTTATTTTATAGAAGTTATGGCGATGGTTTGTAAAGCACGGTAGAAATCTATCTTTTTGTGAATTTCGATTCAATAAAAATAATTGATTTTATTAATGAATATATTTATATATATTGTCATACCATAATTATGAAAACTTCATAAATTCATTATTACTATATCATATTATCTGCATTTAAGTTTTTGTAATCATTCATGATATAACCATTATAACACCATTCATGTAGGTGGTAGAATAGACCCAAACAAGAATGTGTTATAACGAACAGATGAATCTAAACATGTTCTTATATAGCTATAATATCACCTTTATATAAGGACAATAGTTTAAAATCAGTTTATTAAAGTGATAAAATGGATTGAAGAAGAGGTGGATGAAAACAACAATGAAAGATGACTAGGGTGAGGATAATACTTACATTGAAGACTTGAATCTTTTCTTAAAGAACCTCATGGAAAAGAAGGATTTGAAACCCCTCTTGTGAACAAATATTATCAAACATGAGAGAGGCTTGTTAGGGAGAGAATTTGGGCAACAATTGAAGAGGAAATTGAATGAAAGGCGTATTATGTGGTGGGTAGATGAGAGATCCTTTTATAGGCGATCTTGAATGACATTTTCGTAAATACACATTCCTTAATGAATAAGGAATGTATTTTTTTATGGCAGGAGGATTCAAAGTGGACACATAATAGAGATAGGATAAGAGGAGGTCGAGCATGCCCTCATCCACACATTTAGAGACACTATTTTGTGATATTTTAGGGCTCTCCTTGTTAATTTAACCCTTTTACATCATTTTACTTTTATCGGGATAACTCAATTTTTACCTTGGTAACTTATTTTTATTTCTTAAAATGAAATTGATCTTATTATCTAATTTGGACATGCTGATTCCAAATATGAAATCTATTTTATTGGATTTAATTTCTAAAGTTGATAAAAATTAATTTTAATTTAAGAACACATAACACATAAAAAAAATTCGGAAAATGTATTTTTATGCATAAAAATGAATTTGATCTTATTCACTACAAAGTAATAATCATTGAATGGATGTTAGATTATTTGTTTTACTATATAAAAAAATACATTTCATTTAAATCATTTTAATAGTGGTCATTTTAATTTATTAAAATAAAAAATACACAACATATAGAGAAAAAAACTCTTTGAAATATCTCTTCTTTTATCATTAAAAGATTTTATTTCTAATTATTTAAAATTGATTATTTATTTACTAAACATTAATTGAAATTTATCAATACATTTGTATTAAAGAAAACCTTTCTCATTTAATTATTTTCATTCTTTAAAAGTAATTTTTTCAAAAATGTCAAATGTATAAAATACATGTGATAATGAATATATATATATATATATCATTTATTAAATTAATAATTACATGGTTATATCATCTTAACTTCTACTTATAAAAACCTCTTAAGACCTCCGTAAAGGACCTTAGGGTAAGATAAACAATGGTGGCAGTCGCAGGTGGTGATTCAGTGAACATGGATTTCGTAGTGATTTCCACGAGCTTAAACTTCTCCTATAACCGATTTTACTAAAGCCATAATTTTTGAAGTTCAATTTGGTCTTGGTTTAGGGAAAACCCTAGTGCTGCTACCTCCTTTCTAATCCTAGACAAATGAGCCTCATAAGGAAGATTTATACTACTTGATATCATTGTTTCTTCTTTCTATATAGATTTCATGATCCAATTACTTCTATTTTTACTCTCCAATTCATTGGCTATGTTATAACACTCACATTTTTATCGAATACCACATCCAATTTATCTCATTAATTATTCTTATGTCCAATAATGATGTCAACGACCATATAAGCCCAATGACCATATATATAACAGTCATATAACCTTACATACTTGATGAAAATCATTCATCTTGTCCTCTAATTTCTATTCTAAATATGTTTATCATTTAACTTTTTTGTATTATTTCCATAGTTATTATTGGTGGTATGATCTTCAAGGAATATCGGGATAAAGAATATTTCAATCTAGTTGTATTTTTATCTACTCATGGTTTTATTCCTTTGTGATTTTGATAATTATGTTTCATTTAATTGTAATTTATTTCATTTTGTATTGTAACTTTCCACCTTAATGAAATAAAGCAATGTTCATTTTAGCCCGATGTTGCGTGTAAAACAAGTTATGATAGTATTGAAGAGAAATTCAGCACTATAAATTTTGGCTGTTACATTCTACCCCCCCCCCCGTAAAAGAATTTGTCCCTTAAAATTTCATTACTCAGGTGAAAAAATGATATGATTTCACCGCAGAACTTTGATTAGGTGGATGGTCTTGTTTTGAAGCACTTTATCACCATGATCCAAGATCTCCATTGATTATTCCTCATAAGCGAGATCATGTTACAATTTCATAATTCCTAAGTTCAGTACAAGTGATGGATCTAGTATCTACTTCATTAAAAGGGATATATGGAACACATCCTGCACCTGAGAGAGGTTTGGTGGAAGCGCTAAGCGATAAGTTATAGTCCCTACACGATCAAGAATCTCAAAGGGACCGATGTATCTAGGGCTTAACTTTACCTTCTTCCTGAATCTCATTACCATATTTTAAGGAGATATTCAAAGGAATACTTTATCACCAACTTCAAACTTTAAATATTATTGAAAATTATCAACATAACTCTTCTACCCACTTTTTGAAGTTTTAATGTTCTGTTGAATGGTTTAAATATTCTGTAACATTTCTTGAGAAATATCCAATCCCAGAAGCTTATGCTCTTTGAATTCATCCCAACATGTTGGAGTTCTGCACCCCTTACATAAAGAGCCTCATATAGTTCCATTTGAATGTTAGAATGGAAAATATTATTATATGAGGACTCTTCCAAAGGAAGGTGTTGATCCCAACCTCCCTTGAAACCCATCAAATTGGATCTTAGAAAATCTTATAGGGTTTAAATGGACCTTTCAGATTGACCATCAGTTTGAGAATGATAAATTTTACTAAAGCTTAACTTTATATCCAATACTTATTGAAGTCTTATCCATAATTTTGAGGTAAACATCAAATCTTTATTAGATAAAATTAAGAGTGGTATTTCAGGTAGTCTTACCACTTCCTTTATATACATCTTGGAAAGCTGATCAAGTGATAATCTTCTTGAATATTAATGAAATGAGCTAACTTCATAAGGTGATCAAGTGCATCTTAAATAACATTATGGCCTTTAGAAGTCATGGGAAGTCCTATGATGAAATCCATGATGATGTTATCTCATTTCCATATAGGTATGTGTAATGTTTGAATCATCCCCTTAGACTTCTGACATTCTGTCTTAACCTGCTGGAAAACCAAGTGTCGAGATATATACTCTGCAATATCCCTCATGATGTTGTCCTACCAGGAGTACTGCTTAATATCTCTATACATATTTGTGATTCTTGGGTGAATAGAGAAGGATGATCTATGCGCATCATCCAAAAACTCCTTTTTTAGATCTGGTATGGATGAGACACATGTAACGACCCAAAATTTTATCAATGAAATTTCCTCTCTGATTATATAATTGTGTCATACTTAGTAATGTAGTATTATATAAAGCACATACACCACATGATAGAACCAACAACATTTTATTATAATAATTTGAACTTTACATTTAGAGAATAAGCATGACCATAAGAATTGAAATTATTACAATGGGATAAAAAATTAGGAAATAAGATAAAAATATATATAAAAATTTGGATTTGCTCGATCCACTAGAATAACCGTGCTCATAAACAGCACTGTATAAATAAAAAAATATTAATAAAATAATATTCATCTTGGAAATGAAAATATATATACCCTTGAGAAAAAATAGAAGTGAATGCAGAATGAATGAAATGAGGTATTTTAGGAAGTAGGGAACCCATATAACTGTTACAAATATGACTGTTGGAATAGTAACCTGACCATTAGAATAGTATTCTCACATATGTAAGTTTAAAATAATATTTAGGTATCTTATAAAATGAAAATATGACATATTTATATTATCACTACAAGAAAACTGCCGTTTACCAGCGGTTTTTTCGCGGCGGTTTTAAAAACCGCCGCTAAACGTGTTTCGGGCTGCCATTTCGCGGCGGTTTTTAAACCGCCGCAAAAAAACCGCCGCGAAATGCCAAAATTTTATTTTATTTTATTTTATTTTTATTTTATTTATTTTTTAATTTTTTTTGAGGATTAGCGGTGGTTTCGGTAAAACCGCCGCGAAATTAAAGGAAAAAATAAAAAAAACACAAGAAACCCCGAAAATCACTAAAACGACCATAACTTTTGATCCGAGCATCCGTTGAAGTGCCATGACCAGTCAAATCTAAGATCATGAAGAGATATAGAGGCACATATAATCAAAACCGTGAGACAGTCTAAGGTGCGGAAGATATTAGAGTTATAAGAAAGTTGAAAAAAGTTCTCCAACTTCAAACGGGCATAACTTTCGCTCCGAGTGTCCGTTTTGGCTCTACCACATATCAAATCGAAGCCAGCGAAGAGAGCTACACACTAAATCGATAGAAGTAAGCTTCTTTCATGTTTTTCGACCCCAAAAGCCTCTACGAAGGCCTTCGAACCCCCGTTTCTGTCACCAGTGTCCCGTCGAACTTGTCTTCAAACAGACCTAACTTTCGATCCGCGTGTCAGTTCAGACTCCTCCACCTGCCAGATCATAGCTCATTCCATGAGCTTCAGTTTGACTGGTCGTGGCGCCCACATGCACTCCTGGATCATATGTTATGACATTTTTAGTGGGTATCAGGTTTGTTATATTTTTCGATGCCTCGTTTCTAGCACCCGTTCCCCGTCATCTTTTTTTTAAATGGTTGTAACTTCCGATCCGCCTGTCCATTCGGACTCTTTCACCTTTCAGGTCGAAGATTGTTTCAGGATATTTGATTTGACAGGTTGCGGATCTAAAACGGACCCTCGGATCATAAGTTATCTCCGTTAATGTGAGTCCAATGTTTTTGTCTCTTTTTGACCGTTTTGACGGGTTTTAACGGTTGCTCCATTTATTACTGTTTATTTGGATTTTCATGACTTGTTATCTTTATCAATGGTTTTTTGTGGGTTATTATGATGGTTATGTTGAATTATTAAGGGGTTTTTCAGAGTTGTCATGAGTTTTCATGCGTTCTCATTCTTTCTAATGCCTCATTCTTCATATACTTCTCCATCCGTTTTCATGCGTTTTCATGATTTTTCATCCCTTATCACGTCTTCTCATACTTTTTCATGTGTTTCCTTTATTATTTATTATTTATTATTTATTATTTATAATATACTTTAATTTATTTATTATCTATTATTTGTAACCGGTTATTTATTATTTATTATTTATATTTATTTATTATTTATTATTTATATTTATTTATTATTTATTATTTATATTTATTTATTATTTATATTTATTTATAATTTATATTTACTTATTATTTATTATTTATTATTACTAATAATAAAATATTATTAATAATAATAATATTTGTTACTGGTTATTTATTATTTATTATTTATTATTTATTATTTATTATTTATTATTTATATTTATTTATTATTTATTATTTATATTTATTTATTATTTATTATTTATTATTATTTATTATTTATTATCTATTATTTATATTTATTTATTATTTATTATTTATTATTTATATTTACTTATTATTTATTATTACTAATAATAAAATATTATTATTATTATTAATATTTGTTACTGGTTATTTATTATTTATTATTTATTATTTATTATTTATACTTATTATTTATATTTATTATTTATTTATTATTTATATTTATTTATTAGTTTTATTTATTTATTATTTATTATTTATATTTATTTATTATTTATTATTTATTATTATTTATTATTTATATTTATTTATTATTTATTATTTATATTTATTTATTATTTATTATTTATATTTATTATTTATATTTATTATTTATATTTATTATTTATTATTTATTATTTATTATTTATTATTTATTATTTATTATTTATATTTATTTATTATTTATTATTTAAATTTATTTATTATTTATTATTTATATTTATTTATTATTTATTATTTATATTTATTTAATATTTAATATTTAATATTTATATTTATATTTATTTATTATTTATTATTTATTATTTATATTTATTTATTATTTATTATTTATTATTTATATTTATTTATTATTTATATTTGTTTATTATTTATTATTTATATTTATTTATTATTTATTATTTATTATTTATATTTATTTACTTATATTTATTTATTATTTATATTTATTTATTATTTATTATTTATTATTTATTATTTATTATTTATTATTTATTATTTATTATTTATTATTTATATTTATTTATTATTTATTATTTATATTTATTTATTATTTATTATTTATTATTTATTATTTATTATTTATTATATATTATTTTATATTTTATATTTATTATTTATTATTTATTATTTATTATTTATATTTATTTATTATTTATTATTTATTATTTATTATTTATATTTATTTATTATTTATATTTATTTATTATTTATATTTATTTATTATTTATATTTATTTATTATTTATTATTTATTATTTACTATTTATTATTTATTATTTATATTTGTTATTTTTTATTTATATCTATTATTTATTTATAATTTATAATTTATAATTTATAATTTATCATTTATTATTAATTATATTTATTTATTTATTATTATTTATTATTTATTATTTATATTTATTTATTATTTGTTATTTATTATTTATTATTTATTATTAAAATTTATTTATTATTTATTATTTATATTTATTTATTATTTATTATTTATTATTATTGAGTTTATATCTATTATTTATGTATTATTTGTTTTTTCAATTAATATATATAAGTCTATTAAATTCTGTTTGTTAACCACATGACGAGTTTGCTGTAGTGGTAAAGTCTTTGGAAAATATTCAAGAGGTTAGGGGTTCAAATCTCACCAAACGCTGTATTTCTTTATATTGCATGGGCATGTGCATGAGATGTGCATGCATGGATAAATAAAATAAATAAAATAAATAAAATAAATAAAATAAATAAAATAAATAAAATAAATAAAATAAATAAAATAAATAAATAAATAAATAAATATATAATAAAATAAATAAATAAATAAATAATAAAATAAAATAAAATAAATAAATAAATAAATAAATAAATAAATAATAAAATAAATAAATAAATAAATAATAAAATAAATAAATTAAATAACCGCCGCGAATAGTTTCCCGACACACGATTTGGCGGCGGTTTTGAAAAACCGCCGCCAATCTATTTAGCGGCCGTTTAAACCGCCGCAAAACGAAAAAAAACCGCCGCTAAATCGTGATTTTTCCGTAGTGTATGATGCTAGTAAATAAATGTTTTAAAATTGATAAAATAGGAGTTTGTATTTTTGAAAACCATATATGTTTTATTTTACATTTTTATAACTAATATAGTGATTTAAAAGTAAGTTTAGTTTCATAAAACGGGTTTATAAATTAATATTAAGTTGTATTATAATGATAATAGAATTTTGTGAGACCTTAATTATTTTTTCAAAGGGCTAGAAAATTGATCATAATATTTAAATTAGTATTTTTCAAATAAATAAGGATTTTAATTAAAAATAAATTTCTAATATTTATAAAATTATTTTCATAAAATTGATTTCATTTTTGAAATCTACACATCGAAAAATGTTTAGGTTGATTTTTTTGTATTTTTCTAAAATAGTTGAATTTTTGGTAAATAGTGAAATATGACAAAATATGATATTTAACATTATAAGCTAAATACATGATTTTTCGAGTCATGACTGATGTAAGAACTCGTTAGTTTAAACTCACATGCACCATTTAATATATATGGTCACAAGATTCATTACTATTGGTATTCTTGAGCCAAAATAATAATCTAATGAATATAATATTAAAAAAACTCCTCATTCCCCTTCTCCTCACATCTTCTAAGCCTTGGAGATTTAAAAATGTCTTCCCAATTTTCTTATAAATCCTCTTCCCCACGTTCTAGTGCTTTTGGTCTTACCTAAAGACCAATTCCAAGTGCCTAAAGAAGTTTTTCAAGGAGACGACATTCATGAGGTAATATTCTCAAACCACATCTTTTAAATTATTTTATTCTTTTACCTTCTCCTCAAATATCTCATGCAACATGGAATAATAACTCTAGCATCATATATATATATACTATAATTTTATAGTGCTAATGGAATATCCACCATCCATATTCTAAAAATGAAACCATTGTCCATATTATGTCGGTTCACCACATCTATGGATGATGAGTTTTTGTTTTCCATTACCACCTTCATTGTAGGTTTAAATTCACTTATAATTGTTTAAAATGACTTAAATTTTTATATTATATATTGTTTCAGATTTTGGATTGAATATATGGCCATAATATTAAATAAAATGAAACTAGTTCGTGGTGGTCAGTATGACTGCCAAAATAAATTAACCAATAACATTAACATTTTTACTAAATGAATCATCCATATATCAGAACACATATGAATATTTGGGAACTTTTAAATTTATATAAGGGCATGAATATCATTTTATTTCACTTCTATAGTTTTAGTCCCATTTGACAAGAATCTTTAAAATTATCCTCAAGTGATCTCACCCTAGAACCATGAAATGAATGCCATTAAAACAATGAAATTGAACCTTATATCTCATTGAAATGGATGTGAATGAACAAAATATAATTATAGTAAATCAAATATATATGGGAAAGGTTCTGAATTAAATAATTAATGAATTTTATTTGATTATTCATGATGTTAAGTGTAAGTGAAGAACAATTCTGAAACATAAGGTAAAGGATCTCTCCAAACCACCATATTTTCTTTGGGTTATTCTTTCTCTCTCTTTACCTCACTTTCTCTCTCAATTTTTCATATTTACTTATTCTATGTTCTTTATATATTTTCCTCGGATATATAACTAGTTTAATTCACCTTTCTTTTATGGGTATATACACGTTTTAAAGGTTCCCTTCTCAATTTCATTCATTAAACAAACCCGATTAAAATGTACTTCTCTGTCTCTTACCCCATTTCAAGTACCACTATATAAAATGTTTTAACCCATTCTTAGTTTATAAAATTTTCCATTTGATAATGGAAAACCCTTTTTAGTTCATTTCTAATTTTAGGGAAATTAATACGCTCTTTCTCTTTTTAAAGACTCTTCACCCATTTCCCTAAAACCCCGCTTAAGAGGTACTTTTTTAAAGTTACCTATCCACTCATTTTCACATGTTCACTTCACTTAGACATAAATTTTCATGAAACATGATTATTTTTAATCTATGAATGTCCAAGAATGTCTTGATCTTTGATTTCATGGAAACCATTATGATATGTCATCTGGTTATTCTATAAGATATGATTATGCAACCGATTTCTTTCCATGGGTAATCTTTATGATTATGCCTTATGTTTGATTCCTTATGTGACACACATATGAATGTACATGTTATGATGGGTGTTCCAAAAATTTTATCCAATTAATTGGGTAATGATTTTGTCTCATGAGACAATATATACGAAATTAGAGAGTAAACCTAATCCATGATGAGAATCTGTCCACCATGTGATGTTGTCTTGGCAGTTAATCTTGACTTATACTCATGTCATGTTTTATTTTGTTGTCATATTCATATGTTTATGTGATCTTATGATTCTATATTCTTTATATTATTCTCTTATATGATTATTCACAGACCTTTTCTTTCATGATATCATGTTATGCCTTTTGACTCACATGTTGTGCTTCATTATCATGTTTATTATTTTACTAGGCGTTGTAGCTCACCCATTTTGTTTGTGTATTAACTAGGTTATCCTATGAAATTTTATGAGTTCCAAGGTATTTAGGAGAACATTATGGAGATTATAATAAAGAATTTTTATTTTATTTTCATGTTTTTTATGTACCTAGTCTCTCAAAGATGTTATGGCTCTCGATATTTAGGTTGTATTTATTAGATATTTATGTTACAAATTATATAATAATATATGTAAAAGGATTGGGATTATATAGTTTGTATAAGAAGAAGGTCTAGATATTTTTTTGGATTAGGGATGGAATAATTTAGTGAGATCCCTAGGGATAAGTCTTAGTATAAGAGAATATCTTGAAATTTTGGTAAAGTATAGAGCAAGTGGTTTCCAAGAAATTACATCCTTGTATGGATACTAAAAGTGGATGTGGCTCTGACAAATTTTTACCTAAGGTTAATAACCTAGAAAATGGTGGATTGAATATTAACTTGATCGTCACCTAGTGCACGACTAAGAGGCCTTTCTATGCACCTGGGTTGACACTCCCGAGGGATATGCTTTGGAAAAATAACAAACTCTTTATGAACTAGTATGAATGACTTGAATAGATTGTTAGGTTAGAAAAATTAATAATGAAATGACCATGTATGACCAAGATTGAAACCTAGAGACTCATAAGTTAGTATTTACATGTCATTTATAAGTTATTACTTCTATGCCCATAGTTTCACTATTTATATGCTTATTAGTTTAAAGTATTCTCATCCCTATGTTTGTTTTTGATATATTAAGTGAATTAAACCAGAATCAAATAGTGAAAGGGGCTCTCATTATCCATTCACGAGATTCAAATTCCCTATATATTGTTCTACACATTTTTTCATATCATGAAGGTTTAGTATAACTATTCAAACACCACCTCAAAACATGGGGGTTTAGTTATTTTTTAGAATAGAAAATGAGGCAATTATTACATCTCAAGTATATAACTACTCCCCAGTTAATGTTTGTGGATCGAATCTCCCAAAAAATCTTTTCATAATTCCTTTAGTGCAATTTGATGCTATGTTGGGCATGTATTGACCATCCTTATATAAACCCAACATCAAATCTCATGTGAGGGAGATCACTCTTCACATCCTGAGTCATCCCTTGATTTTTATAAGTGTAATGAGGAGGATGAATCTTCTTTGGAATCTTCTTCTTAGGCTTGGATATTATTTCCTAACGAGAAAGAATATCTAGCTCAAATGATTGATGCAAAGGAGAGAATAATGCTTTTAGACATTCCCATTGTGAGGGACTATACTGATTTATTCCCTAAAGAGTTGTATGATCTTCCTCTCAACTGATAGGTTGAGTTCCCAATTGAACTTATACCTAAATCTTTGTCCATATCTATGACTCCTTATAGAATAGCCACTATTGAGTTGGAAGAACTGAAGTAGCAGTTACAAGAGAATCTAGAAAAGGGTTTTATATGCCCGAGTGCTTCATAGTGGGGTGCTTTGGTTCTCTTTTTCAATAAGAAGGATGATCTAATGCACCTATACATTGATTATCATGAACTCAACAAAATCATGATAAGGAACAAGTATCCCCAGCCACAGATCGATGAATTGTTCGATCAATTATGTGGGGACTAATACTTCTATAAGGTGGACCTTTTGTTGAGATATCACCAATTAAATGTAAATAATGAGGATATTACCAAGTCTTCCTTCAAACAAGGTATGGAAACTATGAGTTCATAGTGACACCCTTCAGACTCTCTAATGCTCTAGAAAAATTCATGGAATTAATTAATATATTTTTTTTATTAAAGTTGGGGTCAAGCCCCTTGAATTGAGAAAAAGACCTCTTAAAAATGGGAAAGAGGAACCCATTACAAGAATGGAAAAAGCCAAAATGCACATGAAAAAACAATCCTACAATCCCCAAAAAGGGAACATCCATGCAGGTACAAGAAAATCTCATCACCCCCTTCACAAAACAACACACCAATGAGATCATTCAAAAAAATTCATCACCCCCTCTGTCAAGAAGTTGCACCATGCTGGCGATACAACGAGGCAGATCACCTCTCCAACCAACATGAAAATGTTGAGGAGATCTGGATGAAAGGTGCCAGCACACCTTTCTCTCTTTTGAGCTGTCCACCCGACAAAGCATGAGAAGAATCTCCACAGTGTCAACCTGATTCAACACAATCAATGACTGAAACCCACTGAGCAAATGTCAAAGCAAAGAACACATCCGTCCATCGCAAGATGACACATGGCTGATGATGGGTGTCAATGCACCCATCCCTCGAACGAGGCCTCCCACACAACGATACCAACATAGCACCATCCAAATGCAATGATAGAATCAATTATCTGTAAGGAGATCCACTTCAAGATAACAAGTAGAATCATTGAGATCAAAACAAAATAGGATGGGTTCTAGAGAATCACACCTGAAAATTGCAACAACAGAATACTAAAATCAAATCAGCAGAACAGTGTGCACAAAAAACATAAACATCACCACCTCCACATCAAACAGCCCAAGAAATCCAATGCTACCACACCAGACATCACCTCAACATGAATATCTGAGGCGGCCCAAAACCCCAAGTCCCTCATGTCCTCAACCATATTGGATAAATTTTCTGCTCCATGGATAATGTTCCACAACAAAATGAAGAGTCCAAACCTTAATCCGCACGAGATCCTCATTAGAGCAAGTTGAAATCGCAAGTCAAAGAAGCTCATCTTCCACCCAAAGAAGAACCACTGGCACCATCGACCTGCTGAACTCGACCACACAATCCCAGAAATCATCAACAAAGTATCCCCATCCGAGTCAAGCTCCCTTCAAGGTTGATACAAATCACCTCCGAAGAAGTCAGGAACACCGTCGATGCCAACCTCGTCTGTCACCACATGGCGGAGGGGGGTCGCACAATCGAGAAAGAGGGTCATCGGAGATTTCAGGGCCATCATATGAGGGAGAAGCGAAGAAATATCAAGGGAGGAAAACAACGAAGAAGATCCAGGAACGAGGGAGATGAAACTAGGTGACATTGCAAGATCTGTCCCGAGCGGATGAGAAGGAGTGAGAAACAACAAAAACCATGAGCGGAGACAAGGCACAAATTAACGCCTATATGAGAAGACACTGAGGCTGGAGTAAGATTCGGTGCTCAGATGAGGTGTATTTTAATACTGTGTTAATGACTTTTCAAAATGCAAAGCTATATGGAAATTATAGTAAATGTGAGTTCTGGATGGAGGAAGTATCATTCTTGGGGAATTTTATCACTAATAAAGGGATAACTATGGGACCTTCTAAGAAAAAGGAAATTGGGGAGTGGACCAGACTAACATCTATAATGGATATCCATAGTTTCCTTGGACTTGATGAGTATTACTGATAATTTATGAGAAACATCTCATGATTTTTTAAACCTGCTAACCAAGCTAACTTCGAAGGGGGAAATTTTTTTCTGGACTAATGACTATGAAGAGATCTATATTTAATTGAAAGAGTTTTATCACTACACCAGTACTCACACTACCCACAAGTGGGGAACTATTCATGGTATACAATTATTATTCAAAGAGGGGCTTGGGATATATACCGATGCAGAATGATAAAGTGATAGCTACACCTTAAGGCAGTTGAAAATTCAGGAGTAGATTTATCCAATGCATGATCTAGAGTTGGATGCAGTAATCTTAAAATTGGAGATTTGGTGACATTATATCTATGGGGATAAGTGTGAAATATATACATATCATAAGAGCCTCAAATATATATTCACACAGAAGAAGATTAATATGCACCAGCGAAGATAGTTAGAGATGATTAAGGATTATGACTACTCAATCCACTACCATCATGGGAAAGAAAATAAAGTGGAAAATTATTTAAGTAGAAAGGATCTCACAACCTTATCAATGATGAGAATTAAGTTGGATCTAATCATATTAGACATGAAAAGGACAGACATGAGAATTATAAAGGAACATCATCATTCCATTATCATCTCAACCATCCCTTCTAGATAAGATAAAGTATGCTCAAAGAGATAATGTGGAAATTCATAAGAAGGTGAAAGCTATGAGAAAAGGGAAATCCTTAGAGTTCAAAATTGATGAATAATGATTTATAAGATTTGGTTCATGACTACGTGTACCATAAAATCTTGTAATAAAGGAGTTGTTGAATGGTGCACATAACTCAACCATCTCCATCAACCCAGGGGATATGAAGATGTATCGAGATCTTTGATAGAACTATTGGTAGGAAAATATGAAGAAATAGATCACATAATATACAAAAAAGTGTCTAGTAAGTCAAAAATTAAAGGATGAAAGACAAAATTACAAGGGGATGATGCAACCATTGTCCATACCCATATGGAAATGGGAGAACATCGCTATGGATTTTATAAAAATTCTTCCAAATACATCCAAACGAAATAATGTTATATAGGTTATGGTGGATCATCTTATAAAGACTACTCACTTCATTATAATTTGAGAGTACTTATTACTGGATCAAATTGAAAGGATATACATTAGATAAGCAGTGAAGATATATGGAACACCACTATTAATCATATCTGATTAAGATTCAAGGTTTACCTCTAAGTTTTAGAAAAGTATAAAAAATTATCTAAACACTAAGTTGAACTTTAGTATGACTTATCATCCCCAAAACAATTGAAAATCGAAGTAGATTATCCTAACACTTGAGTACATGTTAAGAAAATGCTTAATGAACTTCAAAGGATGATGGGATTGAAATATTCCTCTGGTTGAGTTCTCATACAATAATAGATTTCACTTAAGAATCCAAATGGCTCCATGTGAAGCCCTTTATAAAAATAGATGTAGAAATCCTGCATGATGGGATGAATTTTGTAACATCCCAGCTCGAATGGCCACCAATATGGTAGCTAGATCGGTGGGTAACATGGCTTCAAGCATGCCTCCCCATACGCCAGAGGCTACCGACTAGTAGTGAGGGTCTAAGGAGGTGATAACGGGGAGACTATAACCTCATGATCAGAGTCTCACAATGGAATATAAGGAAATAAATAACAAAGTAGCTGAATTAGTAATATAAACTGAATATAAAAGATGGAAAATGCCAAAAATATAACAGATACATGCATGTCCTAATGATGATACAAAAACTAAAATAGAATAAATACAAGAGGTACAAGAAATAGTACAGTAAAAAAATAAAGAAAAGTGAAAATATCCCCATGGGTGATCTCCATGAGAATCCTGAGCTCCTGCTCAAACCTGTGCTCCTAACTCCCAGGTACAAGAAATCAACCAAATACCTGCGAACATAAGGTCTACTCGGGTATCCCAGTGCAATGGTGGTTTGAGCAGGGTGTGAGATATAAATCCTAGTAGGTTACTACCTATGGTTTCTATGACTAAACCTAGTATGTGAATAGTAAATAAAACAATATTCAGTTTGTATGAATAAATAAAAATGAATAACAAACAGTGCTGAATAAATAAACACCAGTCAGCTCAGGTTCCATCAGGACACCTGGACAACTCTACCTGCTTCATCTCATGACTAGAAAGAGTTTATGAACATTAACTATATGTACATAGTAGTAATATATACATAGTATAATTTTATGTTGCATCCACCTATATGGACCAAGTGTGTGCCGACGCAAATGGCCATATACCTTGAATACTAGGTGCTGGCTGGATTGGGCATAATTCAATCATCTATAACCAGTCTAAACGAGCCTTTAAGATCAAGAAATATGGTATATTCCCTGTATCCCAATAGAGTGTGATAAATCATTCATGACACTCAAGATAGTGAGGGATCTGTCATGTCAACAATCTAAACAAGGAGCATGGCGCCTCAGCCTAATGTCCTATATAGTATCAATGGTGTGATATTTCTTGAACTCAACACCTGATGTAAGGGAATGTGATTTTCCTCCATGCTCAATAGATCCCTTACCATCATTCCATGACATATATCAAGGCGTAATAATAATTATAATAATAATTTTATCCATGAGGAATTATCTCTCATGCTTTACATTTATTAATCCAAATTAATGATAAGGCATCACATTTAAATTATAGCATGTACTAGGCATGCATTGAATGACATGACCTTTACACCCTTTACAAATCATTTCATTTAAAAAACTCAATTCATCCAAGGAAAAATGACACAAACATGCCATTACATTTATTAAACAACTCATTTAAAGAAAACAATCCATCATGAACAAGTCATTCAATTAAAACATGCCATTGAGTCTATCAAAACATGGATTTTTCATTTTACAAGTCAAAGAGGGGAACTTAGAAGGAACCATGTTCTATTTGGGAAATTACTTACATGGGAAATCCCATTTACAAGAAATCCAAGCCCTTAGGAGTATCTTGGTTCATTATTCTTTTAGATAGGGGTGGGCCAAGCCATGCACTTAGAAGGTGAAATGGTCCAATGAAATTTATATATAAAGAGGGAAACTCCATTTAATGATATCGTTTGAGGTTATACCCCCACACATTCCATATATCTACAATTACATCAGGCATAAGGAAACACAAATATAATAAGACAATCATGTTTGAAATAACTGAATACCACTTGTAATTTAGAAGACAACACACCTCATCCGAGGAGTTTTATTATAAAAACATGACATTGTTTGTCAAAAAATTCATTTAATCAATTAAGAATGATTTACTATAAGAATAACTCAATTCATCATAAGAAAAATTTTAGAAAGATACCAAGCATGAAAAAAACACGAGGTTTCAACATGGCACTTGAAAAGTGGCATTATCAATTTAACAAAATCCTACAATAGAAAATTCCATTATTAATCTAAGCAGAATGCTTAAAAGGAATTCCAAACCTTTGAACATTTAAAAATAATAGGGGAAAAAAGCTGGCACAACCAAGGGGTGTCCATGATCAATTTTAGAATTCTCTATAGGTTTAACAATGCTCAATGAGTGTGATACATGGTGTGAAAACTAATTTAGAATGAATAAAACAATTCTAGGGTGACTCCCAATGTGTGCCCTATCCAGACCACCCAAACCTTTGATTTACAGGGCCCAATGCTCCCAAAACTTTGTGAGACACCCAAGGGACCTCTTGGGCCTTTACTGAAGTCTAAAAAAAACACTTTCAAGTGTTCAAACTCTCCGAATTACATTTCAAAGATTGGTTTGTAAAATGGATTGTCCAGTAAATGCCGAAATACAAATTCCTTTGGATTTTTGTCTGATTCAAAAACACTGGTCGTTACAACCTCTGCACCTTAAAACTTATCATCCTCGATATGACTTTGAAAACAACAAAAACATCACTTAACCTACAAGGTTCATTACTTCTCACTCAAATGGCCACGTTTCATTTCCAAATGGCCAACACACCTATACGAATTAATTAAGCATACAATGCTTACACTGTCAAAACCCGATCCAATGTTTGTTTTTTGATTGAAAAGCCTAAATTGTGTTTATATAAACCCGTTTAGCTAGAGACATTATCATGTCATCATCTCTAAAATCATACCAATGATTCTCTCCACCATAGGTCCAAACATTAGAAAGGGTCTAATTATGACCACGACACCTCCACCTTTGGAATTTCCTTACAAGGCATGCCTATAAGCATTTTAGCAACACTCCAGGCATGATTTCTTTATTTGGGTGAACCTGATCACCTTTAAGGTCATAACAGATACCTCACTGTAAGGAAATGGTCAAATCCTTCTCAACCTACTGAAATTGGTCGTATAAGCTTTCCTAGAAGACATTGTCAACCTTTACACCACATTTTCCTTAACTCGGTGATGTGATTTTAAATAGTTCCAATCAACCATATTCATCAAAAAAAGAAGGATAACATGTCTAGCCACTATGTATAAATATTCTAAAAAATGACCATCTTATATGTTCAGTGTATTACAAATAGAAAAAAGGAACCACAGTCTATTTAGGAAATTACCTACATGGGAAATCCCATTTACAAGTAAGAAAATCCCTTAGGAGTAGCTTGGGTCAATAGTCATTTAGATAGGGGTGGTCCAAGCCATGCACTTAGAAGGTGAAATGGTACAACGACATATATATAGAAAGAGGGAAACTCCATTTAATGATATCATTTGAGGTTATATCCCCACACATTCCATATATCAATAATTATATCAAGGCATAGGGAAACACCAACATAATAAGACAAGCATGTTTTAAATAACTAAATACCACTTTTAATTTAGAAGAAAACACACCTCATCTGAGGATTTTTATTATAAAAACATGACATTGTTTTTAAAACAATTATTTTAATTAATTAAGAACCATTTACCATAAGCATAACTCAATTCATCATAAGAAATATTTTAAAAAGATACCAAGATTGAAAAAAAACATGAAGTTTCAACATGTAACTTAAAATGTGGCATTATCAATTTAACAAAATCCTACAATGAAAAATTCCATTATTAATCTAAGACGAATGCTTAGAAGGCATTGCAATCATTTGAACATTTAAACATAATTGGGAAAAATAAGTTAGCACACCCAAGGGGTGTCCGTGATCAATTTTAGCATTCTCTATAGGTTTAAAAATGATCAATGGATGTGATACATGGTGCACAAACTAATTTATAATGAAGAAAACAATTCTAGGGTGACATGCCGACGTGTTCCCTATACAGACCACCCAAACCTTTGATTTCTAGGGCCCGACGCTCCTAAAACTCAATGATACATTTGAGGAACCTCTTGGGCCTTTACCGAAGTCTAAAAAAATACTTTGAAGTCTAGAAACTCTTAGAATTACATTTCAAAGCTTAGTTTGTAAAATGGGTCATCCAGTAAATGCCAAAATTCAAATTCCTTTGGATTTTTATTTGATTAAAAAACACGGGTCATTACAACCTCCCCACCTTATAAATTCTTGTCCTCAACAAGCCTTTGAGAACAACGAAAACATTACCCAACCTACAAGGGTCATTAATTCTTGTTCAAATGGCCGCATTGCATTTCCAGATGCCCAACACACCTGTAATAATTACTTAAGCATACAACGCTTAAGCCATCAAAACCCGAGACAATGTTTGTTTTCTGATTAAAATACCTAAATGGTTCTTACCTGATCCCATTTATCTAGAGACATGATCATGTCATCATCTATTTAAACATCAAACCAATGATTCTCTCCACCATAGGTCCTAACATTAGTAAGGGTCCAATTCCAAACCACAACACCCCCACCTTTGGAATTGCCTTACAAGGCATGCATGTAAGCGTTTTAGCGATGCTCTAAGAATGATTTCTTTAATTGGGAGAACCTGATCACCTCTAAGGTCATCACAGAGACCTCACTATAAGGAAATGGTCAAATCCTAATCAACCTACTAAAATTGTTCATACAAGATTTCTTAGAAGACACTGCTGACCATTACACCACATTCACCTTAACTTGGTGATGCACTTTTAAATGGTTCAAATAGACCATATTCATTGAACAAGAAGGATAACATGTCAATCCACTCTGGACGACTATTCTAAAAAATTCCCAGCTTAGATGGTTGGAATATTACAAATAGAATAACAACACCTTCCTCCAAGAAATTTTGTATTTACAATGAGCACATTCACCAAAGTCTACTCATTAATTCCCATGATGTTCCCTAATCAAACCATCACCCAACCATTCAATCTTTCATTCCTTAGCATGAACATGGGCGTAACCCAGATCCAACCCACTAGAATCATTACCCTTTCAACATTACCTTTGAGCCTGAAAACAAGTCCGATTTAACCTTGGATTCATTAAACCGGAGTCCAATTAACTAACCCAAGGTATTATACACTCCATGTTTACAAGAGATATGTTTTCATAAGTCCACGACGTCCACTTAACAACATTGACTGATCCCAGAGAGACATCTACTTGGCGGTCGAATCAATGGAAATAATGGCTGGTGTCCAAGAGTCTATCCAAGGCATTCCTACACGGGCACCCTAGTATCACTCAGGACTAACCATGCCTCAAAAATAACCATGCTTCTTGTACGCAACACTAATATAGATCATAAAACAAGCCAACATCTTTTAAAACTTTATCATGGCATAAAACAATCCAACATCTTTTAAAACTTTATCATGGCATAAAACTGATGCTCTCTTAGTGTATCAAGGATGATTTCAAGATAGGGAACATGCTAATCTTTTAGGAATAGTAAACTAAGAGGATATATAAGATTACCAATAAGATCAGTCAAACCACTACTGGCTGAATTTCCTTGGAAGATGCTTGGCTTCACCCACCGATGAGCCGTCATGAACCGATCACAATACTTAACCACCCGATGCATTCCGTTATCACTCAAGATTTATCCACTGAAGTCCATCAAAGACCAATGATGTTTATCAAGGTTTTCATACACAAACAACCAAATAAATGTCGTTATACTAAGTAAGCACTAACATGATACAAGACTCACTAGCCTAAGAGTCATCCAAAAACATCACTAACCATTTTAAAGAGGTCTTTTCATGGTTGTGTTCCTTATACTTGGAAGGAAACATTTAACCAGAACTGACATGACTCTCTCCATCATAGGAGTGCCCTAGTCATCAAAAGGGAAGATAAAATAGCCTCTCGAAAGAATGCTAGATCAAAACCACCTTACAACACAAACGTTTAAGTATTTGGTATGAAAACCAAAACCAAATTCCCTAGAATGTCAAAACACCCAATTTTATTATAACTCCATCCCAAGAATTAGGAAAAATTGGGTCCTTTAACACCTAGGTCGCTCTATTATGGAGATAACTTGAGACCATACTCAATAACCCAAGGCTCAACAATTCCACTGAAATCTACTAGTTCATTACATCATTTAACAACTCGATGACTGACACATATATCAATGCATACTACCCTAAGATTACATGAGAAAAATGCACATCCTTGATACTATTCTTAGGTTTCTCACCGTATTCATTCAAGTATTAGATGTCTCATGCCAAAAACTAGATCAAAAGTGCATAATCCCATATAACCATAAATATACTGATGACCTCTTGAGTCACCCAAGAAAGGAGGAAAGGGCCATAATACCTAATAAATAGCTAACCATTCCCTTGGAAATTATAACATACTAAAATTGATCATTACTCAATGCTCATGCCCGTAAAAAGGGTCATAGAAAAACATGACCACCCATCCGAATAAGGGTGTCATATATAAACTAAGAGTCCTACTAGGGAAAATGACACCTGAATGATACCATTCAATAGAAATATCCGGACATTTAGCAAGGCATTTAAAATATAAGGGCGATATCTACCATGGTATATCCCCTTATGAAAGCAAAATAATCAACCCATAATGAGGTCATGCTAACTGGAAAGTCACGAGAGTCAAAAATCTATAATTTAAGCCATTGATAAAAAGGAAAAATCCTATGTAAAATTCTCACGTCTCCATTCCAAGGCAACTCAAATGAAAAGTTTAAACTACCATTACACAAGGGTTAAACGAAGGACACCACTTATGGTTCTATTTTTAAATCCATCACATTGATTAACATTTACTATTTAAATATTTAAAAGATTTAATTCAAACATCAATTACTAATTTATAAGTAAAAATCACTTGGTACCTTATTAATTAATTCCATAAGACAAAACATGCAACTTATATCAAATTCATTTATAAACATTAAAATTTATTGACATCCCATCCTAATTAGACAATTTATCATATAAATTATTTTTAAGTTGTAATAGATAAGGTGACCTACAAGGGTACCATTAAGCCAACTTGGGTTCATCACAATGAAACCCAATAGAAGCTACTTAATTTTTAAAATTTCAAAACACCCATAGTGGGTTATCTCATAAGAAGTGTGCCCAAACTGACTTACTTGGGTATAGTTGTACATTTTAGATGCTAATCAACACATCAAAGTTCGAAATTAAACATGTTTTACATTTATAACCATTGAAAGATATAACATGGTCATATATCATGATTAAATTATATGGGTGGCCATATACCAATTCGTAAAGAGCCCATACACTTCACAGGTTGGCATTTGGATCCCATTCAATAAAAACCATTTCACTTTAAAATTTGATCTCATGCATATTTTTCATTTAATCATTTCAAAAATATACAATGATCATATATACAATGGTTCATTTATATGGGTGGCCATCTACCAATCTATAAAGCACCCAAACACTTTAAATGATGGCATTTTGATCCCTTTTAATCAAACCCAATTCACTTTCAAATTTAAACTTTAGAATCCCTTTTCATTTTAAAAAAGGAATATAGGAATATTTACACACTCAAAAGATGGTTCGAGTATATAGGTTACCCTTTCCCAATTATAAGGCCCCCATACACCTTGAAATTGAAAACCAATTCCCGTTTAATCACAACCAATAAATTCATCCCATACAACCATTCACATGTATCAAAATAAAACTAGCATACTATCATAAGAAATAAACATAGAGAAAAATGGTGTAAACACAGAAGCATGATAAACATGCAAGTCATACTAAATAAATAGACAAAATGAAATATAATTAACTAATCATGTTATGTAGATATGAATGCTAAATAAAACAAGAGCATGACATAACACTCAAGGCACGAAATTTAAAACAGTAAGCATCCTATATATGTAACTACATGGCATGACATATGCATGAAATGTGAATTTATATATACATAATATGATGTATGTAATGATTTATCCTCATCATACCAGGACAATAGTAAAATACCACAATCAAATAAACTAATTATCAATGGAAAGTACACCAATAACTCCAGGTGAAATCATAGTCATCTATAATAGAAAACAACATGAACAATAATCCTAGTCTTGGACACCTATTCATTTCCCCATGGGTGGGGAAATCAGTCTCAGACATGGCTATTTAACAAGCATCGACACATTCATAGTCTCCTATCTACCAACCCAAAACAATAAGACAATAAGGAAAATAAGCATGTAATACCATTTTGTAACGTACTGAATCGACTGACTACTAATATGGTATCCGGACTGGTGGGTCACATGGCCTCAAGCATGCCTCCCCGTATGCCAGAGGCTTCCGACTAGTAGTGAGGGTCTAAGAAAGTGATAGCGGGGAGATTATAACTTCATGATCAGAGTAGAAAAATGGAATATAAGGAAATAAATAACAGGAAAAGCAGTGGAAGAAGTAATATAAACTAAATATAAAAGATGTCCACCACCAAAATATAACTGATGCATGCATGTCCTGACGATGATACACAAAATAAAATAGAAGACATACAACAGGTACAAGATATAGTAAAATACAAAAATAAAGAAAAGAAATAAAATCCCCATGGGAGATCTACTGAGCATCCTGGGCTCCAGTTCAGTCCTATGCTCCTAACTCCCAGGTACAAGCAGTCAACCAAAGGCCTAAGAACATAAGGTATACTCGGGTACCCCAGTGAAATGGCTGCACGAGAAGGGTTCGAGATATAAATACCATTATGTTACCACCCATGGTTTCTATGATTGAACCTAGTATCTAAATAATAAATAAAACAGTATGTAGGTCATATGAATAAACAAAACTGAATAACAAAAAATGCTAAATAAATAAACAAAAGTCGGATCAGGTTCCATCAGGACACCTTGTTGACTCTACCTACTTAGGTTCATGGACGAAATGAGTTTTTGAACATTAAAATTATATATATAGTAATAATATATACATAGTATAGTTATATATTTCATCCACCTATATGGACCAAGTGCATGACAATGCAAATGGCCATATAACTAGAATACTAGGTGCTGGATGGATCGGGCATAACTCAGTCATCCATAACCAGTCTGAACAAGCCTATATGCTCAAAAAATAGGTTGTATGCCCTATATACCAATATAGTGTGATACTTCATGCATGACACTCTAGATGGTGAGTGACCCATCATGTTAACACTCTAAATAGGGAGTGTGGCACCTCAACCCAATGTTCTACATAGTATCAATGGTGTGAGACATCATGAACTCAATACATGATGTATGGGAGCGTGATTTTCTTCCAAGATCAATAGATCCCTTACCATTATTCTACAACCTATATCAAGCAATAATAATAATTATAATAATAATTGATTCCATGAGGCATTAGCTCTCATGATTTACATTTATGAATCCCAATTAATGATAAGTCATCACATTTAAATTATAGCATGCACTAGTCATGCATTGAATGGAGTAGCCTTTCCACCCTTTACAATTCATTTAATTTAAAACATTCAATTCATCTAAGGAAGTAAAACCATAATGAACATTCCATTACATTTATTAAATAACTCATTTAAAGAAAAAAATCCACCATGAATAAGTCATTCACTTAAAATATTCCATTGAGTCTATCAAAAAATGAATTTTAATTTTACAATTTAAAGAGGGGAACTTAGAAGGAACCATGGTCTATTTGGGAAATTACCTAAATGGTAAATCTCATTTACAATCAATCTAAGAACTTAGGAGGTTCTTGGGTAATTAGTCATTTAGATAGGGGTGGGAAAAGCCATGCACTTAGAAGGTAAAATGGTCCAATGACATTTATATAAAAAGAGGGGAACTCTATTTAATAATTTCATTTGAGTTAATATCCCCAAACATCCCATATATCAATAATTACATCAATTCATAGGGAAACAGCAATAAAATAAGCCAAGAATGTTTGAAATAACTAAATACCACATGTAATTTAGAATAAAACGCACCTCATTCGAGGTGTTTTATTATAAAAACATGACATTGTTTGTCAAATAATTAATTTAATCAATTAAGAACTATTTACTAGAAGAATAACTCAATTCATAATAATAAACATTTTATAAAGATACCAAGCATGGTAAAAGAAAACACGAGGTTTCAATATGGCACTTAGTAGGTTCCATTATCAATTTAACAAAAATCCTACAAGGGAAAATTACATTATTAATCTAAGATGAATACTTATAAGGCTTCTGGGCATTTGAAAATTTAAAAATAATAGGGAAAAATAAGCTAGAACACCCAAGGGGTGTCTATGATCAAGTTTATAATTCTCTATATGTTTAACAATGCTTAATGGGTGTAATACATGGTTTGAAAACCAATTTATAATGAAGAAAAAAAATTCTAGGGTGACACCCAGAAAAAGGCTAGCACACAACACAATGAACCTATGTATAAAATGATGAAATCTTGAGGAAAAATCTATAGAACACCTAACTTGTTCTTAGGATGCTATACTCGTCCAATATCAAGGATTGATTTTGTCTGGTTTGGAATTAAATGAAGAAGCATACATCCTCCCTGAAAATAGGGAAAATGAGCTTGTACCCCGATAACTCAGTTGAGAGAAGATTAAACTAAGAAAGAGTAAAATGGAATCGAGAGTTTACCAAGAGGAATCCATGCAGACTGACGATTCTTGGATCAAATGACAGATGTATAAGTTATCATGAATCCTAGAATTGGCATGAGGAGGAATCCAAGGTGCCATAGAGTATAGCTCATTTAGGTAGAGGAGGAGAAGAAATAAAGAAAAAGAAAATTTAACCTCATCAAGGGGAATTTCATAATTTCACCCCAAAAACCATGTCATACAGTTTGGACACATGGTTTAGCCAAACTGTGCACCAAACATGTGGCTACTACTTCTTAGGAACCCACCTATCACAATTTTTGCTGCACAGTTACCCTATTTATGCTCCAACCGTTTGATGAATAGTGAGAGGGTACTACCTAAGTGGCACTAATCATGTGGGATAGGTGCATGGTTTGGGAAAACCATGTGTATCCCAGGCAGGGCACATCTGCTCCTCTACAACAAGCCACACAGTTTGCTGCTGGGGGCCACATGGCTTCAGACAAACCATGCTCCCTATCCAGACCACTCAAACCTTTGATTTCTAGGGCTCGATGATTTTAAAACTCAATGAGACACCTGAGGGACCTCTTGGTCCATTACCCAAGTCTAAAAAT
This sequence comes from Viscum album, assembly GCA_963277665.1. NCBI lineage: Eukaryota > Viridiplantae > Streptophyta > Magnoliopsida > Santalales > Viscaceae > Viscum > Viscum album. The sequence goes on along the minus strand of OY728160.1, from coordinate 1,444,905,260 downwards.
AATACTTTGAAGTGTTCCAACTCATAGAATTATGTTCCAATGCTTGGTTTGTAAAATATCTCATCCAGTAAATTCCAAAATTCAAATTCCTTTGGATTTTCATCTGATTAAAAAAACACAGGTCGTTACAAATTTTGCGAACACAAGTTTTTGGGACTAGAAATGGTCAAGGAAATAGTAGAAAACCTCAAGAACATTCAGTAGCACATCAAGGCTTTTCAGAGTCGAAAAAAGAGTGATGATTAAAATTGTTGATGACACCCATATTTTAAGGGTTATAGACAAACTTTTCCTTTTCATGTCTCTATATAATAGGTTCATGAGATTTGGGAAGAAGGGAAAGCTAAGTCCCAGGTACATCGGCCCCTTTATGATACTTGATCGAATCAGAGATATGTCTTATCAACTAGTACTGCCAAAAACCCGATATCAAGTACATGAAATTTTTCATGTATCCCTTTGGAGGAAGTAAAATACACCTCCCTAACATGTATATAATTTAGAGGTGGTACATCTAAAAAATGATATATCTTATGAGGGGAAACCAGTGAAGATCTTGGACTGTAGAGACAAGGTTCTACGCAATAAGACAACTCAAATAATAAATGTATTATGGAGATACCATAAGCACGAGGAGGAATCATGGTAACTAGAGAAATAAATGAAATAGATATACCCTAATTTATTTAGTGGGTGAAATGAAATTTTGAGGATGAAATTTCTTAAGGTGGGGGGGGGGGAGAATGTACCGGCCTAGAATTTTATCAATGGAATTCCCCCTATGATTATATAATTGTGTCATACTTAGAAATTTGGTATTATATAAATCAAATGCACCACATGATAGAACCAATAATATTTTATTATAATAATTTTGTCATTACATCTAGAGAATAAACATGTCTATAAGAATTGAAAATATTACAATGAGATAAAAAATAGAAAATAAGATAATTAAAATATGAAAATTTGGATATGGTTGATCTACCAGAATAACCACACTCATGACCAACACTTTAGAAATGAAAATATTAATAATAAAATATTCATCTTTCAAATAAGAATATATATAACCTTGGGAGAAAATAGAAGTGAACGATAAAATGAATGAAATATGAGGTATATATAAGAAGTAAGAAACCCATATGACCATTAAAAATCTGATCATTAGAATAGTAACCTGATCATTAAAATATTATATTCACCTATAGAAGTCTAAAATAATATTTAGTTATCTTATAAAATGAAAAATATGACATATTTATATCATGATACTAGTAAATAAATGTTTTAAAATTGATAAAAAAGTGTCTGTATTTAGGAAAACCATTTATGTTTTATTTTCATTTTTATAACAAATATAATGATTTAAAAGAAAATTTATTTTCTTAAAATTGGTTTATAAATTAATATTAACTTTTATTATAATGATAATATAATTTTATTAGGCCTTAAGTATCTTTTCTAGGGGTCAAAAAATTGATCATAATTTGAAAATTGATATTTTTCAAGTAAATAAGGATTTTAATTAAAAATTAAATTTATAATATTTAAGAAATTATTTTACTAAAAATCGATTTCATTTTTTAAATCTATATGCTTAAAAATGGTTAGGGTGATTTTTTTTAATTTTCTAAAATAGGTAAAATTTTGGAGAATAGTGAAATACAAAAAAAATATGATATTTAACATTTAAGATAAATATCTGAATTTTGATTCATGGATGATGTAAGAATCTATTAGTTCGAACTCACATGAACCATTTATATATATATGGTCACAATATTCATCACTATTGATATTTTTGAGCTAAAATAATAAACTAATGAATATAACATTCAAAAAACATCTATCTCCTCCCTTATAAATACCACCCTCACCTCCCATTCTCTTCACATATTCTAAGACTTGGATATTACCAAATTTATAACCAACTCTATTTCCAATCCCATTATCCATGTTCTAGTGTTTCCAGTCTCACTAAAAACAAATTTCAAGTTCCTTGAGGAGTTTTTCAAAGAGATGACATTCAAAAGGCAATATTCTCAAACAACCAATTTTAAATTATTTTCTTCTTCTAACTTATCCTCAAATACCTCAACCAATAAGGAATAATAACTCTAGTATCATGTATATACTACAATGTTATATTTCAAATGGAACATCTACAATCGATTCTTTTCTCTTCTCCTCTTATTTTAAAAACAAAACCATTTTCCATATTATGTCAATTCATTACCTCTGTGGATAATGAGTTTTTGTTTTCCATTACCACACTCATGACATGTTTAAATTAAATTATAATGGTTTAAAATGACCTAAATATGTATATTATATATTCTTTCACATTCTGGAATGAATATATGACCATAATATTAAATAAAACAAAACTAGTTCGTGATGGTCGGTAAAAACGCTAAAATAAACTAACCATATATCATTAACATTTTTAACAAATTAATCATCCATATGTTGAAAAAAATATGGTTATTTTGGATAATTAAAATTTATAAAAGTAAATAAATATAATTTCATTTCACTTTTGTATTTTTAGTCCCATTTTACAATAATCTCCATAATTATCCTCAAGTGATCCAACCATGCAACCATGAAATGAACACCCTCGAAATAGTGAAATTAAACTTTATATCTCATTAAAATGGTTTTAAATGAACAAAATACCATTATATTAAATTAAATATAGATGTAAAAGGTTCTAAATTAATCAATTAATGAAGTTAATTTTATTATTCAGGACAATAAATGCAATTGTAGAATGATTCTGGAACATAAGGTAAGATATTTCTCTAAACCACCCTATTTTATTTGGGTTACAATTTATCTCTCTTAAACTGATGTTCTCAATCTATTTTTATTATTTACTTCTTCTATATTCTATATATATAACCCCATATATATTTCTAGTTTAATTCACCTTTATTTTATGGTTATATACCCATAAAATGTTTTAAACCGTCCTTAGTTTCTAAAATTTCTCATTTGATCACATAAACACATTTTTAGTTCATTTCTTGTTTTATAGAAATTAATATGCTCTCTCCCTTTTTAAGGGCCATTTAACCTTTTTCATAAAACCCCACTTAATAGGTACATTTCCAAAGTTACTTATCCACTCTTTTTCACATCTTCACTTCACTTAGAAATCCTTTTTCATAAACCATGATTATTTTTCATATATGTCTGTCTTAGAATATTTTAATCCCTGATTTTAAAGAAACCATTATGATATGCCATATGGTTATTCTATAAGATATGATTATGCAACTCATTTCTTTTCATGGGTAATATTTATGTTTATGCCTTATGTTTGATCCCTTATATGACACACATATTCATGTAAATGTTATTATGGGTGCATCTAGATAGCGCTACAATACATTGGGCAACGTTTATGTCTCATGAGGCAATATGTATGGGGTTAGGGGGTAAACCTAATCCACAATGGGACTCTATCCACCATGTGATGTTGTCTTGATAGTTAGTGTTAACTTATGATTATGTCATGTTTTATATTGTTTCCATGTTTATATATTTACATGATCTTATGATTACATGTTATTTATGTTATGCTCCTATATGATTATTCACAAGCCCTGTATTTCATGATATCATGTTATGAATTTTGACTCATATGTTATGATTTGTTATAATGTTTATTCCCTTATTGTTATTTGTAGCTCACCCTTTTATTTATGTATTCCATAGGTTATCCTATGAAGTTTTAAGAGATTAAAGGGATTTAGAAGCTCATTATGAAGATTAAAATAAAGAAAATTATTTTAGTTTCATGTTGTTATTTTATGTACATGGTCTCCCAAAGATTCCAGGACTCCAGATCTTTAGGTTATATTTATTGGATATTTATGTTAAAAATTATATAATAATATTTGTAAAAGTATTGGGTCACTATAACACATATATGAGTTCCAAATATTATAACTCCATCTCTATCAATATTAATCTCCAGAGTATTTACCACATTATTACGTGGCTCCATATCATTTTTATGGGCCTCCTTGTTCTTCACATAGATGGATAGTTGAGAGATCATTTGGGAAAGGTAGGATTTTATCCCTTCCTTTTGGATTTCCATATCCATCCATTGAACATCCATAAATATTAGATCCCTTTCAATCCTCATTAAGGATAAGGTAGCATGATATTTTCTTCTTAGAGCATTATCCACATTGTTTTCCTTCATAGGATGGTAATGTATTGAGTAATCATAATCTTAAATTAACTTAATCCATCTCATTTTGTGCATGTTCAACTCCTTCTATGTAAATATATAATTTAATATCTTGTGATCAATAGATACATTACACTTTTCACCATAAGGATAATTTATTCATATATTTAATGTAAAAATTACTGATGACAACTACAAGTTATGTGTTAGTTAATTTTTATCATGGGTCTTCAATTGACATGAGGCATAATATATTACCTTGTCATTTTTGAAAATTACAAATCCCAAGACCTTCTCTAAAGTATCATTGTATATGAGAAACCTATATTTACTACAGGGTAGTAGTGTAAGTACATGTGTGGTGACCAGCCTATTCTTAATCTCCTTAAAACTATCTTCACATTATTTTATCTAGAGGAACTTTAATCCCATTAAAGTTATCTTGGTTATTGTATTTGGAAGTGATGAGAAATTTCTCACAAAGCATCAATAGTATCCAACAAATCTAATAAAATAAAAATATCTATTACAATGGTTGGTATGATTCATTCCTAAATCACCTCTATCTTTTAAGGATCCACAAATATACCCTCATTTATGATTATATGATCCAAGATTGATACTTTTTGTATCTAGAATTCACACTTGATAAATTTTGTATATCTTTTCTCCTTTCTATAGGTCTTTAGCACAATCCTCAAATGATATGAATGTTCTTCCCTACTCTTGGAATATATGATAATATTATCTATAAATACTACCAAAAATTGATCGAGTTAATATCTAAATATTATATCTATCAAATATATAAAGATATCAGGGGAAATTGAAAGATTTAATGGAATCACTATGAATTCACAGTGTCCATATATTGTATGAAAGGCTATCATGGATATATATCCCCTATTTACCCTTAATTTATGGTATCCAAATCAAATATCCACCATCAATAAGTATTGATTCTCTCTAATTTGATCAAAAAAATCATCAATACATGGTAGATGGTACTTTTTTTAATCACGATCTTATTAATTTAATGCTAATCAATGAAAATATACATTGCACCATAATTCTTCTTAAAAAACATAACTAGTTCACCCCATGGTGAAGCACTAGGGTGTATAAAACCTCTATCAAAATTATCTTGTACCTACTTCTTAAATTATTCCAAATCAATAAATTCTATTTTTAAGGACTCCTTAATATTAGCATTGAATCAGGTATGAGTTCAACTGAAAACTCAACCTCATGTTCTAGGGTAATACCAAACAATTATTTTTAGAAATACATCACTATATTATGTAATATGGGCATGTATTAAATGTTTAATTCATCCCCAACCATTTGAGCTAAGTACCCCTTATTATTGGGTATTGATACCCATATAAGGGAAGCAATTATCATAGGTATTTCATAGTCATCCTCACACTAAAATATGGTCACATATCAATTTTTGATATGAAATGTGACTTCCCTATCATAGAAATTAATATGGGATCTACATAGAGACATTAAATACATCATCAAAATAAGATTAAATTTAACCAAAGGGAGAAAAATAAGATGTATAAGAATCACATTCCCACAAACTTATATCAGATATGAGTTATAAACTTGGTATTAAATCATCACATCACTAATATTTTTCACTAATAATTCAATATCTAATAATTATAAATATTAATTAATAGTCTTGGATACTTTTAAAGATATGAAGGAATTAATAGAACTAGGCTCAAATATGATGTTTTTTATATTGAGCATACCTATCACCACCCCAATACTATGATTCTGTCTTAAATCCTTTACTAAAACTAAAATGTTTTGTGTGGGTATTAAACAATAATATCTAATGTAAATAATCATATGATAATGAAAATAAATCCTATTATGTTCTAAATTATGACACATTAATTTCAACCTATAACATAATAGGTTCAATTTGTGACACTTTAGGTTCATCCTATATCACTTTTGGTTCAATATAAGTTTTTTTAAGTCCTATCCTATTATTATTCATAAAATAGTCCAAAAAAATAACTGAACCTTTCTCTAATTCCAACAGAGATGACCCAAACATAACATGCTTATATTTTACATCTTTTCCATAATTTAAACATTACAAATAAAAAATAAAACACATAATATCATAAACAAAAGATTTAGTGTATTTAGAGATTAGATAACTAAATGTATTTTTGTACATTATTACTTCAACATCTCTCAAAAAATTATCCATACATGACTTACTCCTAAACATATTCCTTCATGTAATTTATTGGATAAATAGGAAAAATGAGGAGTGAGATCAAACTCTTAGTAAGGGAAAAACTTACCAATGATTCATAAAAAATTAGATTATAAGCATGTGAGGAAACATAAAAATTATGGAAATATATGATTAAAAATAACATGAAATTATAATATTTTTCCATAAGGAATGATATAAGGACATATAACCTCAAACAGATCAACATGAAAGCATAACATATATACTATGAAATAAAAATATAGAAACATGGAACAATAATAATGAACCATGGGGAATAAAATATGAATGTGTCACAAACACAAGAATATGAAATACATAACATTGTGAACATAGCTAACTATAATCATGTCCATATACAAGGTTGTTAATATAGCCAACAACAATCATTTTAACACACAAATTTGTGAACATAGCTTACCACAATCATTTATAAACACAAGGTTGTGAACATAGATAACTGTGATCATGTAAATGAATAAATATGTGAACAAAACTAACCAAAATCATCTCCACACAAAAATTTTTGAACATAGATAACTGGAATCATGTATATACAAAAATTTGTGATCATTGATAACTGTAATCATATCTATGCACAACATCATGATCTCATGAGATATAAAATATTACCCAATGAATTGGAGGGTTATATCAGACCAACCCATTAAATAATGATAAAACATACATGTATTTTCCACATTAAATCAATCATACATCTTATCATTAAAGACCCATGGAAAGAAAATAGGTTAAATAACATTTTAAATTGGTATTATAAAAAATGAAATCAAGAATAGGATCAGTTGATACCAAAAAATAGATCAGCTAAAAGAATAATGTCATAAAATCATTTAGAGGCCCATTTATGAAACATAACTACATAGGATAAATATATTTTTGTGTCATAGAGGAAAATGGATGTGAAATAATAAAAAAAAATTCTTAAATTTTTTGTAACATTTTTCTAAAAACTAATTTATAAGTCACTTTGAAAATTATTTTTGAAATGGTTAAAAGTAGTATTTTTGAAATAATTTTTTTTAAAAATAATATCCCATAATGGATACTTGAAAAAAAAATTAAATTTATAAGGAATGTGGAGTGGAAGATAAATAATATATGGAAGTGGTTTAAAATACCTTTTTAATATTTTAAAATAGTTTTTAAAGAAAACCCACATTTATAAAAGAGTAATAAAATTTAATTTTTAATAGATATAAAGATAAATATGAAGGGTATATAATTAAATACATATTTATCTTTCAAATTAATCAAATAAAAACATTGTGGTTAGAAATTATATATACACGGAGGAGAAATATCTAATAGAGTGGATGGTAATTATTCTTAATAATATCATATTTTAATGTTTAAGGAAATCTATAAAAGAATAGGATTTTGAAATAGAAATATAATTTACCTAGAGTAAAAGATAAAATTTCATATAAATTAAATAAATGGAAGATTTAAATATATGTATAAGAATATATTCAAGTAAGAAATATTATGACCCAATGAAATGAAAATTGAGTCAACAAAAATGCTTAATTTGGATTCCTACTCGGTCAGATGCGATCTAACCTACTATATAGTAAATTTAGATTTATTATTATTTTATATAATAATAATAATAATATTTATTTTAATTTATACCATTCAATTATAATTTATTATTATTTACTTATTAATAATTCTCTGTGAAAATTAATATTCAGGTGCTAATTGTCACGTTTGTTCTATATTGGCTTTGGTATGCCAGTTCTGGTCCTTGATCCTTTCTCATACATTCATCAACTTCAGAATGGACCTAGAGGTTATATATATGTGTTTAATATAATTATAAATTATAATGATTATTTTGTGGAAGTTATGGTGATAGTTTATAAAGATTGCTTAAAATATCATTTTTGTGAATTTTGATTCAATAAAAAGAATTGGTTTAATTAATGAATATATTTAAATATATTACTATACCATAATTATGAATATATATTAAATTAATTATTATTAAATAATATTAGTAATATTTAAGTTTTATTAATCATTCATGATATAACCATTATAACATCATTGATGTAGATGCCATAACTGCCCCAAACAAGAATGTGTTATAACGAATGAATGAAAAAGAATATATTATTATATAGCTATAATATAACATTTATAGAAGAAAAATTATTTTAAAATAATTTTATTAAAGTGATAAATCATATTTAATAATATTTGGATGAAAAATATAAATAAATATGATTAGGGATAGGATAATACTTACGTTGAAGACTTGAATCTTCTCTAAGAGTGTCTCTTAGAAATGAATGATTTGAGACTCTTTATTATAACCATAGGTTGAAAACGTGAGAGATACCTATTAGATAGTGAATTTTGTCAGGGGATAAATATGTTACTAAAATAAAAGGCGTGATCTGAGGTGGTAAAAGGTGGGGTCCTTTTATAGGTGGGCTTGAGAAGCATTTTGCAAATGCCCACTCCTTATTAAATGAAGAATATAATTTCTTATGGAAAATGGATCCAAGGTGAAAAAATAATAAATATAGGATAATATAAGGTCAATAATATACTTCTACACACATTTAAAGATAAATTTTTATGATATTTTAGGACTTTACCCCTTAATTTAATCTTTTACGTCATTTTACCTTTACCGTGGTAACTCAATTTTTACCTCGGTAACATATTTTTATGTTGAAAAATGAAATTGAAATTATTACCTAATTTGTACATAATGATTAAAAATATAAAATTAATTTAATTGGATTAATTTTTCTAATTTTATAAAAATTAATTTTAATTTAAGAATGCATAATGCATAAAAAATAATTTTTAGAAAAATGTATTTTTAAGCATAAAAATGAATTTAATATTATTTATTACCAAGTAATAATAATTATATGGATGTTAAATTATTATATATATATATATATAATTTAATTAAAATAATTTTTAATAATTTTCATTTTACTTTATCGAAATAAAAATACACATTATATAGAAAAATAATTCTTTAATAAAACTCTCTTTTTAACATTAAATAATTTTATTCCTAATTCTTGAAAATTGACTATTTATTGTATAATCATTAATTTAGTTTTATAAATAAATTTATATTAAAAAAATCCTTTCTCAGTTAATTAAATTCATTATTTAAAAGTAAAATTTATAAAAAAATTAAAATATATAAAACACATGTAGTAATGGATATATATATATATATAATATAGTTTAATTAATTAATAATTATATACTAGAATCATTTACATAATTATGATATCATATATTGACTACTTATAACATTTTAACACCCATTTATTAATAATTCATTATTAAAATAGTTGTTTCCAAATGTTAACTATTTCGTTTTTCATAGGAATTTCTGTTCAATAGTTTCAATAATTGTACTTTGATATTGTTTCCATTATATAAATAATGTTCACCATGATATAAATATCATATATATTCATTATATATATATATATATTTATTTATTTTCATCAATAAAATTTATAGATAGAAAAATGAATTGCACCGTTCATGGAGATGGTAAGCCGTACATACGCATAAACATTGTTTCCATGTTTTGAAGGATCAAATGAAATAAAGTTAAATAACAATTCAACTTTAAATAATAATTATTATATCATATATATCATATATATTCATTAAATATATCCTTATTACCATCCATGTAAATCAGAAATAAAAAACAAATCACATCGTTTCATGGAGGTGGTAGTACACACATATGCACAAGTGACATTATATTTTTCCAACAGAATAAAAGGTAATAATGTAAATAAGATATTATAATTAAAAAATAATAATATTTTTTTAAATATAATTTATAAACATTAAACCCATCATAATTATGTTCCTGATATGGTATTATAATTTCAGAAGCATAATTATGTCTACACATACACACAAGTGATAATTTCACTTTCCATTTGATGAAAAATAGGGTGAATAACAGTGTGTACATAAACATAATAAAATTTCATTATATTTAGTAAAAATAATTTATTATTTTATGATTAATAACTCATATTTATTGGAGGTATAAAAAGAAATAAATTGAAAGATATTGAGTAAGATGATTACCTCTTCTTCAATAGGCCTCCTTTAGATTCCTTCTTAAGGATCCTTGGAATGGTCTTTTTATAATAAAAAAATCTCTAATTAATATATATGGAATCTTATAATAATTTGTTAGGGTTTGGTCAAGATATATGGATCAATTTGGTGTAAATAAATGAAAGGAGGGATGTCCTTTTATAAGCGGGGGAGAGGAAATACTTGGAATTTCATAAAAGATTAAAATATAATAGTGTCATATTAAAGAAAAATGACTTGAAATGACCATATATTTAAACTATAGATAGGATGAGGTTAAAATATGGACACATACAAGTTTAATTTTTGAAAATTACCCTTATATGTTGGTTTAACCCTCGTTGGTAAACCCACTTTCGCCTTAACTACGGTAACATATTTTTACTTTTTTTACTATTGATTATGACCAAAATTAAGTTGAAATTATTAAAAAATATTAATTATTCTAATTAAAAATATGGAATCCATTTTATCAAATTCAATTAATAGAAGTGGAAGAATTTATTTAAAAATTAAATCTGTAAAATACGATGAAAAATAGTTTTCCAGAAGAAATGTTTTCCAAAGTATAAAAACCTTTTATATGAAAATCCAACATAAAATTTATTTCAAATACCTAAATTTGATTATTAATAATATAAATGAACTAATTTTACTTTTAACATAATTTTAAAATAAAATTTAACTTTTTAAATTCTTTAAATGAAAAGATAGTTTTTAATCAAAATAAGCATTTTCACTATTCATCGAAAAATAAATCTTTTCAAAAAGTTATCAAAAAAAAAACAATCGAATATAATTTTGACATGATGATTTAAAAAATGAAGTTTATTTTGTTAAATAAATTTTATTAAAGTGTAAAAACTTAATTATATTATTTTGATCTCAAAAATTAATAAGAATCATTTTTGAGGAAAAATTTATTTTTGAAGCATATAAAGACTTTACTTAAAATTGAGTTCTTATTTATAAATATATTTCATTTATCTAAAACCTTAATAAATAATTTTCAAAATGTGTTTATTATTATTCACTTCACCAATTTAACATCTATTTTATAATGATATACTATATTATAGTTCATTTAGACTCAGGGTTGCTTATATTACAAGTTATTGAAGAAATTAAATCTATTTGAAGAGAAATATATCATAAAATATCAGGGTGTTACATTGTACCCTAATTAAAATAAATTTTTACCTTAAACTTTGGTCACTAAAATATTAAAAATGAATATATCTATGTTTCATTACATCCTTTGGTTCTCATGTATCTTCTTCTAATTTCTGATTCCTCTAGAGAAACTTTAACTAGGTGAGTTGTCTTGTTCTGTAGCACATTATCTCAATGATCTAAGATTTACACCAGTTTTTATTCATAATAAATATCATCCTCCATTGTTAAAGTCTTTAATTTTAGTACATGTGAATAATAAGGTATGTAATTAATCAAGAGATATATATGGAACACATAGTGAACTTGAGAGAGGTTCAGTGGAAACACTATGCGATAAGCTACCATCCCTACATGATAATGAATTTTGAAGGGGATAATATAACACATGATCATATTTACATTATTTATATATATATATCATAACCTCATTCCACGGATAAATTCTTATTAATACCTTCTCATTAACTTTTAATTCCATATTTCACCAGTGATTGTCCACTAAAATTTTATGTCAACTCTAAGCTGCTTTGATGTGTTGCTGAATCACTCTAACCTTATCTTACATTTCCCCAACTAACATAGTTCACAATATATTCCTTTCTCTAACTTCATCCTAACACATTTGAGTTATATACTTATTTCCATAGAGGTATTCATAAAGAGACATATGAATAGTCGAGTGAAATCCATTATTGTAATAAAATTAAACTAGAGGAAGTTATTGATCCCAACCAACTTTGAAATCTATAAAAAATATATTTTCATATCCTATGAGGTTTAAATTTTTCTCTTATATTGACCATATATTTGAAGATTATAACCGGTACTAAAACAAAACTCTAAATCCAGATCTTACTAAAGATTTCACTAGAACATTGAGGTAAACCTTGAATCTCGATTAGATATAATAGAATGTGAAACTAGATGCAACCATAACACTTAATATATATTATAGAAAGATGATCAAGATATAAATCTTCTCTAATATTAATGAAGTTTTATAACCTCATAAAGTGATCAGCTACAAACCAAATAGTATTATGGCCTTTAGATGTTTTGGGGAGTCTGATGACAAAATCCATAGTGAGGTTTTCCCATTTCCATTATTTTATGGGAAATGGTTGTAACATACCCTTATACTTATATTTCTCAACCTTAACTTTTTTACATACCAATCATGGATATACATACTTTGCAATATCTCTTTTCATGTTGTCTCACCATAAATACTCTTTTATATCTCTATACATCTTTGTACTTCAGGATGAATAGATAATGATGAATTATGAGCTTCATCCAATATATCCTTTAAATTTGGTATGGATGGAACACATAAATGGCTCCTAAATCCCACAATTCCATCACAATCAAGGTTAAACTCAAAAAAAATTTTTACTTTCATTTGAATCTCCACATCTTCCTTATATATCTCTTTAATATTAACATGGATAGATGGTTGAAAAATCATTTTCGAAATGTAAAATTAATCCCCTTCCTTCAAGATCTCAAGGTATATCTTTTTAAAATCCAAAAATATTGGATATTTTATGATCCTCATCATAGATAATCTAGCATTATCCTTTCGACTTAGGGAATCTTTCACCTTTTTTTCTTTCCCAGGGTAGTGATTTATTGAGCAGTTATAATATTTAATCAACTCTAATCATATTCTCTAGAATATATTCAACTCATTATAATTGAATATATATTTTAAAATTTTATGATATATATATATATATATGTCACACCTTTCTCTATAAATACAATTCCTATATATCTTTAATGCAAAAATTACCAAAACTAACTCCAAATCATGAGTTGGGTAATTTTTATCATGAACCTTTAATTATCATGATTCATAATCTATAACCATATCATTTGACATGATGAAGTATCATAGTCACTTATTTTATTCATCACTATAGATCAAAAACACTTCTTCCCTGTAGGGTATTAAGTACAGGTGCACTGACTAGATTTCTCTATAGTTCCTTGAAATTTTACTCACATTTATCCACCCAAAGGAACATAGATCCCTTCCAAGTAAACTTTGTGAGTGGATTATAAAACCATGAGAAATTCTCCACAAATCATCAATAATATCCATCCAAACCAAGAAAACTATGTATTTCAGTCACTGTGGTTGATTTGGTCCAATGTTCAATAACATCCAGCTTTGATGGATCCACCTAGATAAATTCAATTAAAATTATATGACCCAAAAATGAAACTTTTTTTTATCCAAAATTCAAATTTGGTACATTTTTCAGACAACTTCTCCTTTCTTAGGTTCTTCAGTACAATTATTAAGTGATCTTAATGATCTTACTTTATTTTTTTAATATATAATAATATAATCTATAAAGACTACCAAACACTCATCAAAGTAATCTGTAAAGATTCTATTCCTTAAATTTGTGAAGATAAAAAGAGAATTAGTAAGACAAAATGACATCACTATATATTCATAGTGTACTTACCCAATACATAAGTTTTTCTTGGATATGTATTCACTTTTGACCCTCAACTGATAGTATCTAGATCAAAGATCAATCATGGAAAAATATTGAGCTCCATATAATTGATCAAGAAAATCATTAATACAAGGAAGAGGATACTTATTCTTTATTATGATCTTATTAAGTTCTTGATAATCAATTCAAAGTCACATTGATCCATATCTCTTCTTAAAAAAATAACCGGTGTACCTAAAGGGGATACAATTAGCTGAATGAATCCCTTATCAATATTCTCCTAGAGTTTCTTCTAAAATTCCTACAACTCAATTGGAGTCATTCTATATGGTGTCTTTAAAATATGCATAATAACAGGTATAAATTCTATTGAAAACTCAACTTCATGATTTTAAGGAATACTAGGAAACTCTTCTATAAATACATAAAAAAATTCCTATATAATAGGAATATCATCATTTCTAATTTTCTCCCCAACCATCTGAGATAAACACCACTTTTGAATAGGAATAAAGACCCATGGAATAGATGTAATTTCCATTTGAGGTTCAAATTTATTTTCATACCAATAGATGATCATAGGTTGGTTTGGAATATGAAATGTGACCTCACTTCCTCCAAAATTGATATGGTATTTATATAATGGAATCCAATCCATTCACAAAATAACATCAAATTCAAATAGAGGAAGAATAATGAGACCAAAAATTTAATTGGAGAATAATTATAGTCATCATATGTGATCATCGTACCATTATAAGTTTTCACTACTAATTTAATATCTAATCATCAAGGATAGTAATTAAAATTACTAAATAATTTTCATGATATAAAGGAATCCATAAAAATAACCTCAAATAGGGTAGTTAAATATTAGAGCATGCATGTAACCACCTCAACATTATCATTCTATATTCAATCCCTTGCTAAAACAAAAATGGTTACCATGACCATCAAGTACCTTTAATAAGAGTGAACAATCATGAAAAATACTTCAATGGATTTCTAAATCATGACACCTTCTTTTTAATCTATGATACCTTATGTTTAACATATTTAATTCATGATCATCATATATTCAAATCCTTTGTAATGGTTTATAAGGAAAATATGAGTTAACCCAAGCATATACCTTGGGAGTAAAAAACCATGTGTGTAGTGAGGGAAAACTCATTGTGTACCTAATTGATGGTGGAGATATAATCAACCAACTCTTTTTAGGGTTATTACCCCAAGATGAATCAGTGTCAAAACCACATCCACTTATAGTATCCAAAAATGGATGTTTTTCTAGGAAAACCACACTCTTTTCCTTATGATAACTTTGGATATTCTCCTATACATAGGATTATCAAAAGTGTTCTCACTAATGTTTTATCATACTAGTTTCAAAAGGAAACTAAAACTTTCTTTGATACCAACTATATTGACCCATACTTTTTATACATAAATATTACATCTTATTAGAGGTCTATTCAATACATAAAATTATAATCTATACCAAAATTTCATAGGTTTAGTACCTTTGGAAACTTGGATATATAAAAAACTTTTTTATAAGAGATCTACACCATCTCCCACGAATTCTTTCATAACTAGCACCATTATTAGACATATCATACTTAAAAAATTTCTGCATAACTTGAGGGAAGGAAATATAAGGGTGAGATAAAATGCTTATTAAGGGTAAACAAGGGAGATATCACTGATCACTTAAACATAATATGAGCACAAGGGTGTGAGAACATGATATTAACATTTGAAACCCAAACCCAACATATAATAGATCATAATATTGACTCATGACATAAATATTGGTAGTTTATAAGACATGAATTATAATGGAATCAAATAAATTGAGCAATTATATCATTGAATTTTCATAAAAAATATGTTTTTTTAATACACATAAGTATAGAAAATCATTTCAATAGTCCAGGATCAGTTCTAGGACTATCATATGAATTGGGTTCACTCCCTATTACATCATATTCTTAGTTAAGTTTCACTCTCAAGACTATTATATTGGAAAAAGGCCCTTATTGAATTGGTTTCAATCCCCATTCTAGTCCTTATTATCTCATGAGATGTCTATCTTTATCCAATGCGTTGGAGGTATATATAATTATGAGACCACTCATCACATAATGAAAATCATACAAATGTGTTCCATAATATCATAAAACATTTAGTATAGTATAACCCATGGAATGAAAATGGATTTCATAAAAATTTTCATCATTTAATTATATTATAACCCATGGAAAATAAATAGGTTTCATAATGGTTTTAACACAATTTAATTAACCCATGGGGAAAAAATAGGTTTTATAGATTCATGCCTAAATCATCATCATCATAATCCATCCAATGAATGAAATTGTATGGTGTCATTGGATCATATCCCTATTAAATCAAAAGTAACATCAAAGGATGTTATCATAAATGAAAAATTCCTTTAAAAGAACATTGAAATATTTATTGAGGAAAATACCCTTTTAGATTTGAAGTCAAATATTTAAAATATAGAAATTTACTAAATATTAAGGAAAAATTTTCTTTGAAAAATTCCATGAAAACTTTTAAAGTAAGTTATAAATCATGAAAATGGTAAATTCTATTCATGCCTCATATGTTAAAATAAGGACTCCTTTCATGTTTTTTGATAAAAACTCAAAAGTACCTTATTCAGAAAATGACAAGAAGATTTATCTTAAACCATTTTGTAAAAATTAAATCATGGGTAAAAATGAATTTAAACAATTATATGAAATTATAAAAAAAAATTCTTGAAAACATTTTTAGAAAACAAGAATATATAATAAAAAGGATTTTCAACTGAAGAGAGGAATAATGTCAACTTTTATTAAAAACATAATTTTGAACTCTTAAGTTATTAATGAGAGGAAAATGAAAGTAAAACATGTAATATTTATAAATAATCATATGAGTAGAAAATTCATAGTATTCTTGAGAGATAGGTCATAAAATTTCTTCATTATAAATTAATCATAAATAATCTTGATAAACAAAGAGATTGTAACATAAATCCTTTACCACTTTTGTACCATTAAAATAAAAACCTCATGAAAGAGATAAACTTATATGGATATGTAAATCCCCATATTTTTCATGGTAATCATCATAAATACATTCAGGGGTAGTATATATACCTTATAAAAGAAAAAAGTGGTGAATATTACATGTGTTTTACATAAATAAATGTGAGATAAAAATCCCTTACCACAAGTTTGACATGCTTAAAAAGAAATCTAACCACCAATATAATAAATTTAAATTTATTATAATTATATAATATAATAATTTACATAATTATAATATCATATATGATCCACTTATAACATTTAAACACCCATTTATTAATAATTCATTATTAAAATAATTGTTTTCTGGTGCTAAATGTTTTGTTTTTCATGATAATTTCATTTTAGTGGTTCCAATAATTTTACTTTTATCATTGTTCCATCATATTGATAATTTTAATAATGATATAAATATCATATATATTCATTATATATATATATTTACTGTCATCAATAAAAGTGATAAGTGTATTTCATGCATGCATTTTAGAGTTTTGTAATGTATTGATTTTATATTCAATTGATTAATCTTTCCAATTTTGGAAATATTTTATTTTGTTTATTTTTTTATGGAAGGAAAAACATATTTAAGAAAAAGTAATCAAAATAGATTAATTTTTGAGGTAAACACGACCCTGAATTTTTTAAGGTAAAGCGGAGTTGGAAAACTGGAGCAGAATAATTACACCCCATATAATAAATTTACACATTGTGACTTCATATAGAGAAGTTTACACATAGAAAAAGTCATGAAACCATTACATGTTTTGTAAGACCATTAAATTATTTGAATTGTAGCTACATGATGTGATAATTTTTGAGACCAGGTTTTGGAGAAGTTACGACGAGATTCACAACCCCTGAGAATTAAAGGATTACACGACGTGAAACTCCATCACATGTCATTATGTTGTCAGGATTCAGAAAAATAAATGAGACATGGATGAGGATGTTGAATAAATTTCCTATATATTCACCCCTTTTCCACACCTTCAAGTGAGTCTAGGAACAGAGGGAGTTTGAGTGACATCGATGGAGCGTTGCACTTACGGAGTGACACCGCAGAGCCCTGCTTTTCCACCATTCTTCTTCAGGTACCCATGTTGATCATTCTCATCATGACTAGCATGAGTGAGTAGAAATATTTGTGTTAGGTGATTTTATTTTAGGGGGATTTCTACATAGTAATTATTCCTATATATTATTATTGTTTTGGATTCCTGCAACATTGCTTATTCAATTCCAGTCTTTTTTTTGCAATTGCATGACCATTGCTTGTGATTTGAGGGTGTTTATTTCATTACATAAATTAATAGGATTATTTTGTCTATTACCATTATTAAATATAGGTTAGTTATGTTTGAAAAGGGTTTTGCGTCACATAGTTTTTCATTTTCACCATATAGATGGCCATTCCAAAGGTGAAATCACATGATTTGGGTAGGATACCCAGAACAAGGATCCTTACTGAATCTATTACACCAAACATGAATAAATCTATTATCAATTGAATACATAGAACATGAACCTAAAAATCACTCAACCTGGAATGTCTTCTATCTTGATACTTAACCCAATCAATCCTGCTATTTGTTTCTCTTTTTCCAACCAATCAAACAATTTCACTTTTGATTTCATTAATTAATCTTGAACATACAGATCGTACTTGTGGGTTAGACACTCAGAATTACCAAAAAGTTAGAGATAAAAAAATTAATTACAGAATTCATGGATATGGAAGGCCACATGTATGGATGAACATTGTTCTCTCTTTTCGACAGATGGAATAAAAGAAAGGTAAATAATAATTTATCTTTATAGAATCATTATCATTATCATATATATTCATTAAATATATAATTATTACCATCCATGTAAAGTAGAAATGAAAAATGAATCACATCACTTCATGGAGGCGGTATTCCACATGTATGCATGAGTGATATTTTCATTTCCCAATAGATTGGAAGGTAAGAAGGTAGATATGATATTATAATCCCCAAGGAATAATTATATTATCAATATCATGTATAAAAATGAAACCCATCATAATAACCATCTGAAAAATATGGTAATAGAAAATTAATTGTATAACTATGTTTAGGTGGTGGTGTACATATACACACAAGAAATACAGATGGATCAAAGTAGTGTTTTGAAGAGAAAGGAGGGGCGTCCTTTTATAATTTGGGGAGAGGACACACATTGAACTTCTTAAAATATTAAAATATAATAATGTATTAATTAAGAAAAATTCTTCCAAATGGATATATATTAGAATGTGGGATATTAAGATATTTAAATATTTATAGAAAATAGGATTTAGACAAGTTTAATTTGGAAAACTTACCCTTATCTCTTGGAATAACCCATGGTAAACCCATTTTCACCTTAATCGTGGTAACATTTTTTTTCTATTTTTAATATTAATTATGAAAAAAATTAAGTTTAAATTATTAAAAAATATTAATTATGATGATTAAAAATATAGAATCCATTTTATTAAATTCAATTAAAAAAATTAGAAAATTTAATTTAAAATTAAACCCATAAAACGTGATGAAAATCAGTTTTCTAAAAAAATGTTTTCATAAGTATAAAATGTTTTCATATTGAAATACAACATAAAACTAATTAAAATGACCCAAATTAGATTATTAATAATATAAATGAACTAATTTTACTTTTAAAACCATTTTTTTTTTAAAAATGAACCTCTTAAATTCTTTAAATTAAAAGATAGTTTTCAATAAAAATCAATTTTTTTTCACTATTAATCGAAAAATCAATCTTTTCAAAAAATTCTCAAAAATTCACTATAAGATAGTTTTAAAATTATTATTAAAAAAATGAAGTTAATTTTTCCAAATAAACTTTCTAAAATTTCCAAAAAAATAATTATATTTTTTTTCATAAAAAATAATAAAAATCATTTTTGATGAAAAATGTAATTTTAAAGCATATAAAGGATTTACTAAAATTTGAGTTCTTATTTGTAAATTTATTTTATTTATCTAGAACATTTATAAACTATTTTTTAAATTTTTTTATTCTTATTAAATCTTATAATTTAGAAGCTAGGTTATAACCATATACTATATTATTGTTCATTTTGACTTAGTGCTGCATGTATCACAAGATATTGAAGAAAATAAATTTATTTAAAGAGAAATATATCATAAAAAACCATGGTTTTACATCCAATTTATCTCATTAATTATTATTATATCTAATTATGGTGTAGACGAACATATAATCCCAATGAACATATATATAATGGTCATATAACATTACATAATTCATGAAAATTATTCATCATATACTTCTATTTAAATGCTAAATATGTTTATCATCTTACTTGTTGTATTATTTCTATAGTTGTTATCAGTGACATTATACTAAAGGTAGACCGGAATAAGAAATATTTCAATCCTGTTGTATTTTTATTTACTTGTGTTTTTATTCATTTTGTAGTTTTTCTAATTATGTTTCATTAAGATATAATTTATTTCATTCTGTACTATAACTTTATACATTATATAAGGAATTGTGAATTTTAGTTTGATATTGATGTAAAACAAGATACTATGGTCTTTAAAGTATATTTAGGACTATATGTTTGGGGTGTTACAATGTTTAATTCTTCTTGTCTTCCACTTGATTTTTTTCTCATATTAGAAATAACATCTTGAACCTATTAGTCTTCAAGAACAAAAAATATAAAGATACTAAAATAAAATATAGGGATATAGAGATTTCACTTTGTTTATTGTAAGGTGTTATTCCAAGGGGTATACACCGAAAATGTATGAGCATACTAGGGGATAACATGACTCACTATTTGTGTTGA
Source organism: Viscum album (assembly GCA_963277665.1). Lineage (NCBI taxonomy): Eukaryota > Viridiplantae > Streptophyta > Magnoliopsida > Santalales > Viscaceae > Viscum > Viscum album. The sequence goes on along the minus strand of OY728160.1, from coordinate 1,444,884,046 downwards.
AATAGTTTAGAAAAGTTTCACTTTTGATCCTAGATACACTTCATATAATCAATTTGTTCATGGGTTTAAGATAAAGAATACAAGAAAACATGACACAATGATCACTTGAAATGATTATTTATAATAGAAAAATACTAGACCAACAATGGTGTTGTCCTAAGGCCTCTATTACTCATTTAAATAATGATCTTAAATGTATATTCTCACAAGAGTTTTCCTTCTCTCTTTCATTATTTAACTCATAGATTTTTCAGATAGCAGTAATATCAGTCCTTTCTTATTTTTCGTTCTCTCTTCATATAAATTCATTGAACCCCATGAATATAAGTTCCATAATATTTGGTACAATGATTTTATCCATAGTAACTCATCAACTTAACAACATGAATCTATACCCTATGATATATAGATCCTTCAAATCTAAATAACTCCCAATAATTATCAACCTTTTCTTTCCCATGATCCTTCTCAATGATTACAGTTTCTTTCCTTCAAACTTACATAACATCCATATGTTTCTCTTTCTACATGTGGATAATTTTTAATAATTACATGGACATTTTTTCAATTATGTGATAGCATCCATGAGTATAAAAATTATCAATAATATTTTATGATTGATAATTTATATCATAATCCATGACTGGATGATGAATTCTTATAGAATGACTCTTATATATTGCCTTAGTGTTAACTTTTTACCTCAAATAAAAAAGAAAAAATCATTACATATGGGTTTGGTTACTTATATATATTTTCCTAGTTACATTTATATATTGTCTTGGTTACCCTTATATATCAGGATATTGATAAATTCTTATAGATAACCTTTACATATCGGCATATATTACTCTTAAGTATTGTCCTGGAAAACATTATGTATTATCCTAGTGAACTTTACATATCAAAATATATTTTAACACTTATCCAATTTTACAAATTATTGTTCTATTGACCTTTATGCATAATTTTTATGACTTTTTTGTATCATAGTTTAGTTAAACACTTTTATATTTTTTGAGAATGTAATCTGCTCATCACGGATTACCCTTGTGTATTAGGTTATCATTACCCTTGAATATGTGACTTTACCCTTTTTTTGAAATCTAAAAATCCAAAACCTTCATACCATAATTCATTCCAGCCTTATCCAACCATCTTCAAACTATCTCAACCTCCTCCAAGTGTCTTCAAATCTAATTACACGTCTAATTGACAGTAAATATAGCATTACAACTTGTGGTTTTTATATTTCCCCCTTTCGATTTTGTATTCAATCATCCATATTTTTTATAATCCTCCATTTTTTCTTCTATGTTCCTAATTTTAATATTTATTTCTATAATAATATTTCATATGAATATCCCATATAGTCCCCCTATAGTTATTATCCACCTTTAATAATAAAATTCAAAGGGTTTATTATTTTCCAGATCTGATAAAATATGAGCATTCATGAAACTTACACTATTAAAAAACTAAGAAAATATCTATTAACAAATTCTCTAAGTACATGTGATTCAAATATTATTGTATAAAAAAAGATAAAAAGTTAATTTATAAAAAATGTCCGCATTTTTTATCAAACATTCATTTTTCTTCTTATTTCCCATGGATTGTGTCTCCCCCTATCATCTTACACCCAAAAAAATTTGAGCGCCTGTAAAAAAACACAACATCTGGGTAAAATATTATGTATAATGGGGGAGGATAGGTTTATGAACCTCGTCAAGCTGAGGTAGGTGGCTGAACACCATGGTTCAATTGATGATTCTAAAATTTTAGTGTGTCTAATGGTTTTTATGAATATGTATACCACTTATTGATTAGTACCCATAGGTTCTAGTTTGATATTTACTTGATCTACCTACTACTAAATGAAATAGAATTGTATCATAATATGTTACATTTGTGAGTGTTGTACCAGATTTTTTATTTTCTAAATAACACTTTATTTATCACAATGGACTATCATGTACATAATTACATATTCTCCAAGATCCTCTAGTTGTTATTTTATCCATACAAGTTGTATAAATTATTTTTTTATCAAAATGACCTACAATTTATCTATACTATAAGAAATTATCAATTTTATATTGTTAATCCATAAAAATCATTTTCTTCTAATAAAAAAGGCTCCTTTGATCAGGGATTTTCTATACACAATGTCTCTATCCCAATCCACATTCAAGTATACAAACAAATATTTATCATTCCCTATATAATATATTAAAACACAAATAAGTGTTCTTTGAATGTATTTTATGACCTTTTTCACAACCAATAGGTGTTTCTCCTTGGTGAAACATTGCAATTGGGATGAAAATCATGCAAAAAAAATATCCGACCTTATTTCTATGAGATATATAAGCTTCCAATCATTTTTAGTAAATTTTTTATCAACCAATCTTCCTTATTCATGTTTTAATATCTTGGTTCAAACCATAATTTATGTTGAAACTAGATTAATCTCATTCATTTCAAAAAAATTTAGAAACCCATTTGTATATTTTTCTTGAAAACAAATGTGTATCTTCCTTTTTGAAAAAATTGAAACATTGTAAAATATGTGAGTTCTCTTATTATTGAAATTTAAAACTCCAAGATCATCAACCATAAAAATACCTCTACTAAATTAATCTTTATTACTCTAAATATAATGTCATAAATATAGAAAAGCATAATAAATTTATCTTCCATGGTCAATTTCACATAAATATTGTCATTGAATCCCCCTATTCTAAATTCCATATTCTTCAAGAAATTTTATAACTAATTGTACGAGACTTGAAGTTCTTGTTTTAGTCCATAAAAGAACTTATTTAAAGTAAAACCCATAGAAAAAGGATACTTAAAAGACTATATTCCACTACCCATTTCAATAAGGGACACATTTCTTTTTTGGAATCCTAACTTATTAGATCTCTATAGTTAATCATGCTTGTTCTGGTGTTGTTTAAAGATGAGTGACCTCCTGGGAGGTTTACCAACGTGTTTATGAGTGAGTAAAAAATACACTTAAAGAACATTTTTTGACCTATGGGAACATTCATTAGTTTGATAAGTGACCTTTTTGGTAATAACATTTGGTGTGCTAGGAAGGTAGCCAAGGTATTACAATAGAACTATGGGGTCATGGTCATGAAAAATGTTAATAGATGAAATACCCAGTTAGAAGTGCATTGGCACTACTTAAGTTTTATGTTTGGGGTTTATAATGAGGTAATTTTTATTTAAAGGGATGGAGAGTGTAATAAATCTAGAAATGTGAGACTTAAAAGACTATTTTTTTACCTATGTTAACAAAGTTTACATTTATTTTTTAGAGACTGCCTGATTAAAACTCCAAAGTTAAGCATGTTTTTCTTGGAGTAGTGTCAGGACAAGTGACCTCTTGGGATGTTTCCCAGGGTGTGTATAAGTGAAAAAACACACACTAAAATAATTTGTCTTAGAATGTTAGGAAAATAATTAGTCTGATAAGTGTCATAATTTGGTAATAGCATGTGGTGTGTTGGGAAGGAAACTAAGGTATTAAAACAGACCCATGTAGTCAAATGTCTTTGTTCATAGACCAATAATGTTAGATCATCACATTAAACCTACACACCTTCAATTCATCACCATCAATTATAAATCCCATTTATTTTTTATATATACTTATTCAAGAATTTCATTTAAAAATTACATCTTAAAATCCATTTTTTAGGTTTTGAATTTCCTATGAATATCCACATCTATAAAAATTCTTATAAACTCAAGTCTCAAATTTTGTGTAGAGGTTTCTTCCATATCAATAATTTATAATTTTTTGTAGACCTGTCACACTAACCTTTATTTACTTTAAATCACCTTTCCATGCTCATCATATTTATTTTTTAATACCCACTTCATTCTTTTGAAATTTTGATATGTTATCCTCTTAATAGGCTCACATGTGTGATTTATCTCTATTTTATCTAACTCCTCATTCATTATCTTGAACCATGAATAATCTTTCACCACTTATTCAAATAATGAAGACTCAAATTAAGGAAATAGAGTTGTTTGATCTATATTTCTCATCCTCTTAGTTTTTATTAAAGTATATTTATCATTGATAACATTTTTCTCATTGATCTCAAATCATTTAATTTTTCATTGAGTTAATGTTTTACCCTATTTAGTGTCCTCTCCATCCACTAATTCAGTCTTAGACTCTTCTTTTCATGTTGAAATTTATAGGACACTGGTATTTGTATCTATTTATTCTTGTTAATCACAATCCTCACTCAAATCAACAATTCTAGATCTGTTACTAGATTTTTCTTCAAAAAATTTTACATTACCACTTTCCATGATCTTATTCATCCTCTTTTTGAGACATTTATAGGAATTACTAATGAATATTAGCCTAAAAATATTCATTTGTCCATTTTATCTCTTTATCTACCATTATTTACATATTCTAAATGTGAAATTTACTATTTAAGGCCTAGAAAAAGAGGGAAGACAATGGGAAGTAGGGTGGGAGGAAAACCTAACAGCAGATCTAACTTTTGTGGTTGGAACGGTGGGGGTGTTGGGGGAGAAGGATAAAAGTGGTGGTGCTCTACTGGCCACTACTGCTGGTTCACAGCACGCAGATGGTACAGAGGCCACGGACAAGACTATGGACCTCCTTATGCATTCTGACAAAGAGATGGTGGATACAACCTTAACCATTCAAGCTTCCAGACAGGATGTATAAAGGATGAACAGACGTGCAATGCAAGTAGATACAAACATAGAACATAGCGGATGGATCTATAAACAATTTCTAATTCTAACTAGAGGCTTTAATGAAATGAAGTTAACAGTGGAGGAGTTATTAAAGACAAGGGAAAAACTAGCCCAACATTTTGAAGATATTCTCAAAGACGGTCAGAACAAAGAGGTAATGGATATATCCTAGAAACTATATTGGGAGGTCGCATATAATAAGTTTAAGTTATTCTTTAAAGGTTTTTTTATGTGCTACTATGTTTAATGCTTCTATTTGTACTTTATGGTTTCACATTTTTTCCAAAAAAGTGTTTTAATAAAAAATTAACTTAGTAGTGACACTTTCATAGATTCCTTTTAATAGTGACAAGAGAATCAACTTTCAATGATCAATGACTTTGCTATATTGTTTACCATTTGATTTCACCTTTCCGCCACACCATTTTTATTACAGTTCCAATTGATGATAATTATTATTTAATACCATTAATCTATAAGTAATTTTTTACCTCAAGAGATGTGTACTCCATTCCATTTTCAGATGATATAATCTTGATTGTTCTCCCAGTTTCGTTTTCATCACTTCTTTGAAACTGCTTAATAAAATCGATCACTCCTATATTTTACTATATAAACATGATACATACCATTAAAATATAATTATAAACAAATAATATGGATTATTTATATAAGTCCCCATCCTTAAAACATTACATAATCATAATTTAAATCAATAATTAACATTGAGTATCTTTTCAGGTTTAGAGTTTTAGAGAATTAGGCCATAACTATTACATTACTTCTCAAATATTACAAAGTAGACACTTCTACTCAGTATCATTTTTTTCCTAAAATAAAAACTCTTAAAATAAAACTAGAATTATTTTCTTGATATAACTATTCTTTAATTATTCACTTCTCTTACCCCTCCTTATACCTTGTGAAAAACATTTCAAAAACTTGGGATGAGCATAAAAAGATTAGTAAGGGTTGTAAAATAAAGAAAGAAAACATTAGTCCATCAATACAAACAAAACATAATATCTTTATCATACCTCATGAAATCATAAGATTTATGATTAACACCTAGAAATCATAAATCATAAAGGTAACTTGTGGAATCCATAACATACTTACATTGTAGCCTTCACAGCTACGTAGGGAGTTACTTTTGGAATAACTATCACGATATATTACCTAAATATATCAGGAGAAACATTAAAGTTTACCTTCGACATGTAACCCAATTCATTGGAGAGATATCTCAAGCTCACATGCCCAAGTCTTATCACAGAACCACCTGTATGTGTAAACAATGCCCAAGAACCATAATCATAACACATGAACAAGCATAAAGGAAAGATAACATTTCCACATTGCAATAAAAATATAATATTTCAACATATTGGAATAATCAGTACATTAAAAAAACCATTTTCAATAACAAAATACGTAAAAAGAGTATATGGTATTTATTTTCCTTTTAAAAACATTACGACTTATTAAGGAAGCCAAATATCAAATAAAACTCACAGCGGTGGAAAGTTCATTGTCACCACATACGTTAAAAAGGAACATTCTTTTTTTAATTTATTAAAATGCTTCATAAAAAATATTCCTTTTGAATAAAAGTAAAAGTCAAAGGGATTTATTATACAACATTTAAAATAAAGTCATGTATAAATCGAAGCATGTCTCAATGAAAGGAGATTGAGACAAATTCCCTTACAAAGATCATTTTTTAAATAAAATAGATCGATTAGGTGTATTCACTATAAGTACACATAGAGAAAGTATAAATAAAATATAGTATATAAAAATTTATTTCTCACATAATAATATAATGACATAATCAATAAGTATAAGTTTAACCCAAATAATTGACATTGGGTTAAGAAGTTCCCTTACAAAAATTCGGCAGCCTAACGACGTCACTTAAAAATTTTTAAAATGAGTTGATGAGAGATAAAATGGTCTCTCATCATATGAAAACAAAATTTACAGCAATAAGGATATAGAAGAACATATCTAAAAATTTTAAAATTTAAATTTAAATACATAACATAAAAGAAGTCTTTGACTAGAAGGTGAGGGTGAAAGGTTCCCTTACCTCGAGTCCGAATTGTCTCATATGTTCCTTGTTCTTCCTGAATAATAAACATAAGTTTATTTATACTTGATTAAGAACATTTTTAAAGTTAATTATTCCTTTTATATCACTTATTACCTTTCTAAAACAATTAGTTAATTATTTGAGTTCATATCGGTCATTTTTTCGGTGTTCAGAAATTGAGTAAAAAATGAACTTTTTATAATTACAAATTGTCAATGTGGTAAAAAGTCAATTATCTACATATTTGTATTAATGATTTAAATATAATATATATCAATTATATATGTATTTATATCCAGTATATATTTATTTAGAATACTCCATAACATTTGGATATATGAAAATAAAATGCACTGTTCATGGAGACGGTAAGCCGTACGTACGCATGAACGCTACTTTCATTTCTTTTTTTTTCATTTTTAAATGAATGAAAAATAAATGATAAATAGGTTTATTATAATTAAATTATAATATATATGTTATATATGTTATATAATTTCATTAATTCCATCCTTTATATGTTCCATGTATAGTGTGAATGAGTCATATCACTTTGAGGGGGCGGTAGTCTGCACTTCCTCAAATGAAATTATCATATTTACACATCATGAAAAGCATAAAGGTATGTTGTAAATAAAAATTACAGAAGAATAGATACAATATAAACATAATATATATCATATATAAATAAAATTCCATCATAATGGACACCATGGGAGGTGGTAGGGAAAAATCAAACAATCATCATTTCGTGAGGCAGTAGTTTGTCGTACACCAAAACAGTATGTTTGTATCCATTAGATTGAGGTGTGTGTAAGTGTAGTCAGAACCATTATAATAAAAACAACCTAGTATATTTAGTATACTAGTGTTGTTATGTAATCAAATAAATATAATGGAATAGGGAGTGAAGAAGTAGAATAATGGAAAGGAATTTTAGAGAAGACGCTACCTTTTAAAACGTGTAACTCTCTTTGATTTGAGCCAAAAGGATTTATTTAATTTCTTTATTCCTAGGGTAAATATTCTAGGAGTAAGATAGGTATATTAGGAGATTATTGGAGCATATTTTGGACAATACAAGAGGCTTGAGAGTAGTGAGTAATGGGTTAGAGGTGATGGCCTTTTATAAGGGGGAGGAGGGGATCTTTAGGAAAGTTTGAAAATATTATTTTATTATAAACTGAATTTCGATTTAAAAAGGTCCCCAACTATTTTAATTCAAATATAAGGTTATTATTGTTCTAAATAATCTTATCCAATTTGTTTTAGACAAGTTTTGGGCATAAAATTAACCATATCTTTTAGCTTTAACCCTTAGTTAACCAATTTAACTTTTACCATGTCATCTTGTATATTCATACTATATGGTTAATATATTTACTACAGAATTAAAAACGACCCAAAATGGATAATTAATGACATTTTTAACATCATATATTTCAGTTGGATGAATCTTCTATTTTTAGGATTATATTATCATTTAATAAAATATTACTTTTTTAAAAACTCATTTATGTCAATTTATAAACTATTCATATCAAGAATTTTAAAAAATAAATAACAACTTGATTATTTAGAAAAAAACTTCATTAATTCAAATATAACAATACATTATTATCCCTAAAATTAGTGTATGGCATAAAAAGTTTCAAAATAGATTTATTTTAATATTTATAATCTCATTTATTTAAAACATTCATTAAAAAAGTAATCACTACATCATCATTGTGTCATAAATAAATTTATTTATTTGATGTATAAAAATTATAAATAAAATACCATAATTTAGGAAATATTTTTATCTTTATAATGAAAATTTATAATCTAAAATATCACTTATATAACCCCATATAATTTTTTTTACTAAAAGATATATGTTTATGTTAAATTTTCCTTAACATTAAATTAATTTTTATAAAATGTCATTTTCACTTACAAGGGGCTCCATGGGGTCCCAAAATCGACCCAAGGATTCCCATGGTTGTAAATATATCATTCAATAGGGTTAGGACACATGTTAGGGTAATTTAATATTATTATAATATTATTTTTTTACCCTTATTTACCAGATTTACCCTTTAACCATGGTAAATAAAATATTAACTAAAGTTACTATTCATATTGTCTAAAAATAAAAGATACCTATTTTAAAAAAATTAAAAACCTGATTCCAAATATGGAATAAATTTTTCCAAATTCAAAACACAAAATTTTCAGAAATTAATTTAAAATTAATTCCCGTTGTCAAAACCAAAAAGCGTGTTTTTTAGAAATAATAACTATCAAAAGATTGACTTGTTTTTATGTGTCATTAAGAAGTTAGATTATTTAAAATGAACAAAATTGTATTAAATGGTACAAATATAATCTAATTACACTTTAAAACCAATTAGAAAGATATTCTAATCATATAAATATGTTATATTAAAAGGTATTTTTGAATTAAAATGCAATATTTTTTCACTATTCATCAAAAAAGGAACATTATCAAAAAAAATACCAAAATTTTACCCAATGTAAATTTTGATTTCCCTATTTTAAATAAAAGTTTATTTTGTCAAATGGAACATAAAAAATTGAAAAAAAACTATATTTAAAAAGGGTATTCCATTAAAATGTGGTAAATCAACATTTTAAAGAAAATTAGAGTATTTTGTACTTAAAATCGGATTCATTCTTATTTTAAGCCTCTAAAATTTATTGGATAAAAGTAATAATATTTAAAAAACATGTCTAATCATATTTTTGTTAGTTGTGTTCATTCCTTCCAATACAATGTCTAGAATTTAATTACCATTTAAAATAATAATAATATTATATTATTTTTTGGTATAACTCAAATTTGTGTGCAACATAAGATTTCAAAGAAACCCATTGTTGCATGTTGATTACGCAATCGAACAAAGTTTCCTATTTAACATAAAATTAATATCTTATTCATAAATATTAATATATATGAAAACGTATTATTCTACAAATATATGGGTCATTACATCCTTCTGCCTTTTGGAAATTGCGTCCTCATAATTTTGAAATCGGGCTCGGAAACTTCACTAAAAGTCCCAAATCAGAAAAAGTGTCAATAAAACTATCACTTTAAAATAAATAAATATAAGTACAAAGTTCACCTTAGATAACCCATACTAGGATTCCATGTAGGAAAACATGGATATGGAAGATAAACTAAGTGTCAAGTTCTAATAGAGAGTGATAGAAAACATAACTAGGAGAATATTAACAACAAGAAAACCACAAACTCATGATGGGTTAAATGGTCATTGGTTTCCCAATAGGAAAACTAAAAGGACAAAATTTTTGTTTTAAATTCCATTTCATAAAGTTGGATAATGTATTTATGATATTGAATAAGAACATAAGGAAACATACTTAATTGTAATGTAGACATTCACCCAATACAAAATTTCTACCACAAACTCATCTTTTATCCAAACGATGAGTATTTAAGATGACTTGATCAAATCAAAATATCTAGAATCAACTTCTAGATAATAACATGATCCAAAAAGGATGGACCATATATTTACCCTATCTTTAGACATTAACCAAAACCAAAAAGGTTAATACAAGATTAGATAATCCCCAAAACGGATAATTTAAAAAAAATAGAAATACTACACTTAATCTCCAAAATTGAAAAAACAATACCCAAATCTCAACAAATACCATTCAATTCACAATTGTCCTTAAAATTATTCAAAATAATCCAAACTAAGTTTGAAACCCAAAATTTAGAAGGATTTGATCACATAGTCTTCCAAAAAAATATTAACATTTATCTCCAAATAACATCAGCTATTCTAAAAGTCCCATACTGAGAAGTAATTAACCGAATCACATATTCTCTATGATAGGTTAATCATTTATATAAATAACACAAATATCCTTATATTCACAATAAAAACATAGATTCTTCCAAAATAAAATTTCATCCATTACTCCACAAATGAAATCCCATAGCATTCTATTTTACTTAGGTATATAGTGTTCCCCAGAAGAGAGAACGTTTTCCAAAATAACCTTTATCACTTAATTATAAAATAATTTTCCTATACTAAGGATATCCATTTAATAAAACATAAGTTCCCAAAATCAACTTATTATTGATCCAAAAAATCATTTAACTAAAAATAATTAGTCATACTAATCGGGGACTTCATGTAGTCTAGTGGGTGAAGATAAATCCCAATCGCACTTCGATTGTGGGTTTGATTCCCGCAGCTTTTTCCGATGCAACAGGTTGTCACACGGTCTGCATTTTTTCCTATTTCAAAAAAATATATAATTTTATAACATTCCAAAAAATGAGATAAATTACTCAAAAATAATCATAACATATTTTAACCACAAATTTTATCTTGTAACTCACATTTTCATCCCAAAAAGTAATAACCTGTAATTGTATCAAATTTAAGGATCATATAAACCAAAATGGTTCTCTATAACTATATCCACAAAAGAAAAGATAATTATTCCTTGAATAACATTTTCGCATATCAAACTTCTGGTTTACACATACTTGAAAAAGTCTTCCAAAGTAATCCTATCATTAATACATTTAAACATATCATCATCCATAGATCAAACATAACTCCTCAATTCCTAAAACATAGACATCTTAATCATCCAAAATTATCCATGATCCTTGAACAATTTTTTTCAACTTATTCCATAATACTTCTTTTTTACAAAAAAAATCTTGAATCATATCCTAAGATTCAATAATATCAAAACATCAGCTAAGAAATAATCCATACCTTCCATAGTTCAATGCCAGTTTCCTCATCCTCAATTGGAATGGCATTCAGTATTGGTAAACATATATTTTTATAGTCTTGCTGATACCATTACCTAAACTTCTTCGTAGGACATCTATTTTCATAATGACCATGCCCAACACATTTAAAACATTCAATTTATCCCTCATAAAGAACTCATTTCCTTTTCCTCGAGTCAACTGAATGATTCCTTTTTCCATGGAAGGTTATTGATTTATGAACTCTATTACCACATCTATAACATCTTCTCATCCCTTTGAATCATTTTCCTATGTGTTTCTTTCCACATCCTTGACACATAGGTTTTTAATATATTTACCTTTATGATTATTACCTGAACTTCCATTGGGATTCGTTTCTCGCATATATGATGACTTAGAGAAATCACTAAGGATCAAGTGGTCAATCCTGACTCCAGATAGTTGGTTAAGAATAGCCACAATAGTTCTCATTATAGCTCCCATTTCATTCGGTTTCTCATTCATAAAACCACCATAGTTTCCTTCAAATCCATTGTTACTTTGGTGCCTACTAAATCCATCCATTTACTAAAACCAAAAAGGTTAGTGTGATTATATCAGTGAAATCATCATATAATATCTTATGAGGAGGGTAAACACTAAGATATACTTATTTATGTTATATTAAACACATTCAATTTATCTAAAATAACTATGTTTCTTTATAATATAATAACCATTGGGGTTATATAAAACATGTCACTTATGCTTAAATAACACCCTAACCTCTAAATTTATCTAAAACGACCTATGAAACAAAATATAAGGCCCCATAGTTAAAACATTACTTAATCTTAAGTTAAATAAATAATTAACATTAAGGATCTTTCTTGGTATAGAGTTTTAGATAATTAGGCCATAACTATTACATTTCATCTCAAATATTACAAAGTAGACACTTCTACTTAGTATAAATTATTTTCATAAAATAAAAAATCTTAAAAAAAACAAAAATTCTTTTCTTGATATAAATCTTCTTGAATTATTCCTTTCTCTTACCCTTCCTTATACCCTATGAAAAACATTTCAAAAATATGGGATGAGCATAAAAAAATTAGTAAGTGTTATAAAATAAATAAAGAAAATATTATTCCATCAATAAATACAAAAAATAATCTCTTTAATATACCTTATGAAATCATAAGATTTATGTATAACACAAATAAATCAAAAATCATAAAGGTAACTTTTAGCATCCATAACAAACTTACATTGTAGCTTTCACAGCTACGTAGGGAGTTACTTTTGGAATACCCCTCATAGTATATTCCATAAATATCAAACATTAATGTTTACCTCCATCATGTTACCCAATGCATTGGAGATCTATCCCAGGCTCACCCTCCCTAGGTTTATCATGGAACCACCTATATGCGTACAAAATTCATAAGAACCATAATCATAACACAAGAACAAGCATAAAGGAAAGATAAAATTTCCACATTGAAATCACAATATAAAATTTCAATATATTGAAATAATAAATCTATTACCAAAACCATTTTAAATACCAAAATATATAAAAAGATTATATGGTATTTATTTTCCTTTTAAAAACATTATGGTTTGTTAAGGAAGCAAAATATCAAATAATGCTCGCGGCGGCAGAAAGGTCGTTGTCACCACGTATATTAAAAATAAATATTATTTTTATCATTTATTAAAATACTTTGTAAAAAAATATTCCTTCTAAATAAAATTAAAATTCATAGGGGTTTATTATACAACGTATAAAATAAATTCATTTATAAATCTAAGTATTCCTCAATGAAAGGAGATTGAGACGAAGTCCCTTACAAATATCATTTTTTAAATAAAATAGATCGATTATGTCAATTCACTATAAGTATATATAGTAAATGTATAAATACAATATAGGATATAAAAAGTTATTTCTCACATAATCATCGCATGAAAAAATAAATAAGTAGAAGTTTAACCCAAAGAACTAAAATTTGGTTAAGAGGCTCCCTTACAAAAATTCGGCAGCCTAACAACGTCACTTAAAAATTTATAAAATGAGTTAATGAGAGAGAAAAGGGTCTCTCATCACATGGGCATAAAATTTATGGAAATAAGGATATATAAGAACATATACCAACATTTTAAAATTGAAATTTAAATACATAACATAAAAGAAGTCTTTGACTAGAAGATGAGGGTGAAATGTTCCCTTACCTCGAGTCCGACTTGTCTCGTATGTTCCTTGTTCTTCCTGAATAATAAACATAAGTTAATTTATACTAGATTCAGAACCTTTTTAAAGTTAATTATTCCTTTTATATCACTTATTACCTTACTAAATCAATTATTTAATTATTTGAGTTCATATCGGTCATTTTGTCGATGTTTAGAACTTGAGTAAAAAATGAAATTTTTATAATTACAAATTGTCAATGTGGTAAACATTCCATTATCTCCAGATTTGTATTAATGATTTAAATATCATATATATTCATTATATATGTATTTATATCCAGTATATATGTATTTAGAATATTCCATAACATTTGGATATAAGAAAATAAAATGCATCGTACATGGATACAGTAAGCCGTACGTATGCATGAACACTACTTTCATTTCTTTTTTTTTCATTTTTAAAGAAAAGAAAACTAAATGATAAATAAGTATATTATAATTAAATTATAATATATATGTTATATATGTTACATAATTTCATTAATTCCATCCTTTATACGTTCCATGTATAGCGTGAACGAGTCATATCACTTTGAGGGGGTGGTAGTCCACACTTCCTCAAATGAAATTATTATATTTACACATCATGAAAAGCATAAAGGTATGTTGTAAATAAAAAATAAATAAAAATAGAGACAATATAAACATAATATATATCATATATAAATACAGTGCCATCATAATGGCCACCATGGGAGGTGGTAGGGAAAAATCAAACAATTATCGTTTTGTGAGGAAGTAGTTTTCTGTACACAGAAACAGTATGTTCGTATCCATTAGATTTAGGTGTGTGTAAGTGTAGTTAGAATAATTCTCATAAAAAACCTAGTATATTTAGTATACCAGTTTTTTATGTAATAAAAAAAATAGAATATGGAGTGATGAAGTAGAATAATGGAAAGGAATTTTTAAGCAGATGTTGCCTCTTAAAACGTGTAGCTCTCTTTGATTTGAGTAAAAAGGCTTTAATGAATTGCCTTATTCCTAGGGGAAATCTTATAGTAGTAATATAGGTATTTTGGGAGCTTATTGGATCAGAGTTTGGATGATCCAACAGGCTTGAGAGTTGTGAGTAATGGGTTAGATGTGATGGCTTTTTATAAGGGGGAGGAGGGGCTCTTTAGGAATGTTTGGAAATATAATTTTATTATAAACTGAATTTCGATTTAAAAAGGTCTCCAACTCATTTAATTCGAATATAAGGTGAGTATTGTTCGAAATAATCTTATAAAATGGGTTTTAGACAAGTTTTGCACATAAAATGAACCTTATATTTTAGCTTTAACCCTTAGTTAACTAATTTAACTTTTACCATGTCCTCTTGTATATTCATACTATATGGTTAATATATTTACAATAAAATGACAAGTGACCCAAAATGGATCCTTAATGATATTTTTAACATCATATATGGAATTTTACCAAATCGTATAATTTTATGATTATTTTATCATTTAATAAAATATCAATTTTTTTAAAAACTCATTTATGTCAATTTATAAACTATTCATATCAAGAATTTTAAAAAATATATAACAAATTGATTATTTTGAAAAACCTTCATTAATTAAAATATAAAAATTCATTATTATCCCTAAATTTTTTGTATGGAATAAAAAATTTCAAAATAGATTTACATTAATATTTATAATCTCATTTATTTAAAACATTCATTAAAAAGGTAATCACTACATCATCATTATGTCATAAATAAATTTATTTATTTGATGTCTAAAAATTAAAAATAAACTACCATGATGTAGTAAATATATTTATATTTCTAATTACTATTTATAGTAAAAAACATAACTTATATAATCCCATATGAAAATTGTTTTACTAAAAGATATATGTTTATGTTTCATTTTACTAAACTTTAAATTAATTTTTATAAAATATCATTTTCACTTACTAGCAGCTGCATGGAGTCCCAAAATATTCCCAAGGATGACCATGCTCGTACATGTATCATTCAATTGGGTTAGGACACATGTTATGGTAATTTAATATTATTATAATATTATTTGTTTACCCTTATTTACCAGATTTACCCTTTAACCATGATAAATAAAATATTTACTGAAGTTACTATTCATAATGTATAAAAATAAAAGTTACCGATTTACAAAATTTGTACATTATGATTCCAAATATGGAATCAATTTTTCCAAATTCAAAACACATAAGTTGCAGAAATTAATTTAAAATTAATTCCTGTTGTCAAAAACAAAAGCATTTTTTTAAGAAATAATAACTATCAAAAGATTGACATATGTTTATGCCTAATTAAAAAGTGAAATTACTTCCAATGAATAAAATTGGATTAAATGGTAAAAATATTATCTAATTAAACTTTAAAACCAATTAAAAAGACAGTTTAATTGTATAAATAAATTAGATCAAAAGGAAGTTTTGAATTAAAATGCAGTATTTTTCACTATTCATCAAGAAATGAACTTTATCAGGAAAATACCAAAATTTTAACCAAAGTAAATTTTTATGTCCCTCTTATAAAGAAGAAGTTAAATTTTAAAATGTAACATATAAAAGTGACAAAAACTATATTTAAAAATGGTTCGACATAAAAAGGCAGTAAATCGACCTTTTAAAGAATATTAGAGTATTTCATGCTTAATCAAATTTATTCTTATTTTAAGTCTCTAAAATTTATTGGATAAAAGTAAAAACATTAACAAAAATGTTTAATAATATTGTAGTTGTTTTTGTTAATTCCCGCCAATATAATGGCTAGTAATTAACTACCTTTTTAAATAATAATAATATTATATTATTTTTCAGTATAACTCAAAGTTGTGTGAAACATGAGATTTCAAGGAAACTAGATATTGCGTGTTGAGTATGATATCGAACAAAGTGTAATCTTTAACATAAAATTAATATCTTACTCATAAATATTAATAGATATGAAAAATTATTATTCTATAAATATCTAGATATTTACATCCTTCCCCTATTGGAAATTGTGTCCTCTCAATTTTAAAATTGGGCTCAGAAACTTCACTAAAATTCCCACAATGGAAAAAGAGTCAATAAAACTATCACTTTAAAAGAAATAAAGATAAGTACAAAGGTCATCCGAGATAACCCATACCAGTATTCCATGTAGAAAAACATGGATATGGAAGATAAACTAAGTGTCATGTTCTATTGGACAGTGGTAGAAAACATGATCAGTAGAAAGTTAACAACAAGAAAACCACAAACTTGTGATGGGTTAAATGGTCATTAGTTTCCTAGAATGAAAAGTAAACGGATTTTTTTTTTGTTTTAAGTTCCATTTCATAAAGTTGGAGAATTTATTTATGATATTGACTAAGAACATAAGGAAACATACTTACTTTTCATGTAGACTTTCATCCTTTACTAAATTTCTACCACAAACTCATCTTTTCTCCAAATGATGAGTATTCAAGATTACATGGTCACATAAAAAGAGCTAGAATCAACTTCTAGAGAACAACATGATTAACAAAATATGAACCATATGTTTCCCCTATCTTTAGACATTAACCAAAACAAAAAAGGTTAATAAAATAATAGATAATCCCCAAAAAGGATAATCTTTTGTAAAAAAAGAAATACTACTCTTAATCTCAAAAATTGAACAAACAATACCCAAAGATCAACAAATACCATTCAATTCATAATTTTTATTAAAATTATTCAAAATAATCCAAACTAAGTTTGAAACCCAAAATTTAGAAGGATTTGATCACATAGTCTTCCAAAAAAATCTTAAAATTTATCTACAAATAGCATCGGCTACTTTAAAAGTCTCAAACTAAAAAGTAATAAACCAAATCAAATATTATCTATGATAGGTTAATCATTTCCATAAATAACACAAATCTCCATATGTCCACAAAAAAACATATATTTTTACAAAATAAAATTTAAACCATTACTCCACAAATGAAATGACATAGCATTCTATTTTCCTTAGGCATATAGTGTTCCCCAAAAGAGAGAACGTATTCCAAAATAACCTTTATCACTTAATTACCAAATTATTTTCCTATACTAAGGATATACATCTGATAAAACATAAGTTCCTAAAATCAACTTATTCTTGATACAAAAAAATCATTTAACTAAAAATAATTAGTCATACTAACCAAGGACTTCACGTAGTACAGTGGTAGGCGATAAATACCAATTTTACTTCGATTGTGGGTTTGATTCCCGCAGCTTTTTCCGACGTAATATGTTTTCACACGGTCTGCATATTGTCCCTTTTCAAAAAATATATATAATTTTATAACATTCCCCAAAATGATATAAATTCTTCAAAAATAATCATAACAAATTTTAACCACAAATGTTATCTCATACCTCGTATTTTCAACCCAAAAAGTAATAACCTGTAATTTCCTCAAATTCAAGGCTCATATAAACCCAAATTGTTTTTTATAACTATATCCAAAAAATAAAATATAATTCTTCCTTGAATAAAATTTTCACATATCAAGCTTCAGGTTTACACATACTAGAAAAAGTCGTCCAAAGTAATCCTATCATTAATACATTTAAACATATCATCATCCATAGATTGAACATAACTTTTCAATTCCTAAAATGTAGACATATTAATCATCCAACATTCTCCATGATCCCTTTTGTTTCAACTTATTCTATAATACTTCTTTTTTACAAACAAAAAAATGAATCATATCCTAAGATTCAATAATATCAAAACAATAGATAAGAAATAATCTATAAATTTCATAGGTCATTTCCAGTTTTCTCATCCTCAATTAGAAGGGAATTAGGTATTCGTAAACATATATTTTTATGGTCCTACTAATCCCACTCTCAAACCTTCTTTGTAGGACATCTATTTTCATAATGACAATGCACACCACATTTAAAAAATCAAATTGATCCCTTAGAAAGAACTTCTTTCCTTTTCCTGGATTCAACTTGATGCTTCATTTTTCCATGGAAGGTTATATATTTATGACCTTCATTACCACATCTATAACATCTTTCTGTCCCTTTGAAGCATTTTCCTAGGTCTTTCTTTCCACATCATTGACACATAGATTTTTAAATATACTTACCTTTATGATTATTACCTGAACTTCCATTGGGATTCTTTTCTCGCATATACGATTCCTTAGATAAAGCACCAAGGTTCAAGTGGTCAATAATGACTCCAGATAGTTGGTTAAGATTTACCAAAAGAGTTCTCATTCATAAAACCACCATAGTTTCATTCACATACATTGTTACTTTGGTTCATGCTAGATCCATACATTTACTAAAACCAAAACATTTAGTGTGAGTATATTAGTAAAATCGTCACATACTATCTTACAAGGAGGGTAAACACTAAGATATACTTATTCATGTTATCTTAAACTCATTAGATTTATCTAAAATAACTATGACTATTTCTAATATGATAACCACCGTGGTTATATAAAACATGTAACTTATGCTTAAATAACACTATAACCTCTAAAGTTATCTAAACTTACCATTAATACCAACTATAAGTCTCTAACCTTAAAATATTACTTAGTCTTAAATTAAATCAATAATTAACATTGATGATCTTTTAAGCCGTAGAGTTTTAGGGAATTAGGGAATAACTATTATATTACATATCAAATATTAAAAAGTAGACACTTCTACTCAGTATCCATTTTTTTATAAATTAAAAACTCTTAAAAGAAAACAAGAATTCTTTTCTTGATATAAATCTTCTTCAATTCTTCCTTTCTCTTACCCTTCCTTATACCCTATGAAAAACATTTCAAAAACTTGAGATTAGCATGAAAAGCTCAGTAAGGGTTATAAAATAAAGAAAACATTAGTCCATCAATACATACAAAACATAATATCATTAACATACCTCATAAAATCATAATATTTATGAATAAAAAATAGAAATAATAAATCATAAAGGTAACTTATGGAATCAATAACATACTTACATTGTAGCTTTCACAGCTACGTAGGGAGTTACTTTTGGAATACCCATCACGATATATTCCATAAATATCTTTGGAGAAACATTTACATTTACCTATGTCACGTTACCCAATGAATTGGGGAGCTATCTCGAGCTCACCCACCCTAGGTTTATCATGGAACCACCCGTATGCGTGAACAATTCCCAAGAACCATAATCACAACACATGAACAAGCATAAAGGAAATATAACATTTCCACATTGCAATAAAAATATAAAATTTAAATATATTGACATAATCAATCCATTCAAAAACCATTTTAAATACCAAAATATGTAAAAAGATTATATGGTATTTATTTTACTTTTAAAAACATTATGGATTATTAAGGAATCCAAATATCCAATAATGCTTGCGGCGGTGGAAAGGTCGTTGTCACTGTGTACGTTAAAAAGAAACATTATTTTTGTTGTTTACTAAAATGATTCATAAAAAAAATATTCCTTTTGAATAAAATTAAAATTCAAATGGTTTTATTATAAAATATGGAGTTGTGTATAAATATAAGTATTCCTCAATGAAAGAAGATTGAGATGAATTCCCTTACAAAGATCAATTTTTAAATAAAATAGATAGGTTATGTGTATTCCCTATAAGTACATATAGAGAAAGTATAAATAAAATATAGGATATAAAAAATTTATTTCTCACATAATAATAGCATGAAATAATCAAGAAGTATAAGTTTAACACAAATAATTGAAATTGGGTTAAGAAGTTCCCTCACAAAAATTCGGTAGTATAACAACGTCACTTAAAAATTTATAAAATGATTTGATGAGAGAGAAAAAGGTATCTAATCACATGGAAAAAATTATAGTGATAAGGATATAGAAGAACATATCCCAACATTTTAAAATTGAGATTTAAATAGAAAACATAAAATAATTCTTTGGCTAGAAGATGAGGGTGAAAGGTTCCCTTACCTCGAGTCTGACTTGTCTCGTATGTTCCTTGTTCTTCCTAAATAATAAACATAAGTTAATTTATACTTGATTCAGAAACTTTTTAAAGTTTATTATTCCTTTTATATCACTTATTACCTTGCTACAATAATTAGTTAATTATTTTAGTTCATATCGTACATTTTGTTGATGTTCAGAACTTGAGTAAAAAATGAACTTGTTATAATTAAAAATTATTCATGTGGTAAAAATTCCATTATATCCAGATTTGTATTAATGATTTAAATATAATATATATACAGTATATATGTATTTAGATCCATTATATATGTATTTATAATATTCCATAAAAATTGGATATAGGAAAATGAAATGCACCGTTTATGGAGACGGTAAGCCGTACGTATGCATTAACACTACTTTCATTTTTTTCATTTTTAAAGGAATTAAAACTAAATGATACATAGGTATATTATAATTCCATTATAATATTTATGTTATTTATGTTACATAAGTTCATTAATTACATCCTTTATATGTTCCATGTATAGCGTTAACGAGTCATATCACTTTGAGGGGGCGGTAGTCTGCACTTCCTCAAATGAAATTATTGTATTTACACATCATGAAAATCATAAAGGTATGTGGTAAAAAAAATATAGAAGCATAGAGACAATATAAACATAATATATATCATATATAAATATAGTTCCATCGTAATGTCCACCATTGAAGGTGTTAGCGAAAAATCAAACAATCATCGTTTCATGAGGCAGTAGTTTTTCGTACATAAGAACAATATGTTTGTATCCATTAGATTGAGGTGTGTATAAGTGTAGTTAGAATAATTCTCATAAAAAAACCTAGTATATTTAGGATACTATTTTTTTATTCAATAAAAGAAAAATAATAGAATATGGAGTGAAGAAGTAGAATAATGGAAAGGAATTTTAGAGAAGACGCTACCTCTGAAAACGTGTAACTCTATTTGATTTGAGCCAAAAGGCTTTATTGAATTTCCTTATACCTAGGGTAAATATTATAGGAGTAATATAGGTATGTTTGGATCTTGTTGGATCATATTTTGGACGATCCAAGAGTCTTGAGATTTGTGAGTAATGGGTTATAGGTGATGGCCTTTTATAAGCGGGGAGGGGCTCTTTAGGAATGTTTGAAATTGTTTTTTTTATTTTAAACTGAATTTCGATTTCAAAAGGTCCCTAACTCATTTAATTATAATATAAGGTGAGTATTGTTTGAAATACTCTAATACAAT
Organism: Viscum album; assembly: GCA_963277665.1. Lineage (NCBI taxonomy): Eukaryota > Viridiplantae > Streptophyta > Magnoliopsida > Santalales > Viscaceae > Viscum > Viscum album. The sequence continues at coordinate 1,444,861,986 of OY728160.1, read as the reverse complement.
GGTTTTTAGACTAGTTTTGGGTATAAAAATATCTGTATCTTTTAGCTTTAACCCTTAGTTAACTAATTTAACTTTTACCATGTCCTCTAGTATATTCATACTATTTGGTTAATATATTTACTATAAAATGGAAAGCTACCCAAAATGGATCCTTAATGACATTTTTAACTTAATATATGTCATTTTACAGAATCTTATATTTTTATGATTATTTTATCATTTAATAAAATATGAATGTTTCTAAAAACTCATTTATGTCAATTTATAAACCATTCATATCAAGAATTTTAAAAAATATATAACAACTTGATTATTTTTAACAACCTTCATTAATTAAAATATAAAAATTCATTAATTTCCCTAAAGTTCCTGGATGGAATAAAAATTTTCAAAATAGATTTACTTTAATATTTATAATATCATTTATTTAAAACATTCTTTAAAAAGGTAATCACTACATCATCATTGGGTCGTAAATAAATTTATTAATTTGATGTCTAAAAATTATAAATAAAATACCATGATGTATTAAATCTTTTTTATATTTATAATTAATATTTATATTAAAAAACATCACTTATATAACACCATATAAAAATTGTTTTACTAAAAGATATATGTTTATGTTACATTTTCCTTAACTTTAAATTAATTTTTTTAAAATGTCATTTTCACTTACAAGTGGCTCTATAGGATCCCTAAACCGACCCATGGATTCCCAATTTCAGACATGTATAATCTAATAGGGTTAGGACACATGTTAGGGTAATTTAATATTATTATAACCTTATTTTTTTATCTTTATTTACTAGATTTACCCTTTAACCATGGTAAATAAAATATTTACTAAAGTTACTATTCATAATGACTAAAAATAAAAGTTACATATTTACAAAATTTGGACCTCCTGATTCAAAATATGGAATCCATTTTTCCTAATTCAAAACACAGAAGTTTCGGAAATTAATTTAAAATTAATTCCCATTGTTGAAACCAAAAAGTGTGTTTTAAGAAATAATAACTATCAAAAGATCAACATGTGTTTATGTCTAATTAAAAATTGAAATTACTTATAATGGCCAAAATTGGATTAAATGGTAAAAATATAATCTAATTAAACTTTAAAACCAATTAAAAACATAGTATAATCATATAAATAAATTAGATTAAAAGGCATTTTTGAATTAAAATGTAGTATTTTTCACTATTCATCAAAAAATGAATTTTATCAAAAAAATACCAAAATTTTACCCAAAGTAAATTTTGATGTCCCTATTATAAAGAAGAAGATTATTTTTTAAAATGAAACATATAAAATTTACAAAAACTAGATTTAAAAAGGGTTCATCATCAAAATGAGGTAAATTGACCTTTTAAAGAATATTAGAGTATTTTATGCTTAAAATCGTATTCATTCTTATTTTAAGCCACTATAATTTATTGGATAAAAGAAAAAACATTTAAAAAACATGTGTAATCATATAGTAGTTAGTTCTGTTCATTCCTTCCAATACAATGGCTAGGCGTTAACTACCACTTAAAATAATAATATTGTTATATTATTTTTCGGTATAACTCAAAGTTGTGTGCAACATGAGATTTCAAAGAAACTCATTGTTATGTGTTGAGTACGCTATCAATCAAAGTGTCCTATTTAACATAAAATTAATATCATATTTATAAATATAAATAGATATGAAAACGTATTATTCTATAAATATCTGGGTCGTTACATACTTTCCCCCTTTTGGAAATTGCGTCCACACAATTTTAAAATTGGGCTCAGAAACTTCACTAAAAGTCCCACAATGGAAAAAGAGTCAATAAAACTATTAGTTTAAAAGAAAGAAAGAGAAGTAAAAATGTCACTCAATATAACTCATAATAATATCACATGTAGGAAAACATGGATATGGAAGATAAACTAAGTGTCAAGTTCTAATGGAGAGTTATAGAAAACATGATCAGGAGAAAGTTAATAGCAAGAAAACCAAAAAATTATGATGGGTTAAACGGTAATTGGTTTCCCAGTAGGAAAAGTAAACAGACAACATTTTTGTTTTAAGTTCCATTTCATAAACTTGGATAATTTATTTATGATATTGACTAAGAACATAAAGAAACATACTTACTTGTCATGTAGACTTTCATCCTTTACTAAATTTCTACCAAAAACTCATCTTTTCTCCAAACGATGAGTATTCAAGATGACTTGGTCACATAAAAAGATCTAGAATCAACTTATAGAGAATAAAATGATCCATAAAATATGAACCATATATTTTCTATGTCTCTATACATTAACCAAAACAAAAAAGATTAATACAATATTAGATAATCCTCAACAAGGATAATATTTTGTAAAAAAATAAATACTACTCTTAATATCCAAAATAGGAAAAACAATACCCAAATCTCAAAAAAGACCATTCAATACACAATTGTCTTTAAAAATATTTAAAATAATCCAAAATAAGTTTGTAACCCAAAATTCAAAAGGATTTGATCACATAGTCTTCCAAAAAAATCTTAACAATTATCTCTAAATAAAATCGGCTACTCTAAAAGTATCATACTGAAAAGTAATTAACCTAATCACATATTCTCTATGATAGGTTAACCATTTCCATAAATAACCCAAACATCCACATGCCCACAATAAAAACATAGATTCTTCCAAAATAAAATTTCAACCACTACTCCACAAATGAAATCCCATAGCATTCTAGTTTACTTGGGTATATAATGTTCCCAAAAAGAGAGAACATATTCCAAAATAACATTTATAAATTAATTACCAAATAATTTTCCTATAATAAGGATATCCATTTGATAAAACATAAGTTCCCAAAATCAACATATTCTTGATCTATAAAATCACTTAACTAAAAATATTAGTCGTACTAACCAGAGACTTCACGTAATCCAGTGGTAAAATCCCAATCGCACTTTGGTTATGGGTTCGATTCCTACAGCTTTGTCCAATGCAAAGGGTTGTCACACAATATGAATGTTTTTCTTTTTCAAAAAAATTATATAATTTTATAACATTCCCAAAAATGAGTTAAATTCCTCAACAATAATCTTAACATATTTTAACCACAAATTTTATCTCATACCTTTAATTTTCATCCCAAAAAGTAATAACCTGTAATTTCTTAAAATTCAAGGATCATATAAACCCAAATGGTTCTATATGACTATATCCAAAAAAGAAAAGATAATTCTTCCTTGAATAACATTTTCACATATCAAACTTTAGGTTTCCACATATTATAAAAAGTCTTCCAAAGTCTTCCTATAATTAATACATTTAAACATATCATCATCCATAGATCTAACATAACTCTTAAATTCCTAAAATGTAGACATATTAATCATCCAACATTCTCCATGATCCCTTAATAATTTTTTTCAACATATTTTGTAATACTTATTTTTTACAAAAAAATCCTGAATCATATCCTAAGATTCAATAATATAAAAACATCAGATAAAAAATAAGCCATACCTTTAATAGGTTATTGCAAGTTTCCTCATCCTCAATTGGAATGGCATTAGGTATTGGTAAAAATATATTTGTATAGTACTGATGATCCCATTCCTGAACCTTCTTCGTAGGAAATTTATATGCATAATGACCATGCACACCACATTTAAAACATTCCATTGATCCCTCATAAAGAAATTCTTTCATTTTCTTAGAGTCATCTGGGTGATTCCTTTTTCCATGGAAGGTTATTGATTTATGACCTTCGTTCCCACATCTATAAAATCTTCCCATCCCTTTGAATCATTTTCCTAAGTGTTTCTTTCCACATCCTTGACACATAGGTTTTTGAATATACTTAACTTTATGATTATTATCTGAACTTCCATTAGGATTCGTTTCTCACATATATGATTCCTGAGTGAAATCCCCAAGGTTCAAGTGGTAAATAATGACTCCAAATAGTTGGTTAAGAATAACCACAAGAGTTCTCATTACAACTCCCATTTCATTCGGTTTCTCATTCATAAAACCACCATAGTTTTCTTCACATTGATTGTTACTTTAGTATCTGCTAGATCCATCAATTTACTAAAACCAAAAAGGTTAGTGTGAGTATATCAATAAAATCATCATATACTATCTTATGAGGATGGTAAATACTAATATATACTTATTCATGTTATATTAAACTCATTAAATTTATCTAAAATAACTACGACTCTTTCTAATATGCTAACCACTATGGTTATATAAAACATGTCACTTATGATTAAATAACACCCTAACCTCTAAAGTAATCTAAACCGACCTATGATACCAACTATAATTCCCCAGCCTTAAAACATTACTTAATCTTAAGTTAAATCAAGAATTGACATTGAGGATATTTTTAGGTTTAGAGTTTTAAAGAATTAGGGCATAACTATTACATTACATCTCAAATATTACAAAGTAGACACTTCTACTCAATTTCCATTTTTTCATAAATTAAAAACTCTTAAAAGAAAACAAGAATTATTTTCTTGATATAAATCTTTATGAATTATTCCTTTCTCTTACCCTTCCTTATACCCTGTGAAAAACATTTAAAAAACATAGGATGAGTATAAAAAGCTCAGTAAGGGTTATAAAATAAATAAAGAAAAAATTAGTCCATTAGTACATACAAAACATAATCTCTTTAACATACCTCATGAAATCATAAGATTTATGAATAACACATTGAAATCATTAATCATAAAGGTAACTTGTGGCATCCATAACATACTTACATTGTAGCATTCACAACTACATAGGGTGTTACTTTTGGAATACCCAGCACAATATATTCCCTAAATATCTTATTAGAAACATTAACGTTTACCTCCTTCATGTTACCCAATGCATTGGAGAGCAATCTCAGGCTCACCCACCCTATTTTTATCACGAAACCACCCGTATGTGTAAACAATGCCCAATAACCATAATCAGAAAACATGAACAAGCATAAAGGAAAGATAACATTTCCACATTACAATCACAATATAAAATTTCAATATATTTACATATCCAATACATTACCAAAACCATTTTCAATACCAAAATACGTAAAAAGTGTTGGGCCGGAAGAAGAATGTGATGGCAAGAGGGGGGGTGAATTGCCTTTTAAAAAATAATTAACAATTTAAAACAATAATCAAAGTGCAGCGGAAATAAATGAGGCAAGACACAAAGCTTGATAACGGAGTTCGGCTTAAACCAAAGCCTACGTCTCCGCTCCCAACTCAACCGTTGAGAGATTTACTACCGCTTGCTTTTTAATGGTTTTAGAAAGAAACCCACTAGACTTTAAGGTAGTATAGAACCTATTATAGCTTGCTTTTAATGGTTGAGCAAGAACCCACTTGCTTTTAATTGGTTGAGCAAGAACCCACTAGACTTCTTACAGGTGGAGGCTAGCTCACCTATGACTCAAGCATTTTAAAGGGAAGGCTTGACTAACCTCTTCACACCTTAAAGGTGGTGTGAAAACCCAAATGAATGGAGGATGAGAGAAATGGGAGTTTGTAGGCACAAACTCAATTTTAAGCTCAAAATAAATAAAACAATAAAACCGTAATGTGGAGAAGCCTTGGGCGCCAATGATTGATTGGAGTTGATGAAGAGCGCTCCCAAGCTTCTATGGTAGTGCTCCTTGGATGTGGAAGTAGGTTGGAGCAAGTGAGGTTCCTTGGAGGAATCCGTCGGAGGTTCGCCAAATGATCAAAAATGTTCCCGTGGGCTTCCGTACATTTCTGGGGCTTCCTAGTCCTTTATTTATAGAGGGGGAACCCTCATATGGCCTTTGGGGGTCTTCGGATCCATTGGAAAAGGCTTCGGAGCTGTTGGGAGTCAAGTGGACAAGTCTGGTCAAAGCCCAACGGCTAGTTTGACTGGCTCCACCGGCTGACCGGTACAGAGCCACCGGTTGGCCGGTGTGTGCAAAATGTAGAGGCCTTCTGCCCAGGCACCACCGGCTGACCGGTGAGGAGGCCACCGGTTGGCCGGTGCTGAGACAGTAGGGATGCCTTCTGCCCAGGCACCACCGGCTGGCTGGTGCTGAGGCCACCGGTTGGCCGGTGCTGAGACAGTAGCTGATTGTTCTGTTTGGGTTCCACCGGCTGGCCGGTGAGGAGTCCACCGATTGGTCGGTGGACTGAAAAACATTCCACTTTGGTTTCAGCTTTCTTGGCCCAATTCCTTGGCAACCTGAAATCATGCCTATCATCCAAAAACACTTAAAATAAGATTAGATAAAAAAGAGAGTGATTGTGATCATGAAAATTAAACCTCAAGGGGTACGAGAGGTACAACAATCTCCCCCTATTTTGATGATCACAATCACCAAAAAAAGTAATGTAAAAGACTGAAATGAAAGGCATGCTTTAAATGATAAATTGAAAAGCAAAGCATGAGAGAAATAGATTTCTCCCCCAATCAACCAAGAATTTCTCCCCCTTTGTGATTATCAAAATAGCACGGGGCATAAAACTTGATTGAGGGAAAAAGAGATTTTAAACCAATTGAAATTTTTGAAATTTGAATTGAAAGTTTTTAATCAAAGTTTGAATTGAAATATTTTAATGAAAAATTGAATAACAGTTTGAATTGAAAGTTTGAAATGAAAATTGAATTGAAAGCAATAAACACAAATGAAGAAATTTTGAAAGTTAAAGTTTTGAATCAAGGTTTTTAAAATAACTCAAAAAAAGGTTTAAACAATCCTAACTCCCCCTAAATAAAAACAACAAATCACCGGGGAGAGGTTTTTGAAACTGAGACAAATTTTGGCCCGGAGAGACTTGCTAAAAGGGATTTTTCAATCCATACTTGTCTAGTGGCGGGTCTTCTCCTAAAAAATTCATCATTAAAGGAAATGGTTTTGGGCCTTCCATACCGGGCATTTTTGCAATTGCACTCATAAATTAAGTGCCCAGGTTTTTTACAATAATTACAAAATTTATATTGGGATCTCCCCCTTACAAAAATAGTTGGAGCATGGGAAGAGGAAGCTTGCTTGGAATAGCCAAGCCCTTGGGTGGTTCTAGATACGCGTTGGGAACCAAGGAGTTTGGTCAAATTTTGTTCACCTTGGGTGAATTTGGCAAGAGATTCCCTTAAATCCTTGATTGTTGATTCCATAGAATCAACATCGGGAAAGTTTTGGACCTTGAGGGACAATTCCTCCTTTTCTTTGAGAAGTTGTTCCTTTTCGGAAGAAAGTTTTTTGAAATTCTTTTTTAAAGCAATAAATTTGGAAGAAAGTTCGTGAAAACCTTCCTCCAATTGATCTCTAGCATGTTGGAGATCCTCGTAAGATAAATGATTAAAAGAATTGGAAGAATTGGAAGAACTAGAGGATGAGGAGTCGGAAGAGGTTACCTCATTAAATTCCATTAGGCATTTTTTACCGTTGTCGCTTGAGGAGGAGGAGGATGAGGAGGATGAGGAGCTATCACTCCATGTGGCCTTGAATGCCTTCTTCTCCTCCTTTTGCTTGGCCTTTTTCTTGTGGAGTGGGCAATCGGTCTTGTAATGGCCTTTCTTGCCACATACGTAACATGTTACCTCGGGCTCGGATTTTTCGTCGGGTTGAGCCTTGCGGGATTTCTTCTTCTTGTGATTCTTCATGAATTTTTTCATTTTGCGGGCAAGGTTATCCATTTTGGAATTGCCGCTTGAAGAGGAAGAAGATGAGGAGGAGGAGCTTTCTTCTTTTTGAACTTTGAAGGCGATGTTCTTTGGAGTTTTGATCGGTTTGCCTTCCTTTTCATCTTGCCTCCTCATGGTGATCTCGTAGGTCATGAGGGATCCAATGAGCTCTTCGACCGGCATGTTTTTGATGTCTTTTGCTTCTTGAATTGCCGTGACTTTCGATGCCCATGAGCTTGGTAAGATCCAAAGGATCTTCTTGACCATCATTTCTGCAGAAACATCATCACCAAGGGACTTTCTCCCATTGCAAACATCAGTAAAACGAGTAAACATTTCCGTAATAGATTCAGATGGATGCATGGTAAAACTTTCAAAATCTTAGCGATACATGTCTAATCAAGTATCCTTAACTTTGTTGGTCCCCTCATGGGTAACCTCCAATAGTTTCCAGATTTCATGAGAAGAGGTGCAAGTGGAAACTCGATTGAATTCATTATGGTCTAGCCCACAATGAAGAGCATTCATAGCTTTGCCATCAAGCTCTAAATTTCTAATATCAGCTTGAGTCCATTTGGATTCATCGGGAGAAGAAAGAGAGTAACCATGCATGACAATTATATAAATGGGATAGCCAATACTTCTAAGAAAAGTGGTCATGCGGGTTTTCCAATAAGTATAGTCGGTTCCATCAAATAATGGAGCATGACCCAAAGAATATCCTTCGGGGGCGAAAGAAGTTGAAGCCATCACAATGGATCTTGAATTTGAAACCGTTGAAGGTATTACTCAAATTTTGCCTCTGATACCAATTGTTGGGTCGGAAGAAGAATGTGATGGCAAGAGGGGGGTGAATTGCCTTTTAAAAAATAATTAACAATTTAAAACAATAATCAAAGTGCAGCGGAAATAAAGGAGGCAAGACACAAAGCTTGATAACGGAGTTCGGCTTAAACCAAAGCCTACGTCTCTGCTCCCAACTCAACCGTTGAGAGATTTACTGCCGCTTGATTTTTAATGGTTTTAGCAAGAAACCCACTAGACTTTAAGGTAGTCTAGAACCTATTACAGCTTGCTTTTAATGGTTGATCAAGAACCCACTTCCTTTTAATTGGTTGAGAAAGAACCCACTAGCCTTCTTACAGGTGGAGGCTATCTCACCTATGACTCAAGCCTTTTAAAGGGAAGGCTTGACTAACCTCTTCACACCTTAAAGGTGGTGTGAAAACCCAAATGAATGGAGGATGAGAGAAATTGGAGTTTGTAGGCACAAACTCAATTTTAAGCTCAAAATAAATAAAACAATAAAACCGTAATGTGGAGAAGCCTTGGGCGCCAATGATTGATTGGAGTTGATGAAGAGCGCTCCCAAGCTTCTATGGTGGTGCTCCTTGGATGTGGAAGTAGGTTGGAGCAAGTGAGGTTCCTTGGAGGAATCCGCCGGAGGTTCGCCAAATGATCAAAAATGTTCCCGTGGGCTTCCGTACATTTCCGGGGCTTCCTAGTCCTTTATTTATAGAGGGGGAACCCTCATATGGCCTTTGGGGGTCTTCAAAGCCGTTGGAAAAGGCTTCGGAGCCGTTGGGAGGCAAGTGGACAAGTCTGGTCAAATCCCAACGGCTAGTTTGACTGGCTCCACCGGCTGACCGGTACAGAGCCACCGGTTGGCCGGTGTGTGCAAAATGTAGAGGCCTTCTGCCCAGGCACCACCGGCTGACCGGTGAGGAGGCCACCGGTTGGCCGGTGCTGAGACAGTAGGGATGCCTTCTGCCCAGGCACCACCGGCTGGCCGGTGCTGAGGCCACCGGTTGGCCGGTGCTGAGACAGTAGCTGATTGTTCTATCTGGGTTCCACCGGCTGGCCGGTGAGGAGTCCACCGGTTGGCCGGTGGACTGAAAAACAGTCCACTTTGGTTTCAGCTTTCTTGGCCCAATTCCTTGGCAACCTGAAATCATGCCTATCATCCAAAAACACTTAAAACAAGATTAGATAAAAAAGAGAGTGATTGTGATCATGAAAATTAAACCTCGAGGGGTACGAGAGGTACAACAAAAAGAGTATATGGTATTTATGTTCCTTTTAAAAACATTACGGCTTGTTAAGGAAGACAAATATCAAATAATGCTTGTGGCAGTGGAAAGGTCGTTGTTGTAGGAGTTGGTGGCCTAGAACCGACTAATTTTTACTTTATTCATTAATAAATACCCTATACTATCTTTATTTTTCTTATACGTGACAATGCATGTGATAATCTCCTAAGGATAGTTGTTGCATTAAAGGGTCATAGCAGATCCTTGCTATGATGAGAAACCGGAAGTTCCATAACACTTTTCTTGAATATATGTTCTATGGCTGGATGATATTATTTGAGGAGCAAACATAATAAAGGCCATTAGGGGTGAGGACTCATAAAACTTTTATGAACTTTCTCATGGTGTGCGACCTTGGTAATATCAAGGAGGATTTTATGAGAATGAGACCCAATAGTAGGAAATCCACATTTTATAGTGTCATTGGATGTTCTTTTCTGCAGATTTGTGTATTGGTCCTTAGACTTTAAAATTATTATTAATGGGTATTACAACTCGCGCAATTAGATGTATTGATGAAAACTGTAACAACACACTGTTTGTAGAAAGTTAGGATATGTTGGGTGCATCACAAGTAATACTGCATTAGTAGATAATGCAAGAAAAGATTTCTCCCTTATGTTCCATAATGAAAGTAGATATCTTTGGCCCTTTGATGGAATTGATATAGCCTAAATAAATCCATGTCCAGGGTGAGGAATGGGAAAGTTCAATTTTTTAAAATAAAATAATGAATAAACGATCACATGGGTTGATGGCACTAGCATGCAACCCACTTGATTCAAGATATTGAGACAAAGAGATTACATTACATGGTAAGCATTAATAGGAGGTGACACATCATTGCAACATTAACTTCTTTCTATACGGGTGACTTGGCATGTTTCTAGACACTAGCCTTGGAAATTAGGCAGGCTCCGCTAAATGAAATTGAGAAAGAGGCCTAGAGGGTCACACACTGAGTGTGTCCAAATATCCCAGTTAAATATTAATTTTACTAGTTGAATAATGATTATTCCCGATTGTGGTTTAATAATTATTCAAGGATGCCTGATCATATTTATTTCGAAACTAGTTATTTGAGAGAATATATTGTGGTTGAAATAATATATTTATTAGCGAGTAATGCAATGATATTTATTTGATAAACAAATATCCATTATTCAAGGTCTAATAAATGTGGCGGAGGAAATAAAGAGAATGAGAAAACAAAAGTACACTTCGTGTATATTAATATACACACCGTGTATTTTTTTCTGGGAATTTATGAGAAATAATATTATTTATTTAATTAAATAATATTAGGTGTAATTCGATGGGTTCATGTTAATTAATAATAATAGGCAACTATTATTATTAGACATGGGGTATTACTAAGACTTAAATGAAATGAATAAATGATTTTGGGTAATTAATTCATTTTATTATTCAAAGTAATTAAAATCCCAATTATATAATTCTTATTAGCATAGAAATTTTGAGGGGTTGTGTAAAAAGAATCTAGATAAATCTCTCAAGCCAAGAGAGAATTATTTTCTTCGAAGAATGATCTCAAGCTATGAGAGAGAGATCCTCCTCCACGTGATCAAGGCGATCGAAGGCGGACATCGAAAGCGAAGTCTCTTCTGTGCTAGCACCCGGAGATCCCTTCGGCAACGTCCATAGATACTTGGAGCATGTGTGGATCACCTCTAGAGGAATCCTACACTTGGATTCTATGATGCAATGATGGATAATATCAGATCGTGACTGGAAACATCAATGAATAGAGAATTCCATCAAGGTAATTCTTGTCCTTTTAATTAAATTAATTATAACCAACATATGATGATCCTCTCTATGGTTTTGGGACTCCCTTATATTCTTTCTTTCTTCGTTCTATTTCAAAGATCCGAAATTTTATTATCATGACAGATCTCAGATTAAACGTCTTTAATGGAAAAAATTAAAGTTGGGTACACCCAACCACGGGTATCAGAGGGAGATTATATTATTGATTATAATTATTTAGTTTTTCATTGGTGATTTATGCATTTAATAATTTATTTGTTTCAATTCAAGTTAATATTTCTTTAAATCTGAATCTCGAGATCTATTCCTCCTCTTTTGTTTCTCGTTCACCTTACGAAAATGATCTTTTCATTTAATTTTGATTAAAATAAAACAAAGGATCTCATCCAGAGGTGACAAAGATTCATGGCCATACAAAACCAGAATACATGGCATGTATTTGGTAGTACACAGAGTTTAGTATATGTTCTATGCACCGGGATAGTCCGCCGAACTAGGTTGTGTCATTGGATCCTATCTAAGTATTTAAGACTCCATGTATTGAACAGGAACTGGTGGCACATGGTTTTTGGATTACACACCATGTGTCCCAATGAACACGACGTGTAGTCCCTTAGGGTTATGGTTGGACCGTGTACCCCATACAAGGCTTTCCCGGTTGGAAATCGTGTAACACATATACTAAACGGCATGTGTCCCACTGAAAACACCGTGCACTCTGAAGATTTCCGAATTACAACTACATTCCATGTCCCTGGGCGTATACTTCGGATGGATGGTGAAAAAAAGTACACACCATGTAGTGGGAACTACACATTGTGTACTCATCCAAATTACATAGATTTATTAAAATTTATTATTATATTGTACAAACCCTTGATACGTGTACCATAGTGCAGGCGTAAAGCTGAGGCACAACACGTGATATGTGTTTTATATATATGTGTTTAATTTAACATCTGAATAATGTTCATTTCTACTTATTGGGTAGTTATGAACATGAATTTACTAGGTTGCCTCCAAGGTACAATCTACGTACAAAGATAATTTTAAATGATTTTATTTGTTTAAAATTATGATGTATAAGAATCTCAAGGAAATTCAGAAAATGTTTTAAGATAAAAGGATTGATTAATTGAAGATAATTAACTAATTTGAGCGTGATTTATCTTAAAAATAAACAATTAAAGAATTGAATGCTAGTTTTATTTGTGCATAAATATCATTGCATGTATGGATGATCATGAGATAGACCAAGACCTTTGTATGTGAATGGTTTCTTTTAATTTATTTATTTAAATTAAATTTTTTTTCCTGCGAGCCTTATCCTCATTAATATGTAGGGCCTGCATGCCCAATGTTTCTTTTATGTAAAACCCCATTTTACCCCTCACCTACATGTGAGATAAAAGCATATGTAATGGATGTAGCTCCCAAGATGGTGGAGGAAACTCAAGTTAGGAGCCAAGGTGAAACCAATCCAAGGAGATACAAAGGTGGACAAGTGGAAAGTTGTAAACATGAACCCAAAAGGTTTAAGGTGTTTCTCCCCTAGGTCTTGGGTTAGTTCATCAACCATTAGATAAAATAACTAATATAACAAGCTCATGATCATACCATTTTTTTTTATTTCTATCAATTTCATGGTTTTTTCATTGTGGGTGTGTTGTCATGATCACACAATTAATGAATTAAACAAGCATGAAAGATGGAACTAAAATAAGACCAGATTATGCGTAAATATTATCTTAGAAATTGTTAATCCATTAATTATATTCCACTTAATATTAACAAGCATGTAATCAAAGATAATAAAATGGAAATTTACATATAAGGATAAAACCCCTCAATGAAATATTAAGTCGGTATATCCTTCCATAATCTTGGTTAGAATCGAACCATAGTTCAAAGTGCTTAACCAACCCTAGCTGGGGTGCTTTCAATTATCGAGGAATTATAATTCAAGGTTTTGGGTTGACTTTACTTGGTTCATATCAAGGGTTGAATGCCACAATAGGACTTGGTGTGACCAAGAGTCAAAGGTTGAGGAAATCCAAAATAAAAGGGTTTCAGGATTGGGGAGTCCACTCAGCAGATCAAGGAGCTGCAAGTTAATGTATTTGGCATTTGGAATGCCTACCTAAAACCCTTAAAGTTTCTTGAAAAACCCTAGTTGGGGTAATGAGAAGGGAAATATTTATCCTTTCCACTAGAATATTCAGGCAACAGAATATTCTAAAGTCAATGGTGAGGGATATTGTATTTCGATAAAATAGTGGAAAACTAATAAGTATTAATTTATTTATTTGCCTTAGTTTTATCATGATAAAGTAATAAACCTTTTCTCATCTTAATTTTTAGAAATGACAAGAAAAATGACTTTAAAAATATCATTTCTAAACATACTTGATAATGAAAACCTTCTCACCAGAACCAACTTCCAGGAATGGAAGAGGCGTTTACGTGTCATCCTTCACCACGAGAGGAAATTGTATGTGTTGGAAGAGCCTATTCTAGTTGATCCTAGAAAAGAGGCCAGTGATGAGGAACTATCTCTCTATATGAAACATATGGATGATGCCACAAATGTCTAATTTTTCATGCTATCAGCCATGTCTAATGATCTATTGAAGGAACATGAAAACATGGATGTGTATAGCATGATGTATCACCTTAAGGATCTCTACCAAGAGAAGGTGAGACATGAGAGATATGAGATCTCCAATGCTTTGTTTACAAATAATATTGGAGAGTATGCACCATATATACGTCATGTAGTCAAGATTATTAGATACATTGAACACCTAGAAATCTTAGGGATTATGTTCTCAGATGAGTTGCGTACAGATCTCAACCTATCATCACTGCCCAAGACCTTCTCTAGCTTTATTGTCAACTATAACATGAGGAAAAATGAGATGAGTCTATCAGAACTTATGACCTTAATTATCCAGGTAGATACGGACATGGGGCATGGAAAAACCACATTCCTTATGGTGAATAATAAAAGGAAGGACAAGGCAAAGGGGAAAAGGATTTATAAATGGTCTGAAGCCCCCAAGCATCGTCCCTCCAAGAAGGGGAATATCCAGAGTCAAGGTAAGGAATAAGAGGCGGTATGTTTTTCATATGGAAATCAAGGCCACTAGAAGAGGAACTACACCCAGAATCCTGGGGATGCTAAATGTGCGTTCATTATCAAGTGTAATATTTCCATTTCTACACATTGGGTATTAGATACAGATTGTGGGGATCACATATGTATTCAAATGCAGGAACCAAGTATATTTAAAAAGATTTCCAGAGGAGAGGTGGATCTTCGAGCTGCTAATGGATCAAGGTTGGATGCATTAGCCATTGGTGATTACCACCTCTCATTGCCAACTGGGATGATTTTGGTTTTACATAACTGTTATTATGTTCCTAGTGTTACCAAAAACATAATTTATGTATCATGTTTGGATATGGATGGATTTATCTTCAAGTTTGAAAATAAAGGTTTCTTCTTTTATAATACCAATGTTTGTGATGGTATGGTGCATTTAAATAATGGTTTGTATGTATTAAATTACGAAACCAAGTGTTGGCAATCGATAATAAAATAAACTCACATAACTTATACATCACCCAGTTATGGAATCAACATCTTGGTCATGTAAATGAGAAGCGCTGGACAAAGCTTTGCCAGTATGGTTATTTAGACTCTATTGAGCTAAAACCACTTGATAGATGTCATGGTTTTTTACAAGGTAAAATGACCAAGTCACCTTTCGGTGGTCAGGGTGAAAGAGCCACATAGATTCTAGGATTGGTGCACACAGATGTGTGTAGACCATTCCTAGTAGAATATAGAGGTTGATATTCTTACTTAATTAATTTTACTGATGATTTGAGTAGATTTGGATATGCCTACTTAATGAGGTATAAGTCAAAAGCCTTATAGAAATTTAAGGAATTCAATAATGAAGTAGATAATTAGTTTGGTAAGAAGATAAATAATATTCGATCGGATCGAGGTGGAGAATATCTAAACCAAGAGTTCATCAATCTTCTATAGGAGTCTGGGATTCTATCTCATCTCACTCCTCCTTATACACCACAGTGGAATGATATTAGTTAAAGGAGGAATGAAACCTTGTTGGACATGGTGAGTTCGATGATGAGTCATGAAAATCTTTCATTATCCTTTTAGGGATATGAATTACAAACTAAAGCATACACATTAAACCAAGTACCAACTAAGGCAGCAAATGGAATTCCATCCGAGTTATGGAATGGAAAGAAACCTATTTTGTTGCACACACGTGTATGGGGATGCGAGGCATTTGTTAAGGCATTCTTAGGTAACAAACTAGCACCCCAGGGCACGAGTTGTATCTTTATAGGATATCCCAGGGAAACAAAAGGATATTACCTATATAACCCTTCAGATAAGAAAGTGAATGTTGCTAGAAAAGCCGTATTTATTAAGAGGTATCACATCCTCAAAAAGGATAGTGGGAGTAGGATTGAATTCGATGAAGTTGATGTTCAAGATACAAAAGAGTTAGTATATGAAAAAGTTCCACAGGTCCTCGTGGAAGAGGTTCTAGAAACACAAGTACTGCATAGGAGCTCAAGAGAGGTAAGGGAACCAAAGTGATTTGGTTTCCTAGTCACCGAGAATGGTGAATCATTATTGTTAGAAAATGATGAAAATATATCCTACAAGGAAGTAGTAGAAATCTCATAAGTTTTAAGATGGCTAGAATCTATTAATTCTAATATGGATTCCATGTATTAGAAAAAAGTCTGGGTTTTGGTCGATGAGCCAATTGATGTAAAGCCTATTGGATGCAAATGGGCATTCAAGAGAAAACTAGACATGTAAGGTCAAGTTATCACCTATAAAGGAAGGATAATGGCTAAAGGATTCAAACATTGTCAAGGAATTGACTATGATGAAACATCCTCACCAGTTTCCATGTTTAAATCCATAATAATCATACTTTACATAGAAGATTACCATGACTATGAGATTTGGAAGATGGATGTCAAAACAGAATTCCTTAACGGGAACCTTCAGGAAGATGTCTATATGACACAACCAGAAGGTTTTGTGATACTAGGTGAAGCCAAATGGGTTTTCAAGTTGCATAAATCCATTTATGGATTAAATCAAGAATCCAGGTCATGGAACATTTGATTTGATGAAGTCATAAAAGAATTTGGTTTCATTAAGAACGAATGTGATCCATGTGTTTATAAAAAGTTTAATGGGAATGTGGTTGTTATCCTAGTAGTATATGTTGATGACATATTACTTATTGGAAACAATGTACCAATATTACAATCAGTTAAGGACTACTTGAAAAAGTGTTTCTCCATGAAGGACTTGGGTGAAGCAGCCTATATTCTAGGGATCAAGATCAATCATGATAGACCCAAGAGGCTGGTTAGACTAAGTCAGAGTACATACATTGACCAGATACTAAATAAATTTAGTATGAAACAATCCAAGAGGGGATTGGTTCCAGTGTCACATGGCTTACATCTTTCTAAGAAAATGTGTCCTCAAACACAAAAAGAGAAAGATAGAATGAGTAATATCCCATACGCTTTGGCTATAGGATCCATCATGTATGTCATGTTATGTACTAGGCTTGATGTTGCCTATGCACTAAGCATGGTAGGAATATATCAAGAAGATCCAGGAGAATAGCATTAGACTGCTATTAAGACTATCCTTAAGTTTTTGTGAAGAACTAAGGATATGTTCCTAGTGTATGGAAGAGACAGGGGGCTTGTCATCATAGGGTATGATGATGATGGTTTTAAGATAAATCAGAACGATCTGAAGTCACAATATGGATATGTTTTCTATCTCAATGGAGGAGTTGTGAGTTGGAAGAGTTCAAAGAAACTAGTTGTCACCGATTGTATAGTGGATTCTGAATATATATCAGCTTCTGATGTAGACAAGGAAGCCGTCTATATTTTTAACTTTTTCTAGGATCTTGATGTGGTGTCTAGTAGTAAAGATACTATCATATTATATTGTGATAATACTGTAGCGGTGTCTCTTTAAAAATAACCAAGCCCAAATCAATGGACAAAGAACATACTCCAAAAGTATCACCTCTTGAGGGATTTATATCAAAGGGGTGAAGTTGTAGTGAGAAGAGTGCCCACGAAAGAGAACGTGGTAAATCCCATGACTAAAGGCCTATCTCAGCAGAAGTATGAATATCATGTGAGAGCTAGCGGGTTAAAGGTTGTTAATAGTTGACTATAGTCCAAGTGGGAGTCTATTGAAGATGGTGGCCTAGAACTAACTAATTTTTACTTTATTTATTAATAAATAACTTATCACATCTTGATTGTTCTTCTGCATGAAAATGCATGTGATAATGTCCTAAGGATAGCTGTTTCATTAAAGGGTCATAGCGGATCCCTACTATGATGAGAACCCAGAAGTGCGATAACACTATTCATTAATATATGTTCTATGGCCGGATGATGTTATTTGAGGGACACAAATAATACATGACATTAGGGGTGAGGAATCATAAAACTTTGAGGTACCTTCTCATGGTGTGTTCCCTTAGTAATATCCAGGAGGATATTATGAGAATGAGACCCGCCAGTAGGAAATCCACATTTCATGGGGTCATTTGATGTTCCTATCTACGGACGTGTGTATTGTTCCTTAGACTTTAAGATCATTATTAATGGGTATTACAACTCACACACTTAGATGTATTGAAAAAAATTGTGATGACACACTATTCACAGTGATGTTGGATATGTTGGGTGCATCACAAGTAATAATGTATTAATAGATAATGTGAGAAAGGATTTATCCCTTATGTTCCATAATAGAAGTAGATATCTCAGGCCCTTTGATTGAATTGATATAGCCTAAATAAATCCATGGCCATGGTGAGGAATGGGCAAGTTCAATTCTAGAAAGTCAAAGAAAGAATAATCGAGCACATGGGTTTATGACACTAGAATTCAACCTTCTTGATTCGAGATATCGAGACAAAGGGATTACATTAGACGTTAAGCATTAGTAGGAGGTTACACATCATTGCGGCGTTAACTTCTTTCTCTATGGGTGCCTTGGCATGTTGCTAGACGCTAACCTTAGACTTTAGGCAGGCTCTAGCTAATGCCACTGAGAAAGAGTCCTAGAGGGTCACACACTATGTGTGTCCAAGTATCTCAGTTAAATATTAATTTAACAAGTTGAATAATGATTATTCCCGATTGTGGTTTAATAATTATTCAAGGATGACTGATCACATTTATTTCGACACTAGTTTTTCGATAGAATATATTGTGGGTGAAATAATATATTTATTAGTGAGTAATGCAGTGATATTTATTTGAGAAATAAATATCCATTATTCAAGGTCTAATAAATGTGGTGGGGGAAATAAAGATAATGGAAAAAATGTACACGTCGTGTATATTAATATACACGCCATGTATTTTTTCTGGGATTTTATGAGAAATAATAATATATATTTAGTTAAATAATATTGGATGTAATTTGTTGGGTGCATGTTAGGTAATAATAATATCTAACTATTATTATTAGACACGAGGTATTACAAAGAATTAAATGAAATGAATAAATGATTTCAGGTAATTAATTCATTTTATTATTCTAAGTAATTAAAATCCCAATTATATAATTCTAATTAGCCTAGAAATTTTTAGGGGTTGTGCACAATGGATCTAGAGAAATATCTCAATCCAAGAGAGAATTTTTTTCTTCTAAAAACGCTCTCAATCTACGAGATAGATCCTCCTCCACTGGATCAAGGCAATCAAAGACGGACATCGCAAACAAAGTTTCTTTCATGCTTTCACCCAGAGATCCCTTCGACGACATCCAGAGATACGTGGAGCATGTGTAGATCACTGTTAGAGGAATCCTACACTTGGATTCTACGACGAAATGATGGATCACATCATATTGTGACCGAAAACATCAACAGAAAGAGAATTCCATCGAGGTAATTCTTATCCTTTTAATTAAATTAATTATAACCAACATATGATGATCCTATCTATGGTTCTGCGACTCCCTTATTTTATTTCGTTATTTGTTCTATTCCAAAGATCCAAGGTTTTATTATCACGATGGATATCATATTAAAAATCATTAATGGAAAAAATTAAAGTTGGATACACCCACCCAAAACATGTAACTCTCTTTGATTTGAGCCAAAATGCTTTTTTGAATTTTCTTATGACTAGAGGAAAGATTATAGGAGGAATATAGGGATTTTATGATCTTATTGTATCATAGGTTGGATGATCCAAGAGGCTTTAGAGTTGTGAGTAATGGGTTAGAGGTGATGGCCTTTTATAAGGGGGAGGAGGGGCTCTTTAGGAAAGTTTGAAAAAATTATTTTATTACAAACTGAATTTAGATTTCAAAAGGTCCCCAACACATTTAATTAGAATATAAGGTTAGGAGTTTCTGAAATACTCTTATAAAATGAGTTTAAACAAGTTTTGTGCATAAAATTAACCTTATCTTTTAGCTTTAACCCTTAGTTAAGTAATTTAACTTTTACCATGTCCTCTTGTATATTCATACTATATGGTTAATATATTTACTATAAAATGAAAAGAGATAAAAAATGGATCATTAATGACTTTTTTAACATCAAATATTTTAGTTGGAAGAATTTTATATTTTTAGGATTATTTTATCATTTAATAAAATATTAATTGTTTTAAAAACTCATTTATGTCAATTTATAAACTATTCATATCATGAATTTTAAAAAAAAATCTACAATAACATGATTTTTTAGAAAAAAATTCATTAATTAAAATATAAAAAGTAATTATTGTCCCTAAAATTCGTGTATTGCATAAAAATTTTCAAAATAGATTTATTTTAATATTTATAATCTCATTTATTTAAAACATTCATTAAAAAGATAATCACTACTCATCATTGTGTCATAAATAAATAAATTTATTTGATGTCTAAAAATTATAAATAAAATACCATGATGTAGGAAATATTTTTATATTTCTAATTAATATTTATAGTTGAAAATATAACTTATATAATCCCATATAAAAATTATTTTACTAAAAGATATATGTTTCTGTTACATTTTCCTTAACTTAATTTGTATAAAATGTTATTTTCACTTACAAGTTGCTCCATGGGGTCCCAAAATCGACCCAAGGATGCCAATGGTCGGAAATGTATCTTCCAAATGGGTTAGTACACATTTTAGGGTAATTTATTATCATTATAATATTATTTTTGTACCCTTATTTACCAGATTTACCCTTTAACCATGGTAAATAAAATATTTACTGAAGTTACTATTTATAATGTCTAAAAATAAAAGTTACCTATTTAAGAAATTTGGATATCCTAATTCCAAATATGGAATCCATTTTTCCAAATTCAAAACACATAAGTTTCATAAATTAATTTAAAATTAATTTCCATTGTCAGAACCAAAAACGTGTTTTTAAGAAATAACAACTACCAAAAGATTGACATATGTTTATGTCTAATTAAAAAGTGAAATTGCATCCAATGACTATTAAATGGTAAAAATATAATCTAATTACACTTTAAAACCAATTAAAAATATAGTTTAATCATATATATAAATTATATTAAAAGGAAGTTTTAAATTAAAATGCAGTGTTTTTCACTATTCATCAAAAAACGAACTTTATCAAAAAATAACAAAAATTTACCCAAAGTAAATTTTTATGTCTCAATTCTAAATAAGAAGTTTATTTTTTTCAAATAGAACTTATAAAAGTGACAAAAAGTAGATTTAGAAAGGGTTCACCATCAAAAGGCGTTAAATCGACCATTTAAAGAATATTAGAGTATTTTATGCTTAAAATTGGATTCATTCTTATTTTAAGACTCTAAAATTTATTGGATAAAAGTAAAAACATTTAAAAAACATATGTAATCATAGTTTAGTTAATTCTGTTCATTCACACCAATACAATGGTTAGGCGTTAACTACCATTAAAAAATATATATTATTTTTCGGTATAACTCAAAGTTGTGTGAAACATAAGATTTAAAAGAAACCCGTTATTTTGTGTTGATTATGCTATCGAAAAAAGTTTCCTATTTAAAATAAAATTAATATATTATTCATAAATATTAATAGATATGAAAATTTATTATTCTATAAATACCTAGGTCATTACAATTTCCAACCACAAGTTTTTTTAATCTTAATGGGACCACATACATTGGTGTAAGTTAGATCTAACCAATTTGAGGCCATATTATTTATAGTCGATATGGATTTCACACCATTTTTCCTTTTACAAAATCATTATAGGTCTTCTTTTGATTTTATCTCAAATTTTGAATTTCATCCAAAACTTATAACTTTGAAAAAAAATTCACACTTGTTTGATGAATATGTCCAAGCTTTAGATTCCAAAGGCTATTTTATTCTTATAACATGAAGATACATGTGTTATACTTGAAATCCATTTTGCATATATTGATTATGGTTCTCCATCCCTTAATCAATGTGTTTTTCTATTTTACCTTTGATAAAAAAACCTTTTAAATTAAATGTGACCTCAAGTATAGAGTCACAAAGTTGACTAACACTCAATAGGTTAAAGACCATCCACATAAAGGACTATTATATTCCTTATATCATCTCTAGATAGCCTTGTCTTTACACTTACCTTGATTTTTCTTTCTCCATATTTTTTTAATCTAGTTGTTCCATCAATAAGACCCCTCAAATTCTTCAAGATATTAATGTTTTTGGTCATGTGGGATGAACACCCACTATCAAGAATCCAAGAACTACTATTTTTATTTGCTTTGAGAGAAATTTCTACCACGATAGACTACTCATTCATTCTCTTTTCCTTCTAAGAGATTCTTGAATGAGTTGATCCAAAAGTTTGTCACTCCTAGTTCTCTTTAGAATATTCTATAAGATCACATTTCTCTTCTTCTAATGGATAAATACTATTTTTCAAGGGGATATCATTTGGTTTTATAGAATCTACCCATCTTTGGATTCTATAGATATAATTTTGACTCCTCTATTTCCTATAATTTGAATATTTTTAGCCAATGTTAGAGAAGTTATAAAAATATCCATGGAAATATTTTTGTATTTAGATAATGGGATATGTTTCCATACTATTTTTTTTTCATTCTAGGATCTTCACATATTAGGTGTCTCTCATCCTCCTTGCACCAGGTCACTGTATGATTAAGATAACCACAAAATTAGTATTTAAATAATGGAAATATTTCATTAGTGTTTCCTATACACATATTTCTATACTCTCAGTAGCTTCTTGATTGTTAACGAGTCCTTATTTATTGGGATTTGTCATAAATTTTTTTATTTCCTTTATCCTTTATAGAAACTCCTCATGCCTTGGATGTATTGGCTTCAAAATCAAGATTTCTATTTACTATAGGATGGATCCTATTATTTTTTTTCTAAATAGTCCTTGTACCAAATTTTTCTATTTATATCAAATTATATGAGAGAAATTTTTGAATTTAAAACTATTATTACCACTATCATTTTTTTCTTCATCCTCGAGTTCCTTCTCAAAGACACAACTTCTTCTCTAAGAGATCCACTCCTCTTCATTCTCTCTTCTATATAAGTAACAAGATCATAAATAATTTTTTATTTCTCTTTGATCTATATTTTTAAACAAGAACTTCTATGGATTTTTATTGAGTATCATCAAATTTTGCTACCAATCTTTTTAATAACAAATTATTCATGCAAGAAACTTATGTATCTGATATCACTTGTTGTAACCACAGGCCAAATACACCTTGAGAGGGGGATGGTGAATTTTGGTGTTCAATTCTTTTTTTATTCGACTAGATCTTATTTTAACATTAGAAATAACATCCCAAACCTTCAAATCTTCAATAACACACAATATCCAAATG
This sequence comes from Viscum album, assembly GCA_963277665.1. Taxonomy (NCBI): domain Eukaryota; kingdom Viridiplantae; phylum Streptophyta; class Magnoliopsida; order Santalales; family Viscaceae; genus Viscum; species Viscum album. The sequence goes on along the minus strand of OY728160.1, from coordinate 1,444,838,489 downwards.
TTGAAATTAAATTTAGAGACATGGATATTTTACGTAGTTCAACACAAAGGAATAATAAAAGAAGCACATGTAGATGATTTGTTGATGTACCAAGGGATAAAATTACTCACTATATGTGTTACAAAAGTTCAGTAAAGATGAACTACCAATTATAGGGACACTCTCTCATCTCATATCTCTATGAATTTCATTGTGACAAGAAATAAAATAAAATATAGCATAATGATCATTTATAGTGATTCTTTACAATAAAAAAATACCAGACAATAAATGGTGTTATCCTTGTGCTTTTATTCCTCCTTTAATTATCGATCTTCAATGGATATTATCACAGAAGTTTCCCTTATATCTTTATTTATTCAACTCAGAGATTTTTTAGACAATGACATCATTGGTCCATTTATTCTTCTTCTTATATTCATATAAATTAATAGGACAACATGAATATAATTTCTATAATATCAAAACTATGATTTTATTCATATTAAATTCCCAACATAATAACATAAATCTATCCCCCATAATATATATATCCTTCAATTCTCAAAAACTCCCTATAATTATCAACCTTTTCTTTCTCACAACCTTCCTTAATTATCATGGTTTCTTTCTTTTAAACTTTTATGACATCCTAAAGATTATCTTTCTATGTGTGTATGATTTTTAATCATGGAGTGTACATTCTTCCCATGTGCGGATAACATCTCTGACCAGCCTCATTATAAATCCTATTTTATGATTGATATATATCATAATCCATATATGGATGATAACTTATTTTTGAATGACTTTTATATATGGCCTTACTGCAGACACTTCACCTCTAATGAAAAAGGAAAAATCCTTAAATATTGGTCTGATTACATTTACATATTGGCCCAATTACCTTTGTATATTAGCCTGGTTACTCTTATGTATTGAGAATTTATCAAATTATTATTGGTAACCTTTATGTATCATCCTAGATTACTTTTAGATATTAGTCAGGTGACCTTAGTGTATCTTCTTGGTGACCTTTATGTATCATAGTTCAGTTCAATTTTTTTTTTCATTTTTCCAATGTATAGACCTCGTGACTATTATATATTTTCTTGGCGACCTTTACATATCACAGTGTCATCCTAGAAAAATAAGGCCAGAAAACTACAAGAGGGTGGGGGTGAATTGTAGTAAAACACTCAACTTACCATTTTCATCCACCTTAATGTGTAAGTTGATTGGATATTCAATATCCCAATCAAATCATAATTTATCACAGTATAAAAGTATATTTCTTGTGAAAATTAAAACTTTCAAAAGATAACAATTTACCAGTATTTCATGTAATGATCTTAGGAAGATTCAAAATCCTTATAAAGAGTTAGAAAGGATGGATATGATTCCGTATGCATATTTTATAGGATTTATCATGTATTCCATGTTGTGTACTCGACCCAATGTTGATTATTATTTGATAATAATAAGTATATACTAATCCAATCATGGTTATATTCACTATATTTTTATCAAGAACATCCTTAACACTTTCGAATAAGTAAGGATATGTTCTTTGCCTTTGGAGGTGAGGGTGAGCTCAAAGTAAGGGGTTAAACTGATTCTTATTTACAATATAAAAAATATGATATGAGATATTAATCTATTTTTTTGTTTTAACTCAATGGAGGATCAATCAGTTGGAATATATCCAAACAAACCACTTAATAATATAGGAAAAGTACATTATTACATTAGATGTTTTGAAGAAAGTTGTTTGGATCAAGAAGTACATCAATAAAATTGGGGTGGTTCTTAGTATCAAGTCATAATTTGAGATTTACTATAAAAAAATTGAGATATTTATTAGTCTACGGAACCAAGGTCTCACAAAAGGATCAAATAAAAACTTCTGAAATATCATATCATTTCAGAGATCAGTGAGAGGGGCGATGTAAAGATATGTTGGGTGGATACTGATGAAAATATAGTGGATCATTTGAAAAAAACATTATCAAAGAAAAAACATGAGGTACATATTGAACCTTTTGGTGTTATATATATGAAATATTGGACATAATATCTGTAAAATGTATCATGGTTTTGTAATAAAGGCAATCTCCATTTTTCATTTGTTTATGAGTATTGTGTTTAAATTATATGAACAATGGAATGATAATATCCCCTAAAATTAATACATTGAGTTGTCCCTAATCAATATTCATCATGGAGTATTATGGTTTTTGATGATATCTTAATATTATTGTGAGTAATATCTTGTATTTGATATAAATAGTTTTATGAAATACAAAGAATAAATTCATGAGATAATAAGTCAAGACTTGCAATATGGACTGAACTACTAAAGTACATCACATTTAATATCATATGGTCATTGATAAAATTAGGGGTGTATTATTATTATAAATCCCCATTACCTAAGGTTGGTGAGATATATATATTGATAAACTTCATAATTTGATACCTTTCTTACATAATCCTTGAAGCTTAGATAATCAGGGGTAGTTGGGTATATTATTGATCATGTCATCGGTCAAAGCTTAACCAAGATGAGATTTGTCCACTTTTATGATAATAAAATACATTTAATCCCTTAATTGAATTAAACTGAGTAAATTCATTGCTATGATTAGTTGAGTTACATGTGATGTGATCAGCTACTTGGATGAATAACATGCGATGTATTCTTTCACACGGGTTAGTTTATTTAGGAGAATCATAAATATATGAGTTTTCGTACACTAGATTGACATGTTCAATGTATAATGGTCACTTGATATCATAAGAAAAGAGATTATGTAGGTATACATATGATATATATGATACATATTATGGAGGACATATTCATATATATATATATATAAATATGAGTATGTTTGATTGAGATCACACTAGAACCCTCTGTAGCTTGAGTAGCACTAGTTTTTTTCTAGGGGTAGCTATTTAATACTATTTATGAAATCATAATTTAAAAAAAAATCAATGTTATAGAGTCCTATATGGTTAAATAATTAGGCCTTATAATAATTATTAAATTTTGGATAATTTTTTCTCTAAAATGAAGAGATTTTGGTAAACTATGTCAAATAGAGTTTGGATGGATTCACTAAGTTGGGAAGTTTTTTCATAATGTCCTTATGAGATTTTGGTGAAAGAGGTAGATTGTTGGATATTCACTAAAACTAGATGAATAATATTATAATATTGGTATATATCATAATCTTAGATATGTATGTGATGCAAATTTTAGGCTAATATATGGAAATATCAGAAAATGGCATGATATTTCTCTATCGTAGTTTATGATTGGCTTGAGATATGGGTTATTGAGTGAATGGATACCTCTATGTCTTCCAAACACTTACCTTTAGTAATGAATCATAAGATGTTTCATTTATAGCTTCATGAATAATTAGTAATCATTTGAAATATTCAAATCATCATATATCCAAATGTTCATGCATTATGGGTAACACATATCAACTACCATGTGTTGGAAATCGATGGTCAACATCCTTAAAATAATGAATGGAGGCTATATAAAGGATCAATATCCTATTATTGGGGGCATGTGACATTATATAGCCTTAGGAAAAACTCCATTTCAACCTGGTTCTCTATTTGTATTCATTGAGAAAGGTGTCATCACACCTTTGGTGTTCAAAGGTACTCTCATAGCATATGAGGATTATAGTGGCCTATGTATGTCCCGATAGAGGAAAGAGTCTATTGGTTATCACTTGGTAATATCTATCAAACATATTCCATGGAGTTTAGAAGAGATGTAGAACATTACGATTGAGGTATGACTATTTATATTTCACGTCCTTCATTGATATTGATTTAGTGATGATAGATAAAAACTTTAAATGGGGTTTTTCTACCGTGTTGATCATGAGATGATCCAAAAAACACATTAGTGTGTGTATCTTCCTTTGTTTATACCCCTAAAATAATTTTTTTTATTTTTTTATTTTTTCCTACAAAACATACGGGGTAATAAACAACCACTAATTTAAGAAATTGGTATCAGTTTTGAACCTCAGGTAATTTTTTAATTATTTTATTAAAAATTTAAAAACTATTAAAAGAAATTCAAAAATGTCATTAGTTGCTTAAATTAGTGATAGTTTTGAGATAATTACCTATAATTTACATGGAAAATTAAATTAGTGGGGGAATTTTTACATATATTTGTATGTATATGTATAATATAATACAATATATATTCATATAAAACAATATATATATTCATTATATATATATATATTTATATATATATATATAATACACACACACACATATATATGTATTTATAAATGCATTTATATCAAATATACTCACACATGAATGTATATTTATATACTTATTTTTATATACAAAAAATTAAATAAATTTATATAATTTATTTATATAATATATATAGTGAATTATATTCACATATAATATATTTATATAATAAAAAATGTGTTAAATACATTTATTTATTATATCTAATATTATTATAAATTTAAATTAATAAAAAATGAAAAATTAAATCTTAAATTTTGTTTATTAGTATTATTATTAATAAATTAAATTATATATTATTTAAAATAGAGGGGTTTATAAGACACTGTTAATTTAATCAATTAGTAGTGGTTTTGAACCCTACTACATTTTTTAATTTTTTTCAAATTATAATGGGTTCAAAACTTCCATTAATTGCATAAATTAGTGGTAATTTATAATCAAATTATTATTTTTAAAATAATTTTAAAAAATAAAAATATAGCTGGGGTTCAAAAGCATCACTAATTTTATAAATTAGTGATGGTTTTTCAAAATCGCTAATATGGAGGGTCTGTTCATAACCCCCTCTAAATAATTGACCCTATATATAAATAATTGTTATAAATTGAAGCATTATGTAGCTTTAACTATTATACAACATCCTTGGATAACCCTTACATGATAGTTAATACATGAAAATTTATGTTCAACTCATATGTATGTTTCTTGATAAAATCTTATCTAGTGGATGTACTTATGAAATAACCCTTTTACTAATCATCCATTATACTCTTTCACAGGTTGAATGATCAAACCTTACACTTCTCTAAATGGGGCACTCATACACATCAAACCATCTAGTAATATATTATGCAGCTATATAGTTAATACACATGCACAACCAACAAATCACCTAGTAAGAAAATATTTTGTTAAAATAAAAAAATAACATTCCAATGAAAAATTATTCAAAAAAAAAATCAATATCAACAATGTCCAACACATACATTTGTAATAAATAAAAGTCTAAAATCCGATTAAGATCACAAATTTATAATAAATTTCCATGATATGTAATAAACTTCTTAATTTAGAAGTATTTTAACACTCAAGTGTAATAAACATACATAAAAATAGATATTGATTTTTTTCATAACATCATGTCATCAAAAGGAAATTCAATGTATGAAACAATTTATTAAAAATGATTGGGAATTTTATTTTACTCAAATCAATGAATAAAAATTTTATAAATTTTATTGTTTTTACTTGGATTTTGACATCCATGGGAGAAAGGTCTCTAGATAATCAACAGTGAGTTGTCACATTCCTATGATTTTCCTGCAGGTTAGAGGATATAGAATTGATTTATAGAAATTTCATGAGGGTCATTGTTATTTTTTTGTTATTTTTATGATAACATGAGTTATATATTTCTATTTTGCAAAGGGATTATTATGATGAGTTACATGGTAGTTATGTTTGATGGTTTGTATGGTTTGGAAGGTTGGTGGAAATTCTGCTTCATTCTTCCCACCAGATTTTCTTTGAATATGTATCCATTTTTTTATTTTTCATGATCTAATTTATAATTAAATAATTAGTTTGTTTAAAATTAATTAACCAATAATAGTCATATATTTCCAAAAAAACTAAAAAAACTAAAACACACACACACATAATTATAGACTAAGAACATTTAATAAATTTATATAATTAATTAATATTTTTTGAATATTATTGAGATATCTTAAATAATTTCTACCATTATTTAATTATTCATGGTGTTAAATATAATTTTTTATAATTTTTATAGAACGAGGAGGTTTATAAAATACTTTTTCAAATTTTTAGTTCATATATTAAAAAAATGACACCCACACATGATAATGATTAATTTATTTTTAAATTAATAAAGAATCTATTTAAATAAAAAAACACAAATTTTTTCTAATTAATTTTTTTATTTTTTATCAGTTTTTATAATTATATTATTAATTTTAGTATTATTTACCATTAATTATAGTTTTATTTATTAATAACCCACAATATTACATCATCAAGTTCATTCAACCCTTCTTTCCATCACCCCCATGAGTTTCACTCCTTACATGGAATAAATCCTAGGTTACTTGTTTTTTTAATTATAGATTGTCGAATGCAGATCAACATTGAGTATCACCAGGAAACTACAAGGATGATATATTGGGTTATCTACATGGTAAAAATTTGGTTCATGGACTCTTTTTTTGGGGAATCCCTTCATCCCAAATCAATAATTTTATTCTCACTGTCAGTTATTCTTTAGTGATGCTCTTAGTTTTTATGATCACCTTAAAAATAATTTTTTATGGAATCCAAACTTATGAATTATATTTATTTATTATCATTATTCTCTTCTTCTCATTATCATGTTCTATAATTTCAAGGTTTTATTCTCATGTTTCTTTCCTTATAATTAAAATAATGTTTATGGAGACATTAGGAAGTATATAAAAAAGAACTCCATTATCTAGGTACCAAGATTTCTTAAATTCAAAGGATACCTTGAGTGAAGAAGGAATACAATCATAAGATCATAGAATTATTGGTGTTGATATATATAGGAATACATATGTAAATATACATTATTTATTCAAAATAAATGGGAAATTAGATGAAATAAAATGATTATGGAACATGTTCATTCAATTATTCAGAGATAAAAACTCTATTATTCTTTTACATACAATATCTGTCCATGAATTACATTATCATATCCTATCCATGATAAAAAAAATGGTACAAAAAAGAACTCTATATTCTATATTTTATCTATCATATAATTTGGGAAACAAAAAATATAAAAACATATTCTAAACAAAGTTCATTACAGTGACCCATTTCATCATCATCATCTTTCTAAAAAAGGTAAAAAGATAGAAGAAAGTTATTTGGACCCAATGGAGATGAACTTACAGTGATTAGTGAATATAACCATGTAGTTATTAATGAATATGAATACAATATTTTTATTAAATGAACCATTTATATCTATTAATGAATATGTTCATTCTGTGATTGATAGAAAATACAAGGCAACAATGCCAAAATTAGGCATGCTAAATAGGCGAGTGGGGCCTAAAAAGGCCTAGCCCTCATGGTCATGGGCCCATTTTTGATTTTCTTATTTTATCATGTTTTTCATATAGACTAAATTTTACAAGTGTGAACTATTTTTTATATGGTTCGAGTAGGAATGTGGGTAATCTTGTTTATATATATAAAAATTAGTATTAAATTTAAAAAATGAGTATCAGTACTCTAGAATCAAGTCAATCATTATAAACCTAAGTATAACCCCCATAAAAAATGTGAATTATTTAATAGTGATACAAAAATGGATATATTTACAGTTGAGGAAAAGAAGTAATTACTATGTTATAGCTCATAATTTCTCAAATCATTACTTTATGTTTTGTGAGTATTGGAAGTGTCTAGTGAAGGCTGGAGGAAGAAATATGGAGTTAGAGTTATAAATTTAGTTGTAAGGGAATAATTATGGCATGGGTTTATGTGTTTCACCATGAATATTTGGATTGTAAATATGTATTTTTATGTAGTTTAGTGTACTTCACTATAAAGTGTTGGGATGCGGCATAGTTCTTATGTTGCAGTACGGGGCGTGAGATGTGACATTTCCTTGTCATCATATCATAAAATATAAGTCTGGTTGTAATATGATTGGTGTATATTATGATATAAAGGATCCTAATGGATTTTAGGTCAAGGTTCCATGATGTTTTTTGCGACATGGTTTTTTAGGCCGTAGCATGTAGTTCTTGAGTAGTTTTGAGTTTAACTTATGTGGGTTTTTTTTTCACATGTGGTCTTTGAGATTTAATCTTATGGGAGCCTTTTTATTGAATCTTATTTGGATTCTATTTTTTCAGGGTTTTACCTGCTATTCTGTCACGACCCGACCCATACCAGGGCTCAAATCACAACTACCCCAAGCCCGCCTCCATAGGCCAGGGGCTGGCGACTAGCGCCAAAGGCACAAAAAACTCGGGGAGGCCTCTGCCTAAAAACCTGTACACACACACACACGCAGTTAACTCAATGATAAAGTGCAGAGAAAAAGAAGAAATCAAGGTTCTACACTACTATAAAAATGGAACCAAACAAAAATGCATCGACCTCTAACAGTACAAGTACAAGAAAAGTAAAGCTGAAAGGGAAAGGGGAAAAAATACACACCCAACTAGAAAAATGCCACAACCCGGCAACAGGTGAAAAAGTAAAAAAGCTGGAAGAGTCCTACTCAGGAATCCCAATCCACAACCACTGAACGCAGTCTAAGAACCTCGTATACCGAAGCTCCTCTGATGTCACGATCAACCTGTTCGTCATCTGCAAGGGAACGCCAAATGTGGGCAAATCCCAAGCAGGGGTGAGTATAAGAATACTTAGTAGGATGCCCCGAAGTCTTGAGGGAGCAACAAGAGATGTACTGAAGAGGAGAGCAGTAAGAGAGAACAAGGTATAACAAGAGTGAATAAGAATAGTACAACTCCACCCGATAATAGACATGATCGCTCAAAGAAACCCAAACGATAGAGTAAGGAGATATTCATATCACAGATCACACCAGGTATATGCCCATACAAATACCCATGGTAACCAGATATACTCATAACTCAGACCTATAGTTTGGATACAAGTCACAAAACCGCAAACCTCGTCTATGGATTCAGTTCGAATATTTCCACAAAGTACTCGTTCCGGGAGAACACACTCCACGAGTCTGATAGCTCTGATGACTTTCATCTGAAAAGTACTGTTCATCGGGAAATGTCATGAGAGGTAGTTACACTCATTACAGGAGACACACTCCTGAGTGGGAAGATCAAGATAGATAGAAGCACTCATTACGGTAGACACACTCCTGAGTGGGAAAGATCACGATACACAGATGATGATCACTGCCAGGTCCATGGAGGATACCGCAACTCATCTATATTCACCAGATAGGTGATTCACCAGCTAGGTAGAGGATAAATGCCTGGAAGAGTTGGTCACATTGATGTATGACTCTACCTAGGGTCAGGAATGGATAGAGGATCTCGCTCTGGGCCTCTCGGAGGGATTCTGACTTTATCACAGAAAGTCCTGCTGAAGGGATCATACTCCTGTAGAAGGAAACGATGCCTGACCTTTAGGGGAACGAGAAGAAGGGGTAATAACCCAAACGAAACATGTCCAAGATACGGTGGGCAAGAAGATCAATCCATGTACTGAAAGGTACACGGCGTGTAGAAAGGTTACATGTCGTGTCCTCTGACCCTGGGTACTACCCGTGTACAACGGCCCGTGTCGCAAGGCTGGTCATGTAAAATGAAATTATACAACATGTAGAAAGGATCACCCATTGTGTCAATGTATCTGGGGTCCGCTCCATGTATTATGGCCATGTGCCCGTACACGACCTCAACCCATGTATGTCAACCCGTGAAAATCGGTACACGGGGTGACCCGCGTTACTGGACTCACCTGGCCGTGTGGTGGAGTAATAGTATTGAATCCAAAGATAGGAAAACCATCTCAGAGGAAAATGAACCCGAACTCATGAGGTGGGGAGTCCCGTCTCTACCAGAGAAGAGGAGTAAGAAATACCCACACCTTCATCATCAACGTTACCATTTTTATTCAAGGAAAAAAACACATAACAAAGAGCATACAGGTCTAGGGGGGTCGGAAATAATGAAGGCTAAGGGAATCCCACTGGATCAAGTTAACACCCTCAGGATTAAAAAGAGACACATGAAAAATACATTGGACCAGGATACCTGGGGTCGCCACAGAAGCCAGGTGGTCCGCCACCTTGTTCCCCTCCCTCCACGTGTGAGTGACCCGAGCTTCCCTGGAAAAGAGCGCCCTGCTTTTTCTGATTGTATATATAATAGACCATGGTATAGTCCCTCTTCCGCACAAAGCCTCATAGATTATCTTCGAGTCCATCTCCACTTGGGATATTTGAATCTATCGTTGCTTGCATAGGGTGATACCCGTTAGGACAGCCTTCGCCTCCACCAGTAAAGAATTACCTTCACCGTAATGCGTTGTGAACGCCATATACACACTGCCCCTAAAATCCCAGACCACACCGCCGCCGTGCATATCACCCGAAACATAGGACCCGTCCGTGTTCAATTTGAGGCCGACACCAGGCGGGTCCCATCGCACCCAGAAGCCCTGCTGCCCGATGCTCTGTTGAGCTGCTCCCTGGTGCGCATACAGTTCGTGCAAGGAGGGGGAGTCTGACCAGTAGCCCTCTATGCCGCATAGGTCCAGCAGGTTGCATCTCGCCCTGGTGATGATGAATCTACTAGAAACAGGCCCCTCATACCTGGACAGGTTCCGAGCAGACCACAGGCTCTAGCACCCTGCGCTGAAGATACAGGCGTGAGCAGAAACCTACCTTGCAGACCCATCCGCCCCCTGAAACCAGTTCTCCAAGAATGGAACAGGTCCTTCTGTGTTAACCTGGCCCATAATCGCGCCTGCCTCCATAGTATAGTACCCATTAAAGGACCCAAAGAAGCCCCACACCTTCTATGCCCACTCCCCTTCGAAAAATATGTGGTTGATGCTCTCCTCGCTTCTGACCGCGTAGTAATTATAGCCAGATGCCATGCTAATCCCAATCCTTTTGACATTGTCATCAGTTGGAAGGGCCTGGTGCTGTATTCTCCATGTTAGGAAATTGAGCTTAGTCGGGATCTTCTTGCACCAAAACTGTCCAAACCACCCCCTTGCTGTCCCTGATTGCGGTCGAGCCTGTGAAAACCCTTCGCATTAAAGCGCCCCGAGGTGGAGGGGGTGAAGACGCATCGATCCAGTACCAGGCTCATGACTACGGATTCATAAAGATCCTGCTGGTTCTCATCCAGGATTTCTCTGAAGAACTGGGGAAACCGGCTCGCCTCCCTAAAAGAAATCTGAGGGGCTGGACAGCCCGAGTATCCCAGAACAGAACCCGACAAGTTTTGGTGCCAGAAAAGTACATTCCCCTCCCCAATAATCCACCTCAAGGTATGAAATAAGCTCAGAATACTGCATCTCACTGATTTACAGAGCGGGGACCCTCTCCCCGAGGGGATATCAGCATTGGCCCCATAGCAGGGAGCCATCATCTTTACCCACAAATTTTGTTCTTCAATCACCTCCCACGCCAGCTTCACGTGCATGTAACAGATTGTGTTCTCCAGAATTTTGACATTAATCCCTCCCTCCTCAATGGGTCGCGCCATCTACTCCTCAGGTCATCGTTTATACATCAACTTCCACGAAGTTCCACAAGGAAGTAACCTGAAGGACCACCATGTTATAAGGGTTCCAACTCGACAGACGGTGCGTCAATCGGACGCCCAGTCTGTAAGTTATAGGCATTTTAGTGTCGAGGGCCTGGTTGGATTTGTGTTCGATCCAACCCAGCCGTACTTCAAGTGACACCGGTTAACCAAACCGGTCACACCGTTGCAATCCATACGAAAAAACACATGAGATGGACTACCCATTTGTCCAAAACGGATAGCGGTGAAAAAATTGCATTTCACCGCAACACGCGCGAACCGGGCCTCATGAGGCCCAAGCCTCGACCTCAACTTAAATATCCATAATTGGTCTTGAAACATCCATCTTAATTTTAGGGTCACAACTTCATAGACAGTTCGTCATTCCGACACCGTATGAGGGAGATATGTTGGATACAAGATCTTGAAATAATAATATTATTGTTATCATTGGGTGTTTCGTGGACCCGAGCCATGAACCAGAATTTAGTATCCAACATTAGACTTGAATCGACTGTATTAATGACAGGGTCACATCGCCACTAATGGCAAGTCAATTGGACGTCGCCCGCAAGAGTTATAGCAGGTCCAAGATTTAATAATAATATTAAATCTATTATTTTCCGAGCACTTCAGGTACCCGATCTAAAAACCCGAAAAAGACATCCAATATTGGACTCAGAATGTCCGTCTCTGAATTTAGGTCGAACTGCCACAGACAGTTCGTGAAACCGAGGTCGCACGAAGGAGTTGCGGATAAAAGGTGTTTTAACATCAAAAGTAATAACATCATTATTATATTATTAATTTTAATCGATTTCTTTGAAGTACCCCATGTCATCACGCACAACCATCTCTCCCATTTTTCATGAATGGACAACACGCCCCACCTTGGATTCATTCTCTCCCTCTTTTTTTCATTTATTTTTCTTTTAATTTTATTACCATTAATATCTTATAATCATTATTATAATATAATAATAATGATCAAAAATAACCTCCTCAATCCCACGCCACCACCAAAAGTGGCTCCTCTCCATGATTGATTTCTTTTTTTCCCCTTTTATTATTTCTAAATTTTTTTTATACCAATCTCTCTCTAATCTATCTCATTATTTCACGTTCCCCCAATTTCAAGTTTTTTTCTCCTCCAAATAACTCATTCCCCAAATCACGCCCCCTCAACCCAAAAAAACTTTCAGCCGCTGAGGAAACCCAACCCGCCAAGGGTCTTGTGCACTCGCCGCCTCCGGGCACCTGCGCCTCCCATCCTCTCGATCTTATCGCCGGACCGCCGCCGTGAACCGCCGTAACCCTCGTCGGACCCACACCATGGGATTCTTCTGTGCGTCATACCGGCTTCGATTTAAATCGAAAAAAAGACGAATGTGGTTCGATGATTCTCGGGTCGAGATCTCCGCGTCCGTAAGTCACGCTCAACGAAGCATTGAGTTCTTGGCGCGCTTAATAATTTTGCAATAAAGAACATGGGAAGAATGCGCAGACAAAAAATAATGAAAGATCACTATCTAAGTGCGGATCAATAGCCGTGTTAGTTTGGACATCATTTTTGATAATCAAGAACATGGGAAATTGGGAATTAAATATTTATCATGCTTCAAGAATCTCAAATCCAAGATAAAAAAGAAGAGAATTAATTCAATCAATTGTTTATCAATCCAAGAATTAATTTATTTAATTCGCGTTCATCATGAGAAATTAAACCGAGGTAAGGAATCCACAAAGATAAATCCTACTTCAAGTTTGGATCGATCGTTGGTGAAGATCACATTCATCAAGATCCGTTCACTGTTGACGAGGATCACACTTGCACAACAATGAGAAGAAGATGTTGCGTTCGTCGCTCTTCGATTTGCTTGGATCTGAGGCTTCGTTGTTCTTCATCCATCATTCATCAATGAGGAGCGGAGGAGAGGAGAGGAAGGGAGAGTTTACCGTCGTTGGCCAAAATGAATTATGAGGCCAACCCCCTCTAAACAAAGAATTTATAACCTCTCGCTAGGTTAAAAGAAATAAATTAACTAACTAAATAAAAAATTATTTAATTATTTAGTTATTCTCTCGTGATGACGCATATGCCAAACAACCGATGTGGAAAAAGGTTATACCTTTCTTAGGGTAAAACCTACGTTCCGAGATCATCAGAGGCCTCATATTTTTCATCTGATTCCCTTTTTTAGAGATATTTAGGTTTGAGATATTAAATGAATAAATTAATTATTTAATTTATCCATTTAATACACCGCCAATGAGCGAGGGGTCCGAACATCCCGCGACGACTTATTTTATGTCGCTCCTATCGGAAAAACTGTGTTTCTAACCCAACCATGGTCTCGGATTTCTGATCTGATCAACCTTTTAAGAGATATACTATTTTCTTTAGTTAACTATGCGTGTGTAATATAAAAACACTTAACATTTTTATAAAATTAATTCCGGGCACACCGAGCCTCGGAATTGCATGTTGTCTCAGCGCCCAGCTTTGGAAATATTCATAGAAATATTTCAAAGTCTTATTAGGCCAAAAACCGGGTCTCTACAATTCCATGAATTCATGGACATTCAATTCTTGAATTTTTTTATTTTCTGGTGTTTTTGTGATGTTGTACATCTTATTGTGTTGTGGTTTGGTTGGAGTCCCTTGGGTTTAAGGAAATAAGGTTGGGGTTTACATTTTGTTTTTTGGAATATCTAGTATTGAGATGTGGTCTCCTTGGATTCATCATGGAATTTATAAAATGCAATAAGTTGAGGTGGTTTTGAATATGAGAATTAGAGAGAGATAAGGAGAGATTATAGTGTGTTTTTTAGAATTTTTATTGATTTGGCCTCATTATAGAAAGGTGAACCTTGTCACTCCATGATTCTTTATTTTCTAAGAATGGTTATAAATTTGAGCCTTTTCTTGAATTATCCCTTATTTATCTAACTTTCATCAAACCCTAGGGGACCATAGTTGAATCTTAGGAGATATTTAGCTATCCTTTGATCAATTTTGGAGATTATCTTCAAGATATAAACTCCTGATGATCCAAGGTGAGTTATCTTCTTTTATTATTGATTCAATTACTATCCTTTCTTCTTTGAGAGGTTATGATAAGAGTTCTGATTTAGTTTTTTTTTTGTTTTTTAATGGGGAATGGTCATGAATAGACTTTATGGTTGATCCTCATGTGTTGGGTAGCTTTTGGTTGGATATTTATCTTAAACTTGTGCACCGGTTGTTAAATATTTTTTTATAGTTGGGGATTCAAGACTCCTTATTTAATTATATGAAAATTTTAGATTAATCATGCTCTAATTCTATAAAAATTTTAGATCTAACCTGTATTTTAAAATCCCTTGATATTTATTATATATTGATGGTTCTATTGATTTTGTTTCTAAGTGATTTATGATTTTTGACTATGAAAGGTATTGATTAATTTTATTGATATGTTAGATTCACCTTTCATAGTGGTATAATCACTTAAAGTTGGTAATGAATTGGTTGTATGCAAATTTTGAATTAATGTGTTGATTTTGAAACTTGGAATAATGATTTAGTATGAAAATAATGATTTAGGAGAAGTTATATATTATGAATTGCAATAATGTTTTCCTTGATTTACTATTATTTTTGGAGAAGTTCTTTAGGATAAGTTCTTTAGAGTGGTGTATTAATTTATTCTTTGAGTTCAAATTCCTATTGATATAATGTTGATGAAATTGGAGTGGTCTTCCCTCTTTTGGGGATTTATTTTTCTAATGTGTCATACATGTCAATGATTTTCTTGGCATGATTAATCCCAAATACTTATCTCATGGGAATTCTAAGGATTTAATTTAGATGGAATTCATGTTTAAACCTTAGTCATCAGGGATATTCCTTACGGTGAGAAGTTCAAGGTTAAGAATTTTGTGTGTGCGTGTGTATTTGTAGATATTGATATGTATATATATATATATATCAATTTATATATATATTTATAAATTTTTATGTATTTATGAATATTCTTGTGTGTATGTATATATTTATAATTTATACATATTTATATTTGTACTTATATTTAATTATATCTAATTATATATATGTATATGTATTTATAAATATAAATATATATATTCATAGATATTTATATGTATTTATGTATATTTATATATATATTATATGGGTATATATATATATATCTATATATTTGTGTGTGTATTTATATGTCTTTATATATATATATAATTATATTCAATTATATATATATATATGTAAATTTATGTATATTTATATATATTTTTATATATTATGTGGGTGTGTTTGTGTGTATTTATGTATATTTATAAAAATTTATATTTATATATATTGTGTGTGTGTGTGTCTATATACATATACATATGTGTGTGTGTGTTAATATTTATGTATATTTATATCTGTTTATATATATATGTGTATATTTCTTTATAATTTATATATATCTATGTAAATTTATTTATAATTATACATATAGATATATTTATATATATTTATATGTATTTATATGTATTTATCTATATTTATTTATATATATTTATATTTACATATATTATGGGGGTATATATATAGATATTTATATATATATACATATTTCTATATATATATATATATATATTTATATTTAATTATACTTAATAATATATATATGTGTTTATATATATTTATGTAAGTTTATATATATATATATATTAATATATATTTATATATTTATGTATATTTATATATATTTATATGTAATTATTTATATATATATTATGCGAATACATATCTATATCTATATCTATATATTTATATATATTATGTGGGTATATATCTGTATGTGTGTGTGTATATATATATAAGTATATTAAAGTTGACTTAGTCACCACTTGAAGGACTTGGTGGAGTGGTAAAGACTTTGCAAAATAACCAAGAGGTTATGGGTTTAAATCTCACCCTACACATATATATTTTTAATTCTGAAGTAATAAATAAATAAATAAAAAAATAAAAAAAATTAAAAAAAAAGAACCTCCATAAAATAATCAGTATTGGTTTAAAAATAGAAAAATACTACTCAAAAGCTACCATGAAATTATTCAAAAGGATTTTCTAAAGTGTCATGAAATAATTCCCAATACCGGAATTCCCAATAGCTTAAATCAACGCTAAATGAAATTTTTGGTGTAGTGTTATTATGGATGGAATGAATGTAACTAATGAATTGTAGGGACTAGAATGAATGTGAATAAGAGAAAGATGAATGGTGTGAATGGAATGTTTTCTAATGAATGGTTTGACATTAAATATAAAAAATGAATGGAATAATGAATGTAATCATACTAGTAAATATTAAATATGGAATCCAATGAATTATGTGATTAAATGAGAAATTCATAACATTATTATAGTTGTTTTGTGTGGATAGATGTGGCTGGTTATGTTGTAGTTATGGTAGTAGTTGTCGGTTAGAGATTGTGATAGTGAGGTGTTTCTTGCAGGCTATTATGGTATTACTTTGAATATGAACCAATGGGATGGGAATGTGTGTGACTACTATATTATTTTATTTTACTATTATTGCATACTCACCACCACCTGAGTTGGGTAACTTGATTGATTCCCGAATTAGGGCATGGATTCTGATTGTTTCCCCCAACATCCAGGTTGAAGAGGGAATGGATGGATGACTACTCCCTCTTCTCAGATTTTCCTTTAGATGCAGTTTAAGCTATAATGGTACACAGTTATAGCACACAAGCTATAATGTATTGTAGTAATAAATCATATAATGTGAAGTAGTGATGATGATATAGTAGAGGCTATGATACATGGTGGGGTTTTTTCATGGTAGGAGGAGGGTACAAGATTTATGTCTTTTGTGTTCATGATACCCTATTATAGTGAGAAAGTGATATATAGTTGTGATGGGAATATGGTAGTAGATATGTGGTTATAGTAGTGATGTGGTATATGGTTATGTGGATATAAAAGGAATTTAATCCCAAGACGTATGTTGTTGGGGCATGAGATAAAACAATTTAGTGGGAAAGTATTTGTGGGGTACCTTATTGACATATATTCTTTTAATACTATATTATCATACATAGATGAAATATTGTGTGAGTGAGCCTTGGTGAGGTTGGGTGATAGTTGACCTATTGTAGGTTCATGTTGGTTTAGTTGTTTATTCACTAATTTCATGCTCACCTATATATATATCTATGTGTGTGTGTGTTTGTGTGTGTTTTAAAGGTTTCTAGGAGGGAGTTGGTGATCAAGATGGGCACTACTAGCTCGAGGCTTGGAGTTTCTATCTGGGTCAATATCATAGGAGTTTTCTTTTGGAATTTCATTTTGAAGGCCTTATTTATGTATGATATTCACATGCATTGAAGATCATGTTTAATTTTATATTATATGTATTTTATTGGTTTTTATTTATGTTCCCAAGATTTATGAGGAAAATGCCTCCTATTTATGTATTTTATAACCTCGGTGATAGTCACTAACTCATGGCCTATTGGAGGTAGTCTTTGGTGATCACACTTATCTTCACTATCAGCCTAAGAGGGGTTCCCAGTAGGGGAAGGTCATGGGATAGTTGTATCAAATATTTGGTTGAGAGTTAGGATGGAGACTGAAGTTCAACACTTCTGAGGATTGCATGGGGTTTTCAAAGAAATGGTATTAATCAAGCACAAGATCCTCAAACCAGTTGGTGAGGACTCAAAAACTGCATCCAAGAGACCTGAGTTCAAAACTTGGTGGAGACATAATTTTCGGGGGTACTGTAGCAATAATGTAGCAGGCACTGTTTAGTATTGTAGCAGCTGGGACTATTCATCCGATTGGGATTTTCGGGCCACCGGTTTGGGACTCAGGTCCTTAAAGTCCTTCGGGCCATGCAAGGCCTTCATGACAATAAGTATTTTGGGCCACCTTAAGGCCTTTGGGCCACCATAAGTCCTTCAGGCTACCTCAAGGCCTTCGGGCCAACTCAAGGTACTCGAGCCACCTAAAATTGGGCTTAACAACTAGGCAGAATCTACAAGGAAAAGACTCCATATGAGGATTTAGAGCAGGCGCATTCACCAAAGCAGAAGCTTAAGCGAATTTTTCAGAAAGAGAGGGTATTGAATTTTCCATCAGGACCAGCCTGTGCTTGCACAGGAAGCCTAGCCGAACTATCCATGCAAAGGTGGAGAGCTGACATCACGATGAAGAATCTGGGGAGGAGGAGTTCCATGTAGTTATAACCGGTATATTTACTAAGACCTACGGTTCATGTAATTTCTATGCCTACAGGCCTTGTAAGGGTTCCCCCTCATCCCTTGAAAGGGGGGTTATAAAAAATCAATAAAAAAGAAGGCCTTTGGGCTATTCAGGGGGGTATTAATCACACTTAGCATGTGACATGGAAAGGGATACCAACTAATATATATGATATTATTTCCATCTTTAATCCAATTCTAGGACATTAAGATAAAAAAATGTATAAGGTAATATTATTTTTATTTTAGGATAGAGACCTATGAGTGGTACATTGTGCTTATGTTTGAATTAGGGTAATTTTATGAGGCTAAAATAAATCTAAGTAAATGGTATTTAATGAATTATATGTTCCTAGGATTGGGAGTTTTCTTTATTCACTGTAGAGATGGATATTGTTCATCCTTTTCATATGGTTCAGATTAGATTAGTGCAATAAGAATATCTAGTTGAATATAGAAGGATTGACCCAACCGAGGAGGATGATTCTTGATGAAGGACATTACATGAGTTCCAATGTCTGGGCTTGGTAAATTATAAGAGGAGTGTATCTTATCGATAGTGGAAGTAATATTTATAGGATTTGTATATTTCCTTTAGTAAAATATATTCTAAGAAAGAACATTGGGCCCTATAGGTAGTCACTCGGATGTGGGGAGCTGCATGTCAATGGTTGTTTCTGTACCTCAAGGAGTACATGGAGTTGACAGTTTCATGGGATGGTTTCTAGATATATTTGCACATAGAGTTTTTTTCTTCAATGATGAGGTTGACGATGGAGGAATAATTTCTTTCTCTTTAGTAAGGGATTATGAGTTTATGAGAGCTTAGGATTTAGTTCAAAGATCTTCTCTATTTAACCCCCAAATTTTTTTCGGGATGAGGAGGTCTAAGTGTAGCAATTTGAGGAGGTGTTGTGTCCTATTATTTGGTATCTAGTTAACCCATTTACATTATATACATATATTTAGGTGATCACTTAGTAATAAGTGATTGAGAGGATGCATGTACAGTTAGGATAGTCCTAAGAGGGGGTTTATCAAAACTTCCCATGGAGAAAATTTGCATATAGGGGATCTCAAATATCAAGGTAATCAAGGTTTTTACCGGTGAGGAGTCAGTCTCAGTAGTAATATTCACACTTTTATGGATATGGAAGTTACAATGCATCTAATAAGAGATCCCTCCCAGTTTTCTTTCTCTATGGTGGTCATAGACATCACCATTTCCAGTTCCCTTCCATTCTTAGTGGTTAGTGCAATGTCGGTGGTCAGCTTCGAGTTCAACCTATATAACATGCACTTATAAGGCCTTATCAACAATAGGGTCTATAGGATTTTAGTTATAAAAGAGGATATGGAGTATTCATAGTTAATTATCATAGCATCCCTCATTTATAGGGACATAGGGATGAGGGTGGTCATGTAGTTGGACATCAGCATGGCCAGTGAGGTAGGGGAGCCGAATTAGGCCAGTTACATTCCATAGAGATTCCAATTCTAGTTGGACCAAAGATTATTCAAGGTAAAATTTTATTATATTATACCTTTGTATCTATTTTGTTTGATTCCATATATTCAAATTCCTTTATTTCACCCACATTGGTCCACACCATGGGACTCAAGGTATAGAGGATTACAGTTCATTTGGTGTTGAATACAATAGTTAGAGGTCAGTATTGTTTTCTTTATGTTTGTTTGGGTTGTGAGATGATGATAGGGAAACATAATTCATTAGGGGATTTATTATTACTATAGATATAGAAATTTCCAATCATTATTAACATGGATTGGTTATAATCTATAAATTTAGTCATCAATTAATTCTAGAGGAGTGTTTCTTTCTCATATGTAGAAGGAAAGTATAAAGTTTTTATGGTGAGTGGGAACCTCAAATTGGTTGAAAAAAATTTGTGCCCTTTTCTTCCCAATAGAAAGAGTTGACACTATTCTCAATAGGGGTTCTAGTAATGGTGTTTACTACAGTTGTTGAATAGTTTGTAAATTTTTTCTCTAAATATATTGTGATGTTACCTCTTAAATGTGATATAAAGTTCAAGATTGAGTTATTATCCAGTGTTTCTATAATTTCAATGGATCCTTATAGAATAGAATCTTCAAATATAAAATATTTTAGGATTTATAGTGATAATTTTATGTGTAAGGGTTTCATTACGCCCAATGTGCCATATTGGGGTGCTTAGTGTTGTCTTATAAGAAGGTTTATGGTATTATGAGATTGTACATAGAAAAAAAATGGTTGAATCAGGAGATGATCAATAAATATTATCCTTTTATAAGGATAAATGATTTTCTCAATTAGTTTAAGGGATCCAGCTCGCTTTTAAATATCAATTTTTGATCTGTATATCAAAATATGATTATGGAGAAGAAATGTTTCCCAAAGAATACTTTTAGGTTTCATTATGGTCACTTCATGTTCATAGTTATTTCATTCATTATAGGATTATTAAGGGTATAATAACACTTATTAAAACATATGATAGGGATAAAAATCCAAAGACCAAGATTATCATGATAAGAAATGTGAAATACATTCAATAATTGAAATGAATAATAAAAAAAATGATGTGTACATTACACTGAAGTAATCACTATATTATCCTTGTATATATTTGAATATTTATGATGATGATCAATAGAGTCGAAGTCTAAGGACTCCCACCTTCGAAGGTATCTATAGGATGAATCTAAATCACATTCTGAATGTGTAGGACATTATACGCTATAAGACATGCTAACAAATTGTGGTGAAAATGAGGTAGGATATGGAGAGATTTAGTGTTAAAGAGGTATGACCAAGCATTAATAAATCATATACACCACTTCCATCACATGATAGTGGTATTTATATATCTTTGAGGATGATCCTTAAAAATTGATGCATTGACTCATGTGTTATGACACATGATTTAATGTCTTAACTAGTTCATGCATCTCATTCATAAATTAATTTCTCAGGAATTAAATCATATATAACTCCTTATTAAATGATAACTTATAGTATAATAGATCTAAAAATTAACATTTTAATGATATAATATCAATGAGTTTCATATCCTTTTCAAATGAATTATAGTATATGATTCATGGAAAGGAAATGGAATATCATCACAATAATGTTCCTTACTATATCTCTCAATCGTTGGCTATAACATATCCATGCATCAAATATATACATTTGTTCAAATAGTGTTGTATCATTTCCTCAAATAATTAAATAAAATTGAGGTGGTAGTGGAATACGACATGAAATCTCATTTCATACCTTTATTCATTTTACAATATGCCTTATTTATTAAATATGACTACCCCCAAGTTAATCATATGAAAATTGGATCTAGGGAATATATCTCCTTTAATAACCTACTTGAACTAAATCCTTATAGAATTCGTACCATTTCACCTTATATTTTATCATATGCAATAACTTGTGAAACCATATCAAAAATTATATTGGATATATTCTAAAAAACATTTGGAAATATATCATTAACCTCACTATATATTACATCATATGCAATACCTTGAGAATAATCATCCAAAACTCATTTGGATTAAACACTAAAACACTTTTATAGTGACTCTCTAAGTAAAAATCAATCCCCATTAAATCAATTACAAAGTATGACCACATGATCCTTTATAAAATTGATAAAAAATATGAATATTTATATCCATAAATACATGAAAAGAGTAGCCTCTTGAAAATAATAAATACTATTGAAGCTACAGAGGGATCTGAAGTGATCTCCATCAAATAAATGTATCTTTATAGAAATGTACACTAATTTCAGCTCATGACAACATGCATTTCTATACATTAACTTTTACCAAGACATCGAGTGACCATGATACATAGTATATGTAAATCCCTCATAGCTAACTCATACATTCCCAATTATCCAACTATAGACTGACTTGGTTAATGAATACATCACATGTCATTAACCTCTTTGGATTAACACATCATGTGTACCTCTTATGAATAGATAATCATATAATATGAACAATCCAAGTGAGTCTTCACACTCCCCAATCTATCTCAATCAAGGGTATATATGAAATACTCATTATACGAGATGAAAAATATCATATTTATTGAGATCCAACCAATGATAGGTGGTGGGAACATCCTCGCTTATATTTTAAAAAACATCTGGACAAGCACTTTATCCTTAATAAAACATTTTTATCCTTGTATCCTTTTCAAATATGTTATAGAATTTAATGAATAATAAACTATGTGTATATAATTAATCATCTCATATTGTTAAAAACAAATCTTAGTTGGTGAAAAAATGAGGTGAAAACACACATACTTTTTTTGCTTCACCTAAGCTTGATAAATTCCTTTTACATTCAAATCTATGATGAAAAAACTCCTTGCTTCATCAATTTAATGAAAACTATAAGATCAGTCAATCCTTCCTTTTATTTTGAAATAATTTATATTTACAACACTTAAAAAATATAAATTCAGTATCACATACCTTTAAAAACTAAATAATAGAATTCTATAACATTGATATCTAACATAGAAATTTCATGAAGTTTCCAAAAACCCTTCAGGTATCTTAGAAAATTCCATCCTATGGAATCAGGAATTCTTCATGATAACTCTTATAGGTTTTGATTACCTAAACTTCATACTTGAATAAATATTTTTAGACTCTCCAACTAACCTTTATTCTTCTAGTTTTTTACTTTTACCCACCTATACTTTCTACATAACACCAGAACTTAGACTTCACACACCTAGTTCATCTATTCTAAACACTTTAGAAAACTAGGTAAACCTTTATTAAAATCATCCTTCCTTAAAAAACATTTCCAGAGATGAAAAAAGATGAATCCATTAACTAGAATAATTTTTAATGAAACCTATTATATTACCATGTCATTCCCATACTCAGTCATATTAAGTATTATTAACATTCCCAATCATATTGAGTGTATGATAGTAAAATTAATTTGTTAATTATGAATATAATTCAATTAAAAACCAATGTAAACTATCTTATGCTTCTCATAATCTTTAAGATTCTCCTATTGAACAACTTCAAAACTAGGTTACTCATGAAGGTGTTTCTCTAGAATATATAATTATGGAAGAACTTTTCTTAAGATACTAATATTAAGGGACACTTACATTAAACTAATTATCCCAATAAGGTTGATCTCAAAGTTGAGTTCAATGATGATGATTTTATCTATCTATAACAAAATATTTTTTTCATATGAGTTTCAAATTTTACTACCACTTAAAGAGTAATTTTATTATATGGACTCCCACTAAAATGATAACCCCTTTTAAATTTATCATATCCATTTGAGAGACACAATCCATATTTTAATAATCTCTTGGTCACATTAGTGTTTCTACCATTATTTAGATATTTAGGTAGGGAATCATCCCAATCATATAATATATGACACTTGGATAGTCGATTGGAAAACTTTTAATGAAATCCATTAAGTGGATAATCCAAATATATTAATCCTGTAACCTTATAGTTAGGCTTTCCCATATAAGTGTGACCCAAAGAAAATATTCATAATAAGCACTTAATCCTATTAGGATCACCCATTACTTCCTTTATTTAAACAATATAATCCATGGGAATCCAAATTTATCATGTCTTACCTGGTTGGATGATCGAGGTATTGAAAAGTGATGCTTTGGATGGAATCTAATACTTATTATTTTGAAGGAGATTTAATGTCACCATCCCATTTCATGTTATTATATTTATTTTTCCATATTCTAATGACTTATTTTTATAATATTATTCCCTTCACCCAACCAATATGTTCAAAACATATTTATGGGAAACTTTTTACACAACCCATATTTGGTGTTATCCACCTAAATATAAAAGAAAAAAATATTTACCCGCATCCAAATGCATCTCATGAAAAAGGTATATGAAATATTTATGGAAAGGTTTAGAATTATATATGATTGATAATATCTACAATAGTAAGCCTAGATCGATAGATATCTAACCCCCACATTTCTTGGAAAAAGGAATAGCCATCATGATAATGGGATGTCCATACTCAAGTCCCTTTCTCAGGGGAGACATTACTCAAGAGAGAATCCAACTCATGGTAAATTTGACACTTTATATGTATAAAATTTATTCAATAAATAAACTCAAGCTAATAAATTTAATTACAAAATGAGGTCTTGGTAGATGAAAACAAAATCTTATATATTTTTTTCCTAGTAAGTAATGAAAGGATTGATAATTTATAAGAAGTGGTTTGATAAATTTAAACTAAATAATACACATATTTATAATATAAAAAATTCATAATTATGAATATAGTATAGAATAACCTTTAAATATATGAATATTTCAAATATTTTTTTTAAACTGGTTGGAGGAAGCCCATTTTTTATTAAAACAAAGACCCTCTTGTTATAGTGGGTAGAGAAATCCCATTACATGGTATTTTTAGAGACCTAATGGGAATTAAATCACACACATTATACCCATTATCCTTGACCTATAGGTCTAGCTACATCTGCCAGACCACCAGCCACTTGACCAGTAGGCCTACCTCATGGAACACAAACATGTTCCCCATTGTCCACCACACTGACCACACTATTGTTGCGGCCATGTCCTAACTCATCAGGATAACTATAGCATCGCCATCCACCAAATCATCCATCAAGACATCCGTTGACCTGTACGAACCCACCCCAAATGTTGTCTCAATTAATTTGCTTCCATCATCCATCAAGATCACCACCATTGATCCGTCTCCCTCATCTTGAGACCACCACCATCCCGTTAATACCTTCCCTCATCTGTTAATACCACCATCATTGGTCCACCTCCCTCATCTTGATACCACCACCATCCCGCTCATACCCACTTCCAATTCTATATAATAAACTGTCATCTGGGTTTTTGAACTTTGGACATGATGCAGTATTATAGGGTTTCCATACCACTTGGACAATTCCCCAAATGCATGTATATTTCAAATATTTAAACAAGATTTAACCATTTATGAACAATTCATAAATAAAATATGACTATAATATTTTTTATTACTTTATCTTATTCATTGTGGGAACTACATAATTTTGAATATAAAAATCATTATATTCATTTAATTTTATGAATTACTTCATATTATTCATTATATTGTATTTTGATTTAAGTATTTATGATATTTTATGAATTATAAAAATTTTATAATCTAGTTTATAATATATAAACTTTTTACATAATCTAAATATCACATACTTAACATTATTTAAACCTTTATCAAATCAATCATCAAAAACTCTTTTTATGTGAATTAAATAATCTCCCAAAGAAGGATACTCAATTTGAACTATTCAAATTAAGTTTTATGAAAAATTCATAATCATTAAATATAAATATTTTATATTTTAGCTTCATTTTGTAATTTATAATCATTTTATAAATTACCCCTTATGATTACCAAAAAAATAATTTATTTTTTAATAAAAATTTATTCAATATAATTTTTATTAAAGTTATTTATAATGTTAAATTTTAAAATTAAGGAATATTTGACAATAAATGTTTCATAAATGTAACATCCCCCAGCCTGACACCCTCTCATGTGGCCAAACCAAGTTGGTTACTGGGCCTCAAGCTTGCCTCCCCATATGCCAAAGGCTTTTGATTAGAAGCTGTGGCTTAGAAAAAATAGTGGGGTGACTATACCCCAGGGCATATAATCGCAATATAGTGGAAATAAACAAATATCAAAGTAATAGAAATATCATAAACAATACAACATACAACATGATGAAAAAATGATCACCAAACAAACCAAATAATAATGAACCATGTAATGTGAGGCTAAAATGTAACTAAATGATATGATGGAATTCATATAGATAAATGAACAACATTACACAAATAAACTCCAAAGATCCTGGTCCTAAATCCCATGTTGGTCCCATATCCAAGCTCCAACCCATCTAGGAAGAAAAATCAATAACAAGGTCACTTACCCATGTCCAAACCTGTATCCATGAAATCTGTTTGGGTACCCAAAAATAGCTCAAATAGGGTGTGAGTGAAAATCAGTAGTTAACACTACCATTTATAAACAAAAACAATATGATAAAAATTACTTGAAATAAAGTGAGAAATAGGTTTTTATTTAATAAATTAATATAACACATAAAATTAAACTTCCAACCCTTGAGTTCTAATTTGATACTCAACCCGCTTCACTCCATACCATATATCTCTATCACACAAATGATCCTCCTATATCAGGATGCATTGCGTGTACCATGTATCAAGAAGAACAACTAGGCTCCATGTGAATTAACATATGGAGTCTCTTACATATTCATAGGGAGAAATACCAAGCCAAGGGGAAATTAACCATCTCATACTAGAATCTATGCTAATTCCCATGCTGGATTCACTTACGTATTCCCATGTGCATGTCACAAGGGGTAAATCTCAGATCAAATGGTGGGTTCTCTTATGCCAGGACAAACCATCAGTGCCAAGTCCCACGAGACTGTGGTCCAATCCCTCGGGAATCCTATCACCAAACATATATACAAGAAAACTATGTATAAATTTCATCGAAATTCATATCAAATTCCTAGTTGGTTAATTTATATCATTATATTAGAAAGACATATATTCTTAATTTGAATATTCTCTTATGATAGGATGAACCATCTCTATCAAACCATTCCAAGTTACCATTTATATCAAAACATTTACCAAGCCACAACATTTTGAATTCTCAATTCACATTGTTAAGAAAAAACTTAAATTTCATAATTGTAGATTCATTATAACTTAAAGGGATGGCTCACTACATGGGTGGAAACAAGCCTTGTATTAATTCCAATGGACTTAGTAATTTCTAATGGGAGGTATAATTACTTAATTTTCATAAAATATAAATTTAATCAATTATTTGGGTCACGTGAATGAGGTCCCAATGTGATCACAATTATTAAACATACCTATATAATTGGAAACAAAATTGTGGGTAATGTTATAGGCCACCCACCTTAATCCAATGACCAAAGAAACACCCACAATAGGGAACAACCATAAAGAAATGAAGGTGAAGGTGATCAACAAAGAAAAACTAGATCACAAAAACATCAAGATCAAAAACCCAATTCAAGAACTAAAATGAGGCCACACTACTATAATAAAGGATACTGGAGGGAAGAAGAAAATTAAAGAAAATGAAATCATAGGAGATCAAATGCTAGACTGAGATGCCTGAAAGTAAATAAATCACCCAAAATCACCTGGAGTCTCCCTAGGGTCTAAGTGAAGGGGCTACATGAAGAATGAAAAGTTTTTCAAGAATCACCATAAAAAAATGATCAACACCTAAGGAATTCATGATGTGAATGTACCACGTGGTGTATATATTTAAAATGATGGAACCTTGGGTTAAAATAACCTTGATCAACCTTTTTATGGCATGATCTAATTTCATGATGTGTAATCATTTCATACTCTAAAACAACTCAAAACATATGTCGAGGAAATAAGTTCACATCATGTAACAAGTTCATGATGTGAAAGTGTCAAGAATATAGATCACATCTTAGATTCTGCATAAAAAACCCAAACCACTTATAAAGATTTATAAACCCATAGAGAACCTTCATAATCATTTTAAACATTTATAACTGAACTCCATTAATTAAAACAAACATACATCCCAAAAATTTAAATCATTTCTTGACAGGGATCTCTATCCCTAAAAGAAACTCAAACAATGAGGTTTAAAAGCATAGAAACCCAACCAAAATAGTCTTAATAAAAAAAGAGGGATATGACTAGAAAAATATGGGATCTCACAAAATCCACACCATATAATAGCTTGCCCCTGAGCTACTCCATGAATCACTCTAGGGTCTTAGTAAACAATTTTGGCCATTATTCTTGCATATCAGATTCCCTCTCCTAGGTCTCCTCTTGAACATGCCCATGCTACCACTACAATCATACTAAAGGTATAGTCTTTCCCCATAGATACTTCTCACTATGATCCATAATCCGTATTGGATGCTCCTTAAAGGACACATATACACCAAGATCGATGTCATAAAAAATATACTATATGATAAGGGGTATGGATGAAATATCCAAAGTTCAAATACATGAAACACATCGTGTATAGAACTGTAGAACAATTTAAGGTCCAATTGGTATGCCACTGGGCTGACCCTCCCCACTATCTCAAATGACCTGGAAACCTGGGTACCAACATTCCCTATATCCTGATACGAAATTTACCCAGCCTAGGCAACACTCGAAGGAAAACATGATGAACCACCTCAAACTCTATAGGTTGTCTTCATTGGTCAGCCTAATATTCCTTCTTTCTCTACATAGTTACCAACCACTTCCTAATCAACTGAACTAACTCAGATGTATCCTTTATGAGACTAGGTCCAATGAGTTCTGAATCACCCACCTCTAACCAAAAAAGAGGAAAATGGAACAGACTTCCATAAAAATCCTCCAAGAGTTCCATATTTATTGATGCCTAGAAGCTATTATTATATAATAAATGAACAATTGATAAATGTTTCTCCCATAAACCATTGAAATCCAGTACATAGGCCCATAACATATCCAAAAAAAATTTGAATCATCCTTTCAGATTGACTATCACTCAGATGATGATTGGTTATTCTCAAAAGATCCTACAATCCTAGGTACTTATAAATAACCTACCAAAACTGAGATGTTAAATGAGAATCTCCATTAGAAAGGATTTTCCTCAAAACACCATGCAATCAAACTATCTCATGTACATAAGGACCACCCTGATCATCAACTGTGAAGATATCCCTAATAGGAAAGAAGTGGGATACCTTCATCAAACTATCAATGATCACCCATAATAAATCATTATTAAAAGGTTTCCTCGGTAACCTTATCATGAAATCCATAGTGAAATCATCCCACTTATATTACAAAATGGTCAGGGGCTATAAAACCCAGCTAGCCTCTAGTGCATGGATTTCACCTTTTAACAAGTGATACATCTCACTATGAATCCTACTAATTCATTTTTCATTCCTAGAAACTAGTGATATATATAGATATCATGATAAATATATTTTTCCCATAATTGTACCACCCATATATAATCTTGAAACTCTCTCATCAACTCTTCAACCAATCCCATAAGAACCCATACTCAAATAAAAAAAGATGGTAATTATTTCTACTAATAGATCATCCTGATGGTGGATCCCCACCATTTAAGATTTCCCTCAGGGATAAGATATTTTTATTAGATAATTGCTCAATCTTGATCCGATCCAAAATAACAGGCAACATAGATGTCGAGGTAAGATCTAATCATCCCTAGGACTCCCAGACAATTAAATACATGGCTAAAAAGAGTTCCATCATCTTCCAATATTCTCAAGAATCCCATAGTACCTATTTCTACATCTTCCATCTCAAATAATTAACTATGAGATTTCCCTTCCCAATGTATAAGACAACTCAAAGTTAAAATACTACAGATACTTGAACCACCGCCTCTAACGAAGGTTTAGGTCCTACTAAGAAAAGATGTACCCAAGGATCTTGTATTCAATGTACACCACAAACTTATAACCCAAAGATAGTTTCTAAAAAATATTAGGGTGTGTTCCATCATAGATAACTATATATCATGAGTTAGATAATTCCTCTAATGCGGTCTCAGCTATCTAGATCCATTAGAAACCACTTGATCCACATTCATCAGAACTACTTTGTGTCTAACTACAGATGTGTCATAGTACATGGTATATGGTTTACCCAGCATAGGTAAGGTGAGTATTGGTACTGATTTCAACCTACTCTTTAGATCTTGAAAACATCTCTTAAAATCCTCTGAAAAAACAAACTTCACCCCTTTCTTAGTCATCCCAGACATCAGTGCTACTAATGGGAGAAGTCCTAGTGGAAATGTTGATAATAACCTGCTAAGATCAGAAAGCTTCGAATCTCAAAGATATTCTTGGTTATATCCCAAGATACCATAGCTGTAACATTCTATGGGTCCATTAACACTCCAACCTATGAGATGACATGGTCCAAGAATTTCAATTTATTAATATAGAAACATCATTTAGATATCTTAGTGTAAAGATGAATCTCTCTCAATGTACTTAAGACAATGTCAAGATATTGGGCATGATTTTCTGTTGAGCAGGAGTACCCAAATAATTTATTGATGAAAACCACCTCAAATTAATCCAAAAAATGATGAAAGATCTGATTCATCATGTCCATGAATACTACTTGAGCGTTTTTAGACCAAACAACATAGCCACGAACTCATACAATCCATACCTACTCCTAAAAGCATTCTGAGGCATGTTCAACGGTCCCACTCTCAACTAATGGTACCCTGATCTCAAGTCAATATTAGAGAAAATTTGGGCACCTCTTAGATGATCAAATGGATCTATGATTCATGTAAGGGGATTCTGGTTCTTAAACATCATCTAGTTCAATATCTGATAGTCCACACAAAATCACAAAGTCCTGTCAGCCTTCTGCAAAAAAACAGAGAACCTTAAGGTGATGTACTAATCCATATGAATCCATTTGATTCTAGATCTTACAAATGAACTATCAATTCCTAAAGTTCTACTGGTTCCATACTATAAGGTGAAATATTAACTATATCTACTCACAACACCAACTTCATCATGAACTTGATCTCTTGATTATGTGGGAAGCTATAAAACACTTTAGAAAAACCATATTGAAAATGATCTACCACTAGAGGAAAATTATCCTGCTACATTCCACTATCAATTACAGTAAGACCTACTATATGACCTATGAGACAATCTAATCTACACTAAATTGCTCCATCATGACCAAACTAAAGATCCCACTCACCCTGGTGAAAATGGTTTCCTTCTTCTAGAGATAGAAACATAACTCTCCTCTGGTAGTAGTTGATATCAGACTTTTAAAAAACTAATAAATCCATACCCATAATCAAATTGAAACCTATCATTTCCATTACAAATAGTTCCCAAAAGAAATGGTAACCCTCAATTTCAAGAGAACATACCTTGCATCATTTAATATTTTTTGACCACACTCCCAATGGGGTGTCGATGATTAAGACACCATCCCAGACTTCCATAGATAATCCCAAATATTTTGAAAAAATTGAAGATACCAATGAATGTGAGTATCCTTTATAAAAAAAATAAATGGTAGATGGTAGAAGAATCATACCTATAATAGTAGAATATTCTACATCTAAACTAGCTTGAGTAGACTGTATAGCATGTAACTAACTTTACCCTCAATCCCAAGCTTCAGTATGACTCCCATGTACCACTCCCTTTGAATGGTACTACCACTACTATATTGGGGAAACACATCCCTTGACTCAACTTGAACATCCATTTGAACTATAACTGCATGTATATAGAGGGGTAGCTGAGTTCTTACTAGACTTTAGTGCATGTCATGGTCCCTTTCCATTGATCTACTTCTATGAGATTCTACAAAACCTATGAATATATCCCATACTACTATAAGAATGACACTCTATAGTGGGGTAAGTATATTGATGGATCTTATGTCCACTCTTGACACACGAAAACCACTCCAATGGACCATTATCTTGATATAGCTGTCCACTCCCCTGAATTTTCTGCCATCTATTGACCTGATAGTAACTATTGTAATATTTCTTCTTGAATCTATTAAAAGAGCTTCTTGATCACCCTAATGAAACTACCTAAAAACTGATCATAGACTCTCTTAAATTTCACTCAATAATGATAGCCTAATTCATCACATCCTCAAAGGTAATCGGGTGAAATATGTTCACCTATGATCGTATATTGTAGAAAAGGTCATCCTAAAAATGTATTACCCTATCTACCTCATCAGCTACTAAGGATGGATAAAAGTGATGAAAGTTGGTGAAATTTACAAGGTAGTCTATCACTAAAAAACACTCTTGTTTCAGGTTTAAGAACTCATGATCCTTCTCACCCCTCAACATTTTTGGATAAAAGTGGCTCAAGAACTTTTCCTCAAAGTCCTTCTAACTTTTCTCATCATGTTTATCAGTTTACTCCATAATGTTCCACCAATGCTTGGCAGGTCCATCAAGCATATATGTATCAATCCTCACCCTCCTTCCAGGGGGTGTCTCAAGGTTTTTAAAGATCTTCTAGAATAACTTGATCAAGAACTCAGCTACCTAGTGACTTCCCTCCCCAATGAATATAGGAAAATATTTCAATTGAAACTCTCTCTTCATCTCAGAAATTGAAGGTATGGTGTGAACAATCTCCATATCCATAGATCACATGACCCTCAAGAATATATTATGAATATGATCATCTAACTGATTCTCAGGATCCATAGGAAGCTCTAGTTTAGCTGTGTATGGAGTGTGCTGATTTCTTCTCTCCTGATGCTCAACTCAAAGATGATGAGGAGGAATTTTCTCAACAAGACAACACAATCCTTAGAAAAACTAGATAAACATCAAGGTTTTCCTCAATAGGAGACAAAAATATAGAACTATTGACATAAGGTTCTATTATAATTTGATTAACAAGTTAATTATCACAACACATCAGTTATTTCATTTCCTTTATCAAATATAACAAGAATCTTATTTCACAGGTCATAAAGGAAATTATATAACATGAAATAAATATATACCTATCCTGAAAAATTAATATATATATATATATATATCCCTATATGCCTATCAGGATGCAAGCATAGTCATATTTTACTATACTGGGCAAAGAGTGTAAATTTGAAGAAGAAATAACATCACAAAACATGTGAATCACCCAAGGTGAAATAACATCATCGGTAATAAGTGAAAAACACAAAAAATACCATCCCCATGTAATTGGATTTCCCCCCATACATGGGCTAGCAACTCTCATGAACAAGATCATTGCCAAGTCTAGACAGGTTCCTAGTATCATTTCTTCCTTTCTTAAATAGTAAAACAACATTAAAGAAACATGAGTTCCTTTGATACCACTTTGTAACATTCCCCAACCTGACACCCTCTCAAGTGTCCAAAGGAGGTTGGTTACTGGACCTCTAGAATTCCTCCCAATATGATAGAAGATATTGAATAAAAGCAAGGGTGTGGAGAACATAGTGGGGAGACTATACCCTTAACATAAATTTTTAATGTTGTATAAATAAATGAACATTAGAGTAAAAAAATAGAGGAAACAATACAACATACAACGAGAAGATAAAGGATGAACCAAACAAACCAAATAATAAAGAACCATGTAATGTCAGTTTGAAATATAACTGAATGACAAGATGTAATTCATATAGATAAATGAACAACATAGAAAAAATAAACTCACAATACCCCGATCCTGAATCCCACGTCAGTCCCATCTCCAAGCTCTAACACATCCAGAAAAAAATCAACAACAAGGTCATTTCACTTGTCTAAACCTGCACCCATGAAATCAACTTAGGTACCTAATGGAGGCTTGGATTGGTTGTGAGTAAAACTCAGTAGTTCAACACCACTTTGTTTAAAAAACCTATCCTATATAAATTACATGAAATAAAGTGATAATAGGGTGTTATTAATCAATTAATACAGCACATAAAATATACCTTCCAACCCTTGAGTTCTAGGTTGACACTCAAGGAAAAACAAACATGCTTCAGTTCTATGTTGGATGTATATGTCACATGGATGGTCCTACTGCATTAGGATAGGTCACATATACCATGTCTCAAGAAGCACAACCGGGATCCATGAGAATTCCCATGCTAGAGTCCCTTATATCTTCCTACAGAGAAATACCATGCCAAGAAGAAAGTAACCACCTCATACTAGACTCCATGAGAATTCCCATGCTAGATTAACTTACATATTCCCATTTTTACATTATAAGGGGTGAATCTTAGCTCAAGCAGTGGGTTATATTGTTCCAAGATGAACCATCAGTTTCACATCTCTCATGATAGTGGTCCATGCCCTCAGGAATCCTGTCCAAACATATATATAAGAAAACTATGTATACCTTTAATCTCCAATCATATCACATTACTAGTTGGCTAATTTATCTCATTTTATTAACCATAAATATATTTTCAATTAGTATATTTTCATGTGAAAGGATGAACCACCACAATGACACTATGCCAAGTTTCCATTTATATCAATACATTTTCCAAGCTGTAACATGCAGAATTCTCAATTCAAATTGTTAAGAAAAAACCAAATTTAATAATTGATGATTCATTGCAACTTAAAGGGAAGGATCACCATGCGAGTGGTCGTAATCTCAGTCTCAACTCAAATAGAACCAACAGGTTCCAATGGGAGGTATAAGCACTTATTATTTTTTAAGAGGTTGAGGGTCAAGGCCCCTTTATTAAAAAGAAAACAAGAGAGCCTCTTTTCAAAAATGGGGTAAGAGGGAACCCATTACAATCAAAATGGAAAATTTCCAATAAATCCAAACCTAGAGAAAAAAGGACCAGAACATCCAATGATAGACAACTATCAAGATAAGGAAAGGAAAATATTTCATGTCCCCCATTATTTAATCCATTATCTGGATCAAACATACAGTATTCCGACATGATTACAATTATTTCATATACTAGATAATTGGAAACAAACTTTAGGGTAATGTGTTTGAAAACCCACCTTGATCCAGCAATCATAGAAACACCAACAATGGGGGACACCCATGGAGAAACAATGACAAAAGAGATCAAAAAAGAAAACCTATATCACATGAACATCGAGATCAAAAACCAAATCCAATTAATAAAATTATATCAAACCACTTTAATGGAGGATAATAGATGGAATAAGAAAACAAAATCAAAGGAACTCATTAGATATAAAACACTAGACCGAGACATATGTAAGGAAAGGAATCACCCAGAATCACATAGATTCTCCCTAGGATCTGAGAGAAGAGGCTGCATGGTGAATGAAAAGTTTTTTAGGAATTACCATAAAAAACTCGTAACACCTGATGAATTAATAACATGAATCCTATATTCATGATGTGAATGTACCTAATAGATTATATGATGAAAAAGACATTACATCAGGATAAAATAACCTTGATCGACCTTTTCATGATGTGAACCAGTTTCATGGTGTGTAAGAATTTCACTCTGAACTAGTTAATGACATATACCTAGTTATAGGTTCATGTTTTTTAATAGGTTCATGATGTGAATGTGTCCTGAAAATAGATCACAACCCATATTTTGTAGAAAAAACCCAAACTACCTTTGAAGATTTTTAAACCCATGGATAATCCCCATAAGCCTTTGACACATTTATACCCAGACTCAATTAATTCAAATAAACATACAACCTTTAAATTTAGGTTATTTCCTAACAAATCTCTACATCCCCAAAAGAAACTTGACCCCAAGGTTTAAAATAATAAATAACCATAAATGATTGGCTTAACAAAAAACTCAAAGAGGGGAGTACCTAGAAAAATATGATATATTATAATAAAAATTAATTAATTAATTCTAAACTCTTTATAATTAATTAATTTGTAAACTCTTTATAAATTAATTAATAACCCTGAAATATATATTATCATTATTTATAAATAGTTTATAAATAATAAATTAAATTTATAATTTAATAAAAATAAAAATAAATTGTTTCTTTTCAATCGTATTTTATGATACAAGGAGAATAATAGGAAATACTTTGAACAATATTATATAATATAGGGAGTTTTTCTACTATGATAGATAGGTCACATAATAAATCATATTTTATGATTGATTGTATAATCATTTTATAAGATAACTTATATCATATTTTATGATTGATTGTATAATCATTTTATACGATAACTTATATCATATTTTATAATAGAATTACTATCATAATAGTGATATGATGCTTCTTATTTATACAAAAAAGGTTGATGTTATCATAAGATATAATTTTCAGGGTCGTATGCCAAGATTAGTAAAAAACTTAGGATCTAAACCAAGTTATGAATTATGATACCTTATATCATATGGCATGATTCAACCATCCAGTTCAAAAACATAATCATATTTTATGATATACAATAAGATATAAAATGTTATTTATTTTAAAAAAGATTTCATAAATCTAAATGAATAGGAATATCTTATTCCACTATTAGGAATTATAGGGATATAATAACACTTATTAAAACATGTATAAGTGATGAAAATCTGAATCCCAATATTACCATGCTAATAAATATTAAATACATGCAATATTGGAAATTAATAACTTTAAAATTGGTGTGTACCTTGTACTGAAGTAGCCATTGCATCAGCCTCTAATATCTTTGAATATGTTTCATAATGATCATTAAAATGGTAGTCAAATGTCTCCCTCCTCTAGGTTTATCCATAGGATGAATCTGAATTACATGATGAATGTAAGTGACACTCGACCCTGTATGGTGTGCTAACACTTCATGGTGAAAAAGTGGTAGGAGATAGAGAGATTTAAGATTAGAAATTTATGAATAAGCATCAGTAAATAAAACATGCCACTTAAATCACATGGAAGTGGTATTTATATATCCTTGAGTATGATTTTATTAATTCATTCATTAACTCATGCTTTATAACACACGTGTTAATTCCATGTCATGTTCATGCATCTCACGCATGATAGATTTTTATGATAATTACATCATATGTATATCCTTATTAAATGATAACTTAGAGTGGAATAGATCTGAGCATTAACATGTTAATGATGGGATTCCAATGAGTGTATTAACCTTTATAAATGAATCATAGTATACAATTCATGGAAATATAGTGGAATATTATCACAATAATGTTCCTTATGATATCTCCTAATAGTAGACTATGATGTCACCTTGAATCACAGGAAGGAAGCATCTCAAACAATGTTATATGATTTCCTATAATCATTAAACATGATTAAGGTGGTAGTGGTATATGGAATGAAATTACATTTCATGCCTTTATTCCATATACAATATGAAATAGTCATAAAATATGACTTCCCCTAACTGCATCATATGAAAATGGGATTTAGGGAATACATCTCTTTTAATTTAGTGTCATGAATTCCTTATCAGTATTCATGGGATTATGAAATCTATGTTTTGTAATTGTGTAGATCAGTTCATGGTGGAGTTCATTAATGATATACTAATGTACTTGAAGTTATAGGAAGATCATGATGATTATCTGAGGACTATTTCACAAGTTCTCCAACACCGTCATCTTTATGAGAAGTAATCAAAGTGCAAGTTTTGGATAAGAGTGGTGATTTTTCTTAGTAATGTGGTGTCTCAGTAGGGATTATCATTCTATCCTTAAAATATTGAAGTAATTTTCTTTTGGGAATACCCCAAGAATTTTGTAATGGTTTATAGTTTCCTTTGTGGCACCCCAGATCTATAATCCTAGATATGTTTCCTAAAACACATACTTTTTATACTAGATTCAATTACAACTATATATTATCAGAAATAACTATCCCATATTTACATGACATTAATTAAATATTTCATTATACATAACCTAGACCTTTTAGGTTTAAACCTTTACAGAATTAGGCTAAAACATAAACTAGTAAATCCCATGTATTTCTTTACTAGAGGAATTTTTTCCACTATAAGAAACTACTAAATCCATAACAGGTCTTTAATATGTCCCAAAAATTCTCTGCACAAGCTATCATTTTAGACATATTTGTTTAATTCTTTTATTTATAACATGTGGAAACAAAAACATAATAATGCATGTGATAAAATGCTTGGTAAGGGAAAACATACAACTGAAGAAATCATAGTATAAACATGGAATAAATATTCTATAAGGAGTAAGTGATCATCATAATTCTATAATCAATTGAAACTAAGATCATAATATATACATGGATCGAAATGAAAATAAATAGATCACATGGATAACAATAACTAAATTCATGGTGATGTAATTCATAATACTAGAAATCTTGATCTTACCATCAAGGCTTCATCCAAGACATAATTCTTGTCATCAAATCCATATCCAAGGCGTCATTCTTATCATCAAGACCATAGTCAAGAAATCTTTCTAAATTGGTCATCCAAATAAAAAATACCCAAAAATGTTTGTCTCATGAGACCTGCCGATGAATCAAGGGATATATAATGTTGGGACACACCCATCACTCTTTTAAGTCCAATGAATTCATCATATGAGATAATGAGTGAAAAATAAAAAATCATATTTTATAATAATCAAAATTATTAGAAAAATAATATATGTAATTTCAATACTTTTCGCCATGTTAATAAAAGTTATAAAATGATCATTAATCATCCAAAAAAATGTGTATGGTCAAACAATACGCAGTCAACTTTCCAATATTAATATTTATTGGAATAATAACATATGTAAACCAATACTTTTCCCATGTCAATAAAAGGGAAAACATGATCATATCCCATTTAGATGATGAAAGTTGATGGTTAAATAATACATAGTAAACTTGTCAATAATCATCCATATTAGAATAACAACGTATTAATTTTCAGTAGTTCCCCAATAAATAAATGGGATAGATTTATATGTAAGTATCCCTCAAACTAAAATTGTATAGAGTAAGGGGTATATAGTTATGTTAATAATTTCTCTAATCAATTTATGTATGTAATATAGTTAAACACCCATTAATAAAAGGAATATAAAATAGAGTATTCACAAAGCAAAGGCACTGGAAAAAAATTTATGCCTATTCATAGTGTATGGTTTGGAAATACAAAGGTAGTGAAGAATCATATCATTGATAGAAAAGAATATTACATAATATATTTAGATAAATAAGGTTGGTGGTTTCAAAAGAAAATATCCCCAGTGTAATAAATGAAACTCATAAGGATGTTGACATAGATGAAAAAATTCCTTGCAAAATAATGTTTCGAATGGTATTACAAAATAAGGTATTAATAATCGAATTGTTTGATTCTGAAAGTTTAATCCCCTAAATTAAAAATATATATTTATTATAGGATAAATAATGTAACATAAATCCCATGTGGTTAATTCCTTTTGAATATGAAAATTAAAATGGAGGTGAAAACTTGAAAGATATTTTAAATGTTTTCTTTAATATTGATGTAAAATACAAACTTACTTGTCAATTTCAAAAGCAACTTATGAGTTGAAGTGAAAGATTTAAAAAATAATAATTTTAAAAATAATCTCTAATAATTGAGACTTGAAAATTACATGTATTTTTCTATAAGAAATTTATTGCTAGAGGTAAAGAATTTGATAATGAAAGGAAAGGAACATTTTTAATACTTTGATAGTAACTTTGTTTAAAACCCACCTAGTAAAAAAATTGCATTAAAATTTTATTTTCTAATATTGGAATAGAAAATACCATATGGTAAAATATTGGGGTGGAAGAACTCAATAAATTTTCAAGATGAAACATTATAACTCAATGGATGAAAATTTAGTTACCAAAAAGCATAACAATTTGGGTAACAATTGATTCAAATTACCTTTGATGAAAAGGAACTAATTTGGAATATTATTTCCCATGAATAACAATAATATATGATAAATATATGTTCATGGGTAGTAAATACACTATAAAATTAAAAAAATTGTTTATAACATAAACATGTCTTAAGGAGTTATAGTTTGAGACAAAGAACCCTTGCAACTTGAGTAACATTTTAATCATAACCCCTTGAAATAAAGGGGTTATAATTAAACTTAAAAATATCATGATTAAAATATAATTCACGATATTATATAGAAAATAGTAAGTATGTTAAAATTAGAAATTAAATTAGGTGGATAGTACAAAACATTTCTCAAAGGAAAGAATTTGAGATGAAAAACCCTTACCTTATTATAGATTCATTTTACTCATGTTCCTAACTTCTAGAATAATAAATTTGTGTTTATTAAATAAATTATTAGGAACCTAATTATTATATATTTGATTTATTATGGACCATTTATTATCATACTCTATTTATTTATTTATTATATAGTTTTTCTTATATTTTTTGTGAAAATTGAATTCGCGTCGGCTTATTTTGGTAATTTTAGTGGTCAAAGATGCTATTTTAATAATAATTTAAATATATAATATAACCATTCCAGAACCATAAAACAAATATTTAATTTCTTATTAACTTATAATAATGTTATTATTTAATTTCCCATAGTCATATGTGATATAGTTTTATAGAGTTATTTTTGTAGGTGGATAAACCAATCTAAACATGAACATGCTATATCTTAAAGTATGTTTATGGTTATGGAGGTGTATAATATAATTATAAGAGAGGAATCAGAATATTATTTAGATATTTTTAGTTTGTTGAATCATATTTAACTGGTTTACATAAATAAAAAAATCAAGATGAAAAATGAAAAATGTTACTTCATGGAGGCGATAGTCTGCACAATGCATGGTTAAAGTTTTTTTTCTAAGTGGATGAAAATGAATAAATAAAGTTTGTTAAATTAATATAATAACAATGAAGTATAAAAATAATATTGATATTTTCATATTAATATGGTAATTATAGTTTTTTAATATAAATATTAAGAATTAAATGTTATGGATTAAGTAATACTCACTTTGGGACTTTGAAATTTCTCTTTAAAATCACCTTAAAAATGAAGGGATTAAGTTAACTAACTAATACTAGAGGCTTATAACCATGAGAAAATATTATATGAGGGAAAAATGATAGATATTTTGGAATTAATTAGAAGGAATGGGTGTTTCATGAAGGGGAGGAAGTTTCCCCTATTATAAGTGAAAAAAGTTTACTTTTATACATAAGTTTTAAACAAGTTGGAAGTCATTTATTATTAGGTTTTTTACTTTTACCTTTTTTTTGTTTTTACCTTGGTTACTAGTTTTTAACTAATTAATTTATGCTTTACTAAAAATATAAAGTAACCCCTATTTCCGAATTTGGGTATTATGAAACTAAATTTAATCTCTATTTAATCTAATTCAATTTCTAAATAATATAAAATTAACTTTTAAATTAAAATATTATATATATATATAAATAGCTTTTTGTAGAAAAATGGTGTTTTAACCATTATGGGTTCTTAATATTATTTATAATTGGTTAATAATTAAATGAGTGTTAATATAATTATAAATGTTTTTAAAAATAATACTGCAGACATCATTTAAAATATATTAATTCAATTATTTAGATAAAAATTACACAATATTAATAAAATGAGTCTTTGAAAATAACATTTTTGTATTATCCTAATCATTAGATTTAATCTTGATAATCATAATTTTATTCCCAAAATTAGAATTTAAATTATTATGTAATATGATCATGTTGATATAAAATCTTTAATCCATTTTTATATATTTAATTTATAAAAGTGATGAAAAATATTTTTTATTTTAAGTGAATAAAAATTGTTTTTAGAATAAAATATTACTTATGATTCTAAAATAATATACATGGGTTTTATAAAAAAACATTGAAATTTTAAATGATTTATTTTACTTGATATATATATATATATATTAGAAAAAAAATTTATAAAAATTTAAGTTATTCTTGTATTTTGATGATGTCATAAAAGCGATAGTTTTTAGTAAAATCAACACGTTTTCACTATTCGCATAAAAACCAATTATTCTAGAAAAATAAAGAAACATCATATTAAGATAATAATTTTATTATAAATCAAAATATGATTTTAATTTTTTAAAATTAAAATTAAAAAAAATTATAAATTCAATTTTTGAATAAAATCATCAAATATAATGAAATATTATCTTCATAGGAAAATAGTTTTTTAGAATATTAAATATTTTTATCATATTTCCTATAATTTACTAATTAAATTAGTATTAACCAATTTTTAACATAAAATATATTTTATGACCATTAATCATAATTTTCTTAAAATAAACATTCATATCACATAAAAAGGTAATATTTAGAAAATATATTTTTAAGGATAAAGTGATTGTATTGGTTTTTTAGACATATCAATTGAATTTCATAGATATTAAAAGTAACCATTATATTTCTTTATATTAATAGTTTATTAATCAGGTACTCATATTCATTCCCACTAATTTAACAGATAGGTTTTAATAGACATACTCAATATTTATATTCTTATCTAAATATATCACAGTTTCCTTTTAGTTCAGTGTTGCGTGTGGAATAAGTTATGAAATACATTTGGATCATTTATAGGGTTAATTATATTAATATATAAGGGTGTTACACC
This sequence comes from Viscum album, assembly GCA_963277665.1. Classification (NCBI taxonomy): domain Eukaryota; kingdom Viridiplantae; phylum Streptophyta; class Magnoliopsida; order Santalales; family Viscaceae; genus Viscum; species Viscum album. The sequence goes on along the minus strand of OY728160.1, from coordinate 1,444,795,288 downwards.
CCCCCCCCCAAATAAAATTTTTAATCATAATTTTAATTATCACATACTAATAAAATTATTCAAGGGTGTCTAAGAGATAGATATAAATCAAGATATATTTTCAAATGAGGTGTCTACCTTAATATCATAGGTATAAATAGGAAAAAAAATCATTCATCATGTTAAAAAATATTAATTTCCCTATTTTTAACTTTTCCACAAATAAAAAATCTTCCAATTCACTAAAGATATTTCCCTAGCTGCTTATTCTAAAATTTTTGACATGAAAGAGATTGAATCTTCTTCCTTTATTATCTTCATCAACTGAAATTACATGATAATTCATCCTTATCTTATTTGGTTTGTTTTGGATTTAAAATATGTTTACATTTTTAATCATAATTATTTATAGATATTTTTTCATAATCACAAGGTTTCAACTCTGGCACTTATCCCATTATTTTTTTGTTGGGAAAATCTTAGCATTGTCCATGACATCCACTGTTAAATTGGTTACTTTGGTATTTATCCATTACTAAAACAAAAAGTTGTTAATGTGAGTGATGAAACATAAGATAATTATTGTAATATAATAAATTCACCCTCAGAATATATATCTCTTCCAAATTATCTTTTAGTTCAACCTAAATAACTCTCAATTCAATCTAGGTTTCTTTAGCTTGGGTTCTCTCATAATCCTTAACATAATTCCTTAATATAATAAATCCATCATATTATTTCCTAAATAGAATGTTATTAACCAAAGAATATACCCTAAGAGTGTCAAACTAGGTGTGTAGTTAGGCCTCTTTTTTTTGCATACCAGGTGACGATCGAGTTAATACCCAATCCTCCCTTTTGGGGTTTTACCCCTAGGTACATATGTACCAGATATTTCACCCGCATTTAGTATCCATATAGGGATATAATTTATAAGAGAACCACACAATATCTACTTTACCAAATCTTTGGGATGTTATCCTATACGTATAATTCTCACTTAGACTTATCCCTAATGTTTTCACTTAAGTTCTCTTATCCTAATACCCAAATAAAATGAACATTATTACCTTAAAATTAAATCAAAATTTATCTAAAATGGTTATATATACCTTTGAAATTATGAAAAAACATTAAATTATCCTAAAAAACATCATAATCACTAAATTTATCTAAACTCCACTATAATACCAATTGTAACACCCTAGACCCACATGATCAGATTCGGTGCCTAAAACACATACTTTACATACTCTATTAGATACTAACAATAATTAATATAAATAACTATCCAATAATTACATGACTTAAATCAGATATTTCATTCCATACATTCCCGATACCTTTTAGGTATAAATATTTTGAGAATTAGGACAAAAAATAAACTAATAAATCCTATGTGTTTCTCAACTAAAGGAATTTTTACACCATAAGAAACTACTTAATCCATAACATGTCTTCAACATATCCCAAAAATTCTCCACGCAAGATATCCTATTATAAATATCATGTGTAATTATTTTCTTAATAACCTACGGAAATGGAAACATAAGAAGGGATGTTCTCAAATGCTCGGTAATGGAAAACATACAACTAGGGAAATCATGAAATAAATACTATAGGAGTAAGTAATTATCATAATGATATAATCTAGATAAACTTAGAGAATAATATATCCATGGTTAAAAATGAAAATAAATATATCACATAGATAATAATACATGAATTCATAGTTATGGAATGGGTAATGTCAGACATCTTGATCTTACATCAAGGCCTCATCCAAGAAAAAATTCTTTCCATCAAGGTTTTATCCAAGAAATAATTTTTATCATTAATACCGTAGTCAATGAATCTTTCTAAATTAGGTAGTCATACAACAAATACAAAAACATGTTTCTCTCAAGATACCTACCGATGCATCAAGGGGATATATAATGTCGGGCCCCACCCATCACTTACTTAAGTCTAGTGCATTCATCATATGAGATAATGAGTAAAAAATACAAAATAAACTTTTCCAATAATCACCCATATTGGAATAAAAACATACATAAATCCAATTCATTTCCCCATGTCAATAAAAGTGGTAACCTGATCATCACCCATCTGGAGAAAGAGGGTGGATGGTTAAATAATATACAGTCAAATTTCCATTAATCATTCATATTTGAATAACAATATACGAAACATCAATACTTTTAACTATGTCAATAAAAGGGATAAAATGATTAGAAACCATACAAAGGAATAAGTTATATGATTAAAAATATATAGTCAACATTCCAATAATCATCTGTATTGTAATAAAAATATAAATTTTTTCAATAGTTCTACAATCAATAAATGGAATAGATTTCTATGTAAGAATACATCAAAATAACACCATATAGAGTAAGGTGAATACAGTTAAGTCAATAATTTCCCCAATCAATTGATATATGGAATCTAGATGAAAAACCTTCAATCAAAGGAATGGAAAATAGAGTATTCACAATGTAAATACATTAGAAGAAAATTTATGCCTATTCATGGTTGATGGTTATAAGAGACAAAGGCACTGGTGAATCATATCTTCAATAGAAAAGAGCATTACATAAGAAATCCCAAGAAATATGGTGGATGGTTTCAAAAAAACACATAATCCGTGTAATAAAGGAAAATTATAAGGATTTTGACATAGATGAAACACCTCCTTGAAAAGGAATGTTTAGAATGCTATCACATAAAAAGAGATTAAGATATAATTATTTTATATCAGGAGTTAAATACCCAAAATTATATATATATATATATATATTAGGATAAATAATGTAACATAAATCTAATTAGGGTATATCCTTGTGAACATGAAAATGAAAATGGAGGTGAAAACATAAAAGATATTTTAGAAAACATTTTTAACAGCAATGTAAAATATAAACAAACATGTCATTTTCAAAAGTAAATTTGAAATGGTGAAGTAAAATATTTTGAAAAAAAATTAATTTTAAAAAGAAACTGCAATAGTGGATCCTTAAAAATGATAGGGGTTTCTATAGGAAATTTGGAGCAAAAGGTAAAAAATTTGATAATGAAAGGAAATGGACATTTTAATACTTTGAAAATACATTTTTGTAAAACCCACATAGTAAAAATTTATTTTGAATTAAAACTTAATTTTAAAAAATAGGAATAATAAATACCATATAGTAAAATATTATGTTGTAATAACCTAAGAAAAGTTTAAGATGAGACATTATAACTCAATGAATAAAAATTGAGTTAACAAAATTCCTTACAACTGGGGTAATAATTGAGTCAAATTCCATTTGATGAAAATGAATTAGTTTGGATTAGTAATTACCATGAATAAAAAATACATCTTATAAATAAATGTTCATGTGTATTAAATAAAATTTAAAATGAAAAACTTTGTGTATAATATAAACATGTGTCAAGGAGTTAAAGTTTGAGACAATGAACCCTTGCAGATTGAGTTATATTTTAATCATAACCCATTGAAAGAGAGTGATTTTAGTTGAACTTAAAATATCATGATTAAAATATAATTCATGAAATGATATATAAAATATTATTATGTGCACTTTAGAAATTAGATTACATGTATAGTAAAAACATGTCTCAAAGGAAGGAATTTGAGGTGAATAATCATTTCCTTATTCTAGATCCATTCTACACATGAACCTAACTTAAAGAATAATAAAATTAAATTTATTATATACCTCATTAGTAAAATTATTATTCTATATTTAATTTAATATGGATAATTTATTATCATATTCTATTTATTTATTATATAGTTTTTTCCTATTCATGAAAATTAAATCAGTGTCAACTTATTTTGGTAATTTTAGAGATCTTAGATGATATTTTAATAATAAGTTAAATACATAATATAACTATTAAAAAACCCAAAAAATATATTTAATTTCATATTTACTTATAATAATATTATTATTTAATCTCTCATAGTGTAACATACCTTCTTCTCCTCATTGGCTTGAGAAGGTGGGAGGATGCTGCTAGGTCTTAAGCGACATCCCCAAAATGTCAAAGGCTGACAATAAATGCCGAAGAGTTTCAATACATCTGAGGGATGAATTACCCTTTAATAATAAAACAATTAATATAATAAAACTAAAACAAAAAAACCACTAAATGATTCATGATAAAAAGAACAACAACTCGACCAATTTTTTTATATCAAAACCCACCAAAGTGTACTACACTGGAAGCCAAACTAACATCAAAGTAAACAATGTAAGATAACTAATAAAACTCTAATATGAACACAAGACTCTATTACACACAATATCCATGCTCCAACATCACCAAATATACCAAGTGTCATGAATTAGTACTAATGACATGTGATACTTTACCTTTTCCTATGTCCCAAAAGATGAAATCTGCAAAATCACTATGGTTCCAAAGCAGGGGTGAGTACTAAAACTCATTAGGTTTTCCCCAAATACTTCCCTACTCATTCCACTAGGATAAAAAATTTATAAAAAATTATATAAAACAATTTATATGAAAAAATCTCCCAAATAGTTTATAACAAAATACAAATAACTTCTAAAAATAGTTTATAACTAAATATAAATAACTTTTGAAAATAGTTTATAACTAAATATAAAAAAGTGACATGTCACCTAAATTTCCATAAAATATATTTTCATGAAAAAAATCAACCAATTATTTAAATCCATTTCTCAATATCAATTATGGAATAATCATTCCATTCCAGAAGTTTACACATCCAACCATACATCTAACCTGGACCTCCTTGCGAGTGGTGAGTCATCCTTTCACTAATTCATCACCTAGTGAACCATTTTGTTAGGGGAGATCCCTAAGACTTATTCATCCCAATAATTATGGGGGAGACTCTTTACCCTTATTTTTCCCAAATGTACATGAACACACACAACCATTATGCCAAAAACTAATGCATAAAAAATTATTGCATCCTTTTCAATAAAATCATTCTTTTATTAAAAAACTTTAAATAATAAAATTTGAATCAACCATCCCCAATTAATTTCAATAAATTCATCCATTTTATTGAAAAAAGTTTGATTAATCCATTTACCACAATTCTAGAAAAATCCTTAATTTAAAACCAACATTTTAAAACTAAGAACGAAATCATTTTTTTAAGAACACACAATGACCATGTTTCCAAAAACTGTCACTTAATAGGGTTTTCAAAAATCATTACATAGAAAATTCACAATAAATTTCACAAAAAATAATCAATTTTAATTAAATCCAATTAGTTCTAACAAGGGGAGTCGAGATTGAAGCCACATACCTCAAGATTTTTGGTGAAAATGATAAATGGAGGAAGAGCGCCAACGAAACCGGGTTAAATCTTCATAAACCCACCATAGATCTATTCCCCTATCACAGAAAGACCAAATATAAACTTATTAAGCATACAGAACCTTATATATACCCATATTGGGTGTATATCTATGAAACTGAGAATAGGGGATAAGTAGATCTAAGAAAATGTCAAGAACGATGAATAATGAACACTCACTGCAAGAAATTGGATTCTAATAACCAAGTGAAGCCTTCAGATAAATTTTGAATTGATGGGAGAACCTTACTTGAACTTTGGGGATGAAAAATACCAAGTTAGGGCCGCATATAATGGAAAAAGAGACACTTAAAGGAAAAAACGTGTTATATACACTTTTTTAGGATCGAAGTTTGACCCTACGCACGGTTTAGTCGCACGGTTAGAAAAATTGTGCACTAACCATGCATTAGATAATTACTTTGGGATGAACTTTTCAAGGTCACCTCAAATGATATTTAAAATTATTTTCCAACAATTCCAAATCCACTTCCTCATTTTTTCCAAATCTATCTTTCTAATCACAAAGTTTCTCCTAGGTTGTCGCATGGGTTGGACAAACCGTGCACAACCCATGCGCCATCCCTTTATCCCCCAAAACACATTTAAAGGTCTTCAGACTCTTCTAAAATTCACCCATATACTTTATATACATAAAATGAAAAATAAAGGGTTACTTACTAGAAACCGGGTGTGGTATATTCCCCTCACCATCGGTCTTTTCATCCCTATAAAATTGAAAACCATCGGTGTCTTGAAAGAGTTCCGAACATTTATCTTTAATATCCTTATTGAATTCCCAAGTCTCTTCCTAAACTTGACCATCTCCCTATAATACTGTTTGTAACATCCCTCATTCTTCTCATTATCTTGTGAAGGTGGGTGGATGCTACTAGGCCTTAAGCGACATCCCCAAGATGCCAAAGGCTAGAAATAAATGCAGAAGGGTTTCAATACATGTGGGGGATGATTTACCCTTTAACAATAAAATAAATAATCCAAAAAAACAAAAAAAAAAAAAAAACCAATATGCAATGAATGATAAAAATAACTACAACTCAAAAAATTATTTTATATCAAAATCCACCAAAGTATACTACAACAAAAGCCAAACTAACATCAAAGTAAATAGAAGAAGAGAACTAATAAAACTCCAAGTTGAAAACAACACTTAATTCCTCACAAGATATATGATCCAACATCACAAAACAGCCCAAGTATCATGAATTAGTGGTAAATACATGTGATAATTTACCCTTTCCCTTGTCCCTGAAGATGACATCTGCAAAATCACCAAGGTTCCAAAGCAGGGGTGAGTACTAAAACTTAGTAGGTTTCCCCCCAATGACTTCACTACTCATGCCACTAGGATAGAAAAGTTAGAAACATTTATATAAAACAATTCATATGAAAAGAATTCCCCAAATAGTTTATAACAAAATATAAATAACTTCTGAAATTGTTTTATAACTAAATATAAACAACTTTTGAAAATAGCTTATAACTAAATATAAGTAACTTTTGAAAACAGTTTATAACTAAGTATAAAAAAGTTCCATGTCACCCAATATTCCAAAAAAATATATTTCCATGGAAACAACAAACCAATACTTTAAACAAATTTCTCAATATCTATTTTTTCATAACCATTCTATTCAAACAATCTACACATCCAACCATGCATGTAACCTGGACCTCCCTATACTTGTGAGTCATCTTTCACTAAGACATCACCTAGTGAACCATTTTGATGGGGGGATTCACTAAACATTATCCATCCAGATAATTATAGGGGGGACTCCTTACCCTTATCCTTCCTAAAGGAACATGAACATACACAACCATTGTGCCAAAAACCAATGCCAAAAACAACCATTTCATCCATTTCAATAAAACTGTTATTTTATTGAAAACATTTAAACCAGAAAATTCAAATCAACCATACCCAATTAATTTAAATAAAATAATCCCTTTTATTGAAAACATTTTTATTAACCCATTTAACACAATTCTAGAAAAATCCTCAATTTAAAATCAAAATTTTAAAACCAACAACCAAAGAACCTTTGTATGAACACCTAATTCCCATGTTTCCACAAACCATCACTCAAGACGGTTTTAAAAAATCACTACACAAGAAATTAAAAATAAATCTCACACAAAATAATCAATTTGAGAAAAATACAATCATTTCTATAAGATTATTCAAGAGTGAATCCACCTACCTTGAGAGTTTTATAGAAAATGATAAATGAACTAAGAAGGCCAATGAACCCTAGTTAAATATTCGTGAACCTACCCTAGATAACTCCCCTATCACAAAAATAAAAAATCTAAACTTATTTGGAATAAGAAAAATTATATCTAACCACAGTGGGTGTATATTTAAGAAACTGAGAAGAGGGGAAAATCAGATCTAAGAAAACATCAAGAATGATGAAGAACAAACACTTACCGTAAGAAATTGGCTTCTAATCACCAAGTGAAGCCTTCATAAAACCTTTGAATTGATGGGATAACCTTCCTTGAAATTTGGGGAACAAAATACAGAGTTAGGGATGCATAGGAGGGAAAATTATATTCTTAAATGAAAAATATCTTTACATCCACTTTTTTAGGATCTAAGTTTGACCCTACCCACAGTTTAGTCACACGATTAGAAAAACTCTACATAACTGTATGTTAGATACTACCTTTAGGATGAACTTATCATAGTCACCTCACATGGTCTCCAAAATAATTCACCAATTGTGCTGAATCCACTTCCGCATTTTTCCAAATCCATCTTTCAAAGCGCACAATTTCTCCTAGGATGTTGCGTGGTCTGGACAAACCATGTGCAGCCCGTGCGCCTTCCCTTTAGCACAAAAAACACATTTAAAGGTCTGAAAACTCTTCCAAACATCACCCATAAACTTTATATAAATAAAATAATAAATAAAGGGTTTATTAACAGAAACTATGGGTGTTATACATAGTTATCCATGATGATTTTTATAGCATTATTCAAGTAGGTTGTTACACCGACCCAAACATGAACATGATATATCATGATAGCTAAGTATAGTTAAGGAATTTTATAATATAATTATAATATAATAATAATGAAATTATTTATATTTAAAAAAATTAATCATAGATTAAGTTTTTTTATAAGGAAATAAAATCAAAATGAAAAATGAAAAACAATACTTTTTGGAGGCGGTAGTCCGCACAATGCATGTTTAGAATTATTTTGTTTTTCTAAGTGGAAGGAAATAATAAATAAAGATTTTTTCATTAATATAATACCACTTTATTACAATTTAAATAATTATTTTATCATATTACTATGGTAATTATAGGTTCTTAATATAAATATTTAGAAATAAAATGTTAAGGATTAAGTAATACTCAATTCGGGACGTTGTACTTTCTCTTGAAAGTATCCTTGGAAATGAAGGGATGTTATTGTGACCTGAGCCTTTTACACATTACAAAACATGATTTTAATCTTAATTACATATTAGAGTACAAGTCAAGGATCGTTAAGTCTATTGTCTTTGGAAATTAGGTACATAACACCGATAACATGGGGCTAAAAAAACTTCTTTATTTAATATCCATAAAGAGATCCTAACTTCCCTTGAGCTCTTACATCCGCGTAGGGTACCCTGGGGAACACATGAACAAAGTAATGAGATAAAAATCCTATTAAGGGAAAGAACATAAGAATAAACTTTAAGCACACGAGTTAGGAGGTTTTACATAATGATATTGGAAGCATGAAACATATGGAATCATAACATATAAACATGGGATCATAAAAACAAGGAATAAAATAAGCATGGGACCATATAAGCATAGGATTATATAAGCATAGTTTCATAGATAGGTAAAAACAACTTTAAACATGACTTTAGTACGATTCAAAGCTAACCGCCAATCTCGTTTCCCATAGTAGCACAAGCCAAGGCTAACCGCCCAGACCATTTTCCCATAATCTTCTCATGAGACATTAAATTTTCCCAATGCATTGGAGATCTATTTGGGAACACCCATATAATATTATTCATGTATATTCTTTCCACATAAATAATCTCACATAATCAATCATACATAAACATAAGAGTACCCAAGGAAAGAAATGGGCACACAATCATGTCATGAAGCGTAATAAAAAGGGACGTAACATACAAGCGTCCATGAAAGAAAAGAATTAAATAATAAATATAAATTTATAATTTATAAAGGCATAAATCATGAAAATTTATAACAAACTTAAGTGATAACATGTAAAAATAGTTTTTAGGAATCTTTGAGTCAAAACATTTTTGTGGGGTTTAAGAAAACATCGAATATCTCTTAAAATGAAAAGTGGCAAAATATTTTTTTATAAAACCAGAAGTAAACCAGGAGGGTTTTCATAATAAAAAGACTGATTTTATAAAGACAAAGGTGACTTAAAACAGAGGATATAATACACTTGATAATAGGAAATAATTCGGGAAGTTCCCTTAAAACGGGTTCACTTATCAGGAAGTAATGAGGAGAGAATCACTTAAAAGCATGCATATCCCTGAATGAGAGTGATGAAAGAGTCTTGATAAATAAACTTGGAACATGCAAAAAACATTTATAGTATGCACAAGAAAATATAATATAACATCATTTTGGTAGAAAGGTAGATAAGACAACCCGAAGGAATAAAAGAGGTTCGGGTAGAATTCTTTACGGATTATCGGCATGGTATTGGGAGTAATTGAGGGGGATTAGTGAGAGAGGAAATGGAATTCTCATCACTTATAAATAAATATGGCAGTATGGGGAATGTGTGAAATTATACCCCATAATTAATAATTACACACAACATGTCCTAACATAGTGAACAATCTTGAATAAGGGTGAAATTGAGAGGATCCCCTACCTTAGGTCCGTTGGTGTTCTCTACTTGATATTAATGACCTGAATAGTAAAATTATGTTTATTAATAAATAGTTACAGAACCTTATATATATTTAAAATATTCATTATATCCTTTTTAAGTTCATTTATAACCATTTTGATTGATTACAAGGTTCAATTTCATTGTTTAGGTCTGTTTGTTTCATTCGTTTTAATGATCGGTTCAATTGTATTTAGGTTCAATTAAATTGTAAGATGAAAGTGGTTTTCTAGAATTGAAGTTATATAACATTAGTGGACATCCATTAGGTTACATGGTTAAAAAATTTATTTGGTTAATTAGAGTGAAAGAGAACCTTTACATTAAACATTAATGATAAACACTTGAATTAATTTTAACGATTTTTCCCATAATTGACTTGTTTTGTATTATTGTTTTATATCATGAGTGTATGAGGATTATAGAACCTTAAAGAGGACATATATAATATATAATAATCTGGTTAAACCATAACATAAATGGTTTCATGAACAGAAACAAAATGATAAATGAATTTGAAAACACATTATCCATGATGTCGGTAATTTGACACATCACATACGATGTTTTAATTCTAGAACGTGAGGGGGAGGAGGAGAAGCATGATGATTGAAATTTTCCATAAACATGATTATAATCCAGAATATATGACATTATTAAGCTTTAATGCCTTTTGGATAAGGGAAGGGGAAGAGGGTATAATAAAATAAAGAAAATGAAAACAAAACACTTGAAAACGAAAGAGGGTTCTTACCCTTTGATCTCCTTTCTTTGAGACTCCTCTTAGGGGATTTGATTTTGGTCTTTTGGAAAGACCAGAAAGACTTGAACGTGGGGAAGGATATTGGGAGGGTATTTGGGAAGAAATTTGGATGGGAACAAGGATTGAGAGGTGTGAGGGGAAGAGGTAAGGAGAGGGGGTATTTATAGTGAGGGAGGAGAGGGTTTTCCCAATTGTTTATTCAATAGTTTATTAATTTCCCTCAAGAAAAGGAATAGTGATGATTCCTTGACCAAAAATAGTAAATTTATCATGTTAATCCAAACAAAAGGTCTTACATCAGCATAACATCATCATGACTTCATAATTAATGTATTTTTCTTATTTTGTGAATTATCATATTTCACTATTCATAAAAATTTCAAGTATTTCAGAAAAATCCCAAAACTTAACCCTAACCATTTTTAGATGTGTAGAATCCAAAAATGAAGTAGATTTTTCAAAAATAATTTTCTAAATATGATTATTTTAATATTTAATTAAAATCATAATTCATTATCAAAAATCAATTTTAATATATTCATTAACTTATTCTAAAATATAGGTATATCGTACTTCCAACTTGAATATTATTTTTTTACCACCATAGTTGAGGTTACTATTTATTAGGGTATGTCAATATTCATAAGGGTATTTTAATATTCATTAGGGTAGGTTACTATTCACCAAAAAATATTATTTTTTTTATTAGATTCCAAAAAACATCTTGAACACAACCGTGTATGCCGGATTTTCGAAATGCCAAACACAGAAGAGACAAACTTATGTTTAAAGGTCACTTATCACTTCGTAGTTCATAATTATGTCATTTTATGGCATATTTATAAGAAGGTAATTTCCATTAAAAACATCGGGTCATTACATTCTTCCCCCCTTAAGAAATTTCACCCTCAAAATTTCATTTTACATTCTAGGCCAAAAACAGATGTGGGTACTTTTCCTTCATTGATTCCTCCAGTTCCCATGTTGCTTCCTCAAACTTATGGTTCCTATAAAACACTTTGAAAAGATGGGTTGTCTTGTTGTGTAGAACCTTATCTCTCCGATCCAGAATCTTTACTGGCTGCTCCTCATATTAGAGATCATCTTCTAGCTGTACCACCTCTGAGTTTAGTACATGTGAGGGATCAGGTATGTACTTCCTCAAGAGTGATACATGAAAAACATCATGAACTTGAGCCATATTTGGTGGAAGTGCAAGCCGATAGTCCACAGTTTCTATGCGATCAATGATCTCAAAGGGGCCAATATACCTTGGGCTTAGCTTCCCTTTCTCCCCGAATTGCATGACTCTCTTCCATGGAGATATTTGAAGGAATACTTTATCTCCAACATCAAACTCCAAATCCCTTCGACGGTTGTCAGCATAGCTCTTTTTCCGACTTTGAGTAGCTTTGATGTGTTTCTGGATGACTTGATCCTTCTATGTCATCTCTTGAACAAGATCGGGTCCAAGTAGCTTTCTTTCTCTAACTTCATCCCAACAGGTTGGAGTTCTACATCGCTTTCCATACAGAGCTTCATATGGAGCCATATGAATACTTGAGTGGAAGCTATTGTTGTATGAGAACTCAACCAATGGGATATGATGATCCCATCCACCTTTGAATTCTAGAGAGTAGGCTTTAAGCATATCTTCAAGAATCTGAATAGTTCTTTCAGACTGACCATCAGTTTGGGGGTGATAGGCCGTGCTGAAATTTAATTCAGTACTCAAAGAATGTAAAAGACTCTTCCAGAATTTAGATGTGAAACTTGGATCGTGGTCAGAGTCAATTGAGAGTGGAACACTGTGCAATCTCACCACTTCCTTCACATATATCTTTGCAAGTTGTTCAAGCGAGAGATCTTCCCGAATAGTGAAGAAATGGGATGTCTTGGTGAGTCGGTCAACCACAACCCATATCGCATTATTTCCCTTCAACGTCTTTGGGAGACCCATGAAAAGTCCATGGTAACATTTTCCCATTTCCACATGGGTATAGGCAATGGATGCATCATACCTTTGGACTTTTGTCTCTCAGCTTTAACATGATGACATACCAAGCACCTTGATATATATTCCGCAATCTCCTTCATCATGTTATCCCACCAGAAGTGTTCTCGGAGATCACGGTACATTTTGGTACTCCTAGGATGGATAGAGAAGGTCGAGATATGTGTATCATTCAATAGATATTTCTTTATCTCTGGATTATATGGTACACATAATCGTGTCCCAAATCTTACAAATCCTTCCTCATCAATTTTGAAATCAGATGATTTCCCATTTTTAACAGCTTCCACCCTTTTCTGAATTTCCACATCCTTTCTTTGAGAAACCTTTATTTTGTCTAAGAGGGATGGTTGAGAAATCATTTGAGAAAGGATTGATGATGTTCCTCGCTTAATGATTCCCATGTCCATCCTTTGCAAATCTAAGAAGATCGGATCCTTTTCAATTCTCATCATTGATAAAGATACAAGATCCTTTCTACTTAGAGCATCCGCCACCTTGTTTTCCTTACCAGGATGGTAGTGGATTGAGCAGTCATAATCCTTGATGAGATTTATCCATCTTCGTTGGCGCATATTAAGCTCTTTATGTGTGAATATATATTTGAGACTCTTGTGATCTGTATATATCTCACACTTTTCCCCATAGAGATAATGCCGCAAGATTTTCAAGGCAAAGATCATAGCCGCTAACTCCAGATCATACATTGGATAGTTTTGCTCATGTATTTTCAGCTTCCTTGAGGTATAGGCTATCACTTTATCATTTTGCATTAGCACACAACCTAACAAATTCTTAGAAGCATCACTATACACCACAAAGAGTTCTCCACTTGAAGGGAGTGTGAGTACCAGCACAGTGATAAGACTCTTTTTCAACTCCTTGAAATAGTATTCACACTCCTGTGTCCAGAAAAACTTTACTCCCTTCCGTGTCAGCTTGGTCGTTGGGTTTGACAATCGTGAAAAGTTCTTCATGAATCGTCGATAATACCCATCTAGACCCAAAAAGCTGTGGATCTCCATTACAGAAGTTGTCTGGGCCACTCTTCAATTTCCTTCATCTTGGAAGGGTCCACAGATATCCCTTTGCTGGTGATAACATGCCCCAAGAATGATAATTCCTCCATCCAGAACTCACATTTACTGTACTTTGCATACAAATTCTCCCTTTGCAAAGTCTTTAGAACAGTTTCCAAATGCTCCTCATGTTCCTCCTTGATCTTGGAGTATATCAGAATATCATCAATAAAGACCACCACAAATTTGTTGAGGTAATCTCTAAAGACTCTATTCATTAAATCCATGAAAATTTCTAGAGCATTAGTGAGTCCGAAGGGAATCACTATGAAATCATAGTGTCCATAACTTGTTCGAAAGGCAGTCTTGGGAATATCTTCCTTCCTCACCTTTAGTTGGTTATACCCCGACCGAAGGTCCACCTTAGAGAAATAACTGGCCCCACGTAGCTAATCGAACAAGTCATCTATCTATGGAAGGGGATACTCGTTCTTTATCGTGATTTTATTGAGCTCACAATAATCAATGCAGAGGCGCATCGATCTATCCTTCTTCTTGAAAAAGAGGACTGGAGCACCCCACGGTGAAGCACTCGGGCGTATAAAACCCTTCTCCATATTCTCCTGTAACTACTTCTTCAGCTCTTGTAGCTCTATGGTGGCCATTCTATAATGTGTCTTTGATATTGGCAGAGATCCAGTGATAAGTTCAATTGAGAACTCAACCTCTCGGTCAGGAGGAAGACCAGGAAACTCTTCGGGGAATACATCAATGTAATCCCTCATGATGGGCATGTCTTCAAGCATGATTCTATCCTTTGTCTCAATCATTTGAGCTAGATATGCGTTCTCACAAGGAATCAATATCCAAACATGAGACAAAGATTCTAAAGGAGATTCATCTTCATCCTTGCACTTGAAAAGAATCGGAGGATGCTTTGCGATGTGAAGAGTAATCTCCCTTTCCCGGCAGTTGATGTTGGCCTTGTACTAAGATAGCCAATCCATGACCAATATAGAGTCAAATTCCACTAAAGGAAGTATGATAAGATTTTCTGGGAGGTTCAGTCCACAAACATTAACCGTGGAGGAGTTATAAACCATGGATTCAATAATTGCCCCATTTGCTGTTCTCACTGATAACTTTTCCTCCAAATTTTGAGGTGGTGTTTGAATAGTTCTACTAAACTTGTAAGATATGGAAGAATGCGTAGAACCAGAATCAAATAGTATGTTCGCTATTCTTGAATGAATAACAAGAGTACCTATCACCACATCGTTTTTCGGCTCCACCTCAGCAGTAGTGATAGCATAAGCCCTTCCTTGTTGACTTGGAGGTTGTTGCTGATTACCTCCGACAACCCTCAATTTAGGGAAATTTTTCACATAATACCCAAGCTCCTTGCAGTTATAACACTGCACTGCAGGCTGAGTGTTGATATGAACCTTCCTTTCTTCTTCAACATTAACGGGATTTTTCATACCCCTTCGGTAGTTCTTGGCCAAATGACCAAACTTTCCTCATTGGAAGCAATTCTTGGTTCCTTTAAGACAGTTACCAGGATGCTTCTTCCCACAATTTTTGCAAAGGGGAAAGTTGGGATTCTTTCCATCATGGGATTTGTTTGATGGACCACCCATGCTATTTTCCATCTTCCGCTTCTTGTCACTGGGCCCATGAGACCACTGAGAGTCTCTAATCTACATTTCAACCTTGAGGGCACAACAGACAATCTCTTCATAGTTGTCAAAGTCTCGAATCACCAACACTTTTCATATACTCGGCTTTAGTCCTATAAATAAGCGATCCACCTTGCTTTCAGTGTTCATGAAAAAGCCAGAGGCATACCTTGGAAGACTGGTAAAGTTTTCTTCATACGCCCCGATGGACTCGTCTTCCTTCTACTTGAGTCTGAGGAATTATCTTTTCATCTTGGGATGGAGGGTTCGAGGAAAATATTTGTTGAAAAACATCCACTTGAATTCCTTCCAATCTATGGAATCAATTTCTTCTTGGGAATTTGTATTCTTTATTAGTGTCCACCACTGATCAACTTCCCCATCAAAACGATAGACTGCCAGTACAACTTTCTCTTCTTCTGAGCACTAGAGGACAGAGAAAATCTTTTCAATGGAGTTAATTCATTATTCTGCGAGGAGGGGATCAGAAGACCCGCTAAACATGGGAGGCCTTTTCCGCATGAAGGATTCTACAACAACTTTCTCTTTTCTGGGAAGAGGAGCGTGTTCCACCTGATTCAAGTTATTATTCATAACTCGAGCCAGCTGAGTAAGTACTACCATGAAGTTTTGAGCACTTACTTCCGTCACATCAGGAATATAATTAGGGCAATCATCACATTGCCTATCACATTGGTTGTTGGAACGTGTTCTTATATTTCCCACCATTAACTAAGAAAAATAACGTATAATTAGAGGTCTTGAACACTTATCTATTGAGCATAGAAAGGAAACTTTGAACATTAAAGGATAAAATTATAAAGAAGAAGTACATCCTAACTTGTGATTCCTTAGGTTTATATCTAGGTTATCCTCAATATATTTCTTAACTTATATTCTTATGGTCTTTTCCCCTTAATAATGGTTTGTACTAAGCTCATGAATCTACCAAAGCATATCCCCCAGGAGTTTCATAACCAATAGTGAAGCAAGGCCCGTTGTCGTGCACCAGTTCTCGTTCGAGTCTATCTCAAAGCGGTGTTTTCGGGTTTTACCCCTAGGATACATCTCTTCCATAGCTGCCTCTACCTGCTCGTATCCAGACAGGGATGTATTTTCTTGATAAACCACTTACTCAATACTCACCAAAATTTTGGAATGTTTTCTAATACTTAGTCTCATCCTTAAGGTTCTCACTAAGGTGCTCTATTCCTAATCTCCAAAAATAACTAGACCATCCTCTGATAGCAACTATAGAGACCTGATCCTTTTACACATAACAAAACATGATTTTAAGCTTAATTACACATCATATTACAAGTCAAGGATCGTTAAGTCTAGTGTATTTTGAAACTAGGTACATAACACCAATAACATGGGGCTAAAAAAACTTCTTTATTTAATCTCCATAAAGAGATACTAACTTCCCTTGAGCTCTTACATCTGCATAGGGTACCCTGGGGAACACATGAACAAAGGGATGAGCTAAAAATCTTAGTAAGGGAAATAAAATAAGAATAAACTTTAAGCACATGAGTTAGGAGGTTTGACATAATGATATTAGAAGCATGAAACATATGGAATCATAACATATAAACATGGGATCATAAAAACATGGAATAAAATAAGCATGGGACCATATAAGCATAGGATTATATAAGCTTAGTTTCATATAGAGGTGAAAGCAACTTTAAACATGACTTTAGTACGAGTCAAAGATAACCGCCAATCTCATTTCCCATAGTAGCACAATCCAAGGCTAACCGCCCAGACCATTTTCCCATAATCTTAACATGAGACATTAACTTTACCCAATGCATTGGAGTGCTATCTGGGTGCACCCATCTAAGATTATTCATGTATATGCTTTCCACATAAATAATCACACATAATCAATCATACATAAACATAATAGTACCTAAGGAAAGAAATGGTCACACAATCACGTCATGAAGCATAATAAAAAGGGATGTAACATACAAGTGTCCATGAAAGAAAGGAATTAAATCATAAATAGACATTAATAATGTATAAAGTCATAAATCATGACAATTGATAAAAAACTTAAGTGATAACATGTAAAAATAGTTTTTAGGAATCTTTGAGTCAAAACATTTTAGTGTAGTTTAAGAAAACATCGAATATCTCTTAAAACAAAAAGAGGCATAATATTTTTTATAAAACCATAAGTAAACCAGGAGTGTTTTCATAATAATAAGACTTATTTTATAAAGACAAAGGTGACTTAAAATAGAGGATATAGTACACTTGATAATAGGAAAGAATTTGGGAAGTTCCCTTAAAACGGGTTCACTTATCGAGAAGTAATGAGGAGAGAATCACTTGAAAGCATGAATATACCCGAAAGAGAGTGATGAAAGAGTCTTGATAAATAAACTTAGAACATGTACACAAAATTTATAGTATGAAAAAGAAAATATAAGATAACATAATTTTGGTAGAAAGGTAGATAAGACAACCCGAAGGAATAAAAGAGGTTCGGGTAGAATTCTTTACGGATTATCGTCATGGTATCGAGAGTACTTGAGGGGGCTTAGTGAGAGAGGAAAGGGAATTATCATCACTTATGCATAAAGAGGTAAGTATGTGGGAGGTGATAAATCATACCCCATAATTAATAATTACACACAACATTTCCTAACATAGTGAACAATCTTAAATAAGGGTGAAATTGAGAGGATCCCTTACCTTAGGTCCATTGGTGTTCTCCACTTGATATTAATGACCTGAATAGTCAAATTAGGTTTATTAATCAATAGTTACAGAACCTTATCTATATGTAAAATATTCATTATATCCTTTTTAAGTTCATTTATACCCATTTTTATTGATTACAAGGTTCGATTTCATTGTTCGGGTCCGTTTGTTTCATTTGTTTTAATGATCGGTTCAATTGTATTTAGGTTCAAATAAATTGTAAGATGAAAGTGGTTTTCCAGAATTGAAGTTATATAAAATTAGTGGACATATAGTAGGTTACATGGTTACAAAATTCATTTGGTTAATTAGATTGAAATAGAACCTTTACATTAAACATTAATGATAAACACTTGAATTAATTTTAACGATTTTCCCCATAATGGTCTTGTTTTGTATTATTGTTTTATATCATGAGTGTATGAGGATTACATAACCTTAAATAGGAAATTTAAATTATATAATAATCTGGTTCAACCATAATATAAATGGTTTCATTACCAGAAACAAAATGATAAAAGAATTTGAAAACACATTATCCTTGATGTCGGTAATTTGACACATCACAGACGATGTTTTAATTCTAGAACGTGAGGGGGAGGGGGAGAAGCATGATGCTTGAAATTTTCCATAAACATTATTAGAATCCATAATATATGAGATTATAGAGCTTTCATGCCTTTTGGATAAGGTAAGGTGAAGAGGGTATAAGAAAATAAAGAAAATGAAAACAAAACACTTGAAAACGAAAGAGGGTTCTTACCCTTTGATCTCCTCTCTTTGAGACTCCTCTTAGGGGCTTTGATTTTGGTCTTTTGGAAAGACCAGAAATACTTGGACGTGGGGAAGGATCTTGGGAGGGTATTTAGGTAGAAATTTGGATAGGCACAAGGCTTTAAAGGTGTGAGGTAAAGAGGTAAGGAGAGGGGGTATTTATAGTGAGGGAGGTGAGGGGTTTCCCAATTGTTTATTCAATAGTTTATTAATTTCCCTCAAGACAAGGAATAGTGATGATTCATTGACCAAAAATAGTAAATTTAGCATGTGAATCCGAAACAAAAGTTCTTACATCATCAGAACATCATCATGACTTCATAATTAATGTATTTTGCTTATTTTGTGAATTATCGTATTTCACTATTCATCAAAATTTCATGTATTTTAGAAAAATCCCAAAAATTATCCCCAACCATTTTAAGATGTTTAGAATCCAAAAATGAAGTCCATTTTTCGAAATTAATTTTCTAAATATGATTATTTTAATATTTAATTAAAATCATAATTCATTATCAAAAACCCGTTTTAATATATTCATTAACTTATTCTAAAATATAGGTATATCATACTTCCAACTTGAATATTATTTTTTTACCACCATAGGTGAGGTTACTATTTATTAGGGTATATCACTATTCACAAGGGTATGCTACTATTCATTAGGGTAGGTTACTATTCACCAAAATTTATTTTTGTTTTATTAGATTCCAAAAAACATCTTGAACACAACTGTGTATGCCAGATTTTTGAAATTCCAAACATAGAAGTGACAAACTTATGTTTAAAGGTCACTTATCACTTAGTAGTTCATTATTATGTGATTTTATGGCATATTTATAAGAAGGGAATTTCCATTAAAAACATTGGGTTGTTACAAATGTGGAAAACTAATTGAGAACACATGCTTATGAAATTGAGATATAATTCTTGTACTATAAAAGTATAGGAGTTTTAGGTAGTAATTTTTTTTAATTAGTGTGTTGTGAAGTGGAGGAAGTGTCTCCTTTTATAAGTAAAGAAAATGGTACTTTTGTTAATACACCTTTACTTTTCAATGATGTCATCACACTATCCAAGTGTTAAATACTCCAAAATTTATAAATAATTGAGTTTGGATGATATTGGGTTTATAAAGTCTCCAAAAAGTATTTTCACACATGGTTTAAAGATGTTTTAATTCATTTTTCTTAGGTTTTTACTTTTACCTTTTGTTTTGTTTTTACGTTGGTAACTAGTTTTTAACTAAGTAATTTATGATTTAATAAAAATATAAAATAACAAATATTACCAAATTAGGGTGTGTTGAACCTAAATTTAATCTCTATTTTTAGTATAATTCAATTTATAAATAATAAAATAATAACTTTTAAATTAAAATATTTTTTATATTGAAAAATATATTTTTAGAAAAACGGTGTTTTAAACATTATGTGTTCTTAATATTATTTTTATTAGTCACCAATTAAATGTGTGTTAATATAATTATATATGTGTTTAAAAATAATGTAATAGTGATCATTTAAAATATATGAATTTAATTTATTAGATAAAAATTACACAATATTAATAAAAAAATTCTTAAAAAATAATAGTTTTACTATTATCATAGTCATTAAGTTTAATCTTAGTAATCATACCTTTATGAAAAAATTTAATTGATCTTATTTAATAATATGATCACGTTGATATAAATTATGAAATCATTAATTTCTGCTAGTGAAGAAAATTAATTTTTTATACAAGCGAATAAAAAGAGTTTTTAGAATAAAATAATACTTATGTTTCCAAAATGATATACATGAGTTTTATAAAAACATAAAAGTAATATAAAATATTTATTTCATATATATATATATATATATATATATATATTACATAAAAAGGTTCAAAAACATTTAATTCATTCTTGTATTATTATAATCTCATAAAAGTGACAGTTTTAAGAAAATTCGTTATTTTTTTTACTATTCACATAAAAACAAATTTTTCTAGAAAAATAAAAAAAAAATCATCTTAAGTTAATATTTTTATTATAAGTCCAAAAATTATTTTCATTGAAATTCAAATTTTAAAATTTATAAATTCAATTTTTGAATAAAATCACAAAATATTATGAAAAATTATTTTTATAGAAAAATATATTTTTAGAATATTAACCATTCTCATTCATATTTACTATAATTTACTACTTAAATTATTATTGACTAATTATTGATATCAAATATATTTTTTCATCCTAAATCACAAGTTTTTTGAAATATAAATTTATATCGCATAAAAATGTAATATTTTAAAAAATACATTTTATGTATAAAATGATCGCATTAGTTATTCTTGCTATATAAATTGAATTTGACAGGTATTAAAGGTACCCATTATATTTATTTCTATAAATATTTTATTAATTAGATACTCCAATTCAATATCACTAATTTAATGGATGAGTTTTAATGACTATACTTAATATTTATATTTTTATCTAAATATATTCTGATTTCATTTTAGATTGGTGTTGTGTGTGGAGAAATCTATCAAACACATTTGATAATTTAAAGGGAGTAATATATTAAAATATTAGGTTATTAAATCCTTGTACCTTTTGGTTATTATATATGTTTAATGTTTGATTCCTCTTGAATTGCTTCCCCTCTGAATTCCTTGACCCAAAATGACCAAGATTTTTTGTTGATCGATAAATGTTAGGTGACTTCTGACTACCTAAAATAAATGTTGATTGGTGATCCTATTATTTTTCTACCAGAGGTAGGATTCATGTATGAGGTTTTCTATGAAAATTATTATAATTTATTAGGGTTTGTTTTGATATAGCATAGGGAAGTGATCTCATATGGGTCTAATTAGTTATATCCTCATGAGTGTAACTATGCTACTCATGATCTTGAGTTGGAAGTAATGGTGTTTAATATGAAGTTTTGGTGAAATTACATTATTAGTGAGTGTTTTATGGTTTTCAAATATCAAAATATAATGAAGTAATTATTTTGTAAGTAGAATTTGAATCTATATTATCATAGTCGGATAGTACTCTTATAGGAATATGGATTTTAGATCTCCTACACCTCGAGGAAAGTGAATATAGTGGATGAAGTGCTAAGCAGGAAGTCACAAAGAGATGTTGTTTAAGTGTCTAGAGATGAGTGGATTTTGATGGAGGAGATTATAGTGATTCATATTGATGTGGGGGATTTTAGTGGAAGAGGTTTCCAATACTAACTAGTAGTAAAATCATCCTTTTTTTAGTTGTTTTAGGAGTTATAGTTTAGAGATCATGAGCTAGAGGTTTGGTGTGATCCTGACATGTGTGGTGATACTCCTAAGGAATGGTTAGAGGATGACAAACATTATGTGTTTTGATAGGGAAGATTTTAGTTAGGTGATTCAAGAAGAGGTTCTTCATGAGTTTCATAGTACTCCCTTTTATGTACATCCTAGTATATCCAAGAAGTATCACGATTTTAAGAGTCGTTTTTTAGGTTAGGTATGAAGTGGTTAGTGGAAAAGTTCATGTTATTATGTTTAGTCTTCTAGCAGGTGAAAGTAGAGAATCATGTTACTAGAGGGTTTTTAAGCCATTGGATACCCCATAAGGTAAACAAGAAATCATATTAATGGATTTAATTAACATTTTACCTCATGATCAAGGAAGATGTGACACTATTTGGGTGATCATGGATCGGTTGTTGAAGTTGGATCATTTATTAATGATTAAGGAGTTAAGTGTTGTGGATTTTGTGAAAAAATGGTATATGGATGAGGTAGTTAAGCTTCATGGGATGTCTAAAACCACCATCTCTAATCTGGATCCTCATTTTATCTCATGAGAATGGGGATGTATTCAGGGTGTTTTTGGATCTTAGATGTACATTAACACTACCTTATATCCTCAGATGTAAGGTCATATAGAGAGGAAAATTCAAACTTTTGAAGACATGTTTTGTACATGTGTTCTAAATATTGGTGATCATGGGTAAATTACCTACCCATGGTTGTGTTTTTTTATAATAACAAACATCAATCTTCCATTATCATGGCTCTATCTAAGGAATTGTACAGGTGAACTTATAGATCTTCATTGTGTTAGAATAAGGCTGAAGAATCGAAGTTCCTTGAACCAGATGTGGTGGATATTATAACCAAGAAGGTGAAAATGATTATAGAGCATATGAATATATCTTTGAATCATCAAAATTCTTATGTATATCAGAGTTGTAGAAATATAGAGTTTGAGTTTAGAGATAGTGTGTTCTAGAAGGTTTCACCTCTTTATGGGAAATAGATATTCAGTTAGAGAAGTAAGAATTACCCTCAGTTTATTAGAACTTTAGAGGTGTTGGGGAATATCTATGTGGTGGAATATCCTTTCTTACTTACCTGATAGCTATACTAGATCTACTGCACCTTCCTTGTGTTGTAACTTCTTCATCATCTTCATGATGACTCACATGTCATTGATTGGGGTGAGTTGGATATATAGGATGAAGTGATATTTATAAAGAGGACAGTTGAGATTTAAGATTTCTTAGAGAATATGTTTTGTGGGAAATTAATTCCATTGGTTCACATTTGTTAGAGTCATAGTGTCTTAGAGTAATGTATAACGTAAAATTTGAGTCACAAAAGTTCATTTAGTATCCTGATCTATTTTAAACCTTGTTGTTGGTCCATAAGAGACTATGTCCACCCTCTCTAGTATTAATTGTTTTAATAATCACAAATCATGTCAAATCCTATTAATCATGTCTAAACATTTCAATCATAATTATTAATGTTTCAGTATGCGTAGTTATGTTTATCTATGATCTCACATAAATTTGTTATATTCTATTGATATTTATTGTAAGATAGTCCAAACCAAAATATTTTCAAAGTGTAACAGACTGAAACTGACAAAATATTTGAGATACCGACACAGATGACCTACTGATACAAATGACTCACCGATGCAGATAACCTACCAATGCAAATGATTCACCGATGCAGATGATCGACTGATGAAAATGACCTACCGATGTAGATGACCCACTGTTAGTTCAAATGACCCATCGATGCATGGTGCTACAGATGCAAGGACTCACCGATAGTTAAAATGAGTCACCGATGCATGGAATGACTAAAAAAATGACACACCGATGGAATGAGTCACCGATAGAAGGAGATACCAATTTCAGACTCACCGATAGGCTATTTTAAATTTATTCTATTTAAAATTATTTCTAATGGTAATATTTTGAGTGTTTTAATGTGACTGATTAATTTAATGTTTTTTTGCAGACATCTTAAATGAGGATGTCAGAAATATGAGGCACTATGTATACCTAAAACACACACATTTTTGGGTTGAAAAAATATATATACCAATAAGAGTGTAGAAACGAAAATATACATAGGCAGAATCACATAGACACATATATAGAATAAAATACATGAATACCTCCAATGAGAAACATACTGAAAAAAAGAACACATAAGGAATTCATCATTCCCTCATGCTGCAAACTAGAGAACTATTGATCATCCAATTTACATCATCTCAATAGAATCCAACAAAATCAAAGGAGAATAACATCTCACCCTCCTGGAAGACAGAACATAATGATCCACGACACACTGATTTCAATGTCTATTTCTTAAAGAGGACTCGAGCTTCAACTATGATACATCAGATAGTCCAGAGCTGAATATAATACCACTAAAATCATATCTAATCTCTCCTTAATATATTTTTCTCTTTTATGTACTATTTATTTAAACTTTAGAGCAGTGTGTGTGTGTACTAAAAACACACACTTTATCCTACATGAAATTGGAGGATACTAGATATCCTCATACAATAGTCTTTTTACACTTGTTCATCTCATGATGAACCCAAAAGAAAATCATTTTCTTTCAAATCTATTGCCTCCAAGAAGAAGGAAAAATTTCAAGATGAAACTGAAAGTTTAGGTAATGAAAAATCATCCGCAGACAGTGATGGGGAGATGGATCGAATAGCCAAAAGGTTTAATAAATTTTATATAAAGAAGAAATTATTTAGAAAGCCCAACTAAAAAGGTAAGTATGATCACAAGGGAAATTGTAAAAAGGATTGGATGAAAGGTGATACTTCTAGTGAAATAATCTGTTATGAATGTAAGAGAAAGGGAAATGTAAAGGCTGACTATCCCAAGCTAAGGTATAAGAAGAAGTATGATGATAAGGACATAAATTATAAAAATGACATGAAGGAAACTTAGAGTGATTTTGAGGACAACTCAAGTGAGTCAGAGTCTTCACATGATGAAAAAGGATGGAAAATCCAATATGTGTTTTATGACAAAAACATTTGAGGTAACCCTTGAGTCTCTTATACAAAGTTATTATTATTATAGAGATGCAAGTGATTATGAAAATTTGAAGAATGAGAAAATGTTTTAATATTTATAAATTCTAGAAGACACTTTTAATGAATTAAAAGATAAATACAAATCTTTAAAGAAACACAATTCTTTGACTACCACTATTAAATCTAAGATTTCTGTGGAAAAAGAGAAAAATTATCAACTGCTTAAGGAGAATAATGAACATAAATTATCAAATGAGAAATTGAAAAAGCATCTAGAGAGATTTAAAAATGGAAAAGAAATCTTAGTTCAAATTCTTGGTAAACAAGTAGATCCTAAGTATACAACTAGAATAGGATACCAACTAAGAAAGACAAATATGAAAAAAACTATTTTTTATCAAAATCTAGAAAATCCAGTTTTATGCTCAGTTCTGAAAAACATTCTGCAAGTTCTAGTTATGAAACATATTCTACTATTTCAAGTTTTTTGGACCAAATAAAGTTTATTTTTAAAATACTTTACATACTGTTTATAGGAAACCCATAAAGGAAATGTGGGTTACCAAATCTCTTATTACTAATGTTACTGGACCTAAAAAAATATGGACATGAAAATATTATTGTGTCTAATATATTTTGTAAGAAAAATTCTTGAAAATCTCATATAAAAGATTATGGTACTTGGAGAGTGGATGTTCAAGACACATGATAGGATATTACTCATGCTTTAAGAATTTGATAAAGATTGATAGTGGGAATGTCACCTTTGGTGATAATTCCAAAAGAAAAATAATTGGCCTCAGCTATATTGGAAACTATAACTCGGTTTTAATTTCTAAAGTACTTTTTGTTGATGGATTAAAATGAAATATACTTATTATCTATCAGTTAGGTGATGATGGATTTAATGTTAAATTTTAAAATGATTCATGCAATGTTTTTAACTCTAAAAATAAGTAAGTATTTTCTGCTCTTAGAAATAAAATTGTATATGTTGTTAACTTAGACTCTTTAATTTCTCAAAATGTTTAATGTTTGAGTTACTTTCAAAAATTATCTTGGCTTTGGCCTAGGATATTAGGACACTTCAATGTACACTCACTTAGAAAGCTTAATAGAAAAGTCTTAGTCACAGATCTACCTAAACTTGAGTTTCTAAATGACAAAGTTTGTAATCCTTTTTAAAAAGTGAAACAGAAAAAATATCTTTCAAACCAAAGAAATAAGTTTCAATTTCTCAACCTCTTAAGTTGGTTTGCATGGATTTGTTTGGACCTTCCAGAGTTTCAAGTCTAGGTTGGAAGCATTATGTATATGTTCTTGTAGATGACTACTCTAGATATACTTGGACCTTCTTCTTGGCTCGAAAAAAGTGAAGATTTCTCTCATTTTACCAAGTATTCTAGGAATGTATAAAATATTAGTGGTCTTAGAATTAAATCCATAAGAAGTGACCATGTCTGTGAGTTTAAAAACCAAGAGTTTGAATCCTTCAGCTCACAAAATGGCTATAGTCATAACTTCTCTGCCCCTATAACACCTAAAAAAATGGTGTTTTATAAAGAAGAAATAGAACCTTACAAGAAATTTCTAGAAACATGATTAGTGATTATGACCTACCTATATAATTTTGGGAAGAATATGCTAATAAAACATTCTATATAATCAATATTGTATTGATTTGACCTATACTTAAAAGAACTCCCTATGATTTGTAAAATAATAGAAAACCCAAGGTTAACTACTTAAATGTTTTTGGTTGCAAAGTCTATATTCTTAATATTAAAAATAATCTAGACAAATTTACCTCCAAGAGTGATGAATGAATTTTACTAGGTTATTAAATTTCTAGTAAAGCCTATAGAGTCTTCAATAAGAGAACCAAATGTGTGGAAGAATATGTACATATCAATTTTGATGAGATAGATCCACATGATCCAAAGAACTCTCTAGAAAATATTGTGGATGATATGTCAAACCTATACATAAATGAAAAATCATTTGAACATCTTGTGATGAAATCTATTGAAACTTTCAGTTTTGTAAATTCTTTAGATTCTAGTCATAATGAACCTGAACCTATTGAAAAACCTGAAGAAACTCTCCCTTCGTTTTCTAGAACTATCAGAACTCTCATGAATCATCTATTAGATGCTATTGTTGGAGATTTAGGCAAAGGAACACAGACTAGAGATTCTCAAATAAATCATGTTGAACATTATTCTTTTCTATCATAGTTTGAACCTAAGAACATAAATGATGCTATCAATGATGAATTTTTGGTGATGGCTATGCAATAAGAGTTAAATCAGTTTGAAAGAAACAATGTCTGAAAACTTATAGATAGACCCAAAAACACCTTGACTATAGGCACAACATGGGTTTTTAGGACTAAAGTAGATGAAGTTGGTAACATAGTTAGAAAAAAATCTAGATTGGTTTCTCAAGGTTATAGTCAACAAGAAGGAATTAACTATGAGGAAACCTTTTAACCAGTAGCTAGACTTGAGGAAATTATAATCCTGCTTGCCTATGCAGTATATCTAGATTTCAAAATTTATCAAATAGATGTCAAGAGTTCATTCCTAAATGGGTATATAGTTGAGTATTTTTTTTTGAACAACCCCATAGTTTTACAAATCCTCATTTTCAAAATAATTTTTTTTAAATTGACAAAATATTTTTATGATTTAAATAAAACTCCAAGAGCTTGGTATGATAGGCTCATCACTTTTCTTATTTCTAAAGGATTTACAAAAGGTATAGCTAATCCTACACTCTTTATAAAAATAATTTCCAAAGATATTTTAGTAGTAAAAATATATGTAGATTATATTATTTTTGGATCCTATAAAAATTATTTATGTATTGATTTTTCAAAGATGATGCAAAGTGAATTTGAAATGAATTTAATGGGAGAACTCAAATTGTTTCTTGGATTTAAAATATTTCAAAATAAATAAGGTATTGCTTTAAATCTAAGTAAATATACTAAGGATCTTTTAAAAATATTTGGATTTGAAAGAACCAAGTTTAGTGACACTCCAATGTGTACCACTTGTAAGTTGGACCTTGATGGAGAAGGAAAATCTATTGATCAAACCACTTATAGAGGAATGATTGGAAGTTTACTCTACTTAACTGCTAGTAGGCCTGACATTATGTTTAGTGTATGCATGTGTGCACGTTTTTAGGAAAACCCAAAAGAATCTCATCTTATTGTTGTTAATTTTTTTTTAAATACCTAAAACATACTCCCAACCTAGGACTATTCTATCCTAGAGGAAAACCTTTTGATTTAGTGTGTTATTCATTTTCTGATTTTGGTGGCTATAAGTTAGATAAAAAAAAGCACCTCTTACACATGTCAGTTTTTGCAAAAGTCTCTAGTTTCATGGTGTAGTAAGAAACAAAATTCGGTTGCATTATCTACTACTGAATTTGAATACATAGCTACTGGAAGTTGTTGTGCAAAAAATTTTTAGATGAAACACACATTACTAGATTATGGATATCAATCGAGAAATGTCCCTATAAATTGTGATAACACAAGTTCTATTAATATTTCTAAGAATCTTGTTTCACATTATAGGATAAAACAGATTGATTTAAGGCATCATATTTTGAGAGACCATTATAAAAAAGGTGATATAAATTTAGAGTTCATTGGAACTGCACATCAGCTTGCTAACATTTTCACTAATCCATTGAACCCTGAAAGAATGAACTACATCAAGAATGATTTAGGAATGATCAATCTATATGACCTTATCTTGATATTCCTTTGACCATTTTAAGTGAAGTTTTCATACCAACACTAATAGTATGAAGATGAAAATGTCATGCCGACACTGATAACTTTGTCATACCGATACAGTTGTCATGCCAACACCAATGTTATGTCATGTTGACATAGTTGTTATGCCGACACGATTTTCATGATGACACCAATACATTATTATGATGATACCTTGTCATGCCGACACCAATGCCTTGTCAATCCGTCATCATTAGTGTTATGAAAAATCTGTCATACTGATAATGATGACTCACTATTTTATATATGTTTTATGTTTTTACCAAAATGATGTTTTTTCATTGATTTGGTTGAAACCGGTTCAAGATTTTATGATTTTGTGATTTCAAAAGCCCTAAATGATATAAATTTGAATCATTCCACTCTACTCTTTTACCCTGTAGAGACCCCGACCCCAGAAACCCAGGAGTCGGTGCCTTCTGAATATGATGTGTTATCTTAAAATAAAACACACTTTGTTAACAACACATCATGTCCCATACAGAGGATCGTGTGTGGTTCAGGTTCTGGGAAACCAGCAACTTCTGAAACAATTCATCTTTTAAAAGCTGATACCTAAAAATTTTAAATCAAAACATAGGGTGAGCATTGAAATACTCAGTAAGGGGGTTTTTAAAAAGAAATTAAAGCAGTGTAACATTTGAAAACATTCTTTTAAAAGAATTTGAACATCCACTAAAGGAAGATTGTAACACATAACATAACAATGATCAATCAAGGTTTTCAAGAAGAACATGAAACAATTATGTTAATTCTCGAAGGAGTAACAATGGTTATCATAAACAAGTATGACATGTGACTTACTTAAGCATAAATTAAACAGTTAAAAGTAATGCATAATCAGAGTTGCGCATAAAGGAAAAAACAAAATTTTCATATGCTGGTTACTATTCTATTAAGTGATAACACCAATCATGCTCCAAGATTATACCAGTGAAATAAGAACTTTATGAAAACTTAAAAGGCATCAGTCGTGAAAGAACTTTATCTTGGAAAGAACTTGTTACATAACTAAAATTATGTGGCATCAACATTCAATATTGACAATCATTTCGTTTCACCAAGGTCCATCCCCAAGGTGTCATTAAAATTACCAAGGTTATTCACCAAGGTATCAGTCTAAAAGGTCATCTCTAGAGATTAAGTCTTTACCCAATGCATTGAAGCGCTATTAGGGTGCACCCTTAAATTTTCCTTTATTATCATGTGAGCCACATCATTCATGCTTTACTTAAATCGTTTGTATATTCAATATGTCCCATCCACCTTTAATATCTCATTCATTTTCATTTTACCCAAGGTGTCCCATACCACTTTGGGTAATCTAATTTATTAGCTCATTTAGTGATATTTCATACGCATGCATTATATACAATAATAAATAATGAACCACCACAAATTTTGCTAATACAATGTATGATAGTTAACTTTGCAACATCTCTCAATAACTAATCAAAGGCATACATGGCTTAGTACAACATCCTTTTCACTAAATCATATAAAATAATGATATACTAAATGATGAATCTTTGTCATTATAAATCCATGTAAAAAGGAATGCTTAAGGAAAACACTTGAAATCAGTTACGGTGATAAATGGTCCCTTGAACCAAAATACATATTTTATCATAAAACTCATCAGGGAAATGTTAGATAGACCTCTTTATTAAAACATATCCATTTGTGTGTATTTTAAAAACATGTTGGTTTAGAAATCACACAAATCATATCTTAATAAAATATTACCCGCATCAAAGAATAAATTAAGTCCTGTTATTTATAAATTAATATAATGGGGTTTAGAAATTATTCCTATAAATACATGTACACGTACCTATATATACCCAAAGTGTATATATGGGTTTTACATAATTCAAAAACAAACTCTATTAAATCCCTTTGGTAACTGAAGGTTTCCAACCATAAATTGATTACATGGTTGAAAACTAAATCCATATAAGGTTTTTCATAAATGTAACCATAGTTATAAAATTTTGGTTTTGCAAACATAACTACAATTAAACTAAAAGAACATAGTTTGAAAATAAAAATTTTATTTAAAGATTGATACACAAAATAGGCCGGGTTAGGTTATGAAAAAAAAATTCGTGAAACTTTATATATACACAATAAACAATAAATATAAATTTTTGGTTTTGGAAAACTGTAAAAAAAAACTGTATATATACCGTATGTAAAAAAACAATACACAACCTGAGGGGTTTGTATTGTGTAAATGTACATATACACACTATGTATACCATCCATATGAAACTTTATATATACAATGTACAAACCGATGGATTTGTATTATGTAAATAATCATATATAAACAGTATATACCGTGCTTAGGTTTCTCAAAATGAAAGAAAACAAAGTATATAAGCATCCTTACATATGCACCCTACTGAAAACACGAAGGCCAAAACATCGTGGAGGAAATAAAAACCTATGGGTTTACATTAAGTATATATATATATACGTATATAAACTGAATTTACTGAGAGTATATAAAAAGAAGATTTCCTCCAAAAAGAAGGCAAGCAATGCAAGGACCCTTACTCATGCACCATGCGGTAGCAAAACCATTGAAGGCCATACAACCCGAGGGGTATACACTTGATTTTATAAAGTACATAAACTGTATATATACACACCAGGGTAAAAAGAATGGAGGTTTTCTCCGAAAGAATGCATGCAAGAACCCTTACAGTGCTTGAGGAGAAAGCTCGGACCAGGTGCACCATGCTGGGTTGCTGGGAGTTCGTGGGAGGGAAGGAGGA
Source organism: Viscum album (assembly GCA_963277665.1). Lineage (NCBI taxonomy): Eukaryota > Viridiplantae > Streptophyta > Magnoliopsida > Santalales > Viscaceae > Viscum > Viscum album. The sequence goes on along the minus strand of OY728160.1, from coordinate 1,444,763,101 downwards.
GGAACCGCCGCGGTTTCATGAGGCCAGAGGCGTTTATATAGGCCTCGGTATCTAAAGGTGACTCGACCCAAGAGGCTAGACCGACGTGGGGAAGATGGGAAAACAGATACCTAGGAGGGGGGTGTTCGGAAGTCAAGGGGAGCAGTGCGGGGGGAGAGGCCGAGGCGTCCTTGCGCAGGCCTACTGGTCGGGTGCTGCTTCGAGGAAGAAGATGATGGGGGTCGACGCGGTAAAGGAAAGGACGACCGGGATTAGATCTCAGGGAAGATCGAATGGCCGTGGGAGTGGTTGGGGCGATCGCGCAGCTAAAAGGGAAGGACGGTCGAGATCGACACGGGAGTCGATCGGATGGTTCTGATTGCGCGGAACGCATCCCACATCGAAATGCAACGCGGTTGAGGCACGATTTAACAAATAAGCTTCGCCGCTCCCGATGCAATAACACAAACACACACACACCGAGGCCTTATACACGGTCCCCATGCGGGATTTGGCCCACCTCTACGCAACGCGCACCGCGGGCCTTATACATGGGCCCGCGTGCGACTGGACAAACCCATGCTCGAACCGGGCCTCGGTACCTGGTTGGACACCTCTGGTCCCTTGGGGCCTGGTCTCGGCCTAGAGGGCTTGTCCCTTAAGGGATTCCCTCAGCTTGGCCGGGCCCCCGACATAATTTTTTGTTAAAAACTTATTTAAATTTACAACAACCAAAATAAGTATGCTTTAAAAAAAAGTAGTATATGTATTTGTTCAAAATGAGTTAATATAAAAATAAATAGTTTTAACTAAAAATCTAAATCTTTTTACTAGATTATGTAAAATATTTCATATCAACATAATTTTTAATAAAAATTTATTTAGACTTTTGAAATAACTAGTTTAAGTATACTTAGTTCAAAATAGTGTGTAATATAAATATTTGTACAACAGAGTAAATATACAATAAAACAAATAGTTTTAACTTAAAAAATTAAATCCCTTTTCTATAAATCTTTTAAAAGATCTACCTCTCATATTTTTTATACAAAAACAGTATAACTATTTGGATCTTTAAAATAAAATACTATTTGTTTTAAAACTATGATTCTTTTGTGAAACATATTATAATAGTTGAAATATCATGAAATTATAAGAGCATTAAAACAAGTTTTCATAAATTTATCAACGGTACCCAAAGGTTGTTTTGAAACCCAACGACTATATATCTAACGGTCATATCTCTAAGAGCCATTATAAAAGAAGGGTCATTTTACAAAAACAAAACACTTGAACCAGAAAGGATGGCTCTCCTCATACCATTGGTGTTGAGTATGTGTGCCGTGGCTCTGGCTGTTATATTTTTCACACTGATGGACCCTGAAGACGACGACTATCCGATTACTCGAGTTTTTATTCTTAGTAGTCTTGTTGTGGCTGTGTTAGGTCTTGTGCATGGTATTTTCAATTAGTTGGGTCTCGTTGCAATGTAACTTTTAAATATATACCAGTTTACTATATTCTTCATGTTTTATTTTGTTTCAAGTTCTTTAATAGTACTCAAAGAATAAAATAAAACAAGATACATCATTAAAAGAACGACAAATAAAACAAGATACATTACTAAAAGCATAACTTTGTTCACTTGGGCCAGTTCATAAAACCTGGGGCGTCCCATACCCCTACACTCTCTCGGACTTTTCTCTCTCTACCCCCAACCTTTTAATTTCTGACCTATAGACTGAACTGTTGGAATCACACATGTGAAGCAAGATCTTGATGGTGGAGAGTCTTGTGCTTCTAAGATATAGAAAGGTGAATTGATCAAATCTTAATAACTTATAAATCCTGCTCTGGAAAACCATGTTGTAACTCCAAAAAAAGAAGTTCTTGCAGAATGGTTATTAGAAATAAGGTCTATGCTGCTCAAGGTACTACAAGATCAAGGATGTCTTGAGTTGTTATCATATAATGAGATACCCTTTTACCTAAATCTAGTTAATAAATTTTACATGAATATGGATTTCTTGTTGGAAGGAATTGATGTTGCATTGATCAAGTATGTAGTATGAGGAAAGATAATCACTTTATCTTCAAGATAATGGGATTAATGTATTAAAGTCCCTCATGAAGGTGTATATGATGATTATCAAGGTACCTCTCCACCTGAGTTTGATTTTTTTTTCTTTGATATAACTCTGAAGGATCTTACTAATAATGACGAGCACAGGAGACCCATTACTACAGAGATAACTGGAGAATGTAGAATCTTGTTTAAGTTTATTCATCATTAGATCTATCCCAAGAAAGGGGAATTTTCTTCTCTGAAGTATCAAGATGTTAACATGGTTTATCTTCTAAGAAAAGGGATCATGGTAAATCTGGGTAGATACCTTGATGTGCACATGAATTAAATGATCAAACCTTACGGAAAAACCAATTCCCTATTTTATCCAAGAATGATCTCATCTATGCTAAAACGAAAAGTCTATGTAAATGAAGGAGAATAAGCTGTTTCTGAGTGCAGTGGGATATTCCTTAGTAAATATATTTGTAAGAGGATGAAAATCAACTGGAACCCATGGAAGATATAATGGGTTGGATATGAAGATAAGATCTATGATAAGTTCAATCCAGCGGACTATCCAACTAGGAAAAATAATATGGATGATCCTATTCTGGGACCAAATGAGGAATATTTTTACTCTTTAGAAGAAGAAGAAGATCCTACCACTCCGATTAGAGATCAAGGGCCACCTATCGATGATAGGAGTGATCCTAACACCACTAAACCACGAAAAGATTTTTCCTCTGGACCTCCTAGTCCTCCACTTGACTTTCCCTTTGATGATTCCACTCTTTAAGATAATGGGGATGAGGATACCAAAGCATCAAGTAGTGTGGAATATGTAGGTAGATCCAGTGGCTCTGAAGAAGAAGAATAAAGTGAAGATGATGAATGTGGCAGTGGTAGTGAAGAGGAATATGGTGAAGAAGATGATGATAGAAATGGAAATTAAGAGCATGTATCTGGATATGATGATGATGAAAGTAGTGAAAGTGATAATGACCATCATAAAGATGTTCAAGGTGAAGATGTTGAAATGATTGAAGGTATGAATCAAGCTTGGTTGGAAGACCTCCTGAAGCTGTTGTTGAAGTAAGAGAAAATGATAAAGTTTTTGTTGAAGTGGAAGCTCAAGATATTATTGTACATCATTTAGTTTATGAAATAATAATAACTCATGTTGAAGATGAGAAACTAGTTAGGGGAGCTCAAATTGAGGGGGATCCTTAAGAAAGATAAGATCAAGCTAGTGAAGAGAATAAACTTGGAAGAGTAAGACTTGATACTCTCACTCCTATGGATGATGATGTAATGGTTGAATGGGAAAGGGATATTGGGTATGTATCATTAGGTTTAGATTATGAGGACTCATATGATGAAGTGTTTGTACCTGTTGTAAGGGAATCAGTGGCTGAGACCCTTCCCAATGAATCTTTCACTAAAGTAGATTTTGAAAGGTTTAAAGAAGAAGTATGTTTAGTTGTAAGTATATCTATTCAATATCAGATGGTACATGAGATTCAAATGGCTATAAGAGAAAACACTAAGATGAGTGATGAATTACACTCTCTCAGATCTTTAATAGAAAAAACGAGGTAGTCTGGGAAATCAGTTTCTGTTCTAAGTCAAATAGTAGGTATAATTGAGGCTGATGCAGTTGATGTTGCAAAGAAAGTGATAGAGGAGATTCAACCCAAACTAATTACAACTGTTAAGAAAATTGTTGCAAGTACTTCCAAACTGAAAAAATAAATTAATGGGATTTCTTCTGCAATAAATAATTTGACCTCAGAGTATACATTTTGTGTGGAGACTATTCTTAAAAATTTGAATACTCATACCTCATCTCCTACTGATATTCCTTCTAACTCTATTCAGACTTCCCAGACTCTAGATATTGAGACAGTTTGAAGTATTTTCAAGGAAGAGATTCAATATCTATTAGGTGCCTTTGGTTTTGAACGTCCTTCTAAAATTGAGCAGAATAATGATCATCTGCATGATATAGTTAAATTGTATACCAAGGAAGCATCTTCCACTTAGGAAGAGCTTACAAATAGGATTAATTCATATTTCTAGAATATTTACTCCAAGAACCAGTTGAAAAGTCACTTTAATTATTTAGAATATAATTTTACATTACCCCCAATTACAAAATCATTCAAATAACAAGTCAAGAAATTGAAATAAATCACTCCTATTTTTAAAAAAATCATAGAGAATAAGGATGAATTTGAGAAAGAAATGAAGTATGGTGGTGAGATTATTGAGGATTTAATCAAGATGTTAAAGCCATACCTTCATGTCCAATGTGAAGCAATTGTAGTGCCTATTGTCTCACCTTTTGGACCTCATGGATCAGTGCCTCCACCTCGAATGTCAGTTTCTCACACTTTTTCTTTGATTCACCCAATGATCAAATAATATATTCAACCTCTTGTGTTGTCCATAAAAAAACCTAGCCTTGTACCTAATGTTCTTGAAGGAGTGAACCTACATCCTATGAAAATTTATTCAGACCCTCCAACTTCTCAACCATTGCCACTTGGACCATATATTGATCCCTCTGATAAAGGGAAGGACCCTATTAATCCTCAACCATATAATGGATCATTCTTTGATAGGGGTGTTTTCTTGACTTTTGTTATTTTTATAAGGACTTGTAACCCCTTGTACTTTATTGATTAATTGAATTTTTTGGTCTTGTATTTAATCTATTTCCATTTTATCTATTACTTTATGATAATTTTTATTTTCTTTACTACTTTTTTCTTTTTGGTAATCCAAAAATGGGAAGAAATGGTTTGGCATTATCATTATTACTCTTATATCTATTATTTTATCTTTGATAACATTACTCTTTAATTTAAATCTGAACCTTATCTATATTAACAACAATCATAAATAATGGGATATGATAAGAAGAATGATTTTTTCCATGTCAAATGATTATATTGAATAATTCCATGATTTGTGATCATAAAAAAGGGGGATATTGTTGGCTCGTAGGAGACTGTGGCCACCCTCTCTAGTATTAATAGTTTTAATAATCACAAATCATGTTAATTCCTATTAATCTTTTCTAAACATTTCAATCATAATTATTTATGTTTCAGTATGTGAAATTATGTTTATCTATGATCTTGCATAAATTTGGTACATTCTGTTAATGTTTATTGTAAGATAGTCCAAACCAAAAATATTTTCTAAGTGTAACGGACTGACACTGATAGAAGAGATGAGATACCGACAGTTCAACTGATTCATAGACGTAGATGAACTACTAATGCAAATTAATCACCAAAACAGATAACCTACTGATGAAAATGACTCACTGACGCATATGACCTACTTATTCAAATGACATACCGATTCAGATGACCTACCATCAATTCAAATGACCTACCGATGCATGGTGCTACCGACGCAAGGACTCATAGATAGTTAAAACGAGTCACCGATGCAATGAGTCACTGATTCATGGAAAGACCGACAAAATGACACACTTATGGAATGAGTCACCAATAGAGTAAGATACCGGCTGAAGACTCACCGATAGACTATTTAAAATTTCTTCTTTTTAAAATTATTTCTAATAGTCATATTTTGAGTGTTTTAATTCAAATTATTAATTTATTGTTTTTATGAAAAAAATCTTAAATGAGGATGTCAGAAATATGAGGTATTGTGTCTACCTCAAACATGCTCATTTTTTGGATGGAAGAATATATATACAAAGAAGAGAGAAAAAAATAAAAAATACATAGACAGACTCACGTAGACACATATAAAGAAGAAAATACAAGAAGACCTCCCACAAGCACCACACTGAAAAGAAGAACACACGAGGAATTATTCATTCCCACTTGATGTGAACCAGAGAACTGCTGATAATCAATGTTCCATCATCTCAGCAGCATCCAAGAAAATAAAATGAGAAGATCATCTCACCCTCCTAGAGGATATAACACAGTGCTCTATGACACTCTATTTTCATTTTTTGTTTCCAGAAGAGGACTCAAGATTCAACTCTGATACATTAGAGAGTCCAGAGATGAATTGAATACCACTCAAAGAATCTCTAATCCCTCCTTAATATATTTTGCTATATTTTTCACTATTTATTTAAAATTTCAAGCAGTGTATGTGTATTTACTAAAAACACACATTATCATTTAAACTAAACTAAAGGATACTAGATACCCTCAAATGGAAGTCCTTTTACACTTGTTCATCCTATGAAGAACTGTGGAAGAGGTCCTGTGTGACCTAGTAGTCTTTGTTCCCACGTAAAACTGTGGAAGAGGTCTTATGACCTAGAAATTCTATGTACTATTGTGTTAACCTCGATCCAGGGTGTGTATCAAAATATTTATGTATATAGATTTTCTAGTGGAAGGCGATCACCAAGTTGAGAGGAATAAGTCTCTGCTTGAGACTGAACTTATGGTTTTATATCTGCTGTGTTTTAAATTTAGTCTTTCTCTGTTTTAATTCATTTTTCAGGAAACTAAATTTTACTTTGATAGTTAGTCTTATATAGTAGTTATAACTATTTTTCCTTATTAGAGTAGTTTGAAAAGTTATATCAATATATCATATTGTTATAAATGAGAATTAATCAATCTTCTAAGAAACTATTTGAACATTCAACCTATTATAATTTTACTACTTTGTTTAACTGACCAGTTGTATTTTAAATTGGGGGAACCTTTTAAATAAAAATTTTAACAGAAATTTTTATAGGAACTCAATTCAACCCCCTCTTGAGTGTCCAACTCCATCCAACACTTGTTTTTCCTTGATGATTGAGATGTTTAATTTTTTGATGATTTGATTGAGGTTATTTTATTCTTAAGCTGAGTTATGTTTCAGTTATGGTGTCTATATAATAATTAAAATTATCCCATCTCAATTGCATGAGTTAAAAAAAATATTGTACTATAATATAGCCACATAAACTTTTAGGTTTTGAGTTTTATAGAATTGGGATAAAATATTAACTAACACAACACATGTTCTTTTTATCAAATTAATATTTTTCCAATTATTTTAAAACTAATTTATATAGATAGAGTCTTAAAAATCTCCCAAAAATTTAAGACATCAAAAAATATTTTATACATTTGATACTTTTCCTATTTTTATAACCCTATTCTAGATTTGTTCTGTGTATACGCCTAACTTCTTTGGGACTTTAAACTTTCTATTGAAAATATCCTTAGAAATGAATGGATTAGACTATATAATTGATACCAAAGTCTTATAAACTTCAAATAGGATTCTAGGATGATTAAAATTTCATATTTTTTTAAAGGAATTTGAATTAATTCATGTGGCATGAGGGGTTGAAGTTCCTACTTTTATAAGTGAAGAAAAGGGAACGTTTGTGAATAGCACTTTACTTTTCAATGACATTACTACACTATTCAAGGGTCAATGACTATAAAATTTAGAAATAATAGATTTTGGGTGATCTTAGTATGATTAATTCTTAACCAAATATTTCCAATCATGTTTTAAACATGTTGGAAGCTATTTTTTCTTAGGTTTTTTACTTTTTACTTTTTATTGTTTTTACCTCTGTAACTAGTTTTTAGCTAAGTAATTTATATTTTAATAAAAATATAAAATAAATAATCTTTCAAAATTTGGGTGTGATAAACCCAAATTTTATCTCCATTTTATATATTTAAATGTCTAAATAATATAAAATTAACTTTTAAATTAAAACATTTTATATATAGAAAGATAGTTTTTTGTTAAAAATGGTGTTTTAACCGTTATGTGTTCTTAATATTATTTAGCATCGAATAATAATTGAATATATATTAATATAATTATATATGTGTTTAAAAATAATATTAGAGTCATTATTTAAAATATATCAATTTAATTTATTATATAAAAATTATATAATATTAATAAAACAATTATTTAAAAATAAGAGTTTTACTATTATCAAGGTCACTAATTTTAATCTTAGTAATCATAAGTTTATGTACAAAATTAAAATTGAAATTATTACATAATAAGATCATGTTGATATAAAATATGAAACCCATTTTGATAGATTTAATTTCTAAAAGTGACCAAAAGTAAGTTTTTATATAATCAAATAAAAATGGATTTTTGAACAAAATATTACTCAAGTTTCTAAAATGTTACACATGGATTTAATATAAAACATAGTAACATAAAATAGTTTATTTGAATTATAAATTTATATATTTATTATAAAGGATTTGAAAAATATTTAGGTTGTTCTTTTATTATAATAATGCCATAAAAGTGATGGTTTTTAGAAAAATCGATATTTTTCACTGTTTACCTAAAAACCAATTATTTCAAAAAAATAAAAAAAAATCATCTTAAGGTATTATTATTATTATAAATACGAAAAATAATTTTAATTTTATAAATTAAGATTATAAAATTTATAAATTCATTATTTGAATAAAATTTAAAAAATTAATGATAAACCATTTTTATTAAAGATGACATTTTCAAATATTATGTGCTATTATTATTTTTTAATATCATTTACCAAAAAAATGGTGTGAAATAATTATTAATATAAAACATAATTTATCATTATTAATCATATGTTTCTTGAAATATAAATATATATCGCATAAAAAGGAAATTTTTAGAAAATTAATCTTTGAAACAATAAATGATCTTATTAGCCATTTTAAGTAAATTAATTAAATTTAATTCATATTAAAAGTAGAATTTATGTTATTTGTACATATATTTAATAAGTTGGTTACTCTTTTTCATTCATGTTAATTCAATGACTAAGTTTTAATGGCCGTACTTAATATTTATATTTTTATCTAAATATATCACAGTTTAGTTTTAGTTCGGTGTTGTGTGTGGAGAAAGATATTGAACAAATTGAATTATTTATAGGTAATAATATATTAAAATATCATGGTTTTACATTCCCCCTTAAATAAATTTTAACCTCGTAATTTTAATTATCACCCATAGATGAGAGTAGGTGAAGGTATTCTTAAGATATTTATCATTTGGGATATAAATTATAATATGAAATCCACCATACTCTTGTAGTCAATATCAGGTTACTTATATTTCCTCAAACAACATTAATATTTCATATAATCATATACTCAGGTATGTATATACCATAATCATAAATTCTATAAAATATACCTTTCCTAAAATAATATGAATATCTAATACATTAAACCATAGTGAAATCATATATTCTTTCAAAAATTAACAATATCATTAACTCTCAAATGAAATTAGCCACTAGTTCATAAGGTTACACACTAGACAATATAATACTACCAAAAATGAGATAAAATCCACCAAAGATATCATGTATCACATTTTCATTAAATCAATAATCAATTCCAAGTCTATCAATACTATCTAACTCACTTTTCCCAAAATCAATCAACCCTTTTTTACCGTAACATCAAGAATATTTTAAACCTATGAGTTATCCATACCTAAATTATGTGTTCTATAATAGTTATCCCAAAAAATATAGCCTTATCATAAAATCACCTTTCATGGTTATTGATACCATTTAATATATGTTTCCAAATCCTTAACGAAAAACTACTAAAGAACAATCCTTAGATGTTTCACATAATCCACATAAATTTTAGAATATACTATAATATCGTAAATAAATATCACTCAAAAATGAAAATATATAAGAGTTTCAATATTTAATTTATTATACAATATCAATCCCACTACCTTAGGTAAGACTAGGAAACTCACCTTTTCCATCATAATAGTAATATACTAAAATTCTCAACCCTTTATGTATGTTTCCTTATTAACAGTTTCATTTTTTTGATCCCATTTCAACCAAATAATAAAACCAAAATGTTTATGATAATATCTATAATATAAATATGAAAACAAAAAATCCAAATACATTTCCCCCTATGATACCTTCATTTTTAACATATAATGCTTCCAGGTCAACCTATGTCTCTCTTTGTTGTAAACTGGGTTATCCATGGTAATTTTTCAATTAGGTTCTATAACCTAATTAGATAACATCGTAACTAAATCCATCATAATGGTTCATAAATAGAATAAAAATAACCAAAGCATATCTCCCAAGAGTATCAAACTAGGAGTGAAGTTAGGAATTTTTTTCATGCACCAGGTGACAATCAAGATAATACCCAATCACCATTTTTTGCATTTATTAGCCCTAAGTACATTAATGTGAGAGACTGCATACAATTTTAGTATCCATATAGGGATATAATTTCTAGTATAACCACATAATCTCTAATTTACCAAGAATTTAGAAAGTTATACTATACTTTGAATTATCACCTTGACTTGTCCCCACAGTCTTCACTAAAATTATATTTTCTTTGTTCCCAGGAGACAAGATTGTGTTTTTTCAAAAGGCAGTTTTTAGAGAGGTGAGACTATCTCTCTCTAAAATTATGAATATTTTTGGGTTCCTTTGTGCTTTCTCTTGATCTCACCCCTCATGGAGGATTAATTTATCATGCCTGGGAGGTTAGAATCACATTTATTCGTGCCTCTTTGTGCAAAGCATTCTATCACGGACCAAGATCATATCGCCCACAATCAAAGAGTCAAAATCCTGGATGCAGGTTTTCGAAATCAAATTCTTATCAAGAGAACCTAGGGGATCTCTTTTCTAGATGCTCTGAAGGGTACCGTACTGGGAAATGATGATGCATCGATGGTGCCTCTCTTAAAAAATGTTGACGATGGCGGCTACTTGGTGGAAGTGGACCTGACTACTCCTTTACAAGGCACTCAAATGTGAAAATATTCTATTATGGGCCGCATATCCTACCTCAAAGGTGATCATCCCTAGAACCTTTCTAATTTACATTCGCATATTTATTACTATTGGAATTTCTCAAATTGGAAAATGATACTGATAGGAAAAGGGTATTATCATATTTTGTTAAGAACATAAGAGGATCTTGATAGAGTTTGGAGGACTGGAAATCTGAATTTGAGACCATGTTTTCTTAGATTATCTGAGTGGGACTTTTCTTTCAACCCACAAAAATATAGGTTTACAATGGAATAGGTTTGGATTAGACTTCATGGTATGAATTGGTTCTTTTGGCATCCAAAAATTTTAAATGACATTTTCTCCTGTATAGGAACCCCTCTCAAAATATATCATAGAACGTTAAATACTGACTTAGGGATTTTTGCGAGGGTGATGATTGAAATAAACCTCGATTAAAAATTTCCTAATTCTATTACCTTGAGTAAAAATAATTACAAATATGAAATCAAAATAGAATATGAACGTAAGACCCCCTTCTATGATCTCTATAATATCATTGGTCATAACATTTATAATTGTAGGGTGGTTAGGAAACAAGTTAATCCACAAATTGAAAATGAATGGAAAGAATTTAAGAAAAAAAATAAGGATAAAGCTCCCATGATAGAATTACCAAAAGAAAAAAAGAAAAATGAAGTATGGGTAAAAAACACACAATTTTACACTCTTAGGTGTCTCCTCAGGTGTCACTTGGGATGATGTTGCTGAAGAGGAAGAAAATTTCAATTTGGACCAAAATTTTCTAGTTGAATTAGAAACTCTAGTTCTTGATACCATCAGACTCTCCAACCAGGAACTATAGAGAGAAGATATTGATACTTTTGAGAAAGTATCATACTCTAAATCCAACAATGATGTTACTAAACTAGGTAGGGGGGATAAATTGTCTCCACCTATTCAAATAAAATTCAATTCTTGTAGTGCTTCCACTGCACCTAGTCATAGAATAGGTTTCTAGGGGTCAATTTGTAACGCCCCGACCCCAGAAGACCGGAGCTGGTGCATTATTTTAATACATTGGCATGATTACAAGGAATAAAGTCCTGAAAGACCAATCAGTTTAGTATTCTTGGAAAATAGATGACATACATGAACGTTACATTACACATTAGAAAATAAAACACAACATAAATGATCCCTTAAGAACTCCATTAATCACATAGCTTAACCCTGCTTATCAATCATAATACACTTCTTGGAATCCTGGGAAAAATAAAACATATAAAGGGGTGAGATCAAATGCTCAGTAAGGGGAAGAAATACAGTGGAAGATAACATAAATATTAGTCATGGTGAATAATTGAAAATATATGCCTTTACAAATAATAAACATGAACACTTTTATGGCAGGAATATGAACTGAGTAAATAATGCCATAATAAAACATATTAATGGGTATTCTACTAGTTGAATAACCACATGAACCATCAATATTATTTTCATAATGAGGGAATGAATAATACCAGATTTTAATTTCTGTGTCAAGGACTTGTGCCAGAATCTATGGGATAACTATAACCAGACCCCAACCCGAAGAGCCTCTGTAACCAGACTCCATCCTGGAGAGCCTCTATAACCAGACTCCAACCCAGAGAGTCTCTGTAACTAGAATCCAACCCAGATGGTCTGCTGTAACTAGACTCCAACTCGGAGGATCTACCGTAACCAAACCCCAACCCGGAGGGCTTACTTTTACCGGTCCCCAACCTGGAACATACTAGTCCAATACATTCATCATAAGAAAAGGTTGAAACATAACATAAACATTCGTATTAAAACTAGCATACGAAATGTCAATACATTAACCATAAATCATGAATGGAATAAAAATAAATCATCCAAAGTCATATATATCACAAAACCTTAAATAAAATATGAAAGATTTGTATAATAATAAATCAACTTCAAACAAGTTTAAAATCCAACAAAGGATGTTGACATAGATGAAAATGATTTGTAAAAATCTTTGAGAGAAATATCTCTTTTACATGAAACCATTTAAAATTAACACAATTTAGAAAGTAAGACATTTAAAGACATTTTTTAATCAAATTTTCTCATACCACTTTGAAACTTTTGAAAGGAATTAACATTTTAAAAATATTCATGTCCATATAAATAAATCATTAAAAACCATTTTGGAAACATGGACATTAATGAGAATGATTTAGAAGAATAAATATTTAAAACATTTAAAATGATGTTTTAGTAAAAATTACCTTAAAAATAATACCTTTGAAAAATATTTTATGAAACATGGACATGGATAATAAATATTTCCCAGTAGATACTTACATAAAAACAACCTCGAATAATAAAGAGATTGTGAAATTAAACCTTACCTTGCACGTTCCTTTGGTCGAGGGTACGTTTAACCTCCTGTATAATGACTATAGTATGTTATTAAATTATTATAGAACCATATTAATATTTATTATATCATAAATTATTCATTTATGACTTTATACTACCCATTTTATAATGATTTCCATGTTACATTAACATTTCAGGTAATAAATGATTTCATTATCGTACGTGTTTTATCTTGTTATTCTTGATCCTATCATTTAGATCATGATTTACATACATCAAGAATATAACACATGATTTATATATCATTTATATTTAGAATATAAATATTTATAATAGATATATATATGAAATATAAAACACCGTTTATGGAGATGGTATGTCGTACATACACATAAATGTTGTTTCCGTTTTCATATCGTATTGAACAGAACTAAGTGAATAAGATATATGTGAGTATATACATATACATATACATATATATATATATTTCCAGTATAATTATTATGTCATATATTACATAATATTTAATAATATATATTTTTATAATCATTGTTGAATGGTGAACATGGAAATGAATCTCATCTCGTTCGTGGAGACGGTAATCCGTACATACGCATGAGCGACAATATCATTCTTTTGATATTAAAATCATATATAATTGGATGTTATATAATATATACAGAATAATTATCATGCTATATTTATTATTTACATCATTTATACTCATTATTATACCCATCAAAATAATAATGTATTGAATAACAACTACACCATGACGTGGAGACGGTAAGCCGTACGTACGCACGTATGGTGACATGTCATTCATAGAATAGATGAAATAATGAATATGGTTGTAACATATTTATAATAACATCAAATTATATAGAATATATGGGATTTATTATTTTATAATTTAAACAACAAGGAAAGAATAAGTGGAAGAAGAAAAGAACTTGAAAGAGGTGATGAAATATTTACCTCTTCTTCGGGTTCTTCCTTTTGATTTGATCAAAAGGGCTCCTTAGGTTGGATTTATGACTAAAGGAAGACCTCTAGGATGAAGGGAGGAAAATTGAGAGGATATTTGGTTAGGGTTTGTCTGAGCCAAATGGCTTTGGAGGTGTGAATTTGAGAGAAGGGGAAGTGTCCTTTTATAAGTGGGGTGAGGGGCACCTTAGGAAAAGCTTGAAATATTATTTTATAATAATTTGTTTTAGGTTTATAATGGAAAAAAATGATTTATTTAGATGATAAAGTGGGGATGGGTCGAAAACCACTCAACCAATATGTTTTATATGGGTTTGGGTTACATTATTAACCTTATCTTTTAGATTTAACTCTTAGTTAAATAGTTTGACATTTACCATGTCTCTTTGTATTTTTATATTATATGGTTAATAAACTTACTATAAACATCCAATAGAACCTCAAGTGGTTCATTAATGAGATATATAATATTATTTAAGCCCTTTGTCCTAACCTTATATTTTTATGAATAGAATATCAATTAATAATATAATATTTTTTTTAAAAACTCTTTTATGTCAATTTGGACACTATTTGATATTTTGTTTTTGTTAAATTCATTACAACATTATTAAATCGAAAAAAAATCATTTAATCAACCCTAACATGTCACATTAACCTAGAAAATTATTTTAATTCATTATAAGTATCAAATTATATTTATTTGGATATTTATAATATCAATTATGTTAATCATTCATTACTAAGGTAATTACTGCATCATCATTGTGTCATAAATAAATTTAATTATTTAATTTTTAAAAATTATAAATAAAATATAATTATATAGGAAATAGTTTTATATTTATAATTAATATTTATAGTCGAATTTATCTTATGTATAACCCTATATTAAAAATGTTTTAGTTATTAAACTTTGATTTTAACTCTTTCAACTCTTCTTTAAATAAAATAATAATAAATGTCCTAATCTAATCCAAGTGGACCAATGAGGATCATATTTTATTCCTAAGGTTGTATTTTGTCTAATTATACTTATCCAATAGAATTAGGACATGTGTTAGGGTAATTATTATATCATTTTTACCTTTAATTACCTTATTTACTTTTAAATGTGGTAAATAAAATTCAAAAGTTACTATTCACAAAAAATTATTTCCATCTTATTGAACTAAATTTTACTTCTTGATATTAACCTCATCTCTAAATGTTTTGAAATTCAACTCATAGAAGCTGTAAAATTAAGTTTTATACAAATTTGGAAATGCTCTTAGGAGATGGGTGAAAGACGGTAAAAAGTTCAATAAAATTTTTATATATCTAAAATTATTATAAACTGACTCCAATTACTTAAATTGAAATTATATAGGTATTATATATCTATTTTTACCTAAAATAAATTTAAATAAAATAAATAATTATTTAAATAAAAAGTTGGTTTTAAACAATAACTCAATGTTTTTTATTATTCATCAAAAATTGAAATTTTTCAGAAAAATACCAAAAATTCACCCTGAGCTAATTTCGATATTCCGAATCCAAAAATGAATTCCATTTTGAAAGATAAAATTTATAAAATTTAAAAAAGTGGTTATTACTATTCATAACTGCTAGTTTGATTGGTTGTGGTGTGTTTGAACTCGAAGTTGCGTACAACATAAGCTATTTTATTATTCAAAGGAAATGTACCATGGAAGGTTGGGGTGTTACACAATTACTATGCAAGAAGAGAAGGATCAAACCTTCTCAACTATGGGAAATGAACTAATCAAGGACACCACCTCCTTTAAATCCTCTGTTACACTAAGGGTTGGAAATAAAAATAGTAAAAAGAAAAATGAATATGATTCTAATAGTCACCCTCTTACTTGCTCTAAAATTAAAAATTTCACTGGTAGTAATGTTAACACTGGAACTCTGCTCTTGAACCAAAATATTGTGCATGTGGATAAACAACCTATTATTGTTTCCACAATCCATGCTAGTGATAGTTTCTCAAATGTTATGAACCCCATTAATCCTGTAGAATAATCCCCTATCTCGATGCAGGGTATTATGCAAGATATTTGTCCCCCTATTGTCTCGATTATGAAAGATAAAATATGCCCCATGGTGGAGTCACACTCAGAATTGGAATCTTCTAACACTTCATATGGAGATACACATCCTTCTAGCTACCTACAACAGGTCCAAGAATCCAAGGACCTAATATTGGCCGTAGAGGGTTTAGGTGATGAGCAGATGATTAAACACAAAATTGGGCAGAGCAATACCTCTCTCTGTTTGAATATAGAACAACGGTCTGTTGACCTTGCTGGAAACCAAGTAGGTATTCCTGATCTAATCACCATACAAGGTACCTACAACACTACTGTTCATCATATTACTTTTTATAATAAACGTTTTGATGTTTTTAACAACAAGTATATTAGTAATATTGTGTCATTATCTACTAATAATAACATTCAAGATATTTCCATCCAAAATATATTTGTAGGTGATACCACTAACTCCTTGGATCCCACTAAAGGTAAGATAGGATCTAATACAAGCCCTAATATGTTAAAAAATGTTAGAAGATAAACTAGCCATAAAGGCTTGGATAATAAGAAAAAAGAGAGTTCTAACTCCAAACATAGGTATAAATGAATATTTTATATTGAAATTGGCATGGTATTGCAAACCTTGACACCTTTATTATTTTAAAATGAATGGTAAAAATTTAGAAGCCTTTAATTTTTTCCATTACTGAACCTAAAATAAACTTTTCCACTAATTTAGTTCATTTTTGTTGTTTTGGATACACCTTCATCGGTGCATGTCAAAACAACAACAATCTTGATACACTTTGGACTTTTTCTCATTCCTCTATGTCTAATGTTAATGTTTTCCATATCGCAGATCAAAGTTTCACCTGTTACTTTATGATAGATAACACCCATATCTTTTGTTCCTTTATCTATGCCAAGAATAAATATCGATATTGGAGGACTCTATGGAATGGCCTCTCCTCCTTGATCTCTAAAATTCATTCCCACTTGATTGTTGTGGGTGATTTTAATGCTATTATTTCTTCTAGTGAAAAAATTGGCCCTCTTCATTCAAGTCTATCTATGAGAGATTTTAATTATACTATTTAAAACACCAATCTAACTGAAATTTCTCTCCACTGTTCCAAATACACCTGGTATAGGAATCATTAAAATAGAGTTGTTGTGAGAAAACTGGATAAAGCCTTTACTAATGACCATGCTTCAAATATATGGGATACCATTTCCAGCACCACCCTTCCGAAAATTCATTCTGACCATCATTCTATCTTGGTCACTATTTCTTACAAAACTCTGAAACCTTCTCTTCCCTTCAGATTCAAAAAATTCTTGGTTCTCTGATCTTGAATTTAGTAATCTCATTAACCATTTTGGGACCTCTACATCTCACTCTGATGATGCCTTTTCCTATCCTCTTAAATTAAAATATCACAAAAATAAGCTTAAAATTTGGTGCATCATTAAATCCAAACAAATCGATAATGACATCATTTCTCTTGAGAATGAGATCCATCAAATTCAAAACAACAACACTCACTCAAACTTTGATTCGGATCAAAATCAAGAAACTAACATTACTGTGAATCTTAATTCGTTTCTCACTTTCAAATACAAAATTTGTAAACAAACTTTTAAAATCAAATGGTTAACTGATGGTGATCGTAATACCATGTTCTATAATTCTTTGTAAAGAGTTCAGAAATCTTGTTGACCCCTAGCTTCCCTCAAAGATGGAGACAACCTTTTGAATAAAGAAGAAGACATTGCTAATCATGTTGGAACATGAGCCTCAACCTAGTTGGTGAGGAATCTCTAGGTGAATCCAAGAGACACGAGATCAAATCCGGGTGGAGGCATATTTCTGGGGTGTACTGTAGCAGTACTGTAGTAGGCATTGTTTGGTACTATAGCAGCAAGAACTACTCATCCATCTGGGCCTTCGGGCCACCGGTTAAGTCCTCTGGTCCTGCAAGGATTTCGGGCCACCCAAGGCCTTCAGGCCAGTTGATTCTCAAGGCCTTCGGGCCACCTTAAGGACTTAGGTCCACTCCAAGGCCTTTGGGCCACATGAATACAGGCACCAGACACATTACAAAAAAGGAGAAGCCCCAGAAGAGGATTCAGAGCAGGTGAACTCACTAGAGCAGATACAAATGGATTGTCATAATGAGAGGGTATGGATATGCCATCGGTACTAGCATGTGCTTGCACAGGAAGCCTAGCCAGACGGTCATGCAAAGGTGGAGAGAAACTATCATGATGCAGATGCTAGGAAGGGGAAGTTCCTTGTAGATAGTCTAGTTGAATTCCCTAAGACCTCCGGGTCATGTAATCTCCTAAGCCTATGGTCCATGTAATCTCTAAGCCTATGGGCCTTGTAACGGTTCCCCCTCATCCCTTGAAAGGGGGGTTATCAAAAATCAATAAAAATGAAGGCCTTTGGGCCATTTAGGATAATCATGTTGTATTCTATTTTGAGTCTTTATTCAATGGTCTTAGCATGAACAAGGAACTCATTAATGACATCATTCCGACAATTGTCACTGATGTTGATAATAATTTTCTTCTTGGTGTTCCCCTTGATCATGAAATTAGAGACACTATTTTTGGTTTGAATCCTGATTTTTCCCTAGGTCCTGATGGTTTTAATAATGTCTTCTATAAAAAAATATTGGGATATTATCCAAGATGATGTCTGAAAACTCATTAAATAATTCTTTTCTAATGGATTTTTACCACATGGTTTAAATGACCAATTCCTTACTTTGATTCCCAAAGTTGATAATGCCTCTGAAATTCATCTCTTTCACCCTATATCTCTTATCAACAATCTCTATAAAATTATCATTACGATGATTTCAAATATACTTTACACTATTATAGATAAAATTATCTCCTCGAATCAATTTGGTTTTATCAAGGGGTGATCCATACAATATTGCCTTTGTCTTACCTCTAAATTCACTAACATGTTAAATAATAAAAATAGAGGTGGTAACATCGCCATTCAACTGGACACTAGGAAATATTTTGACAAAATGGATTGGGATTTCATCTTTAAAGTTCTACATGGATTTGGTTTCAATGACGTATTCATCTATAGAATTAAAACCATCTTCAATTCATCTCACATTCCACCTTGATCAATGGATCTTCCATAGGTTACTTCAATTTCTCCAAAGGTGTCAAACAATGAGATCCCCTATCTTCAATTCTTGTTTCCATTGCAGAAGACTATTTAAGTTGTATGATCACTCGACTAGTTGACCAGAACAAGCTCAAACCTATTCATGCTTACAGAAATGTGAATTCCCCCACTCACATCCTTTATGCAGATGAAATCATTCTGTTTTTAAAGGTTGATATAAGAAACATCAGAACTCTTAAAACTGCTCTCACTCACTATGAGGAGGTCTTTGGTCAAGTCATTGGATGGCATAAATCCTTCATTTACTTTGGAAAAAAACTTTCCAAATGGTATAAAAAATGGTATTATCAATGAGCTTAACATCAAAGAAGGTAGTATTCCCTCAAAATACCTTGGGGTTCCCATTTTTTGGGGCAGAACCAAAGCTTGATACTTCTCAAACATTTTTGATCAAATTCTTAATCATCTTTCCAAACGAAAATATCTTTCCATGACACGGAGAGTCTATCTTGTCAAGTTTGTATGTAATTTCCCAATTCTGGAAGCCACCTAGAGGTGCCTCGTACCCGGTTGGTCACATGGACTCAAGCGCATTTCCCTAAACTCCAGAGGCTACCGACTAGAAATGAGGGACTTGGGTGTGATAGTGGGGAAACTATTCCCTCATTGGCAGAGTAAACAACGGAAGTAAACAACACACATGCAATATCATAAGCAGTAAACATCCATACAAGAGTAAACAGTTGAAGACTGAGATAAAGAAACAACTGGAGCATACATATATATAAATGGTGCATGATACATATGTCTAGGAAAGAATCCAAACAAGTCACAATGCTGGAAATACCAATAGTACTAAAACAAGTACAAAATAAATATAAACAGCTCCTCAGCATCACAAGCCTAAGATTGGTCTCATGCTCCCCAGATATACAACAATCATGAACCTGAAGTGGAAGGGTTCTTGCCCTTATCTATACCTGCAACAATATAATCTGTTTGGGCCCAAAAGCATGACCCAAATAGGGTGTGAGACAAAAATCCTAGTAGGAAACCACCCAAAGATATGTGCCTAACAGTCAGTGAATATATGGAAGGTAAAATTATAGAAAGCAGTAAATAGGAAAGTACTCAGCAGAAAAAAATCCACAGTTTCTAAAATATAATTTACAAACAAGTAAGAAGCCACTCAAGTAAGTAGAACAAACAGGTAACCCTCTGGGTAGTTCTCACAGCCTAACCCCTATGGTTCAACCTACAAGTACTAGCAACCCTCTGGGAGGCACACACAGTCTCACCCCTCTGGTTCAGCTAAAGAATAGACTCTCTAGGGAATCACTCACCGTCAATTCCCCCTATAGTCTCATGTCATACTAAAGGCGCTCTGGGGAAGAACTCAATGTCTCATTCCCCTTGTGGCCCACGTCGAGGAACTACAGACACTATGAGGAAGCACTCAACATCAATTCCCCCTATGGTCTCGCATCATATTATAAAGACACTCTGGAGAAGCCCTTACGTCCATTCTCTCTATGGTCTACTACACTAGGTTCCCACAGCCCTGTGTAAAGTCAGAAAGTATTACATCACGTAATGGACAAAGTATCCTCAAGAACTACTTGGCTAGCATTATACAACATAACAACATGGAATAACAGTCACACCATCCTACCAACTAGGCATGGAACTCCCAATATCCTAAAAAGAAAAACTAGACCAAATGGTCATAACCAGGAAAAAAATGCATGGAAAAAACATCCAAAGCATAGTAAAATTACCCTATTCACAAAAAATAACCTCTAATCAGGCATATAAGAAAAAAAGGAAAACAACAAGGGAAAAAAAGAAACACGCTATACCCCGTTTAAGCGTATTGGTGTGATTTACACAAAATACTCAAAAACTTTCTACAGAAAGTCACAAACCACCTACCTTGATGCTAGGACATTGATATACTTGAACCACAAGGGTTGAATATCCTTATAATTTCATAGATCTACAAAAAAGTATAAAATTTTCAACCCATTATAACTTTTAAAATAGAATGAATTGGAAAACGAAGATCTAGGAGAAGGAAGAGCTTACCGCTGTGATTACAATGCAATCGATGGTGGTCGATTCGAAGAAAAGATGGAGGATCGGGGGATCGGAGAAGATTCACGGCCGTACGGTCTCTACCGTTTGAATGAGACCTAGAAGAAGACACCTCTGGTGATTAGACACGACCCTAGTCCATTTAATAAAAAAAACAAATTACACAGCATGAACTTTTGGAGTACACGGCGTGTACTTGCCTTTTCTGTACTCTGATTTAGGTAGCCTCCACATCACCCATACATGGCCATGTGTGTGGCCATGACACGGCCATCACACGGCCTCCAGCAGTATCGCAGTACACGGTGTGTACTTATAAAGTACACGGCGTGTACTTTGAAAATTTCCAGATTTTCCACTTTTCCTCAAAAATGAACAGAAAAGGAAAAACACACCTAAAAAGAAGATCTAGGTTCTTAAAAAATAGAATACTCGGTGTGTACTAACGTCCCGGTTCCGGAAGCCACCAAGAGGCACCCCGTACCTGGTTGGTCACATAGCCTCAAGCGCATTTCACCAAATGACAGAGGCTACCGACTAGCAGCGATGGCCTTAGGTGTGATAGTGGGGAAACTATGCCCTCATTGGCAGAGTACACAACGGAAGTAAACAACACACATGCAATAGAGGAAGCAGTAAACATCCATACAAGAGTAAACAATGGAAGACTGAGATAAAGAAACAACTAGAGCATACATATATATAAATGGTGCATGATACATATGTCTAGGAAAGTAGAAAAACAAGTCACAATGTTGGAAAAACAAATAGTACTAAATCAAGTACAAAAGAAAGATAAAAATCTCCTGAGGATCGCAAGCATAATCTTGGTCTCGTGCTCCCCATCTCTAGAACAATCAAGAACCTGAAGTGGAAGGGCACTTAACCTTATCTATACCTACAATAATATAATAAGTTTGGGCCTAAAAGCATGACCCAAACAGGGTGTGAGACAAAAATCCCAGTAGGCAACCACCCGAAGATCTATGCCTAATAGTCAGTGAATATATGGCAGGTAAAAGTACCAAAAATAGTAAACAAGAAAGTAATTAGCAGCAAACAATCCACAGTTTCTAACATATAATTTACAAACAAGTAAGTAGCCACTCAAGCAAGTAGAACAAACAGGTAACCCTCTCAGAGCCTAACCCCTATGGTTCAACGTACAAGTACTAGCAACCCTATGGGAGGCACACACAATCTCACCCCTCTGGTTCAGCTAAAGAATAGAATCTCTAGGGAAGCACTCACAATCAATTCCCCCTATAGTCTCGTGTCATACTAAATGCGCTTTGGGGGAGCACTCAACATCTCATTCCCCCTATGTCCCACGTTGAGGAATTACAGACACTCTGAGGAAGCACTCAACATCAATTCCCCTTGTGGTCTTGCATCATATTATAAAGACACTCTAGAGAAGCCCTTACATCCATTCTCCCTATGGTCTACTACACTAGGTTCCCACAGCCCTGTGTATAGTCAAGTATTGCATCACATAATGGCCAAAGTATCCTCAAGAACTACTTGGCGAGCATTCTACAACATAACACCTTCGAAGAACAGTCACACCATGCTACCAACTAGGCATGGAACTGGCAATAGCCTAACATGAAAAACTAGACCAAATGGTCATAACCAGGAAAAACATGCATGGGAAAACATCCAAAGCATAGTAAAATTACTCTATTCACAAACAATAACCTCTACTCAGGCATATAAGCAAAGCATAAAAACAGCAAGGGAAAAACAGGAAACACGCAATACCCCGTTTAAGGGTATTGGTGGAATTTGCACAAAATATTTAAAGAAATTCTACAAAAGGAACAAACCACCTACCTTGATGCTAGGAGATCAATATACTTGAACCACGAGGCTTGAATCTCCTTAGAACGTCATAGATCTATGAAAATGTATAAAATGTTCAACCCACGATAACTTGGAAAAGAGAAGGAATTGAAAAACTAAGATCTTGGAGAAGGAAGATCTTACCACTGCGATTCCAATGCAATCGACGATAGTCGATTCGGAGAACAGATGGAGGCTCGGGGGCTCGGAGAATATTCACGGCCATACAGTCTCTCTCGGTCGAACGAGACCTAGAAGAAGACACCTCTAACGATTAGATGAGACCCCAATGCGTTTAATGAAAAAAACAAAGTACACAACATATAATTTTGGATTACACAGCATGTACTTTCCTTTTACATACTTCAGTTTAGGTAGCCTTCACAACACCCATACATGGCCGTGTGTGTGGCCATGACACGGCCAGCACACGGCCTCCAGTGGCATCGCATTACACAGCGTGTACTTTGAAAATTTCCATATTTTCCTCTTTTCCTATAAAATGACCAGAAAAGGAAAACCATACCTGAAAAGAAGATTTGGGTTCTTACACTGTCATTGTCTCCAAATTGGTCTACTCGATGATGGTATATAATTGGCCAGCTGGTCTCATTAAAAAAATGAATGTTCACATTAAAAAAAATGGACAGGAAGCACCTTGGACAGGAAACTTGTGATTATTACTTGGGCGAAATGGTGTAAACCTTTATACATGGGTGGTCTTGGCATTAAAAACATTAAACTCTTTAATGAATCCCTTCAAGACAGATTAACTTGAAACCTAATTCACAATGACTCCCCCTCTATTGGTTTTATCAAATATTGGTTCCTTGATAGATTGAAAAGAGGTAATAAGAGTTTCATGACTTCGTCCATTTGGCATTCTGTTAGAAACATTTATGAAAATATTATTTCCAAATCTAGATGGATGGTCTCTAGAAACTCTTCCATGAGATTATGGTTGGAAAACTGGATAGGCGTTCCACTTATCTATTTGACTCCCCCTGACCATATCCTTGATAACATAAACTCCACTGTTAGTAATGTTCTTAATTCTCATATTGATACCCTTCCTGAAAATATTATTCAAATTATTGATACTTACCACTTTTCTACCTCTAATGATCTTTTGATTTGGGAACCTTCTCACAATGGGATGCTAAATTCAAAAAAATTTATATAAAAACTCCTTAAATAACCCCGAAAATGACCTTAAATTGATTAAATGTTTTGAAAATCCATGGATTAAACCCTTAAGACTCACTCTTATTTGGCGTCTCACCTACAATAGGGTTCCCACTGATTCTTGTCTGCAAATTTTTAGAATCCATCCTTATTCAAAATTTCATCTTTTAAATCAACATAAAGAAGATACTAATCACTTATTTCTATCTTGTACTACTTCCACTGCCCTTTGGAACTATATTTTTGACACTTTTGATTGCAGATGACCGATTAATAACTCTATCAATGCCCAACTAAAATGTTGTTTTGCTATGGATAACTCCCAACAAATCAGAAACTTGTTCCTTACTGGGGTTGTAGAGCTACTCCATGTGATTTGGTATGATTGAAATACAATTCTTCACAATAATTTCTCACACAACATTAATGTAGGTATAATGAGAATTATCATCTCTATTCGAGAAGATGTGTTGATTCATAAACGGGAATTTAAACAACTCTGTTGAAGATTTTATGATCTTGAGACGTCTTCGGGTTTATGCCATTTTTAGACAACCAAAAACCACTTTTGAGTAGTTTTTGAGACCTCCACTACTAGGTTGGACTAAAATCAATGTAGATGGAGCCTCTAAAGGAAATCCAGGACCCGTAGGGTGTGGCATCGTCTTCATAAATCATCTTGGTCACATCATTGGGTGCTTTTTTGGAGGTTATGGTACTGCAACCTCTATGGAAGCCAAAATGATGAGTGTGATTCATGCCATATCTTTCACTTTATGCCAAGGATGGAACAAATTGTGGATTTAATGTGATTCTAGTACTGTAGTGTAGGCTATTTGGAAGGGGGTGATTCAACTAGCTTGCCCACTTGCTACTCGCTGGATGAATTTCCTTCACTCTCTCCATGGCATCTACTAGATTGCAACTCATACCTATCGAGAAGAAAATATGGTTGCTGATGGTCTCATAAATAAATTAGTTTCTTAGGACATCACCTAGATGGAGGAGCTCCTAGAAAACATGCTTCCTTTTCATTTTAAAGATTGTAACATGATTCCGTCTTTTAGACTCATGTAACCTTTTTTTCGCAAATAAAATTGCTTTGTTCTTTTGACCAAAGCACCACCTTTCTAAAAAAATCTTTTATTAGTTCCCAAATAAAATGTGAATTATTACCTTAACATTAATTGATATATTATCCCAATAGTTTATCTATACATTTTAAATTATGGTCAACCTTAACTTATAAACCCTTAAATTATCCTCAATAGACATTTGAATCTCTAAATTTATCTAAAACCAGCTCTACTACCAACTATAGTAGCTCAAAAATGTGACCTTCTCAATTAATTTATGTAAATTAAACATTAAATTACAATATATTCCCATGATATTTTAGGTTTTGAGTTTTATATAATTATAACAAAATATTAACTAACAAAACTCATGTTCTTTGTATCAATTGAACTTTTTTCCATTATTTATTAAACTAATTTATCCATATAAAGAATTAAAAGTTTCTTGAAAATTCACCACATCAGAAAATTTTCTATAAATTTTATACTTTTCTAATCCTAATAACCTTATTCCAGATTCATTCCATGCATGTACCTAAATTCTTTAAGACTTTAAACTTTCTCTTAAAAATTTCCATGGAAATGAAGGGTTTAGGAAAACTAATTGTAATGAGATGATTTTTAACTTGAGAGAGGATTTTTAGAGGAGAAAAATTATAGATTTTCAATAAGTAATTAAAATGAATGGGTGTGTCATTAAGGGGTGTAAGTTTTCCCTTTTATAAGTGAAAAAATGAACTTTTGTGAACACCCCTTTACTTTTCAATGATACCATTACACTAATCAAGGGTAAAAGACTGAAAAATTTATAAATAATAGATTATAAGTGATATTGGGTTGTCTAATCTTAGAAAAAATATTTAAATACTTGTTTTAAACATGTTTTAAGTCATATGTTCTTAGGTTTTTTACTTATAGATTCTTATTTTTTTACCTTGGTTACTAGTTTTTAAGTAATTTATGTTTTAATAAAAATATAAAATAAACTATCTTACAAAATTTGGATATTATGAACCCAAATATAATCTACATTTAATATAATTAAATTTCTAAATAATATAAAATTAAACTTTGAATTAAATTATTTTATATGTAGAAAAGTGTTTTTTAAAGGAAAATGGAGTTTTAACCATCACGTGTTCTTAATATTATTTAACATTGGTTACCAATTAAATGTGTGTTAATATAATTATATATGTGTTTAAAAATAATATTCGATTCATACATTAGAATATAATAATTTAATTTATTTGATAAAAATTACACAATATTTATAAAACAGTTCATTGAAAATAACAGTTTTACCATTATCATGATCATTAAATTCAATATTAATAATCATATATTTAAGAAAAAATTGAAATTGAACTTATTAAATAATATTATCATGTTTATATAAATTATGAATTCCATTTTTATAGATTTATTTTATATAATTGATGAATAATAAATTTTAATATAAGAAAATAAAAATAGTTTTAAAATAAAATATTACTTAAGTTTCCAAAACCTTCCACATGGGTTTAATAAAAACAAAATATTAATTAAAAATGGTATATTTTAATTATATATAAATATATACATTATAAAAATGTTTCAAAAATATTTAAATCATTATTATATTATGATAATGTCATAAAAGTGACAGTTTTTTTTAGAAAAATTGGTATTTTTTTCATATTTCATTGAAAAACAAATTATTTTAGAAAAACCCCAAAAATTAATATTAAGATAATAATATTATTATAAATCCAAAACTTATGTTCATTTTTTTAATTCAAATTATAAAATTTAGGAATTCATTTTTTTAATAAAATCAAAAACAATTAAACCCCATTTTTATTAGAAAATGATATATTCAAATATTAACTAATATTATTCCTATTTCATATCATTTACCAACTAAATTGGTGTTAAAAATTATTATTATCAAACAAAAATTATCGTCATTAATCATGTGTTTCTTAAAATATAAATTCATATTACATAAAAGGGGAATTTTAAAAAAATAATTTTCTAAATAATAAATGATCTTATTAGTCATTTTTGGTAAACTAATTGAATTTAATTCATATTAAAAATATAATTTATTTTATTTTTACATAAATTTCATAATTTGGTTACTCCTTTTCATTGTTTTTAATTCATCATCTAGGTTTTAATAGTCATACTTAATATTTATATTTTTATCTAAATATATCATGGTTTCATTTTATCTTAGTGTTGCAGGTGGAGAAAACTATCAAACACATTGAATTATTTAAAGGTAATAATATATTAAAATATTGGGGTGTTACAATGTCATTCATGTTTGAGAGGTATCTCTTGAAGATGTTTGGGTTTCATGGTCACTATTTCCCTTTCTGGGTTAGTTTTGATTCTCAAGGTTGGTAATCATTTTATAGGTATCTAAGGTAACATATTAGACCTTCTCAGACCATCACTTTGTGTTTTTATGGTTTTGGAGATGTTAGGTGAAGGTTGGAGGAAGAAATATGAAATTTGAGATAAAGTTTCGGTTATAGGGGAAGTGTTATGGCATATATTTATGTGCTTCTCTATGAATATTTGGCTATAATATATAGTTTTTTCTATATTCTAGTGTGTAATTCTATGAATATTTAGACTATAGAGTGGTTTGTATAATGCTTCATGGGGTGTGATCCATGAGGTTTCCTTATCACTCTCTTTTTGAAGTGTACTTCTGGTCACAATGTAATTGGTGTAGATTTTGGTGTGAAAGATCCTAATGGGTTCTTGGTTAATCTTCCATAAGGTTGGTTACATCATAGTTGTTTGGATCATGGAATAGAGGACTTAAGGTATTCTGAGTTCATATAATGTTTGTTGGTTATTATGTAAGTACTTTGAGATTTAATCTTATATGAGAATTTTTATTTAATTTGTTGTGTATTATATTGAGATAAAGTTATAAATACTGCAACATGATGTCTTGTATGGTCAATTCTTGAGTTTTTCCTTTTCTAGTGTCATTGTGTAATAGTTCATTTTTTTCATATCATGGTCTGGTTGGGGTTCCTCAGGTTTGAGGTGTGGAGGTTGAGGTTTGTTTTAAGTTTTTCCAAGGATTTAGTATTGAATCATATTATCCTTGATGACATAATAGAAATTATTAAAATCATGGAGTTAAGGGGCTTTTGATCATGATATTTTTGGATAGATAAGGGGAGATCATGACGTGATTTTCATGTGTGCTTAATTTAGCCTCATTACTACATGGTGACCCCTATCACATCCTGATTATTTATTTTCACAGAATGGTTATAAATTCAAGACTTATATTGAATTTTACCCTATTATTATAACTTATTTTAAACCCTTGGTGACTAAAGGTGTATCTTAGGAGATATTTATTCATCCTTTGATTGGTTTTGGCCCTTAGTTTCAAGATATCAACTCCTAGTTATCCAAGTTGAGTTATCATCTCTTCGTCTTGATTCTCTTCCTATCCTTTATTCTTGGGGATGTTATGATGGAAATTTTGATTCATATTTTGTGTTTTTTCATTATGTTTTTTTGGGGAATGGTCATGTGAATTCATTAGGGTTGATCCTATTGTGTTATGTGGCATTTGGTTAGAGTTTACTCTTCGACTAGTGTAGTGGTTCTCAAAGCTTTAATTGAGGCGGGGGATTTAAGAATTATTCTTCATTAATTATATGAAAATTATTGATTAATCATTATATTTATTTCTTTTAGTGGATGGTATGGATTAAACTGGATAATATAATGAACCATACTATATAAAATTAAAGGGAATATGGAGATTCACCTATGTTTTAAGAAATCTATCAATATTTCTTATATTTTGGTAACTCTACTGATGTTTCTTATAAGTGATTTATGATTTCTACTATGAAATAAATTTATTTTTTATTGATATTTTATAATCACCTTACATAATGGGTTAATCACTTAAATTTGGAAATTAATTGGTTGTGTGGAAATATTAAATTAAAGTGTTGATGTTGAAAACTATAATTCCAATTTATTATGAACTAAATGATTAATGGAAGTTCTTTATTGTGAATTAATACTATATTTTCCTTGATTTACTTCTTCTTTTTATCCTTTACTTCCACATTTTAAGTGGTTATGGCTGGGTTTTGAGTTTTTTTGGGAGGTTGAGGTATGGTTATTGATGTGGTAGTGATGTATGGGTTGATGTGTAGGTATGGTAACAATGGTGTGGATAGTTTTATGGAAAAGAAGTGGTTTGTGTCTGTAGTTGTGGTTTTCATCATGGGATACATGTAAGCTATTATATTGATAGGTTTATTTGTTGTGGGGTTGTGTTATAGTTATCTGGTGGTATATAATGTCGATGGGAATTGATAAATATTGTAATGGGTATTAATATGGAATTATAATATTTTATGTTATAAATGATTAATTATTAATTATTATTAATATAATAAATGTAACTAAGGAATTTTAATGGTCGTAATAAATGTGAATAAGTGAAAGACGAATGGTATGGAATAAAAAGTGTTCTAATGAATGGTTTTACAGTAAATATGGTAAATAAATAGAACAATTAATATAATGATGTTAGTAAATGGTAAATATGGAATCTAATGAATGATGTGCTAAAATGGAAAATTAAAAAACTATTATAGTTCCTTTATATGGATATATGGGTTTTTTTGTTTTAAAATTATGGAATTTATTATTGGTTTAAGATGTGATAGTGAGGTGTTTCCCGTGGGGTTTTTTGTATTTATTTGAATACGAACCCATAGGTTGGGAATGTGTGTGACTAATATATTCTGGTATTTTATTTTTATTTTATATTCACCACCACCCAAGTATGGTAACATGACAAATACCCAAATGAGGGCATGGGTTCCTAGTGTTTCCCCATATTTCTAAGTTTTAGATGAAATAAATGGATGGTTGTTCCCTCTCCATCGCTCTCCTTTCATATATATTTTAGGTTATAATATCCTGAGGTTATTTTACATGGGATATAATGAATTGTAGTTATACTTCCTATGATGTGAAGTGGTAATTATGATGTGGCAGAGATTGTGATATATAGTGGGGTTGATGAAATGTAGGAGGATGGTACAAGGTTGGTGTCCTTTATATTCATGATACCCTACTATTCTGAGAATTTGATATGTGGTTTTGATGTGGTATGTGGTTGTGTATATGTGGTTATGGTGGTGATGTGGTATATGGTTATATGGATTTATGGATATGGAAGGGATTGAAGAACAAAATATATTACTTTTAAGAATGATAGTGGCTAGTTTAGTGTGGAATAAAATGTGGGGTACCTTCTTGACATATATTATTTTGATATTATATTATTATACTTGGATGAAATATTGCATGAGTAATCCTTGGTGAGGTTGGGTGATAGTTAACCCGATGTAGGTGTGAGTTTGTTCTTTAGTTTATTCACTGTGGATTAGTTTTCTTGTTCCATATTTTCACTAAAGGTATCAATGAGGATATTTATGAGTATATTTTTATGCTCACCCCTATATATATATAAATCTATTTTTCAAGTTTTTAGGAGGGTAATCTGTCCCATTTTTTTGTTTTATACCCTCAGTTTTAGTCACTAACCTGTGGATTATTAGAGGTGATATTTGGGGGTCACACTCATCCTTACTTCTGGCCTAGGAGGGGGTTTTGATGTGGGTGGTTAATGATATAGTGGAATCAATGATTTTATTGAGATTTAGGATGAAGAATGGATTTAATAACTGGTGATGACTGCCTGGGTTTTGTAGGGAAATAGTATTAATAAAAATTAGAATGTGACATGGAAAGGGATACCAACTAGGATACAAGAGATTAGGTCCCCCCATAATTTGATGTGAGTAACTTGATCTTACTAAACATACAAGGTAAGATGGTGTTGATTGTAGTGTAGAGACCTAGGAGTGACACATGCATCCTACTTGATTGGGCCTATATTTTAATTTGGGTAAATTTGGGTAGCTAAAATAAATATAAATAAATTTTATTTAATGAATTCCATTATTTTGAGATTAAGAGTTTTCTTTCTTCACTATATATATGGTTGTTGATCATCGTTTATATGTGGCTCAGATTGGATAGGAGTAGCAAGATGATCTATTTGACTATAGGAGGGTTGACCCAGCTAATGTGGATGAGTCATGGAGTAGGTCTCTATGTGAGTTCTAGAATCATGGTTTGGAAAAGTATGAGTACAATGTCTATAATTATGAGTCGAAACACTAGTGGGAGGATCTATATATTTCCTTTAGTCATTTTTTAATAGGATGAAGCATTGATTTTTTGGGTTGTTAATTAGATGAGGGGAGCTATGCATTAGTAGTGGTTTCTATTCCTTGGGGAGTGTGAGGATTCAACAATTTATGGGATTATTTTAGGAATCAGTTTCACTTAGAGTTTCTTTATTCAGTGATGAAGATGATGGTGTGGAAAAATTTTATTTCTCTATATTAGGGGAGAATTAGCATGCAGGAGCTTAGGATTCAGTTTAATAGTATTATCTATTTCACCCATGAGTTTTTTCTAGATGACGAGGATAAATCACAATGTTTTGTGGTGGTGTTGTGTCTTTTTATCCAACATCAGGTTACCCTATTTATGTTATCTATGTTGATGTAGGTTCTCCTTAAGGAAGAGGTAATTGAAAGGATGTATTCCCTATCAGTATTTTCTCAAGATATGATTCTTCCAAAATTCCAAATGAGAATAGATATAGATGGGGGATCTCAGATGTCAGGGAAGATGAGGTTTCAATAGATGGGGAATTGGTCTTGATGGTTTTATTTTTGATTTTATAGACCTGTTTATTTTAGTGAAACTATAGGAGTTGGAACCCTAGAATAAACTACTTTGTACTTTTTATTTCCTTTATTTATTCAAATACTTGAATACTAATAAATATCTTATCACATGATGTTTTTTATCGTGTATAAAATTAATGAGATAATGTCCTTAAAGTATCTATAAAATTGAAAGTCCATAATTGTCCCATTCTATGATGAAAACCTTAAAGTTTTATGACAATATTCTTAAATATATGGTATATAGTTAGATTAAATCTATCTGATGGGATATAGATGGTGTTTGGCTATCCATTATTGGTGGCTCATAAGAAATTAAGATTTCTTCTCATGAAGTTCGCACTTGGAAATCTCCAAGATATGAGGATATGAGTCCAAACCTACAAGTAGGAATTCCACATGTTATATATGTAATTGGATGTTCCTATCTACAAATATGTCCTTAGAATTTAAATTATTATTAATTTATATAATGAATATATTACTTTAATGTACTGATAAAAGTCATTCCATCATCTAATCATGTTGAGGTAGGATATGTTGTGTGCGTCATAAGTGATATGACATTAATGAATGAGCCAAGAAAGTATTTTTCACATATGAGATAATGGAATTAGATATCCCAAGTTATTTTATTGGAATTTAACTATCTAATAAAGTCCATGTCCATGATGATTTTATCGATGGGTTTATTTCAAGAAAGTCAAATAAAGATATATCGATCATATCAGTTGATGAAACAAGTGATGAAACCAGCTTGATAAGATATTGAGACAAATAGATTGTATTAAATAGTGAGTTTCCATATCATTATTACATTAAAAAAATTTCAATGGGTTCCTTGACATGTTGTTAGATGTTGATCATTGACTTTAGACCAGTTATCCCAATACCATTGAGAAAGAGGATCACACACTAAGTGTATCAAGAACCTTTAAATTCAATTTTAATTTAATACTAAAATAAATATTATCCTCAAGTTATTAGGAATAATAATTATTTAGTTTATATTTATTGAATACATATTCATTAAATGAATAATACATTGATATTTATTTATTCAAATAAATAGTTATTATTTGAGGATCGATAAATGATAAGGAGGAATAAATGGCCAAGTAAAGGGTCTAGAAGAAATGGCATATTTATTTAATATCATTTAAATAAATAAATATTTATTTATTTAAGAAAAAATATTTAAATATTTTTAGTTTAACACATTTCAGGGAAATAATAATAATACTATTATTATTTAATGTGGGGTTCACTTAAAATTAAGAGATTAGTTAAGGGATTTTGTGTTATAACTAAATCTATGACCAAAGTATATAACTTGAATTATATCATTTCTAGGGTTAATAATTTATTGTCCACAACATTTCTCTCTAGATAATTATCTTAAGTTCAAAGATAAATTTCTCTAGAACACTCTTAGGAATGGAGAGAATTGATCCTCCTCCTCCCTATCAAGTTTAAGAGAACTAAATATAAATCCTACAAGACTATAAGGAATTCTTATTGTGATCAATGATGAACGAAGCATGAATTTTGGTTCTTCTATTCCTATACTTGGATATCCGATGATAAAGCTTTGAGGTTCCTATATAGTACATGTGTGGTAATTAATAGAGGTATTTTACCTTTGGATCCTTCATTGTAATGATAGTACTACAATAAAGGCCATCTAATTCCGCAATGAAGAAATAATTACAAATGAAGGTAATTGTTATTAATATAAATTAATTATAAATTTTATGTGAAAAGATCCCCTTTAATAATATTCTAGGGTTTCATTCAACAAGTTTTGGGAATTTAATCTAAAGAAAACCAATGAAAATTCATTATTGGATATATTGCTTCCATTGTGGCTTAGGACCTTCAAGTGGTATAAAAATATTCACATATTAATTTATAATTATTTCTTAATCATTGGTTGATTTATTCATTTTATTACTAGTTCTTCATTTCTAGTTTTTCTTTCATTAATATGAAATTTGAGATATTATGATTGTTCACTTTCATATGACCAAGAACAGACTGATAACAAATAGAGAATGATCAAAGATCCCATCTATAGGAGCCAAATATTTTGGATAGATGACATGGATAGATAAAATGTAATGGAAATATACATGCCATATACCCATGGTCTACCACACTAGGACTGAATGGCCCGAAGTTCTTCATTTTTATTGATTTATGATAACCCCCCTTTCAAGGGATGATGGGGAAACCTTACAAGGCCCGTAGGCTCAGAGATTACATGGCCCGTAGGATTAGGAGATTACATGACCCGAAGGTCTTAGGGAATTCAACCAGACTATCTACAAGGAACTGCCCCTCCCCAGAATCTGTATCTTGATAGTATCTCTCCACCTTTGCATGACCGTCTGTCTAGGCTTCCTGTGCAAGAACAGGCTGGTACCGATGGCATAGCCATACCCTCTCATTCTGACAATCCATTTGGCTCTGCTCTGGTGAGTGCACCTGCTCTGAATCCTCTTCTAGGGCTGCTCCTTTTTTGTAGTGTTTCTGGGGCCTACATTCATGTAGCCCGAAGGCCTTGGGGTGGCCGTAAGGCCTTAAGGTGGCCTAAAGGCCTTGAGAATCAACTGGACTGAAGGCCTTGGGCGGTCCGAAAGCCTTGCAGGACCCGAGGACCAAACCGGTGGCCCGGAGGCTCAGATGGATGAATAGTTCCGGCTGCTACAGTACCGAACAGTGCCTGCTACAATACTGCTATAGTTCCTGCTACAATACTACTACAATACCTAGAAATATGCCTCCACCTGGATATGATCTCAGGTCTCTTGGATGCACCTAGCGAGTCCTCACCAACTAGGCTGAGGCTCTTGTGCCATGGTCAACCACACTAGGAAGAGTCATAAAAATCATGGAACATTGTATGGGAGAATAGTATATAGTTTCATTACACATCATGCATTGACTGTCGTTTGACACGCAATTTGATAGGGTGTACACTGTGTGTAACTGTTGTACACACTATGTAACCCCACACCATTTGACCTCATAGGAATCATAGATTTCATGTGTTTATAGTGTAGGAATGTAATTAATACATGTCAAATGTTGAATGATAGTTTAGAAACATAGAAATATGTTAAGTATGAAGTGTGTGGTAGGATATATACACCGTGTAACATATAATTACTCATGGGGAAAACATGCCAAGTCCCAAGGCATATACTATAGGTCAACACATATAGAAATTAATTAAAAAACAAACTAAATTATGTGTATATGGATATACACATCGTGTGATAGGGTTTCTTATATTTATTACATGTCATGTATTTTGACTAGTTGTGTGATGAAAAATGTTGCATTAATTAATTATTTACACATATTTTTACAGATAAAATATGTGTATTATCATTATACATGTAATGTATTTCACTATAATTGATAGTGGTGCATGCCACGTATATTTAATGTGTGTTGTTTAGTCATAAATGTTGTGAAAACTACATGGGTTGACTCACAAAACTGCATACCATATATATAATGATACACCATGTCTACAAACATGTTATGTAAGTACATTGTACATGAAAAGGACTATGCATAGTGTTAGT
Organism: Viscum album; assembly: GCA_963277665.1. NCBI lineage: Eukaryota > Viridiplantae > Streptophyta > Magnoliopsida > Santalales > Viscaceae > Viscum > Viscum album. The sequence goes on along the minus strand of OY728160.1, from coordinate 1,444,727,099 downwards.
TACACACTGTGTCATGTTATGAAACACGCCGTATAATATTTAAAATCCAAAAATGGGTTTAAGAATAAGAAGAAAGGTACATGTTGTGCCGTATCCAGTACACATTGTGTACATAATTAATTTTAAATTAAATTATATTTTTTAAATTATTTAAAATTAAAATGGATGATAATCTCATGGACTATTTTTTGTAGAAAATTAAGATAAATTAATTAATTAAATAATGAGATAATTAATTTATTATTTCAAGAAATTTTATCTTAATAAACAATCAATTGAAAAGAATTCTAACTAGATTTAAATACATATGTTTTTTTCAGGACCCATCCCAATTGAGACCATGCTGTGACTACCCTGATCCCACCTCCAATAGGATAGGGGCTATGACCAGTGCCAAGTAGGCATATCACACATATGGGAGTCCATATCCTAATGTATATGTACACAAACACACATCTATAAACCCATAAAATGTTGAAATGTAAAACAATTGCTAACCATGCATGCATCCATCTAAAATACCACAATTAGAGTATGATAACAAGTACTCAAAAGAAAAAGGACCAAATAAAATTCCACCACAAAGAAACTGAAAACAATTCCAACCTGTAAAGTGGGTGAGGAATGCTATCAATGAAACTGTAGTAACACACCTTGGGCTATCTGGATCACTAAGGTCTCTCTGGTCATAGTTCCTCTAGAACTCTATCAAAATGTTAGTCATCTACATAAGTCATGACATGTTTGGGAAAATACCATGAAGGGGTCACTATAAAAATACCAAATAGGAAACCTCAAAATCACTAATCATATAACATCAAGAATAATAGTCATCTAATTACTTATATATGTCTCTAACACATATAACAAGAATATCCAGATATAATCAACCTAGACACATAGTCTCAAGGTAAGGTCACAACTATAATCCTACCAAGGATTCCTGCTCTTAGGTTCCACATAATAATCATCCAAGATAACACACTCCACGAGTCAAATAGAACTAATGGATTCCATCTAAGATTTCTTGATTGTCGGATCTCTTCATAAGAAGTACATACAGGAAGTATAAAGAGATTGATACATATATAGTGATCATACCCATGTCCATGGTGTATACCAACTACCCAATCTGGAATAACCTGGTAAGTAGAGGATCAATGCCCATATAATGTTGTTCACAACAATACCAAGAACTCCACCTTGGGAAAATATAAGGATAGAGTATCTCACTATGAGCCTCATGCAAGGATTCCAATAAATCTATCCAAGAATAAATTCCCTCTAAAGTTATCACCATCCTATGCATAGGATGTTATTCTATACTAAACCCTCATGGAATGGATAAAGGGAACACACCCTTCTGAAACTTGTCCAAGATGAAGAGGAAAATGAATCAAATCCATATTTTAAGGAGTACATGGTGTGTATTAGTAGTACACGACATGTCCCTTTAGAATCAGGTCATGCCCGTGTATCATGGTCTATGATCATGCTCATGTTCATATCTAAGTTCATGGTGTGCCTGAACCCATGTACTCTTGACTGTGTTCATGTAAAACTTGGTGTTTTTGTGCCCGTGCATGTGTACCTCTATGGTTACAAACTGAGCTTCCATGTAAGGGTCACATGGCTTGTGATAAATGTCACATGGTTTTTGATACTTTTATTCTCTTTGGAAACCCTAGTGCCACATAGGGGTCCCACATGGTGTGTGATCCTGGTTTACACACTGTATAACCTAGAATTTACAAAAAACCCATATATCTTCCACATGCATCACCTTATATCCCTCCAGTCTCCAATATAGAAAAAAAAATTAAAAGGGGATTATGGATCTGGTCTAGATAATCATCACTATTTTTACCCTCTGGAATCTAGAAACCAAAATGCACAGGAAAACCCTCTATCACATCTCCGGATAGTTGTATGCAAAAAACCATATGAAAATAACCTATCTAGTCTTGATCTACTATTTTAGCTCAATCCTATAATCAATCCGAACCCACATCGTCGATATCAATTCATTGTGTGAAGAAATAGGTGGAAAGTGATTGATTATCTGGTATTTTTTGAACCATTGGAAAAAAATAATGTCGGTAATGATCATATGAAGAACGGTGGGAGAAATACAAGAAACACAGAAAAGAGGAATGAACCTCGATCGTGTTTGGTTTGAATTGATCTGTTACCATTATAATGATGAATGATGATCCAAATTAAATAAAAAATTCCTCCCAATAATCCCCATAGATAAACCTATACCCACAATACATTTGATACGGGAATCAATCCACTGGTTGATTGATTCATGTTAAAAATAGTAATAAATAAATGTGGATAAATCCACATAAAACAAAAATCCTACATCAAGGTGGATCGATCATTGATGATGAATGAATTACTATCATTTTCATTGGTGAGATCTTCAAGTTCTATCACACACTGATCAATGATCCATGATCCCCTTGTTGATCGCCAATGGAATATCCTCTAATTACATCTCAAAAATATATAGGGTTATAAGGATAATTATATGATTTATTATTAATAGTGTATTTATAGGTAACTAAAGCAGGTCACTGCATCACTTAATAAAATAAATGATTTAATTTATTTCTTTTATTAATTCTCCCAAGACGACACTTAACTCGAATGTCTCACATGCTCTAAGGTTTAGTCGTTCCTAGGGTAAAACTCATTCTATGAACTCAACGGTAGTATCATATTTCTGATCCTAGCCTCAATTTAATATTTATTTCACTTTTCAGGAAAACTGTGAATCTGTGATATTTAATATTTTTCAAAAATTAATTCTGGTCACATTGGGACTAGGAATATCACACTGTCTCAACACCTATCTCTAAAAATAATCAATACAATATTTTAAATAAATATAATAAAAATATGAATCGTTACATGTTTCATTCATGGATGATCATGATATTGACTAACCTATTCATGTGTTGGGTTTAAATTTAATGGGTTTTGTGATAATTTTTATTAAATTAAAATGATGATCTATGAATCCTCCCCTTTTCATTATTATATACTGTACAATGTGCCCATGGTTTCTTTTATATAACCCCATCCCCTGGTTCCCCTCACCTTCATGTGAGTAAAAATATGTAAAAGAAGGATTTCCCAGATGAGTGGACGTAGTTCAATTTGAAGTCAAGGTGAAACCAACCGGGGAGATATATAAATAAACAAGTGAAATGCTAAAACTTGAACAATGATTGGTTCAAAGAGTTATTCCACTATGGTAAAGGGTTGTTTTTTCATCCACTGGATAAACTAACCAGTAGTAGATCTCATGATCACATCATATATTTATTTTATTTTTATCTAGTGCATATTTTATTATTTATGTTTATTTTATGTTTAAAAGAGATCACTTAAAATAGATAAATTTTTTTATGAAAGTGACATGAACTGGAAAACTAGTCCATGCCTTGGGAATTTATTAAATAAAAATGTTATAAAGGAAACAAGAGGTGTAATACACTTACACCATCACCAAGTTGTAGAGACAATTCAGGTTAGAAAATGAAGAATAGAGGAGAAAAAATGAGTTTCCAGACCTGTTCTTTGTTTTATGAGAGAATCCTTGTTTTCCATAAAGAGACCATCCAAGCTCAACTATACTACAGACCATATCAAAACAGTGGAACAAAAAAGGGGTTTTGGGAGCTCTAACAATACACAGAAAAACTACCGGAAATAATGACCACCTTCGCACCCCACATCAGAATATGAAACCTGTGAAGGTGTTTCCTACACAAGAGAAGTATGAACCAAAAGTCTAAAGAAGCGCTATGTTAATTAAACCACAAGAAGATATAGATAGAAAGATCTAGAACCAATCAAATCCCATCCAACCAAGTAGACCCGAACCGAGGACTCAAGCCGAATCTACTTCATGTTGTTGAACCACATCAACATCCAGCAGTAAGAAAAATAGTAGCATTAACAACCAACATGTGATCCAAAAGTTAGACAAACAACAATGATCCATATGACTTTGAGAGAACCTAGGAAGTCTGATAAATTATAGACTAAAAGGAAAACAATAAAGTGAAATATAAGAATACAATCTTCCATGACATACGATTAAAAATGGAGATAGAAACTAAAAAGAGTCCTCAAAGTCCCAACAAGATCGATGCAAGTTAAAGTCAGAACGTCAAATCATAAAGGATTGATTGCAACAAAACTATTATTCCCAAGGAATGTCATTGAAATGAAAATAAGGATTCCTTTTAAATTCTTTCACCACTCTAAGGAACATTCTCTTCCTGAGTTGTAAGTAGTTTTCAGTCTTCATTTCCCCATTCTTGTATTGTCGGAATACATGTATGTCATTATCATCCATCCAAGATCTGAGTTCCTCAGAGATATCCAAATTCATATCAATTTGGAAGGCATCCCTATAAGAAAGTTCATTTTTAGGATCACTCTCAGAGAAATCTTAGTTAGATGATTGAGAGGAGGTAGCTGATTGTTCTACAGTTATGGGATGTGAAGGGGCATCATCCAGTACCGGGGTGCACTGGAGGATCAGAATTTTCCATCTTGGCATGTGACAGAGACTTTGTAACAATAGTTCCTTCCATATGGGAATATTCTCTATGCTTTATAGTTTTTCTAGGATTGGGGGTGATGAAGCCATCAACATCAACCATGGGTTTTTTTCCTTTTCTGGCTCTTGAACTTAAATAGGTTTCTTCAATCTGACTAGGCTGGTCATCAGTCTCATAAGAAGAGATTTTAGTATTAGAAGCCTCATTTTTATCCTTATTTTGAGATTCATTGACTTGAAGGTGCTTATCCTGTTCCTCAAATAGGGGTGAAATCACCATATTATGGTTATTGGAATTATTTGAAGGATGAATGAGACCTGTCTTGTTCTTATCAGAATGCTCACCCTGTTCCAAACGAGTGTTTGTCCTATCTTCCTGGTTTTATAGAGTGCCCTTAGAGGAAAAAGTCTCAGTGAGAGGCTTAGGGATATCAATAAGATTTGGTGGTGGTGTGTTAGCAGTAGTCCTTATTGTTTGATCCTTTTTTGGAAGCAGTCCTTTCCACCCAACTGAGACTGGAATGAGGTGGATGAGGTTCAAACTTTTGAGACTCACAATCAGTCATCAAATGACCAATTCTAGAATAACATTTATAGTAAGCTGGAACATTCTCAAAAAAAACGTCCGGAATAAAACCAGAATCTCCATTTTGAATCCAAAAATGAGAAGGTAGTTCATGCAAGATTTCAATTTCAGTGAAAATCCTATCTACTGAAGGCCGAGACAGATTCAAGGTAGCAGAGTCAAGTCTAATTGGAATTCCAAATAGATTAGCAATTGAAAAGAGAGCACACTGCTTGAAAATATGCAAGGGTAAACTAGGGAACCCAATCCAGACTAAAGAAATAGGAGGTTCAGTACCAATGTCGAAGTCCGGAGACCACTTGAAAACTTTCATAAGCGACCCTCCATCCAGGTCACGAGTTAATATAGTTTAGCAAGACCGCCTACCTAAATACATTTGAATAACATATTAGACCCCCATACAGGTCATGAGATTTGAAATATGGATCCTTTCCATTGAGTATCCATACAATAAGATATTATGAATCCAATGGTGAGAGTTATTGAGATTTGTTAAAATAATGGGAGACAAATAAATAAAATTTATTATGTCACATTTTGGAAATAAAGATAAAGTACTAAAACCTATTTTAATTTTGTTATTGAAAATGGATAATAATATTACCTTGAAATCATCCTAGTGATCTATATTAGAGAATTATAATATCCTCACCTACATAAATTTTTAGGTATGGTACATGCGCTTGCACATCGTAGTATTCCAAGAGAAAAAATTTCATGTTTTAGAGTCCTCTATTTTAGATATAGATCCATATAAGGAGGCTAATGAGGAGGAATAATTTTTCTTTAGGAAATAGGTTAATGATGTATTGGATGTTAAATGCCTCATGTTTTCATCCATGTTTAGTGAGCTCCAGAATCATTATAAAAACATGAGTTCATTAATGATGTTATCTCATATCTGTGATATTTATTAGGAGAAGGTTATAAAAGAAAGGTAAGAGTTATTTAAGGGACTGTTCATGTTCAAACATAGATATATTGTGTTAAATAGACCTCATGTAGTCAAGATTATTGGATATATTGAGTGATTGGACATTTTGGGTTTTAATCAACGCAATTAATTACACATCGATCTTGCTCTTTCCTCACTATCTCAAAGATTATCTAGTCCTATTGTGAATTACTATATGAAAAATATTGAGAAGTCACTCTTAGAACTATTTACATTTATTCCTTAATAAGATAAGTAAATAATTCAAAAAAAACATACAATACTTATAGTGAATAAGAGTAAGGGAATGTCAAAGGGCCCAAAAACTAATTCTAAGCCTAATGTTTCTTCAAAACACCTAACCAATAGAATGAAGATCCATAGGAAGGTTGGGGAAAAATATGAAGAATGTTTTTCATGTGGAAATAAGGTCCACTAGAATAATAATCTCACCTTGGTGAAGAAGCATAAGGAATAATTGGGTGCATTTGTTCTCAAATGTAACCTCTTTATATCAACTAGTTGGGTATTATATACAACTTTCATTGCTCAAATTTTTATACAAATATAGGAACAAAATAGATTCAGGAAGGTTGTAAGAGGTGAGTTGGATCTTTGAGCTACTAGTGGATTAATATTGAATGTATTGTTTATCAAAGGCAAACACCTTACATTACCACTAGTAATTCTTCTAGTTTTTAAAATTTGATATTATCTGCCTATTTTTACCAAGGAAATTACATCTATATCCATATTTTATTAATGTTTAGGAATAAGAGCCCTTGCTTTTATAAAGATAACATTTTTTATGGTATGAACATCTTAATAATGGTTTTTATGTACTAAAATATGATAACCAAGTTTTGGAAATCAATAATAAATCAAGTTCACATGAATCATATCACACCCATATGCGGTACCACCAACTTGGTTATGAGAATGATAAGCACTTCAAAATATTATATCAAGATGGGTATTTCAATTCTTTTGAATGAAAACCAATAGGTATGTATCATTATTTTTTTCAAGGTAAAATGACCAAACTTCGATTTGGTGGAAATGGTGAAAGTGCCATATAGATTATTGAATTATTTTATATAGATGTGTGTGGAACTTTTCCAGTTAAATATAGAGGTATATATTCTAACTTTATAACTTTTACTAATGACTCTAATGAAAAATGATGTGTCCACTTAAGGTGGTAAAAGTCTAAATCCTTTGACAAATTTAAGGAGTTTAATAATTAATTAGAGGATAAAATTGGTTATAAGATAAAGAAACTTCACTTAGTTTATAGAAGATATTATCTTATCCAAGATTTAATTGGATATATAATGGAGTTTTGTATTCTATCTCAACTCACTCTATTTATACACCATAGTAGAATAGTTTCAGTGAAAGAATGAACTAAAACTTGTTGGGTATGGTGAGGTTGATGATGATTCATTCATACCTTCCATTATCCTTCTAGGTGTATTCATTATAGGATGAAACACTCATATTAAATTGAGTTATAACTAAAGTGGAAAATGGAATTCCATATGATTTATATATGTAAATAAATTTGTTTTATCACATACACATGTATGGGGATACAAAACATTTTTTAAGGATATCTATAGGAATAAACTCACACCCCAAGGCATAAAATGTATCTTTATAGGATATCACAATGAAATAAGGGGATATTATCTATAAATATCCTCATATAATAAGGTAATAGTGGATAGACATACCATATATCTTGAGAGGGATCATATATCCAAAATAGATAGTTAGAGCAAGATTGAATTAGACAAGGTTGATGGTCAAGATATAGAATAATAAGAATAGGAAAAAAAATTATAATGATATAAGGAATAGGTTATTACAAAGATGATATTATTACATAGGAGCACCAGATAGGTTAGAGAGCTAGAGATATATGGTTTTCTATTGATTAGGGTGGCGTCACATTATTAGTTGATAATGATGAAACTTTTCTCTATAAGGAAGTAACAAGTATCTCAAAAGTCATGACATGGAAATAATCCATGAATTATGATATGGATTTCATATAAAATAACCAAGTATGGGTTTTGGTAGATCTTCCAATAGAGATAAATCCTATCAGGTGTAAATGGGTATTGAAGAAGAAACTGGACATAGAAGGTAAAGTTAGTACCTATAAAGAATGAACAGTTTCTAATGGCTTTAAACAATTTCATGGAATAAACTATGATAAATTTTTTTCATCATTTGGTATGATAAAACCCATAAAATTATTCTTTTCATAGTAGCTCACCATGATTATTAGATTTGGAAAATGGATGTCAAAATAATATTCCTTAATGATAACCTTATGAAATATGTCTATATGGCACAAATAAAAGGGTTTTTGAATAAAAGTGATGCTAATAAGGTATTAAATTTTTATAGATCAATATATAGATTAATGAAAGGATCCAAATCATGTCACATTAATCTTGATGAATCCGTAATAGAATTTAGTTTCATAAAGAATGAATATGATTCCTATGTCTACAGGAGGTTTAATGGGAGTGTAGTTATTTTCCTAGTAGTATATTTTAATGATATATTAATGATGGGAAATAAGATACTAGTCTTATAGTTAGTTAATATGTGGTTGAACAAGTAATTCTTCATGAAAGACTTAGGTTAATCAACTTACATAATAAAGATCATGATTATTCAAGATAGATCCAACATGCTGCTTGGAATAAGTCAAGATACATGTATTTACAAGGTACTAAAGAGATTCAGTATGGGATGGTCCAAGAGGGTATTGTTTCCAATGTATCATGGTATACATCTTTCCAAGAAAATGTGTACTTAAACATAAGAGTAAATATAGAGGATGAGTGGAATTCCTTATAATCCAGTGATAGGATTTTTCATGTATGTCATGTTATGTACTTGTCTTGATGTTTTCTATGATTTTATCATGGGAGAAAAATATCAAGAAGATCTAAAAGATTGGTATTGTATTGATGTGAATACTATTCGAAAGTATTTGAGACATAAAAAATGATATATTACAAGTTTATGGAGGAGATGATGAGCTATTCCTTAGGGTATATACATATTCTAGTTTCTAAAAATATCATAATGATATGAAATCATAGTTGGTATATGTCTTCTATCTTAACAGATGATTTCTAAGATATAAGGACTCAATGAAGCCAATTGTCGATGATTATATAGAAAAATATATTTATATTATGGTTTATTATGAAGGTAATGATGTATTATGGATACAAAAAAATTCCTAAGATCTTTGTGTGGTGGATAGTAGTAAATATGATATAACATTTTGTTGTGATAATACGATAGTTTTGGACCTCACTAAGGAGGAAAAGTCACATAAATGGAAAAAGAATAAAATTTGGAAGTATAACTTCTTGAGGGTTTTTTTATAAAATGGTTGAGGTTAGAGTAAGAATATTTTTAGGAAGTATACAATGGTGGGATAATTGGATAAAGTCTTATCTTAGTATAATCAATAATATCATGTGAGATCTAGTGGCCTGAAATTCATTGGAAGTTATCTCTAGTTTAAGTGGGAGTTTGTTGGAGTTGGTTTCCTGAAACTAATTTCCTTATACTTTTTTTATTAACTATATATATTTAAATACTTGAATATTAATAATTTTAATATCACATGATGAGTGTTCTTCTATATAACATTAACATGATAATTTCCTTGGATTATCTATCACATTGAAAGGTAAAAGAATTTCCACACCATGATTATAATTTTAAAGAGTTTTAATAATTTTATTAAATATATATTTGATATATTAATGAAATATATCTTATGGGATATAAATTGTGTTTTTCTATCTGGTTTTGGAGGCTCATATGACATTGATACTTCCTTTTCATGAATTTTTAACTTGGTAATCTCCAAAATAGGAAGTTATGAGAACATACACTCAAATAGGAATTAAAAATGTTATATATATAATTATATATTCCTATCCATGGGTGTGTTTATTTTTTCTTATACTTGATAATATTATTAATTTATATCATGAATTATGTACTTTGATGTATTGATAAAAATTGTAATGACATATACTCCTGGAGAGGTAGGATACATTGAGTGCATCATGATTGACATAGAATTAATGAATAATCCAAGAAAGGATTTATACCTTTTGAGTTAATAGAAATAGATATATCATGCCCTTTTATTAGTATGGAAGTTTTGAATTAAGTCCATGTCCATGGTCATTTTATCAACAAGTTTAATTTTTGGAAAGTCAAAGAAATATATATCATGCATATAGGTTGAGGACACAAGTGATGAAACTTGATTGATGAGATACCAAGAAAATGGGATTATATTACATAGTTATTAAAAGTATGAGGTTTTTTTTCATTATGCTAGTAATTTATTTCTCTATGGGAACCATGACATTTTTTAAACATTAATATTAGACTAGAGGCCAATTATCTTGTTGTCAATGAGAAAGTGTCTGAGAGGATTACACACTAAGTATATTTAGAACCTCAGTTAAATTCTATATAAATTTAATATTAGAATATATATTATTATCAATTTATAAGGAATATTAATTATTAGGGTTATATTGATCACCTAAAAATTTATTTATTGAATAATACAATGATATTTATTTATTCAAATAAATAATAATTATTAAAATATTGATAAATTCCAAGGAGGATTGAAAGACTAAGTTAGGGGTATGGAATAAATGATATATTTATTTAATATAATTTAAATAAATATTAATTTATTCATTCAAGAAATGATATTTAAATATATATTAGTTTAGAAAACATCAAGAAAATAATAATAATATTATTATTATTATTATTCGACATGGGGTTCGCTTAGTATTAAGAGATTGATTAAGGGGATTTTTGCAATAGCTCAGTATCTAATCTAAGTATATAACCTGAATTATATCATTACTTGGGTTAATGATTTATCGTGTGTAACATTTATCTATAGATAATTATCTCAAGTATAGAAAGAAGTTTCTCTAGGACACTCTCAAGAATAGAGAGCATCAATTATCCTCTTTCTTCTCAATATCAATAGAACCAGATAGAATCCTTCAAGACTAAAAGGGATTCTTATTACAATAAATAGAGAATGACACAAGAATTTTAGTTCTTTTTCCCTAACACCCAAATATCCAATGGTAGTGTTCCAAGGTTCATGGATCACATGTGGATACTGCTAGAGGGATTATACCCTTAGATCATTCATTGTAATGACAATGCGATAAGAAAGGTCATCTGATTCAATGATGAATAAATAATTAAAAGAAATGGTAATTATTATTTATATAAAGTAATTATAAATGAAATGTGAAAATATCCCTCAATGAATATTTTTTTGGTTGTGTTTGTTAGGCTCTGAGGTTTTAATCTAATGAAACCAATGAAAGTCCATTTTTGGTCATAGGGCCAATAACATTCACAATTACCTAGGAGCTTCAAGTACTATAATGAGCTTAGTCCTAGTGTATTTTTCTATGGATTTCATGGATATCATTAGTTCTATTTCCCAACCATTCTCAGTGTTCATCATGGAATATGTGGTTAGCCTCTAGTTCAACCGCCATAGAAATCATTTTTTATTCCTTATCTGCAGTAGGGTCAGTAAGATTTGGGATAACTTGGAGGTGATAGAGAAATTAGAGGATAGTCCCATGATTTCACTCATACATAGGGACATAGGTTTGAGTGTGTTCATGGAGGTGGATGTTAGTAAGTCTAGTGAGGAAAAAAATTTGTATTTGGTTAGTTGTATACCCTAGAAATTTCTACATAAGGTGAGTGAGAGATTATTCGAGGCACCATCTACTTATCATATACCCTGGTCTCTATTTTATTTGATTTTGGAGCTTCATGTTACTTTATTTTACCCGCCTTGTTTTGATACTTGGTAATAAAGGTAGAGAGGCTTCCATGGACATGGTTTTGACTATGCTAGTTTAAATTTAGTATCATTTTCTGGATGTGTGTTGAAGTATTGAGTTGATGATGGTGAAACATTAGTTTTCGGGGGATTTCTTCTTATTATAGACGAGACCTTAAAATATAATTTTTGGAATAGATTGGTTGTACTATGTTTGTGTGTTCATTGATACAAAATAGTTTCACTAAGATGTTGGATGGTAGTATAAGGTTGTGCATAAACTACTATCATTTGAATCATGTGATGGTAAAGAAAAATTATCATCTTCTGAGGATAGATTATTTTTATATAATTTTAAGGGATATAACTAGTTCTTAATGATAATTTTACTATCAGGATATCATCATATGAGGTTAAAGGAAGAATATATCTTGAATACTATTTTTAGGTGTCATTATGGGCACTTAGCATTTTTAGTTAGTTCATTTGGTATTAATAATCCTATAGGTGTATTCATGGGGCTTATAAACTTTGTTTTCATGAGTTATTGGATCATTTTGGGGTATTCTTCATAAAAAAATTCGCATGTACTCAAAATCAAAGGAAGATCATGTTGGTAATCTAAGGAATATTTTAAAAGTTCTTTGAAACCATCAACTTTATAGGAAGTTATCAAAGTGAATATTTTTAATTTGAGAGGTAAATTTTATTAAGCATGTACTGTCTTGGAAAGGAGTGGTAATAAATTCTTTGAAGATTGAAGAATTTTTTTTCTTGGGTATCCCTTAAGAATTTTGTATAGGTTCATAGTTTATTTTTCTCATAAGATATTATAGGAGGTTTGTGTCTGATTTCTATAATATTATATCCTCCTTGACATCCTTAACCTAAAATGATGAATATTTCATATGAACAGATTAGAACTCGGTGGATTGTGATATCCTAAAGGAGAAATTGATCGATGCTCCTATTATTCCATTTACAAATGAAAGAATCATGTTAATATTTTTTCTATGGTTCTCCTCATCTTATATTAGGGTTTTATTTGATATTATATAGGGCGGTGATATCATATGTGTCTATTTAGTTATATCCACTTGATCATAACTAAGCCACCCATGATCTTGAGTTGGAATAAGTGGTGTTTACTCTAGAGTTGTGGTGGTATAACCTCATCAATGAGTAGTTTATGGTTTTAAAAGATCAATAAATCTTAAATTATATCTTATTTTAATGGTATTATAATCACTTTAAATAGAGGAGAATAATTCTCTTATAGTACTATGACTTTTAGATCAACCATACTATGGGGAAAGGGAACTTAGTTTTTAACATGCTGAGTAGTAATTCATAGGGACATATTGTTTAAGTGTATAAAGATGTGTGGAGAGTGGTAGAGGATCCTGCAGTGATTTATCTTGATGTTTGGGTGGATATTGGTAGAGGTTGCCTATACCAAATAGCAGTTCAATCATCCATGTTGGAGCAAGTTGAGGGGTTGTAATTTATAGATACTGAGGTAGTGGTTTGGTATGATCAGTTAATGTGTGGTGATACTTCTTATGGATGGTAATAGGACGATCAACATCATGTTTTATTTTGAGGGAAGTTTTTTATTCCATTAGTTATGTGAAAATAGGTTCTTCATGATTTTCATAGCTCTCTATTAGATTTATATCCAAGTATATCTAAGAATTATAATTCTTTGAAAATTTATTTTTTTGGTCAGGGATAAAGTATTCAGTGGTGGAGTTCATGCTATGATATTTTGTTTTCTGATATATGAAAGAAAAAAATCATATTTATATAGTTTTTTTCTACCATTATATATACCCTAGTTGAAATGGGAAGAAATATCAATGTATTTCATCACTAGTTTTCCTATATATCAAGGAATATGTGATTTTTTTGGGTGATTATGTATTGTTTTATAAATTTGACTCATTTATTGGAAATTAAGTAGTTGAGTGTTGTATATGTTTTGGGTAGACGGTATATGGATGAGGTAGTGAAGCTTCCTGGGGTTCCAAGGACCATTATATCTGAATGGGATTCCCATTTGACCTCATGATTCTGAGGAGGAATTTAGTGTGATTTTAGCTCTTAGTTATTCCTTAGCACTGATTTCCATCCTCATATAAATGGTTAGATGGAGTAAATGATTCTAATGCTAGAGGAGATATTGTTTGTATGCATTCTATATTTTAGTGGATAATGGGTGAAGAAACTAACCTTGTTTGATTTTTCTAATAATATAATTTACAACTCTTCCATTTTTATGGATCTATTTAAGGATTTTTATGGGTATCCTCGTATATATTTATTGTGTTGGGAAATGGTTGGAGAGTTGGTGGTCCTTGGACCAGATGTGGTGTAGATCGTTACTAAGATGGTGTAAATGATTTGAGATTGGATAAATATGGAATGAGACTGTTATAAATTGTATACAGATTTTATGAGGATACTTCTAGAGTTTTAAATTGAATACCATGTGTTATTGAAGGTTTCCCCTCATTTTAAGCAGCAGTGATTTAGTTGGGGGAGTAAGATTTCCCTTTGGATTATTTGGAATTTAAAGGTGTTGGAGCATATTGATGAGGTGCTATACCAGTTATCCCTTTTTACATAGCTAGAAAATATTCATGATGTCTTACACGCATCATATATTTTTCAGTATCTTTACAATGACTCATATTACATTGATTGGGGTGAGTTGGATATAGAGGTTAATGTGGGTTTTATGGAGTGATCATTTGAGATTCAGGATCACCAGGAGAAGGTGTTTTATGGGTGTATAATTCCATTTATTCAAATTTTATAGATTCGTGGTGTCTTGGATGAATGTATAAGGAAACAATATTAGTTGATGTGCACTTGGTATCCTAATCTATTTTGAACATTTTTTCCTTGATGATTGAGATGTTTGATTTTTTTCTAATTTGATTGAGGTTGTTGTATTCTTGAAAGGAGATATGTTTTAATGATGGTTTTATTCCTGTTTGAGAGGTATCTCTCAACGATGTTTAGGTTTCATCATTGGTGTTTCCCTTTCTAGGACGGTATTGATTCTCAGAGACAAGAATCATCTGAGTGGTATCTAATGCAGTATCTAAAACCTTATTAAACCATTAATTTGTGTTTTATAGGTATTGGAGGCATCACATGAAGACTAGAGGAAGAAATATGGAGTTCGAGATGAAATTTTAGCTATAAGAGAAAAAATATGGTGTAGATTTATGCGTTGTGTCATGAAGTGTTAGATAGGGAAGATTATTTTTTCTGTTGTCTAGTGTGTTGTTCCATGAATCATTGGTCTGCGACATGGTTCTTATGTTATGGAATGGATCATGAGTCATGCGTTTTATTTATCACCCACTATCATGGTAGAATTATGATTTAGGAATTATTGGTGAATATTATTTCATGAATTATCCCAAGGGATTCTTGGTTAATCTTTTGCAATGTTGGTTTCATCATTGCTGTTGGGGTTGCAGTGTAGAGTTCTTTAGGTGTTTCAATTTCATCTTAAGTGGGTTGGTTATAATGTTAGGTATTTTATATTTAATATTATAGGAGTATTTTTATTTAATTTTATATGTATTTTATTACATCTTGGTTTTTACCACTATGATGTAAAGCCTTGTATGGTCGATTCTTGAGTTTTTCATTTTTGGTGTCATTGCATGATAATGAATCTTGTCACATCATGATTTGTTTAGGGGTTCTTGGGTTTAAGGTAGGGAAATCATGGTTTTATCTATGTTTTTTTAAAGGATATAATATTATGATGCAGTCTCCTTATTTGTTTTGTGGAATTTGTTAAATGAATGGAGTTATAGTTTTTTTGACCATGGGATTCAAGGAGAGATAATGGGAGATCAATGCATGATTTTTAGAGGTGATATTGATTTATCAACATTGTATTGTGTTGATCCCTATCACATTGTGATTATTTATTTTCCTATAATGGATATAAATTTAGGCCATGTCTTGAATTTTCCCTTATTACTTCAATTTTCTCCAAAACCTAGGAGATCATGGGTGATTCTTAGGATAGCTTTATCTATCCTTTGATTGTTTTTGAACATTAGATTCAAGATATAAACATTTTTTGATCCAAGGTGAGTTATATTATATTATTCTTTATTCTATTATTATCGGTCATTCTTAGGGGGGATGTGATAGTAGTGGGGATTTAGTTTTGGTGTTTTTTTGTGGATTCAATAGTTGTTAAAGATTTAATTGAGGTTGGGGATTTGAGAATTATCCTTTAATTGTATAAAAATATAGATTAATCATGAATTTTATTTATTTAGGTTGATATTATGGATTAACCTAAATAAGATAATGAAACTAACTAAAGAAAATTTAAAACAAGAGGGTTATTTTCCTGTGTTTTTTGAAATCCCTTGATATTTGTTTTATGTTGATAGTTCTATTAATGTTGTTGCTAAGTAATTTATGCTTGTTGATTCAATAATATTCATCACGCGATCCAGGTTTCTAGAATCATTAGATGGTAAGGGTGGGAGAATTTAGAGCTATGGTTATGGGATGACTAGTAGAAAACATGCAGGACAAAAACTCACACCATCTAGATAGTGTTTTCATCTTTATATAGACCTTGACCAACCTGCATACATTAACTCATACGTTTCATAACATATGACTTAATTAAAAGGAATTTTCATGCATTCACCACATGAAGGAAAATTTTCTCCTATGTATTTAATATAATGAAACACATATAAATGACAGGTAGTGTAAGTTTCAAATGTTAACCCTTTAACATTACACTACCATGTAAAGGCAATGGAATGTTATCACATAACAAGCCTTGTGATATTAATTAATACAAGGCATAACCTTCCTTAAACTATTATTTATTGAAAATTAAAAAACAAAAACCACTTTAAGGAGATTCAAGAACAAATAAATTCACTAAAAAACAAAATACTAGAGGAAAATAACCAAAACCAAAACATTAAACCAACCAACCTAAGAGAATTAAAATTGAAGAATCTTTCAGAAGTACTAAATCCTGAGATAATAGACCGGTATTTCCAAATAATTTCATAATGTCCAAATCTGGATTTACCTAGATATTATTATCAATGTGAGAGGTGATAAATTCTAGAACTTCTTGATAATCATAAAATGAGAAGTTATTCGATTTCAACTCGACATGAGTGTAATAAGTTGAAGGTCAAACCATTTCTAAAGAACATCATTGCGAACCTATGGAAATTTCTTCAAATCCGATTTACATTGATCCTCTAATGATATATAAATGTCAAATTTTTATTTTTTTATGAGTTCTTCAGCAGTGACAATGTCATAATTTTCATAAACTATGTTCATTATTCTAGAGAAGTGTGTGTGATATGAACATAAGGTATACAGTATTCCTAGGTTTCATGAATATCATACCATAATACATTTACCTATCATAAAACATGGTATGGACTAATTCATGGGATTTAAGTTATATATCTTTCAATCTCATACTTGTAATAAATCCTCAAAGACTTTGTTCCATTTCCCCATATATTTTATTATATAAAATCACTGGTGAAACCATACCTAAAACTATTTTTGGATATTTTTTAAAAAAAAATCGGAATACTATCATCAACTTCACATTGTATCACATCATATACAATATCTTGTTAATATTTATCCAAAAATCATTTTGGATAAACTCTAAAACACCTTTAGAGTAACTCTATGAGTCAAACTCAATCCCCATTCACTCAACCCCTAAGTGTGACCCCATGGTAATTTTCATCATTGAAAAAAAAGATATATTCCCTAGATATATATATATAAGTAAAGATAGGACTCTAGAAAATCATCAATTATACTCAAGCTATAAAGGAATCTGACATGATCTCCATCAAACATATACATATTTGTACTTGTGTCCACCAACTGCATCATATGCAAGAATAAATTTTCATATGATCTCATTACCCATGACATTTTGTTACCATTGGAAATGGAGTATGTAAATACCATATAGACTCTTCATATGTTTTTTATCCTCTAACTATATAATGATCATGTTGATGAATGCATCACATGTCATTCAACTTTATAGATGAGCACATCACTTCCACCTCACCTGAATATATTAGCACATCATATATACTATTTTGGTATAGTTTTACACTTCCTCAGTCTACATCAATTAAGGAACCTATTTTAACCATGATGTTATGTTGGATTTTTTTACAATATATATTAAGGATTGATTGGTTTTAAATAAATACTGTATGAAGTTATTGAGTTTCTATATGGAGAATAATTTTTAAAGTTGTTCATACAAGTGGTGAGATGCATTTTGGTTTATGAAGATAACTTAAAGTATTATATAGTATAGAAAATTTATTATTTATTTATATAGAATAAGTGGTTCAAGTTAATTATTAGTATTAAATATATATATATATATATATGAATAGGTGATGGAATTTTTTTATAATTTTTTATTGATAAGTTAATGGAAAAAATGTCTATCCTTTAATGCATACACCTGAGTATCCTACCATTGATAGCGATGGCCAAGATCAAAGGTGCCATCCAAGAGAGGAGGTGGATATGGATAAGAGATCTAGCATGGTTTGTCTTTACTAGTAAGAGAGTGTAGTATATAAGAAGATATACATTGTGTGGGGTGCCATGGTGGAACCTCCGGTTGGGAAACACCTAAGGGATTTTTTCAGGGTGTTGGTAGTACATCCAGAGTAATAAACCAAATAGACATACCAAGAAACATTTAATATGAGACTCATGATACACGGTATTATTCATGGTTTAAAAATAGTGTATATTTTAAAGTGAAATGCTTTCATTATACATAACCATCTACCTCACCATGTCTATATTCTTTATGAAATGTATGTTATAGGATTTGGATGGTATGGAAGTATGCATTCATGGAAGCTAGATGTTCCACTGGAAAGTTTAGGATGTTATCATGATCATGATAACACCCTAGAACCATTGAATTTGAGTCAGGATCTTGACATGGGTACTGTGAAGTCTAAAAATTTCCACAGTAAAGTGATCCATGACATAAAGGAAGTATGAGGATCATTAGTTATTAAGGAAGTTTAGAAGAGTGGTCTAAGTTTGGAAGGGTAATTCAATGAAAAAATAAACTTCATAAGGATGAATTTTATAAGGATAGGTTGGAACTTATAAAAATGGAGTTCATAAGTATAAATTGAAAAGTTTTTAAGGATCTTTATCCTTATGAAAAAAGTATATATATTATTCTATGTCACATGAATATGTATTTATACAGATAAATCACATGAATCTACATAGATATCAATAAATATAATCAATCATGATTTAAGATCAATTATCTAGTCAATCATGAAGAAGGGATTTATTTTTTTAGAGATTTAAAAACTATGATATTTTTGGAATATTGAATATTGATATATTCAAGAAGATTATATGAAAAATAAAGAATTAAAAGAATCATTATCGACTCAGATCTAGAGGAGGTTTTTACTATGGGAATAATGATGTATTCATATTAATAATATTGGAATAAGGTTCATGTGATTCTAAAGAAGAATAAAATGGGATCTCTCATTTTTCATATTTCAAAAAAATATATTTCTGGTGT
The DNA here is from genome assembly GCA_963277665.1 of Viscum album. NCBI lineage: Eukaryota > Viridiplantae > Streptophyta > Magnoliopsida > Santalales > Viscaceae > Viscum > Viscum album. The sequence goes on along the minus strand of OY728160.1, from coordinate 1,444,707,459 downwards.
AATAATATCGAGTTGGAAAGTTTGATATTTATGGAAGAAATTTTGAGACCGATATTGTGGGAATATATTCATATTAAAAATATAAAAATATTATCATATGTGATTATTTTTGTCTATATAAAAAGAAATATAGGAGAAGATAGAATGAATCATGACTTCCATTCATTAATTTGAATTTTCATCAAAAGAATAAGAAATAGTGAGATCAGTGTTTTGTTTTTATATCATTATTTTGAACAAAATAATAAAAGATAGAGAGTGTGTAATGTATTGAAAATATTTGACTATAGAAAAATGAGAATAATTGGAGAAAACATGCATCGAAGATTTTTTGGATTTATAGTGAATATATCTAGGGTGATATTGAGGATTGATGGTCTGATCATTATAATAACACCACTTTACCCAATGCAATGTAAGAAAATGTGTATTAGAATAAAGGAAATATTGAAGTATAATTATATACTTGGAATTATATTTATATAGAAATAAGATCTATTACATTTTAGGGGAAGACATATATAAACACTCAAATATGAGGAGTTGTGTATGTCAATCTAAAAGTAGAATGAGGGAAGCATACTGAAGATCAAAGTGAATATTTCTAGAGTTAAAGGTGAAAATAGTTCATGATTTCCATGATGATATTTAAGAGACCCTTAAGTCTATAAACTAACCATATCCTTCATATAAGTATTGAGTAGAGTGAAAAAGAGAGAGTGTCCCTAGATCAATATTGAGACCTTTTAAACCCTTGTAATATAACAGTGAGTAGTATTAATTTTCCAGAACACCAACACATCATGAGTGTGTTCTCATTAGACTATCCAATTTGGGAGAACCATATAAAATCATAAAGTCCATGCATATTTTATTTTATGCATGTGATTTATGATGTGGATGATTCTAAAATAAATAAGTTGAATAAGTGTTCTTGAAAACATGGGAACAAGTTACTAAAAGAAAAAGGTAAATAAGTAAAAATGAAAAATTCTAAATCTAGTAAAACCATATTTCACCCCTCCCCCCATTATCAAGGTGTATAGGGTTTCAAAAATGGAATCTGAGCTAGGTTTTTACTTTATGATTCAACCTCAGTATTTATTATTTGGGATTAATTATACATATGGATCCTATGTTGAATCCAAAATTTTTTAGTGGTTCTGACTTCGATGGATAGTTTAAGGAGATGACTTTTTTCCTACATGATTGTGGAAAGGATTTCATTAAGTTAATTATAAAATATATTTTTATAACTAATTCCAATTAAATACTTGGTAATTCAAAGATAGAGAATATTTTGATGAGATGTTTGTTTAATAAATATTATAAAAATATCATTCATCATGCTAATTCATTTGAGATTTCAAAATCATTTAATTTTTTGTATGGATTTTTTTAATTCTAATGATATTGAGATGATAACCACTGGATATGTTTTTATAAGTTAATTTTATAAGAATCTAGTGAATAATGTTGATAAATATTGACTTACATTAAAAGAAAAAAATAAAAACAAGGAGAGGGCTATCAAGAACTTGGGTGGTCCTATCTGGGAAAACAAATGTGATTATTTAAGCATATATGATTCTAAATATATAGAATAATATACTTACAAATATGAATATAAATCTCTAATATCACCTAAATATTATTAGGATGAATAAACCACATCATGTGGTAAATCTAGAGGTTTTTGGAATAACCAACTTGAGGAAATCTGGGCTTTGAAAGTTGAAGTTCAACTCTTGAATACTGAAAATGGGAGAAGGTGTAGATTTGGAAAAAGAAAATTAAATTTTGATAAAAGATGTAATTATTTCATAAGAAACCCTTAAAATGGGAAATAATATAAAGTGACAAGGTATATTCACGAAACACTTGTTCAATAAATAAGGGTTGGCATGGAAAAAGAGAAAGGTCATGAGACATCAATGATTGTCCTTAGGGAACAAAATGAAGTGTTTATAATTAAAATTAATTAATAAGGGGTTTATTATGAGAGGAAGAAGTCAAATATTATGGAGTTTGATGTAATGATAATAACCAATAGTAAAGATTTTATCAATATAAATTCAGAAAAAGGTAAGTATAGATATGATTGTACACATGTAAATATTTCTCAAATAAGTATGGATTAATCATTTTCCAGTAAAATTGGACTCACTTTGAGTATGTGTATGTAAGATAGAAGGCTAAATAAATGAGGACCTTCTATAATCGCTCATCAACCAAGATAACTAAATCACATGAGGTATCAATATTTTTAAAATAAATTTATCTATTTTAACTTTTTTCCATTTAAAAAGATATTATTTAAATAATAGGAATACCAGGATGATATCCTACACACCTTTAAATTAGAGGAAGCATAACTATAAGTATGAAAAAACTGGTTCAACCAAAAACTACTTTTACTAAGCTAGAAAATGATGAAAAATAAATAAAAAGGATATTCATGAAGTGTCTCTAATGGATTATTCAAAACATCCATTATGGAAAGAAAAAATGTTATTAACACTAAGAGTGCACAAAATTTAAATAAATCTATTCTAGTGAAGAATATATTTATAGTTTTGAAAAATGGTATTAAAGATAGACAACTAGGAATGTGTCCGACCAAAAAAGGATTTTACACTCAACATCCTACCTAGAAAGTGAAAAAATTGTTATAAAGAGAAAATAATGATGAATAAGTGGATCTCATGGAAATTTAGTAAGGAAATAAATAGAAAAAATTAAGTTTTGTAACCCTCGCATAGAGAAATAATAATTATATAAAATGATTAAATGATATTGCATTAATGTAAGTACCAAGAAAAATAAAAAAAAATGATTTGAATTCCAATATTTAGAGAGAATTTTGTGTAAGTTGTGTTGTTTAAATAAAATCTTGAAGAAAGATAAAGATTAAATATTTGGTTTTTCATGTCCAACCATAATCCTCAACTTGAGGATAATCAAGGTACCCCTATCCTTATATGCTTTAATATTTCTAATTTTTGTTTAAGTTGTATAGTCTTAAGGTGAAAATATGATCCATGGTTTGGTTGTGAAAAAAATGGAATATATGAGTGAGTTGAAAGATAATTTTATTTAAGCTATAAAAATATGCATGATGAAATATATTCTTAAGACAAATCAAGAATTTAATAAAGTAGTTTTTGATGAAAAAGACTTGTAAATTTGTATAAACATGAAAGAAGGATATGAAACCATTTTGAAAGAAAACTATATGCAATATTGTTGATTAATATGTCTACTTTAATAAACATAGATATAATCTATCTATGTATACTAGAATAATGAAATTCAATGGGTATCAAACATGTTTTGAAGTGATACAGGTTTCAAGCCCAAGTTTTAGTCTTCTAAATTATGTTAAGTTGGTTTTGGAAGCCTCTCAAGTATATTTAGGCCATGTTTTTTTGTGACAGAAGACCAACAAGGAGGATAAAAACAATTTTATGGTTAAATTAGCTTCATGCATGTTTTTTATGTTTATTTTTTTTATAATCTAATAGTTGGTATCATTTTTATACTTTGATATGGTATCAAGAGATGTTAGATAAGAGATATACATACCAAAAATTGGTATCTGAAATCTCATGAATAATAAAATACGTGAGGATAAAATTTAGGGGGAGTTTTTAATAGATATTTAAAGTTTGTTCATCCTTATTTGAAAAAATAAATTCCATGTGAATAAATTAGAAGACATTAAGTTATATTGGTATCATTAGTTTATCATTAATAAGTGGTGTTCATTGACTCTATAAGTGGTATTCATCACTCCCTTATTCTTTAATGTTTATGTACTAATGGTTTTGTGTGATTACACTTGTGATCATAGAAATTCTGATTTCTCATGTTTATGTATTTTATGAGTATCTAGTGAGTGATATAGACAACATTGAAAATTTTAAACTCTTGTTTCTTAAACTAAGCTCTAGATCATTAGTCTTAGAGGATTTTTTAACATATAATTACTAAGTGGTGAAATAAACACATTGGAATCTGTAAAAAATAATGTAGTTGAAGTATTAAAGTGGGTTGGATTTTAAATTTTCAATGAAGGATGGTTGAGATAAGTTTTAAAAAATATATTCTATTTATTATATGGATTTAAATATAATGATAAATCAATTGGTAAGGGGGGATTTTTTTTCTAAACATATAATTCTTTAAGACTTGTTAAGGAGATAAATTATCTTAGAAAATCTAGTGTAAGCAGCATTATAACAAAGGAAGATTAAATATGAATAGATTAAACCCTATGGAAAATATTAAGAAAGGGTGATAGAATTTAAATAAGAAAAGGAGAGACCCTTTTAATTTTATTTACAAGGTTGTAGATAAATACCATAAAATCTATACATCAACATGATAGATATTTTAAGGAAAATTTTAAAAAACCCCAAGGGGGTGATTGTTGAAACCATGAGGTTGTGTAGATTTTTAACAAATATATATTTAGTAGTGATTAGTTTTGAAGAATTGTTATATATAGTTATTGATGTAATATATAGGGAATAAGTTCAATGGAAGTGCCTATAAGTGGTGAGATTGATAGAGATACATAAAAAAAACTTGAAGTATTTGGTTTCATGGAATAATTCTAATTTATTCATTTGAAATAAGTGGTTCTAGTTACTACCTAGTATTAAAAAATATATATAAAGAGGTGATGGAATTTTTGGCAAAGTGTTGATTAAGGTGTTAATGAAAAAAAGGGGCCATCCCTCAAGTCATGCACCTAAGAAACCTGCTATCAATTATAGTGGTTGAGATTAAATGCACTATTTAGGAGAGATAATGGAGATATAGAAGATATCCAGTGTGGTTCAGCACTTCCAAGAAGAAAAGGAATCATATAGGAAGATAGCCATTGTGCTATGAAGAATAGGGAACTGTTGAGTGGGTGGGGTCAAGGGTTTGTTTAGAGTATTGTTAGCATGTCCACTATAATAAATTATATATCATTACTAAGAAACTTTTTACATGGGACTTGTGATATGAGGTACTGTTCAAATTTTAAAAAGGGTGTGTGTTTTAAATTGAAATGGAATTGTCTTAGATCATATTCTACCTCACCATGACTAGTTCTTCACACCACATCTATTATAGGATCTATATTCCATGTAATAAATCATCCATTCAATCTTTAAATCTCATTGGAATGTTGAGGATGCCAAAATTATCATGGGAAAACCCAAACACTATTTAAGTTATGTCTAGAGATCAACATTAGTACTATAAATACTATAAATTCCAAAGTAAAATTGATCCATGTTACAAATAAAGTTTGAGGATCATTAGTTGTTGTGGAATTTTAAAATATTAATCAGGTTTTGAAACATTAATTCAATGAAATGATAAACTTCATATGGATAAATTTCATAATGATAGGTGGTTACTTCATAATAATGGATTTTGTAATAATAAAATAAAAAGTTTGTAAGGATCATTATCCTTACAAAAATATGTAATATTTGTATTCCACTTTGAGGAAATCTCCATTCATGCAGATGAATCATGTTGGTTCTAGTGGAAAATTCAAGAGGGGGTGAATTGATATTCCAACTAAAAAATATATTTAAAATATTTAAAACTTAAATCCCACAATTTGATAAAATTATCAAGTTAACTAAAAATATAGAATTATATTTTTTGATCTTTAGAAAAAAATTTCAAATTATCAATCATTGATCAGTTACAATAATTTATAAAATACAATAAATTTTGAAAATAATTTACTTAAATTGAATACATTATATAAAACACAAATTAAATTTAACTAGAATGGTAATGTTTTGCTAAGTAATTTAGAAAATAGTAACTATTTTTTAGTTTAAAACAAATAAAACAAAATAATAAAATAACACAATATAAATAAACAAGGGGTTTAGTCTTAATCCATGACATAATCCCATTCACTTGGAAATCACACACTGCCAAGTAGTTTATTCTGAAATAAACTAATCCAGAACTTGGATCAAGTTTTACAAAAAACTTTACCAAGATAGTTCAGGCTATACAAAATCCTCTTCCATAGTTCTTCATGGAATAAAAAAAGTCCAAGTCACACATGAACTCTTCCATATTTATATGTAGGATTATATATGAGATTAATTTAAAGTGAGTGTCTAGAACTCTCCAATTCATTATAAGAGATTTTATTTTACAGATAAATAGGGTAAAACAAAATACATCTCAAAAGTTAAGTAAAAACATAAAGATAAAGTAATAGAAAGTATTAATATTTTATGTAGCTCATTATGATTATCATCAGTTGTTCTTAATCCCTTGAAACTGTCTTTGAAAGGCATCAACCAGATTTGTATAGAAAGTACAAAAAAATAGAGTGTAGCTGGAGTCCTAAAAAATAATTTGTTCTTAGTCATACAATTAGTCAGTCTATTTCAACACACCTTTGAATATATGTATCTATATAGACCCATAATTTTTATACATAAATATTATATCTTATTAGATGAATATGAATTACATAATATAATGATCTACACCATAATTGTATAGGTCTAGTAACTTTGGAAACCTGGACACACAAACAAATAGTTCATAAGTGAACTATATCATCCCCCTCTAAATTCCTTATAACTAACACACTTCTTAGACATATCATAAATAATAACTTTCTTCATAATATTTGGAAAGGAAATACAACAAGGGTGAGATCATATGCTCAGTAAGGGTAAACAAGAGAGATATCAGCATAACATGAGCATAAGGGTGTGAGAACTTGATAATAAAAATTAAAAACTATAACCTACATATCATAGATCATAAACTTGAGTTATGTTATAAATCTTGGCAGTTCATAAGATATGAATCATAAAGTAATCAAATAACCTAATCCATGATAGCATAAAATTTTCATAAGACATAGATTTTTGTCATACACATAAGCATAAAAAATAATTTCCTTAGTATTCAAGGATTAATTCCAAAACTATCATAGTTTAATGGTTTCACTCCCCAAATAACACTAGTAGTCAATGTTCATTCCCAAGACTATCATAGTGGAAATATTCCCTTACTGAACTGGGTTCACCCGCCATTCTAGTCAAGTTTATCTCATGAGATATAAATCATTACCCAATGCATTGGAAGGAGATATAGGTCCCTCCCATAACATAATCTATACATTTTTTGAAATAATATCTTAAAACAATCATCATATCATAACCCATGAAAAGGAAATGGGTTTCATAAACATTTCATCATAGCATAATCTGTGAGAAATAAATGAGTTTCATAAACATTTAATCATAGCATAACCCATGGAAAGAAACAAGTTTCATAAAAATGTGTCATATTAATAATAAACCAATTAGAGAAATAATAAGGATAATATCATTGGATCATATCGAAATTAAAATTTAAGTAACTTAAAAGGATGACATCTTTGATAAAAAAATTATTTTGAAAGACCACTTGAAACCTTTCTTAAGGAAAATAACATTTCCACTTTGAAAACACTTTTTTAAAATATAAAACCTTACCAAATATAAAATAAAATATATTATTTAAAAATAACCATGGAAACTTGTAAATTATGTTGTAAATCATTGAGTGGTTATGATGGCAGTAAATATCATTTATGTTGTACTCATTAAAACGAAGATTAATTTCACATTTTTAGTTAAAAGAGACTTTTTCAGAAAAGTGTATGAATATTCCTTTTAAAACATATTATAAAAATTAAAAAATGACTTTAACAATTCATTTTATAATATTAAAAAATTTATTTAATTTTTTTAGGAAACATAGACTTGGAATAAATAGGATTTTGAATTGAAGAGAGAAATAAAGTCAGTTTTCTTTAAAATAATTATTGTGGACCCTTGAGTAAAAAAGAGGGAAAAATAAAGAGAAAAAATTTATTTTAATGAAATAATTAGATAATAATAAAATTAATGAGTTTTTTAAGGGATATATCATAATGTTTTATCACTAGAATCATAATCATAAACAATCCTGATAAACAAATAGATTGTAACATAAAACCCTTAACACTTTGGTAACTATAGAATTGTAATCCCCATGAAAGAGATAATATTAAATGGATATGTAAATAACAATATTTTTCATAATAATCATCATAAAACACATTCATGGGCAGAATATACACACATGAAAGAAACAAGTGGTGAATATGGCATGTGTCCCACGAAAATAAAAGTGAGACAAAAATCCCTTACCTAAAGTCTTGAATTTTTTGGTATATGTTAAAACATAATTTATAATAAATATAAGTTTATTATAAATATATTCCAGAACCGTAATAATATATATCATACCGTATATGATTTACTTATGTCCTTTTATTACCTGTTTATAAATAATTCCTTTTTGAAATCATGTTTCGGGTAATAACTGGTTCGTTTTTCATGTATGTTTTGGTCTGGTATTTTTAATCCTTTTACTTTTGATCATGGTTCCATAATCTCCAAAATTTTAACCATGATATTAATATAACATATATTCATTATACATGTATTTATATTAATACATTAAAGTTAGATATAGAAAATGAATTACACTATTCATGGAGATGGTTAGTCGTACGTATGCATGAATGTTGTTTCCATTTTCTCAATGGATGAGATGAGATAAAGGTAAATATAAATTAAACTTTAAAAAATAATTTTTATATCATATATACCATATATATTAATTTAATTTATCTTTATTACCATCTATGTAAAAATAAAATGAAAAATCTATCTCATCACTTCTTGGAGGTGTTAGTCCACACGTACACATGATCGATGTTATTGTTTTTCAAAGGATTGGAAGGTAAGAAGTTAGATGTGATATTATAATTCCTAGAGTATAAATATGTCATAAATATCATATATAAACATTAATTAAATAATTATCTCTAATTGTGAGAGGTGGTTATGGAAAATGAATTACATCGGTTCGCGAGGCAGTAGTCTGCCGTACACACGATCAACAATTTCATTTCCCATTTTATAGAATAGAAGATGAATATAGGGTATTATATTAAATAAATAAATAATAATTGTATGGTAGATACTTATTATGTTATATTATCATAGTTGAATAATATTTTAAGGAGGTGGATGAATAAATAAAATAAAAACGCTCGGTTAAGAAAGATACCTCTTCTTCTGACAACCTCCTTAGGTTATCTCTAAAATCCCTATTAGGAGGATTTTATAATAAAAATAAGTCATATAAGATATTTTTATGGCATTAGGGAATATATTTATTATGGTTTTGGCTGAAAAAATTCTTTTGGAGTGCGAATAGGAGAGGGTTTGGGGTTCCCTTTTATAAGTGGGGGAGAGGACACACGTGTAATTTTTGAAAATAAAATGTTATGCCCACATTTTACACAAACCAAAGGGACAAAAAAATGGATAATTATAAAAAAAATAGATAATATATGGTCTAAATATGTCCATAAAATAGTATTATGATTTTTTAGGTCATTTTAACCCTTATCTTTTTATTTTAACCCCCCTCCCCCCGGTAAACCTGTTTTAACCAGAACCGTGATAATTAATTTTTACTATTTTTACAATTCATTATGAAAAAAAATTAAGTTAAAATTTTATATAATATTAATTATTTTGATTAAAAATATGGAATCCATTTTTTTAAATTCAATTCACATATGTGTTATACTTTAATTTAAAATCAAACACGCTGACATGATGAAAAAATGGTTTTCCATAGAAAATTTTTTCATAAGTATAGACAGTTTTAATATAAAAATTAAAAATTAAATCGATTAAAATGAAATGAATTAGATTAATTATGACATAATTTTACTAATTTTACTTTTTATAACCATTTAAAAAATGGTACTTGTAAATTTTTTAAACAAAGAGGTGGTTTTTAATAAAAATCGTAATTTTTTCACTATTCATTAAAAATTAAACTTTCCAGAAAATTTCAAAAAAAAATTCCCTAAGATAATTTTGATATTTGACTTAAAAAATGAATATAATTTTTTAAAATACATTTTCTAAAATTTTCAAAAAAAATTATTATTTGTTCAAAAAAATCAATAAAAACATTTTTTTGAGAAAAAATATTTTTGAAGCATATAAAGACTTTACTAAAAATTAAGTACTTATTTATCAATATGTTTTATTTTTATAACACCTTCATAATTAATTTTAAAAATTTGGTTATTAATATTAATACTTCTAAATTTAATAGCTAGGTTATAACATTCGTGTTTAGATAAAACTATTTTTAATAGTATATCACGGTTTGTTAAAACTCTGGGTTGTGTGTAATGCAAGATATCGAAAAAAATATTTGAAAAAAAATATTTTATAAAATTTTAGGGTGTTATATTCTACCCAAATTAAAATTAAGTTCATACTAGAAACTCCATCACTCTAATACAAGTAACCAATAATACTTCTACCACATCATATCTTCAGTTTCCCATGTAGCTTCCTTAAGAAAGTGGGTTTTCCATTAAACCTTAACCAGATGAGTGGTCTTGTTTCATAGAAATTTCTCTCTAAGATCCAAAATATCCATTGGTTTTTCCTCATAAGAGATATCATGATCCAGTGGTATAAATTATAAGTTCATTACATGTGAAGGATCAGGTATTTATATCCTCACAAGAGATACATGGAACACATCATGGACTTTAGAGAGGTTCGGTGGAAGACCAAGTGATAAGAAACCATCCCTATTTGATCAAGAGTCTCAAAAAGGCCAATATACCTAGGGATCATATTTCCTTTATTCTCAAACCACATAAAATTATTCCAAGGATAAATTCACATGAAATCCTTCTCACCAACTTAAAACACCAAATCACACCAAATATTGTCAAGTTAATTATTCTATTGACTCTAAGCTACCTTGATATGTGGTTGAATGGTCGTAACTTTCTCCACCATTTCATCAGCTAGATCAAGAACCAATAGATTTATTTCTCCAACTTTATCATATAATTTTTTAGTTATAAACTTGTTTCCATCAATCAATGTATGATACATAGTGCTGAAACATAGCTCCGTATCTAGGACTTGATAAAGACTTTTGTAACACCCCAAGATTTTCTGAAATATTTTTTTGAATTAATATAATTTTTTTGATATTTTTCATTTCACGCAATACTGAATATATATTTTTATATATATAATAAATCACTATTTTTGGATTGTATTTTATGTTATACCAAATTAATCTTGTTATACATGCAACACCAACTTGGGTTATCTTACATGCAATAATGAGTTTCTATAAGACAACATTTTATTATTATAATTATTTAAATGGGATAGTTATAACATAGTCATTAAAAATAGTAATAAAAATAGTAATAAATAATTTTTAAAATTTATTTTAAATTTTTTTATATAAATAAAACATACTTATAATGAAATATATATTCTTTTTAGTAAAGTCATTATATGTTTAAAAATACCATTTTCTTAAGGAACTGTTTTTTATGTCCTTCTGTGAACAATAAAAAATTAAATATAGAAAATTTTATAAATTTAATATTATAAATTAAACTTCATTTTTTAGTTCATAATTTCAAAATTATATTAGGGTTATTTTTTGGGATTTTTATGAGAAACTTTATATTTGGATGAATAGTGAAAAATACTGAATTTTAATTCAAAATTGTTTTTTGATCTAATTTATTTATATAGTTAAATTATATTTTATGTTGGTTTTAATGTAAAAATAGATCAATTATAAATATATTAATATAATTTAGTTCATTCGGATAATCTTTATATTTAATTTAGATATATAAACCTTAATGAACTTTTGAACATTCTCACTTTAAAAACTCACTTTCTCACCACGTCGGTGAGATTAGCATTAAACATAATTTTTCCACCTTTGTGAATTGAATTTCTAAAAATGGAATTAAATGGTTGTAATTAGTATAAAATTTATAGTATAATAAAATCAACATAATTTTTTACAAAAAATATTAGTGAAAGCGATTAAAATTAATTACAGTGATTAAGTTAAAATTAAGCTTAATAAGGGACTAAACCTTAAAATTAAGGGTCAAAATGAACAAGACACATGTCCAAAACCAATTGGATGACCATATTTCGTCCCTAGACCTTTAATTTTTGATTTTTTTTTGGCTGTTGATGACTTTTTTTAGGTAAAAACTTGGGTGCACCTAAATTTTCAAAAATGCCTTGTATGTCCCCTCCCTCTCTTATAAAAGGTCGCCACCTCTCCCATTTCATCACACCTATCAAGACACTTTGGCTCAACCAAGATCTATCAAAATAGCTACTAAAAATACCTCCCCTAAACCTAGATGACTCACCTTTAAAATAAATCCATCCAAGGAAACCCTTTGCGGTAAACGAAAACGAGTTACCCGAATAAGAGGAGGTTTGAATGTTCATGAAGAAAGTCAAGACTTAAGGTAAGGGAATTTCATTTCACTTTTTATTTATGTTAGGTACATTCAATATTCACTAATAACTTATTTTTTTGGTGTATATACTACCATATGACATGTTATATCATTAATTTTTTTTATTTAATGATATAAAAATATTTAAATGATGTTATTATCTCACAGGGATCACGATTCTAAAGTTACTCAAGTGGTAAGGGTTTCCTCATCTCAATTTAATTTTCCATGATACACAATCTATGTTCACCACCTATTTCTTATATTTGGTGTTTTTACTGACCATGTATGTATTATATGATTCTTATAATTAAATTTATGAGTATTTACATATCGTTTTGATTATCTCTATTTCATGGGTTTGATGTTTCAAATGCTACCAAATAGGCAAAGTAATTATGTATCAATTTTCCTTCTTTGAGAAACATGCCATGTTATTCGCCTATATTCATTTACAGGGAATATATACTACCATTTGAAATGTTATATCATGAAAATCCTTCTTTTTATGATATTATAAGCTTCATTTAATTTCATTTTCTTACATGGTGAATATAATTCAAAGTTACCAAGTGGTAAGAGTATATTGAAATAATCTCATCGTTTATCAAGATTATTTATGATTATGCTACCATTTATGAAATATTATGATCCATACCTCAAGCTAACTCATGAATTTTCTTCCCTTATGTATATTCATGATGTATTCATGTATTAGTACCATTTTCCACTCTTTGGTACTTAAGATAATTAAGTAAATGCTTTTATGAAAATACGAATTTATTTCTCCTTTCAGTCAGAAATCCATGTTCTTTCAAAACCAAGTTTTATAAAAATGTTTTAAAAATGTTTTACTATTATACTATGATGTTTAAAGAACATTTTTACCCATATTTTACCTTTTTACAAAATTATTTTCAAATGAATCTTCTTATCCTTTTCCGAACAAGGAATTTTTCTAAACATGTAAGGTATAAAATAAATGTTCGAATTGTATATACTTACTTGATTTCATGACTATAATTTACTTGAAGATTAATTTGTAATTTTATAAGGCTATTTTTAAATAATTTTTTTTTCTATTATTCTAGAAATTTTATTAAATTTAAAGTGGTTTTCAATGAAAAAGGTTTTCAAAAATATTTTAAATTTAAAAATTATTTTAAATGGATTTACGCTTATTTTATATGTTTTCAAGAAAAAATGTTTTCAAAATGTTTTCAAGATTATTTTATAAGTTTTCAAGGAAAATTTTTTTCAAAATGTTTTCAATATTATTTTATAAGTTTTCAAGGAAAAATGGTTTTAAAAAAAATGAGATTTATTTATAAGTTTTAAAAGTATTTATAAAAATTTTTACAAAAGGTTTTATATTTTAAAAAATGTTTTTCCAGGTGGAAAATATATTTTCCTCAAGAAATGTTTTAAATGAAATTATAAATAATTCTTTATAAGAAAAGTATTTTTAAAATGGTTTTATGAAAATTATTTTAAAAGAAAGTCTATTTTCCATAAGAAATATTCAATGTGATCATTAAAAATCATTCTCCATCTAAGATGACATCCATGTTTATAGTTTTATTTTCAATAGAGAAATGATCCAAGTATACCATTAATATTATTTCTCTAAATGTTTTGTATTTTGATGTCTTAATGTTTATGAAACTCGTTTCTCTTTAAGAGGTTATACCATGATTAATGCTTTTAAAACCTGTTTCTTTTCACAGGTTATGATTTATGAATCCCATCTATTTTACATAGGTAATGATATTATATAATGTTATGATACCCATTTCATTTCATGGGATATGTTATGATGTTTATGAAACCCATCTCTTTTTATGGGCCATGATATGATGCAAGTATTATTATACTGTGTCACATGTATGCATGATTTTATTATGTAACGGGTGGGTCCTATATCTCCATCCATTGAATTGGGTAATGATAAATGTTTTGTGAGATCAAGAGGATACACAGTAGGGAATTATAATCCCAAAAAAATTTGGGTATATGGGAGGGAATCCTAATCACTAAGTAGGTACACAGGTTATTAGCACAAGCCTAACATGTTGTAAAGGTCTTGGTATGTATCCTTGACACATGATTTTCTATGTTTATGTGTATTCCACAAATTTCATGTCTTATTACTATGTTATTCTTCCATGGATTATGATACTGATTCCCGTATGATTCATGTCTTATGAACTGCCAATATTTATTACATGATTCATGTTTATGATCTTTGTTGTGAAGGGTATGATATTATTATATTTTGATCACATTCTCATAACCTTATACTCATGTTTATCCCTCTTTTTTACCCTCACTGAGAATCTAAGATCACCCATTTCTTATGTTTCATTTCCCACGGTTTTGGATAAAATTTTTAATTTTAAGTACTAGAGGGTAATATCTTGGTGGGAAACATTCAATTTATTTCACCAAGTTATAATATTTTGTTCCAAGATTCCAATGACACTAAACTATTATGATCCTTAAGCATGTAATTTTATAATGTGCTGAATATTCATCTAAAATTCGGTAATATCCATGTATGTTAAGCCTAGGTTGCTATAGTTTGTATCAAAATAAAGGTTTAGTCAAACTTTGGAAACCATGATGAGAAACATTTAGTGATATCCCTAGGATTATTTCTAAGGATATTTCTAGGGATGACTCTAATAATAAGATTAAGGATGAGGAAAAGTATAGAGAAATGTCCTGTAATTTTGGTAAAGGATATAGATATTGGATTCCTAGAAATACATCCATGTCTAGATACTACAAGTGGATGTGGTTCTGGCAGAAATGTACCTAAGAGTAATAACTTCTACAAGGTGGGTCAGGCCTGACTCGAGCGTAACCTAGTATATGACAACAAGATATATTTCAATCCTTTTTTGAAACTCCTAGGGGATATGATTTGGGAATTCAAAAACTCTTAATGAACCATTATGAATGATTTAAATAAAATATGACAATTAATAACCTAGTATAAACCTAAGGTGTCATAAATTAAAGAAGTATGTGTCATTATTTAGACATTGTATAAGTAAATTTTCATGATTATGTGTTTTTATATTATGTTAAGTGTTTCTGACCCTATGATTTTTTAGTCTTAGTCAATAGAAAGAACTAGAAGAAACTGGGTTAACTTTTAATGATTTATATATCAAAATTATGGGAATTATAAAAATCAATTTCCTAAGTGGAAACCTCATGAAGATAATTAGGAAGGTGGTATGATTATTATATATACTTTTGAAGATAAGGATCTAACAAATGACATGTGAAAGGTATGTAATGTTATTCCAGTATTTTTTACATTAAAAGTAAGAATCATTATTATATTAAGGTTTAGTAACCTTAAGAAATGATTAATATTTCATATTATCTTTAAGGAATAATTTTATGAAGCATTAGTAATTGTTTAAGTATAAAGTTGAATGATTGAATTTTATACATTTTGGAATTCAAAGATTTTTTTATATGAATCATGGACAATATAATGACTATTTTAAAAAGTTTTTCATTAAGTATTTTCAATAATATGTTAAATGATACTGATGACTTGGAAAATTGATTTAATGTCAAGTTTACATTATGGGAAGGTAACCCTTAACATGTTCCTAAGGAAGAGAAAATGATATTTTATATGGATAAAGAGGTGATGATATGGATAAAGAAGATTGGATAGTATTTATAACATCTTAAATGATAAAGTATTTGTTGAAAATGTGCTCTATGTTATCATGGATGAAGTTTACAACTTATTGGATTTAAGAAATATATACATTAATATTTGGAATAAGGAATAATTCATGTTTATGAAAAGTATTTAAGGTAATTCAAGTTATTACCTTGTTTCAAGAGAATATATGATGAGAGTATTCACATGTTTCGAATGTGACAACCAAGAGATACTTTGTGATATATGATAGGTCAATATTAAGCTGATTTCATGACCTTCTTTCTAATGTTTTGGATTTCATCTTGCATAATTTTTATAAGGTTAACCATTTATAGAAAGTTTAAGTTAAAATTTGAATTAAGTTTGTGAGATTAAATTATTATATCACCACATGAGGATTTATTCATATTGGATAACCTGTTCTAACAACTTTGTGTTGATGGTAACTGATGATAGATGGGATAGATTATCATGGATCTCATGATCTATTAGTGCTTTAGGAATAAAAAAATTACCTTCCTTTTTGTATAAATACATGAAGTATAAATTGATCAAGGCACAAAAAAGTGTGATATTGTACTAAATCAAGTAAGTATATCATCATCCAATGGCCCGAAGGCCTTTAATTTTTTTATTATAGATAAACCCCCTTTTAAGGGAATAAGGGGAAAACCCAAAAGACTTTATTGACATAAGACAAACCATGACTCAAAGTTCAAAGAAAGAAAATAATACTGGAAACATGAAACTACCCCTCCCTAGCATGTGATCTTGATGACGCTCTCCACCATTGTAAGGTTTTTTGGCAAGCAAGTGTCCTATGTCAAAGCACATGCCTGATCCGATGGCAGATGCCATACCCTCTCAAACATCCAAATTCGTCCAACTCTGCAAAGATGAGATGCCAGCTCTAAAACCTATTCTGGGACATGTTCTATGTGGTCAAGTACAAACAAGCTGAAACACCAAAAAACTGTTCACCGTCATCCCATAATCACCATTAGAAAACAAATAACCACGTATGATCACATCTTGGACACCTGATCACCTGAAAAATCCCCACCATAATGAACCCATAGCCACACTTCATCTCCACATCAACAATCAAGTAAGTATATCTTCTCATGAAAACTCTTCAACTTTAGGGAAAGGATATTGAAACAAAAAATGTTATCCTAGTACATTTTTTTCGATGAATCAAATGGGCCCTTAGATCATCATAGATTTATGTATTATTGATTTTAAAATTTCTTCTAAACTTGTTCTCTATCACTCTCCATCATAATATGATGGTTAGATTTCTCTAACATGTCCATTTTTTCACTTTCCACCTATGTTCTCCTATGTGGAAACCAAATTATGAGTTACTTTGGGTAACCGTTATGGTTCCAACTTTAATTTTTTAAATGAAGTTTTAGTATTCATTTTTAAGATGTGGGTTTCTATGAAAGTAAATTTCAAGTATTAATCCTTTATTAACCCAAAAAATATATCAAGGGAAAATTTCATTTTAAGGGGGGTAGAATGTAACACCCCAATATTTTGTGAAATATATTTTTTCAAATTAATTTAATATTTTTGATATTTTTCATTTCATGCAACACTAAATACAGTTTTTTTATATTAAATCACTATGTTTGGATTTTTTTATATACTATACCAAGTTAATCTTGGATTACACGCAACACTGACTTGGCTTGCATTACATGAAACATCGTCTTGGCATACATTACACGCAACACTGGGTTTCTATGAAACAACATTTTATTATTATAATTATTTAAACAAGATTTTTATAACCTTACCTTTAAACATAGTAATATTAATAGTAATAACTAATTTTTAAATGATATTTATAATGGTTTCATATAAATAAAACATATTTATAATAAAATATATAATTTTGGTAAAGTCTTTATATGTTTTGAAATATTATTTTCTTAAAGGAAATTATTTTTATGTCCTTATATGAAAAATAATATAATTAAATTCAGAAAATTTTTGAAATTAAATATGATAAAATAAAAATTATTTTAAATTCATAATTTCAAAATTATCTTAGGGTGAATTTTTTGGATTTTTTCAGAAACTTCCTTCTTGGATGAATAGTGAAAAATACTGAATTTTAATTCAAAATTTCTTTTTCTTCTAATTTATTTATATAGTTAAATTATATTTTAAGTTTTTTTAAAAGTCACAATATATAAATTATACATATATTAATCTAATTTATTTCATTATAATCATTTTTATATTTATTTTAGATATATAAATCTTAATGAACTTTTGAACCTTCTCACTTTAAAAACCCACTTTCTCGTCATGTCGACGGGATTAACATTAAAATTAATTTTTCCTCTTTTATGAATTAAAATTTGAAAAAAAACGAACATACATGGTTTTAATAAGTATAAAATTTATATTATAATAAGATCAAATTAATCTTTTACCAAAAATATTTGTGAAATCTATTCAAATAAATTTCATCAATTAAGGTAAAATTAAGTTTAACAAGGGACTAAACCTTAAACTTAAGGGCCAAAATGACCTATACACATGACCAAAACACATTTACTAGCCATATTTCGCCCACAAACCTTCCATTATTGAGTTTGGTTGGTTTTTTATGATTTGTTTAAGGTAAAAACGTGGGTACACCTAACTTGTTTTAAAAAATGCCTAGTGTGTCCCCTCCCTCCCTTATAAAAGGACACCAACTCTCCCACTTCCTCACACATATCAAGACACTTTGGATCAACCAAGATCTGCCCAAAAACCTCCTCAAAATAACTCCTCTCAACCTATATTCCTTACCTTGCATAGAAATCCATCCAAGGAAGCCCTTTGGTGAAAACCAAAAGGATTTACCTGAATAAGAGGAGATTTGAATGTGTACAAAGAAATTCAAGACTTAAGGTAAGGTAATTTTATATAAATTTTTATTTCCATGAGATACATGACATATTCACCACTATATTATTTTTTGTGGTGTATATAATTTCTTATGATATGTTAAAACATTAATTTCCTTTAGTTAATGATATTCAAAGATTTCAATGATGTTATTCTCACATGGGGGTCACGATTCTAAAGCTACTCAAGTAGTAAGGGTTCCCTCGTATCACTTTTATTTTCCATGATACATAAGACATGTTCACCTCCTATTTATTATATGTGGTGTGTTTACTTCCCATGGATGTATTTTATTGTTCTTATAATTAAATTTATGGGTATTTACATATCTTTTTTATGATCTTTATTTCCTAGGGTTTATATTTCAAAATTTAACAAAATGGTAAAGTAATTTTTTCTCAATTTCCCTTCTTTCAGACACAAGCCATGTTATTCACCTATATTGTTTTACAAGGTGTATACAATTCCATTTTATATATTATATCATGAAACTCATTCTTTTCATGATATTCTAAGATTAATTTAATTTCATTTTCTTACATGGGGAGTATATTCCAAGTTACCAAGTGGTAAGAGTTTGTTGAAATAATCTCATTATTCATCGAGATTGTTTATTATTATGTTTCCATTAAGGATATATTATGATCCATATCTCAACATAACTCATAAATTTTCTTCCCCTATATATATTCATCTTGCCTTCTTGTCTTACTACCATTTTTTCACTCTTTGGTACTTAATATAATTAAGTAAATGTTTTTATGAAAATCTGACTTTATTTCTCCTTTCAGTTGTAAATCTACATTATTTCAGAACCATGTTTTCTAAAAATATTTTGAATTTTTTTTACTATTGTTCTATTATTTTTAAATTACATTTTACCCATTTTTAACCTTTTTAAAAACCATTTTTAAAAAGGAATATTTAAGAACCCAGATCTTCTTTTCAGGTATGGATCTTTATTTTGGGTTGTTTTTTAGGAAAAAGGATGAATTTGGAAATTTTCTAAGTACACTTTGTGTACTCTTGAGTACACATTGTGTACCCAATTTCCGCATGTATCCATGTATTGGTCATGTAAATGCCGAGTTCATGGCTGTGTGGGTGACCTGGAAGACTGCCTAAAGTGGGGGCCGATTGAGGAAAGTACACAGCGTGTAAATTAAATGAACATACCATATAATTTTCTTTTTTATTTGTTATATCAGTGCAGGATCATGTCTCACATCTAGAAACACTTTATTCTCCCCATGTTTCATACAGGAGAGTGGTGTATGGCCAAAGATCTTCAAGCTCCACCCATTCCTCTGTTCGAGCTCCGATTGAGACGTTGCTAGGTGCATTGGATTCCCACCAGTGATTTCTCTCTTCCCCAAGAGCCTCTCTTCCTAATTTATCCTCTCTCTTAATTTATCCAAGTTCTAAAGTTTTTATCCTTTTTATAGATCTACATTGTTCTAGGACGATTCAAGGATTTAATTACAAGAGTTTTCATCGTAAAACATCGAGGTAGGTGGTTTATTCCAAATATTATATGGTTGCAGGTATAGATATGGGAAATCTCCCTTCTTCATCAGGTACTTGATTATTGTTGGAGCTGGAAATCATGGAACCAAGATGAGGCTTGAGATTCTGTTGAAGTTTACTATTTTCTATACTTTGGTTTCAGTATTATATTTTCTGCATTGTGACTTTTTTTGATGATTTCCTAGATACATGTTACATGCATCATTCATTTATATATATGTTGTAGTTTTTTATGCTATCAATCTTCCATTGTTTACTTCTGTTGTATGGTATTACTGCTTTCTCTATTGTTTATTATTGGCATTCCACTGTGTATACTCTACCAATGAGGGCATAGTTTTCAAAATATCAAACCTTGACCCTCACTTCTAGTCAGTAGCCTCTGGTGTTTGGGGAAATTCTCTTGAGGTTAGGTAACCAACCAGGTCTGGGGCACCTTTGGGTGGAACCCAAAACCAGGATGTTACAAAGTGGTATCAGAGGAGTTTATTTTCTGCTTTATCTTACTATTTGTAGTCTATAGATAGGGATAAGAATGAAAGGGTAATTGGTAATAAGTTGTTCCTGGGAGTAGCTAACATGTGTACAAGGAAAATCCAAGTTACCTCGGATATTGCAATTTTTTTGTTTTGCAATTTTTATATTTGATATCATTGTGGTTCTATTTTTTTGCATCCCAATGAGATGAGGGTATTCCATAATATGCATCATATAGGCACTTGCTATAGATAAAATATGATGCATTCCTTTCAAGTCATTTAGGGTGCATTATTGATTGCATGTTGTCGTGATAGATGTTGTGCTAAATATGCATGTTGTTGTGATAGAGGCCTTGATAGAATACATATTATTTTTATGGGGTATTAGAATATATAAAGTTTCATTTTAATGGAAGAGAAATTTTGGTCCCAGAGGTGTTATGGGCTCACTTGGATCGGAATTTGGTGGATCATGTTTGAATATTAAATGAATTTTGTCAAGTTAAGATATGAATAAGGATACCGAACTTTGATTCATGGTTGTATGGGATCTCACAGGTAGGAGTTTTTCATTCCTTGGACAAATTTTTAAATTTTTAAGGGTTCCAGAGAAGTTTCGGAGGCTTAATCTCTAGAAACCCAGACAACATAGTGTGTGATGTTATGAACACATACCTTGGATTCTTCTATTCTCAAAGAAACAACTTTTCTTAAGTAAATTCCATGTAGTGATTGACCGTGTGACTGACTTTGTGAGAAGATATGTGAAGTTGGGAAACTTTTGGTATAACACACCGTGTCTGTATTGTACACTTCATGTTATAAAGAACCGTGTATCTAGCCGTCTGACGAACAACACAGGTGGGTGAAACAAAGGTTGTACAAGTTGTGTCCCATTTATGAATGTTGTGTAGAGTCGACCATGTATATGACCATGGGAATAATGAAATGGGTGGTTAGAACTTAATTGGAACACACTGTGTGTAGGGTAAACACACCATGAACTGTTACCTAGGAGAGAACTATATAGTTCTGGCTATGTAGAAGAACGTGGGAAGATGGAAGATTCAATTACACGATGTGTATCAAAAGTAACACTCTGTGTGTAAGGGTGTTATATGACCAAGTTTGGTAGAGGTACATGCCATGTTAAGAGCCTAAGGAAACATGTCGTGTAGAGGTTATACATGCCATGTATCCATGTTTTTTAAAACTTGAATGTTTTATTTATCTTGTTCTATTCTTTCACTTCTAGTTTGTTGTCCTTGATAATCTTGAACTAAGGTGTGCGCTTGACCTTGAAGAGTCATGCCACCAAGACATCCCCTAGTTGTATGCCAGATACAGGGAAATTATTAAACACCAAAAATGGTAGATCAGGGACTACCAGCAGATCCTCTTGACGTTCCTATTTTGGCACCAACTGTTATGCCAAAAGTTAGTTTTGATGCACAATTCCATGAATACGTTTTGAGGATGTTACATAACTTTCAGGGAGGACCGCATCCTACCTCGTCTATGGAAGATCTAATGGGGGTGTTCCAGCAGCAGAATCCTCTGACTTTTTCAGGGGATAGAGGACCACAGGCTATTGAGTCATTGTTGGAGGCCATTATTTCTATCTTTGATCATCTAGAGACGCCTATGGAGAGGAGGGTAAAGCTTTGTACATACATGCTACGTGATTCTGCCAAGAGGTGGTGGGATGTTATCTCATAGGTGAGAAGTCATCAGTATATGGATTGGGAAGAGTTCTAGAGGAACTTATATGATTAATTCTATCCCAAGAAGTTGAGGGATGATCGAGCTTGAGAGTTCATACATTTGGAGAAGGGTTATCTTTCAGTGATGGATTACTCATCTTATTTTACAGAGCTTAAGAACTTTGCACCTGTTCTAGGAGGTGACAAGTTATCTTTGGATAGACGATTTGAGGATATTCTCAGGTATGACATCTGATCACAGGTGAATGTTTTCAAGATGATTTTGGTGACGGCTATAGAGAACCAGGCACTGATTACTAAGAATAATCTGAGGGAGTCGGGAGCTATGATCCAGGGTAGTTCAACATCCTGGGTTGGTACTCCTTCAATAGATAGCAGGAAGCACCATAGGGAGCCTTCAAATGATGTTTCTTCGGGTATCTAGGAGGTATGATACTAGTTCAGGAAGAGTGTTCATACAATTCCACATTTCCCAAAGGATCCAATTGAGTGATGGTCTTGCAGCAAGATGGGTCACCTTCAACATTTTTGCAGGGTGTTCTCACTAGTAGTGAGTGACAGGGTTTCTGTTATGACTCTACGATTAGAAGAAGGACCACCCGTTTCTCATTAGTTAGGGAACTGGAGTTCATCCAGCCATTCAGGCCAAGGAGGAGGTTGTTTCTGTAGTAGTCAGGCTAAAGGTTTTCAGTAACATTAGGGTGGATCAGCTCAGGGTAGTCAGGCAGGGTCGTAGGGCTGTGATACAGGTCAATATTTTGCAGTGGAGCAGACCTAGTAGGAGCAGGATCCCGGACCCTCTATGGTTAGAGGTACAATTGAGTTTCCTCAATTTTAGCTCCTTCTCTTTTCGGTATAGGGGATTCCCATAGTTTTATATTTGTTTTCATTGTGGAGATTATTGGGCTCTGTATATTTACTTCTGAGGATGTTATGATGCTAGAAACCGTTGTGGATTAGGATGGATATTGTATGTCAGTGAAAGGAGTTCCCTCTTGAGGTTGGTGGGTGTCACTTATTATGGAACCTCTATGTCATAGAGATGATAGGATATGATGGCATTCTCAGAAGGGAATGGTTGATCTCCTTTTAGGCCTTTATTTACTGTTATCATCAAAGTGTGAGTTTCACATCACCATATGGGGAGTCTTTTCTACACAAGGGAAAATAGGATGTCCAGTTGAGCATAGATGGACCCATGCATCATGGGTTGGGAGGAGTTATAGCCCATATTTCTAGTTTATATCTCTATGACTAGGGTAATTTACAAATGGAATTTCCTCCAGTGGTGGATCATTTCATATATGTCTTTCCAGATGAATTTTCAGGTTTACCTTTGGAGTGAGAGGTAGATTTCTCTATTGAGGTTGTTATAGGGGCAACACCAATGTCCATTCCTCCTTATAGGATGGCTACACCTGAGTTACAAGAACTTAAGAAGTGGTTAGAGGAGATACAAGAAAATGGTTTCATCCAACCCAGTACTTCTCCTTGGGGTTCGCCTATCCTTTTTGCGAAGAATGCACATGTCACTCTTAGACATTGTGTGGATTATCGGAAGCTCAACTAGTTGATGGTCAAGAACCGATATCCCTTACCATGGATTGATGATATCTTTTATTATCTTTGAGGTTCCCGGGTGTTCTCAAATATTGACTTGAGATCCATCTATCATCATTTTCACGTTATACCATCAAATATACCTCTTATATCCTTTCAGAGCTGGTATGGTCTATACGAGTTTTTGGTTATGTCGTTCGGTCTTATGAACGCACCAGTAGTTTTCATGGAACTGATGAACCGAGTGTTCCACACTTATTTGGATTATTTATTAGTAGTTTTCATGGATGATATCTTGGAGTACTCTCACACTCAATATGACTATGCCACCCATATTGAGATCGTTTTGAGTATACTAAGAGAGCATCAATTATATGCCAAGCTCTCAAAATACTACTTCTAGTTAAACTGGATTCACTTCTTGGGTAATATCATCTCAGAGATGGGAGTATTAGTAGACCTAGAGAAAGTGAGAGCAGTAGTTTCCTGGGAGTATCTGAAGAATTTCTTTGTGGTACGGAGTTTTCTAGGGTTGGTTTGTTAATATAGATGTTTTATACAAGACTTTTTACACTTAGCAGTGCCACTGACAGGCCTGACTAAGAAGGGTGTAAAGTACTTATGGCTAGATTTCTATGATTCAGTCTTTCAGGAGATTAAAGAGAGATTGAATTCAGCACTGATACTAATTTTTCCAGAATTGGGAATGAGTTATAACATTTACTGTGATGAATTAGGTGTCGGTCTGGGAGTAGTGCTTATGCAAGGGGAAGGATTCATTACGTATCGGTCTCAGTAGCTGGCACATGAGAGGAACTACCTGATTCATGATCTCAAGTTTTCTTCAGTTTTTCATTCCTTATGTTATTGGAGGCATTATCTTTTTGGAGATAATTATGTGGTATTCAGTGACCATAAGATCCTCAAGTATATATTTACTCAGCATGACCTGAATTTGAGATAGTGAAGGTGGGTTGAGTACCTTCAGTACTTTGACTTTTAGCTTTCCTACATGGCTGGGAAAGGAAACGTTGTGGCTGATGCATTGAGTAGGTGGACTCAGATACAGGCAATTCAGGAGATCAGTAGTGAGTGGAAGATTATGTCCATGTTCTCTGAAATACATTTGGAGGTGCACGATAGACAAGGACAGACTTTTCTTTCTTCTATAGTTTTTAACTATACTCTTATAGATCGAGTGTGAATGAGGAAGCTATGAGATTCTGAAGGCTTAGTCCTATGGGAGAGTGTGTCAGGTGAGGACCCTACTCTTGGGTGGACTGTAGGCAACGATGAGATCTTTCATTTTCATGGACTTGTATGGGTTTCAAAAGACATACATGAGGAGTTGATGTGAGATTTTCATTCCTCAGTTTGGCCGGTTAATCCTAGTTTCACCAATATGTATTGATATCTACACAATCAGTATTGGTCTCCAGGTATGAATAGAGATGTTGCTGGTTTTGTTATGAGATTTTCCACCTATTAGTGGGTGAAGGCAGAGCATCAATCACTATCATGGCTTTTATAGAAGTTTCTCATTCCCAAGTAGAAGTGTAATGATGTCACGATGGATTCCATAATAGGTTTACCGAGATCACCTTGAGGGAATGATGCAGTTTGGGTTGTTGTTGACAGACTCACAAAGGTTGCACATTTCTTTCCGATCAAGGAAACCTTTAGTGTTGATGAGCTTGTAAAGTTTTATATCCAATAGATTGTACATTTTCATGGGGTTCCGTACACTATCATTATATAAAAGGATGCCCGGTTTACTTCTCATGTCAGGAAGGGACTATCGAGGGCTTTGGGTACACAGGTAATTCTAAGTACAACTTACCATCCCCAGACAAATGGAAAATCTGAGCACATGATTCAGGTGTTTGAGGAAATTCTTTGAGCATGCATCTTAGTGTTTAGGGGTTCTTGGGAGAGACACTTACCCCTAGTTGAGTTTTCTTATAATAACAGTTTTCAAACAACGATTCAAATGGCACCTTATGAGGATTTGTACAGTAGGATATGCCGATAATCCCAATGTTGGATGGAGTCCAGAGAGGCAGCTATGCTAGGACCACATCTTTTCCAGGAGACCACTGAGCAAGTGGAGCTGATTTGGAAGAGGATGGCTACTACACAGTCTTGGCAGAAATATTATGCTGATCAACAGAGAAGACCTCTAGAGTTCGAGGTCAGAGATCAGGTTTTCTTACATGTCACACCAAGGTTGGGACACAGTATGATTAGGAGATAGGGGAAGCTTTCACCGAGATATGTTGTACCATTTTAGTTTTTGGTGAGAGTTAGTTTTGTTTCCTATCAGTTGTTGTTACCTCATAGGTACCAGACTATGCATGACGTCTTCCACATTTCCCAGCTAAGACGTTACTTTTCAGACCCATCTCACATTTTTCTACCTAAGGAGGTTGAGTTGCAGGTGGATGAATCCTTTGAGGATCACCTTATATGGATTGTGTATCACAATATGAAGGTTCTCCATGGATTTTTTATTCCTCTGGTATGGGTGCTATAGAAGCACAAATGAGTATAGGACGATACTTGGGAGAGGGAGGCCGACGTACGATCACAGTGGCTAGATTTGTTTGAAGTTTCTTCTTCACCACCCTTGGAAGGGAAATTATGGTATGAATTGATTTTAAGGGGGAAGTTTGTAAGAACCTGGATATTCTTTTCAGGTATTGATATTTATTTAATGTTGTTTTTAAGGAAAAAATAAATAATTTGGAAATTTTCTAAGTACATGCCGTGTACTCTTGAGTACACAACGTGTACCCAATTGCTGCATGAGCCCTATAATGGTCATCTAACAACTGAGCATATGGCTATGTGGGTGTCCTGGAAGACCACCTAAAGTAGGGGATGGTTGAGGCTAGTACATGGCATGTACATTAAATTAACACGTCATGTACATTTCTTTAATTTGTTATATCGGTGTGTGATCACGTCTCATGTCCAGAAACACTTTCTTCTCATTGTGTTTCATACAGTAGAGAGATGTATGGCTGAAGATCTTTGATCTCCTCCTGTTCCTCTATTCAAACTCTGATTGAGATGTTGTTGGGTGCGTTGGATTCCCACCGGTGAGTTCTCTCTTCCCCTAGAGCCTCTCTTCCTGATTTCTCCTCTCTCTTGAGTTATCTAAGGTTGAAAGTTTTTAACCTTTTTATAGATTTACATCATTCTAGTCTGATTCAACGGATAACATTCGATATTGTTCATCATACAACATCTAGGTAGGTGGTTTTTACCGTTATTTGGTTTTCTTTCGATTCTATATTGTAAAACTGTTGAATACCCATGTTAGGGTATTTCATGGTTTGAAATTTAACCCTATTTAATACCAGTTATGGTTTATTTGATTTAGAAAGGTTTATTTCTTAGTTATAAGTTTTAATACCTTGATTATGGATGTGTTTCCCATGTTTGTTTGATTATGTCTATTTGGTCTAGAATTTCATGTTAGGTTTGCTTGTTTTCCACGCCTCATGTTATTAGGATGGTGTTACTATTTATATGAGATGCATGTGTTTCACATTGTGAAAGTATGACTAAGGTTAATTAACTATGAGATCTTCCCAAGGTAGGATCATTTATGTATAATTTTTGTTATGTTTACCCAGAGGTATTGACTGTGAGAGCTGCCGGGTGGTCATAGACCAGAGGGGTTAGACCGTGAGACCTACCTAGAGGGTCATTGTTGAATGAATGTTGGACCATAGGGAATTGACTATGAGAGCTTCCATTGGGTCATTATAATTATTGTTTCTATTTAGACCAAGGGGTATTGACCATGAGAGATACCCAAGTGGTCGTTTGAAATTGATTAGTGCTATGTGGGACCAAAGGGGTTAGACTGTGTGAGCTTTCCCAAAGGGTCATTATTATTTATTTAATTGGTGATATGTTAAAACATAAGGGTTAAAATGTGATAACTTTCCTAGATGGTTGCTTATGAATGATTGATTGATTGTGACGAGTCTACCAAGCCAAATAACAAGCTTGGATTCGATCTTACTTGTTTGTTTAGATGGACTTATGAGATGCCTGTTGTTAATATTATACAGGGGGATACAGATCTTAGGCTATATCATGAGCTTACATTATTCAATAGAATTAATAATTAATAAATGTAAATGAATGTAATTGGAAATTATAGGATTGTTTACTTTTGGGTACTTCATAGTTTGTTGCTTCATTTTTCATATCGACTTCTATATATATTCACTGACAGTTAGGCAAAAATATTTTGGTGGTTTCCTACTGGGATTCATCTCACAACCTATTTGGGTCATGATTTTGGTCCCAAACAGATTATATGGTTGTAGGTATAGATAAGGAAAAGCACCCTTCTTCATCGGGTACTTGATTGTTGTTGGAGCTGGAGAGCATGGGACCAAGCTGAGGCTTGTGATTCTGTTGGAGTTTACTATTTTTTATAATTTGGTTTTAGTATTTTATTCCCATAATTTTTACTTGTTTGGATGCTTTCCTAGATACATGTGACATGCATAATTTATTTATATATATGCTACAGTTGTTTATGTTATCAGTATTCTATTTTTTACTTCTGTTGTATGGTATTACTGCTTCCACTATTGTGTATTATTGTTATTCTGCTATGTATACTCTGCCAATGAGCACATAGTTTCCCCACTATCAAACCTTGGCCCTTGATTCTAGTCAGTAGCATATGGCATTTGGGTAAATGCTCTTGAGGTAATGTGACCAACTGGGTATGGGGAAGCTTTGGGTGGCACCTGGAACTGGGACATTACAGAATATTCTTTTCTTTTTCCAACCAAGGAAATTCTCTAAACTGTTAAGTTACAAAAGGACTATTTGGAATGTATGGGCTTACTCACCATCATGACGATAATTTCATTGAATCTTCCTTTGTAACTTTACAAGTATATTTTTAAATAAATTTTTTCCCTGGTATTATGGAAAATTTATTAAATTTAAAGTAGTTTCAAAGAAAAAGTTTTCCAAAAAATGTTTACATTTCAAAAATGTTTTAAATGTTTTCAATATCCTTTTATAAGTGTTAAGGGAAGAAGGTTTTCAAATTTTTTTCAAGATTTTTTTATAAGTTTCCAAGGAAATTTTTTTCAAAATATTTTCAAGGAAAAAGGGTTTTCAAAATTTTTTCAAGTTTTATTTATAATTTTTCAAAGTATTTTCAAAGAAAAATGTTTTCAAAAGGTTTTATGTTTTAAAAATTATTTTTACAGGAAGAAAATATGTTTTCCTCTAGAAATGTTTTTAATGAAATTATAAATAATTCTTTATGAGAAAAGGATTTTTGAAATGGTTTTATGAAAAGGATTTTTAGTGAAGGGATATTTTCCTTAAGAAATGTTCAATGTTATATTTTCAATTTATTCTCCATATAATAAGACATCCTTGGTTACAGTTTATGTTTTTATAGATATATGATCCAATGATACCATTCATATGATTTCCCTGAATGGACTATGTTTTCATGTCTTAATGTTTATGAAACATGTTTCTCTTCAATGGGTTATACCATGATAAATTCTTTTGAAACCCATTTCTTTTCACAGGTTATGCATTGATGAAATGAGTATGAAACCTATATATTTTCTATAGGTAATGATATTATAGAATTTTATGGTACCCATTTCATTTCATGCGTTATGATATAATTTTTATGAAACCCATATCTTTTTATGGATCTTGATATAATGGAAGTTTTATTATCTTGTAGCACATGTATGCAATATTTTATTATGTGAATGGTGGGACATATATATCCCTCCAATGTATTGGGTAATGATAAATGTTTTATGAGATCAAGAGGGTCCACAGTAGGGCATCCCAAGCCTGAAATAAGATGTTACACAAGAGTTCATCCTAAGCCCAAAACAAGTACATGGGTTATTATCCCAAGACTAACATATTGTAAAGGTCTTGGTAGGTCACCTTGAAATATTATTTTCTATGTTTATTTGTATACCATAAATTCCATGTGTTATTCCTATGTTATGATTTCATGGATTATGATCCTGATTCCTTTATGTTCTATGTCTTATGAATGGCCAAACCTTATTCCAAAATTCATTTTTAATGTCTATGTTGTGTAGGGTATGATCTTTTAATGTTTTGATAACGTTATCATACCCTTATTACCATTTTTATCCCCCTTGTTTACCCTTACTAAGAATTTGATCTCACCCCTTTCTTATGTTTTCTTCCCCCAGGTTATGCACAAAGGTTTTAAGTAGAAGTGCTAGAGGGGGAGAGCTTGGTGGGAAACATTGAAGATCTTTCACCAATTTAGAATATTTTATTCCAAATTTCCAAAGGCACTAAACTATTATGGTCCTCAGGAAAGTTTTTTTTAATGTGATGAATATTCATCTAAAATTATGTTAAACCTGGGTTGCTATAACTTTTCCAAATCTTTTAGGTAAAACTTGAATCCTGATCAGGTACAATTGAATGTGGAAAATCCATGTAACCATAAAACTTCCTTAACTTATATCATATAAAGATAATCCAAAGAGAAATATTATCTGATAATGATGAAGTTTTCTTAATTTTTAAGGTGGTCAACTATAACCCATATAGCATTATTTCCTTTAGATGTTTTGGGGAGTCTAATGACAAAATCCATGCATGGTGACATTTTCCCATTTCTATTCAGGTATAGTTAATGGTTGTAACATTCCCTTATACTTTTTTATCTTATACTTAACATTATGAAATATTAATCACTAATATAAAAACTCTGTACTAACTCTCTTCATTCCATCCCACTAGAAATACTCTTTTAAATCTCTATACATCATTTTACTTCCAGGATGAATAGAGAATGAAGAACTATGAGATTCCTCTAACAAAACCTTATTCAAATTGTGTATGTATGGAACACATACATGGTTACTAAAACTTATCATTCCATTATGATCAAGGTTATACTCTAAAACATTTCTAACCTTTTTCTGAATCTCCATATCATTCTTATGAACTTCTTTAATCTTCACTTGGATAGATGGTTGAACACTTATTTGAGAAAGATAAAATTTTCCCACTTACATAATAATTTTTAAATCTATCATTTGAAAATATAGAAATATTAGATCTTTTCTTATCCTCGTCGTAGATAAGATATCAGGATACTTTTGACTCAAATAATTGACCACATTGTTCTCTTTCCTAAGGTGGTAATGTATGAGTAGTCAAAATATTTAATAATCTCCAACTATATTCTTGGGTGCATGTTCAACTCTTTATGTGTTAATATATACTTTAAACTCTTATGATTATTATATATATCACACCTTTCACCATAAATATAATTCATCCATAACTTTAATTCAAAAATTACCATATCTAACTCCAAATCATTAGTTGGGTAATTTTTCTCATGAACCTTCAATTTTTGTGAGGCATAAGCTATATCCATGCCATTATACATGAGAATGCATATAAATATGTTATTTTATGCATCACTATAGATTATAATCCCTTTTCCACTATAGGGTAATGTAATCATAGGATCGCTGACTAATCTTCTATTTAGTTCCTTAAAATTTTCCTCACATTCATCTGTCTAAAGGAACCCGGATCCCTTCCGAGTTAACATGGTGATTGGATTGGATATTCATGATAAATTCTTGATAAATCATTGATAATATCCATCCAAACTAAGAAACATCTGAATATCAGTCACAATGTTTGGTCTATGAGAATTATCAATATCCTCCTTCTTTGATAAATCCACCGATATACCCTCACTTGAGATTATATGACCCAAAAATGATACCTTTTGTATAAAAAAATCACACTTTTTAATTTTTTTTCATACAATTTATCCTTATTTATGGTCTCTAGTAAAATTCTCAACGTATCTTCATGCTCTTCCTTTCTCTTTGAATAGATAATAATTTCATCTATAAATACAACCACAAACTGATCAAGGTAATATCTAAATGATTTATTCATTATATACATAAAGATAGTGGGGGAATTTGTAATACCAAATGGAATCATTATATATTCATGGTGTCCATAATTTGTTTGGAATGTTTTCTTGGTTATATCCTCTTCAAACATCAATTGATCATATCCTTAATGAAGGTCAATCTTTATAAAGTATTTATATTCATGTAGTTGATCAAACAAGTCGTCAATATGGGGTAAGGTATAATTGTTCTTAATTGTGATCTTGTTCATCTTAAAACAATAAATATAGAGTCACATTGATCCATTTTTCATCTTAAAAAAAGAACATGTGCACCCAAAGGTGACACACCTGATCGAATAAGTCCCTTGTCAATATTCTCATTGACTTACTTCTTTAATTATTTCAATTCAATTGAGTACATTCTATAGGGAGTAATTTAAATAGGTTTGGAACTAGGTATGAGTTGTACTAAGAACTCAACTTCACTATCTGATGGAAGACCAGGTAACTGTAACATCCCCATTACCTTTCTATCAGGTAAGTTTTAACCTCCAGTTTTGGTTTCATTTTTTGATGAGTAATGTTGAAAATGAATTTAGGAGGATACATGTAATGATTAAGTGATGGAATTTTTTGAATTTCTAGCATAAACCTATATTTTTTTCTATTTATTGGGCGATTACACACCATGTAATAAAAGTCCACATCTTATACTTGCTTCTAGGAAGAACTCATTAAATAGATATAGGTCATGAAGTATTTACACATTGTGTCTCAGGTCCATGTCATATAATGGGAAAATCAAGTTTTTAATAAAAAAGTGACAGGTTTTTTGGAATATATAAGCTTCATGTACTGCATGGCATGTAACGAGATTACATTCCATTTAAATTTCATGATTTTTGGTTTTTAGGGTGGGGAACAACTAATTTTATATTAATTCCACCTGCAGCCTTACCTCTCTCGATCTAGAGGCTCTCCCTATGTGATTTTGGGTGGCTCCTTCCCTTATAGATTTCCATGTTCAGTGATTGATCACATTTGTGGTTGGATTTATTCTCTCCCGATACATAATCCTTTTGTTTTTTCTTTATTATTGGTTGAGGCTATATTTTTGTCTATGGATGTGTTTAGATAGTGTTTTTTATCAATCCATTTATGTTTCCTGACATTCCTTGTCTTTTGATGGTTGTTCTCTTGGTTTCTAGTCACTATTGACAAAGGAATCTAAGTTTCTACCATGTTGATGTAGGTGTTTCTATAAAATGGGTTAATTATTATAATTTCATATCATTATTGATAAATTGTTTTGTTTTTTATTTATTTGAAGTAATATGTGGTTTCAAATGATTTTAGGCAAAGGAAAATGTTTTCAAAAGGGGTTTTTTCTTTGAAAATGGATTTTCTTGATTTGGAATTGGATTTTCACACTCTGAAGTGATTCATTTTTTATTTGAAAATGTTTTATAAAATTTTGAGTATGGTTTTGAAATTTATTTGTAGAAATTCAAATTGCGAATCTTGGGTACATTAGGAAAGAGAAACAGGTGGCCTTAGTGTGTGTTACACCACTAAGAGGTAAATTTTTGTGATATCGACTGGAAGGAATTGATATCTATTGGATCCAACATATTCCTATTTTGTCATGTGAGTATCTAGTATTCTTTTTCCATAGGCAAGATCCCAATATGATGTGATTTGTAATTTTTCATTTATTTTATTTATTTTATGATTTTTTGTAACACAGATTATTACTCATGGATTTTTATATGATATTGTATCACATATCTTTGAATGAAAAGTTATTTCATGGATCTATGTATGTCTTAATGGATGGATATACTTTTTTGCTTTATCAATTATACTTTTCATATTTTTATTTTGAGAATATGAAATTATTTTACAAAAACCATATTAAAAAGGGGGAAATGATTTACAACTGGATTTAGTTTATGAAAATTCATTGTAAAACTATTTTGTTTTAAAATATAAAATCATTACACTCTTGATATTATACCTTTTATAAAAAATGTGATGGTATACTACTAGGATTTAGATCACACCCTACTTGTGACTTGGGGAATTTTTAGATGTTTTATTATAATATTCAGGTAAATTGAAGAGCATATTGTAGCATGTTGGATTCTCTTGTTGTTGCTGCCTTTAGTTTAGGTTGGCCTGGAGGTGATTTTTGGTCTCTTGGGGATTAGATATACTTTTTAGTTTATCCTGTTTTGGCTTAGATTGTATGACTTAGTGTTATCTTGATTTTTTCCACAAAGTAATTTTGTTATATGTCTTATTTTTCTTATATTCAAGACTGGTTTTTGTTATCCTATTTTACCTATATTACATGTTGGGGTAGTTTGAGTGGCTTTTCTAGTTGACCCAAGTTGTTTCATTATAATTTGGTATCAAGGGATTATCATCCTGATGTGTGTTAGAAATGCCTGAGTTTTTTTTTGTGTCTTGGGTATAATGTAGGTAGGACCATCATAATTCAGATAGTAAGTGTGGACAAGGGCCTTGTCCAGCTCACTTCCATGACTAAATTTGAGTTACCATGGGTGGTTAGGTACTTTTTTCTAGTTTTGAGACTTGGATTTTGAGTTCATTTGAATGAACTATATGGGAGGTTTATTTGAATTGACTTGTTCCTTTTTAAGTTAGGTCTTTCATGGTTTCTTTAAATTATTAATATTTTAAATAATTGGTACCAAAACCATAATTTGGTCCTATAAATTTTAAATTTTCTCATGACTGATTGGTTTTTGTCTATTGTTAAATAATTCCTCTGAGAAAATCACTTCCAAGTACAAGAGAGGAAGCTATATGACAGGTTCCGCAAGGGAACCCTTTAGTGGACCCAACTTCTTTAGAAGTTATTATCTTCACTATTTGTACTCTGAGTCAAGTGGGTGTCTAGAACCTAGGATGAATGGTGGATCATGGAGCTGAATTTACTAATAAGTATCAACTCGTATTTCATGGTGACAAAGGACCCTCAGAATCCAAGGAGTGTCTAGAGAAGATAGAGAGGATATTCAGCTTCTTAAAGACTCTTAAAGACTCTAAGGTGGGTGTTTCCATATATATGTTTGAGGTACTGGGAAGAATATGGTGGGAATCTATTGTTCAAGATAAGTTACATGAGTATGTTGCCTAATTTTCCATCAATAAAATATTTAACTGGTAGTTTTACCCCAATACATTGCATATGGTGAAGACTTGGGAGTTTCTAACCTTATAGAAGTTGGATCGTACTGTTATGGTGTATTCTATATTTTTTCTATGTTGGTGCATTTGGAACAAAATCTTGTCACCAATGAGTACCTGAAGTCTCAGAGGTTTGAGTTATGACTAAGGTTTGATATTAGGTCGATTTTAATACTCAAGTGCCTTCCTTCTATTATGGAGGAAGTTGATAAGGATGTTTTAGATGAGGTAAAAATAGCTAGGAAGACAGTTTTGGGTGGATCTTCACTTGGTTCAGTGGTTTTCCATGGAGTATCTTCTAGCCATAAATAAAAGCGTAAGAGTGGTCAGTCTTCTTCAGGACCAGTTTTAGGGGTTTCAATAGGGAACCAATAGGTTTTGTTATACCATTATGGGAGGTATGGTCATACCAGGCCTAAATTTATAGAGGATCCTAGTACTTTTCAACTGTTTGGAGGATATTTCCATCTATAGTGTTCTTGTGAAAAAGATATATCAAGATAGTAGGGCAGGATCCACTCTCACCAAGGGTTCACAGGCTTACACTAATTCTTCGAAGGGTGGTGGGTTTAATTCTCAGTCCAAGGGAGATGTTCATGTGGCTAAGACTATATGGATTTATGCAATGGAGTATATTCTAGTGGAATATGAAGTAGGGTCAGCTACTGTTAGAGGTACTATGTTTATCTCATCTTCTATAGTGCTATCTTTGTTTGATACAAGTTCTACCCATTATTTTACATCATCAAAATTAGTTGATGTGTTAGTATTACATTTGGATCTTATGACATTATTGTTGGATATTTCCATGAATTTTTGGAAAAGTTATGAATAAGGTTTTATATGTCCTTCATGTCAGGTGATGATAGCCGACTATGAGGTGGAGTGGGAATTTTACTGCTTGTTATTGAAATCATTGACTTGATTATTAGTTTGAATTGGATGATTAGTATTAAGTCCTAGATAGAATATTATTGTCTTTAGGTCCGGTTATTATCTACTGATGGGGTCACTGATGTTTTATAAGGTGATTGGGACTCTAGTTCAAGAAGGGCGGGCCCTTATATTCTTTATGTTGGAGTAATCTTATGGTAGTTTTCAGAGATTTTTCTTAATGCAGTTGACCCTTGTTTGGGTGGTCAACTTCCTTTATTTTTGTGTGTATAACCTAAGTTCTTTATGTATGATTTTTCTAGTTTACCTCCATAGAGAGAGGTCGAGTTTACTATAAACCATCTCCCTAGTGTGATTCCCATTTTTATGTCATCATACCATATGAAACATGCTTAGTTAGTGGAACTTAAGGTCCATCTTGAGGACCTAGAGGATAAAGGATTTATTCATCCTAGTAAGTCACCTTGGGATTAACCTATCCTCTTTTCTAAGAAGGAAGGTTGGGGGAATCATACTTTTTATTGATTACCAAAAGTTGAATCAAGTGACCATTAAGAACAAATATCCTTTTCCAAGGATTGATGTTCTCTTTGATCAACTTAAAGGGGATCATTGGTTTCCTAAGATTTACCTATCACTACTGGAAAATGGAACTATCCCCACGGTTTTCTCCAAAACTATGGGTATAGGAAAATCTTCAAGACCTATACCCACAGTTTTCCAAAACCGTGGGTATGGGGGGGGGTCTATCCCCACGGTTTTCCAAAACCGTGGGGATAGGTCCTGAAAAGTCACCTATACCCACAGTTTTCCAAAACCATGGGAATAGGGGTACCAATCCCTATGGTTTTCCCCAAAAATTTGGGGATAGGTCTCGGATAAAATACATATACCCACAGTTATGAAAAACTGTGGGTATAGGTTTCTCGTGTGTGCGCGGTAAAAAAACATTTCCATGGGAAGGAAATTTTTTTTTGGCGGGAGTCCAATACCCACGGTTCTTCCCTCTATACCCATGGTTTATATAATTATATTTAACTATATATAAATATATATACACATATGTGATGTTAGGGTAGTGGTTAGATGCAGTGTTTGCAGTGAAGAGGTTGTGGGATCAAAACCCACCACCTGCATTATTTGAGGATCTATACCCACAGTTTTGAAACCATGGATAAAATCCTTTGAAACTGTCTCAATTGGGTAAGTTTCATTGACATGGGGGAAAAATACCTATACCCACGGTTTTGTAAAATCGTGGGTATAGTCTAGGGACCTATACCGATGCCATTACAGCCCAAGGTTCCCAAAACTGTGGGTATAGCCTATACCCACGGTTTTAG
Source organism: Viscum album (assembly GCA_963277665.1). Taxonomy (NCBI): domain Eukaryota; kingdom Viridiplantae; phylum Streptophyta; class Magnoliopsida; order Santalales; family Viscaceae; genus Viscum; species Viscum album. The sequence continues at coordinate 1,444,669,734 of OY728160.1, read as the reverse complement.
GGGCTATACTCACGGTTTTGAACCTGGGTATAGGCCGTTTTTTCAAAAGTGTATGTTCAAGGTAACACCTATTGAGAGTCCAAGAATAGGATATACCTAAGGAATCATTTAGAATTTTATATGGGAATTTTAAGTTTTTGGTTATTCCATTCAGTCTCATCAATGATGATGCAGTATTTATGGATTGGATGATCTGGATATTCCATCAGTTCTTAGACTCTTTATTTATTGTGTACATGGATGATATTTTGGTGCACTCTATATCAAATATAAAGCATATGGACCATTTGGATATTATTCTTAGAACCTTTAGAGAGAATAATTTGTATTTCAAGCTTTCCAAATGTGTGTTTTGGATTTAGGAAGTGAAGTTTATGGGGAATATGATATCTGGGAGGGGATTCTCAGTAGATTATGATAAGTTATAGGCAGTTGTGTCCTGGGAACATCCCAAAAATGTGTTTTTGATTCAATGATTCTTGGGTTTTTCTAGTTACTATAGATGGTTTGTTTAGGACTTCTCCAAGCTCGCATCTTCGATGAAATATTTAACCAATAAGGGTGTAATGTTTGAATAGAATTACAAGTGTAAGAGATCTTTTCAAGAGTTGAAGGTGAGGTTGAATTTAGAATTATTTTTTATTATTTTGGAATTTGGATCATGTTATGACGTTTTCCACGATGCTTATGGTATGGTTTTAGGATATTTATTGATGTAAGAGACACAAATTTTGGATTATGACTCGCGCCTGGTATCCCCTTATGAGAAAAACTACCCTATCCATGATCTTGAGTTGGCAGCTATTATCAATGCACTCAAAATGTGGTGTCAATATCTCTTTGGGGATTTTGTTATGGTATATTCTAATCACAAGATCCTAAAATATATTTTTACTCATAGGGATCTAAATTTGAGATAGATACATTGGGTAGAGTATCTTTATACTTTTGATTTTGATATTTCTTATACCCATATGAAAGGGAATGTGGTTGATGATGTGTTCAGAAACAAATTACCAACATAAGCCGTGAAATAATTAGTTAAGGTGTGTTCACTGAAGAGTTTGTTTGTTGGTATGAGTTTGGACATAGAAGATGTTAGTTTATAGTTATTTCTAGCTTTTATAAGGGATGACTCATCATTTAATGAGTGGTTTTGTATTGATTGAACATCTGACATCGAGTGACATAGTTTTAGTGAAAGCCTTTATAGGGGGGAGACCTCGAGTGAGTGTTCTCGGTCTCCCAATGGAGCGTTGTGATTATATAGTGGTTATTCTATATTCCTTGAGGCAGGAGTTGGTGAACCATGGACACTAGTCTTATTGGTCTGTTAACACTAGGGCTACCAATATTTATCATGAATTTAGACGTTGGTATTGGTGGTCGGGGATGAGATGGTCGATTGAATATTTTGTATCATGGTGCCTTACTTGTCAGAGAATTAAGGTGGAACACTAAATATCTTTGGGGTTGTTTTATCCCTTACCCATTCTAGTATGGAAATGGGATGAGATTTCCATAGATTTCATTATTGTTTTTCCATGGACTCCTAGTGGGAAGGATGCGATTTGGTTGATCATTGATCGACTCCCTAAATCAGTGCATTTTTACCTATCAAGGAGATAATGAAAGTGGAATATCCTTTGGACTTATATTTATAGGATATTTTGAGACTTCATGGGGTTCCCACTTCAATTTTATTTTGATAGGGGCCTGAGGTTCACATCTGGGTTTTGGAAAGTTATGAAATTGGTGACAGGTTCCCAAATTATATTGAGCGTGGCTTATCAGCCAAAAATATATGGAAAGAAAGAGAGGAAAATCTTGGATCTAGATGATATGTTTTGGGATTTAGTGATTGATTTCAGAGGATCTTGGGAAAATAATTTTCATTTGGTTGAATTTTCCTATAAAAATTGTTATCAGGCTTCAATCAGGATGGAACCCTCTGAGGATTTTTATGGGTGGCCATGTAGATCTCCTTTGTGCTGGTCTGAGTTAGGAGAGAGGTCCTTGGTTGGACCAAGTTTCATTTAATAGATGATAGAGATGGGGAATTTAATCATGGAACAAAGTCATTAGAAATATTATGCATATTTTTGGCATCGACTGTTGGAGTTTGAGGTTATTGATCGGGTTTATCGCATAGTTTCACCTCGCTTGGGACATCATCATTTGGGTAATCAGGGTAAGTTATAACTGAGGTTTATGTGACCCTTTGATATCATTTGATTAATAGAGAGGTTGGCCTATTGGTTTCACTTACCATATGGTTTTACAGATATCCATGATGTGTTTCATGTTTCCCAATTAAAGAGGTATATACCATATCCTTCACATGTGATTAGATGGTAGGATGTTGATCTTGATCCCGATACCAATTTGTTTGAGTAACCAGTTCATATTATGGATTTCTAGGATAAGTTACTACATGGTAAAATGATCCCTCTAGTCTAGGTACTATGGTAGTATAGACAGCATATCTACAAGACGTTGGAGTGGGATTCATTGATGAGGTAGCAGTGGACTTCTCTTTTTGTGGATCTAGGTTCTTGAGGTATTTCTGGTGGTATAAATCATTTATAGTGGTAAGATTTTAACATCCCATTACCTTTATATTAGGTATGTTTTAACATTTTTTTTGTTTTCCTTTTTCATTGGATGAGCAATTCTGAAAAAGAATTTAGGAGGATACCGGTAATGGTGAAGTTAGGTAGTTTTTGGAATTTCCATCATAAACCTACATTTTTTTTACTCTCTAGGTGATTAAACATTGTGTCATAAGAGTAAATGTTGTGTACTTTCTACCAGGTAGAAGTAATGAACTGAAAATTGTTAATGAAGGATTTACACATCGTATAATAGGTTTACATCATCTAGTGTAAAATCATGGTTTTAATAAAACCCGATGGGTTTTTCAGGGTATATGAGATTCTTGGATTAAATGATGTGTAATGGGATTTCACACTATATAAATATCATGAGTTTTGGTTTTTAGGGTAGGGAACAACTGATTCTCAATTCATTCTTCCTATAACCTTACCTCTCTCAACCTAGAGTCTCTCCCTAGATGATTTTGTGTGGCTCCTTCCCTTCTATATTACTATGTTCAATGATTGATCACCTTTGTGGTTGGATTTATTCTCTCTAGCTATGTAATACTTCTTGTTTTTCTTTGGATTTTGTTATGGATATGGTTTTGGATGCGTATTTGATTAGATAGTGTTTTCTATTGAACCTTTTTATTTTCTTGGAATGACTTGTCTTTCAAAGGTTTTTCTCTTGGTTTCTGGTCACCTTTGTTGAAGGAATCTGGGTTTCTACCATGTTAAGGTGGTTGTTTCTATAAAATGGGTAAATTATTTGAATTTAATATCATTCTTGATAAATTAATTTTATTTGTTCATTGTTTTTAAGTGATATTTTTTTCAAATTATTTCTTGGAAATGAAAATGTTTTCAAAAATGGGCTTTCCTTTGAAAATGGATTTTCTTGATTTGGAACTGGGTTTTCAAACTAAAAAGAAATTTTTCATGGATTTGAATGTGTTTTATAAAATTGTGAGCATAATTTTGAAATGTATTTGGACAAATTCACAATGAGAACCTTGGGTGTTTCAAGAAAGAGACATAGGTATATTTAGTGTGTGTTGCACCACTAGGAGGTAACTTTTTGTGATATTGACTGGAAGGACTCAATATCTGTTGTATCCAACATATGCCTCTTTAGTCTTATGATTGTCTATCATGAATTGTCACATAGGCTAGAGCCTAATACAAGGTTATTTTTAATTTTTCATTTATGTTTATTTATCACATGATTTCTTGTATCATGGATTGTTTCTCATAGACTTTTACATGTGGTTGTATCACATAGCTTCACGTGATAGGTTATTTCATGGATATTTGTACATCTTGATGCATGGATATGATTTTCTATTTTATCACTTATAATTTTCATATTTCTATTTTAACAATATGAAAATCATTTATAAAATCTAAATAAGAAAATTGGAAAATGATTTATAACTGGATTTAGTTTATGAAAATGATTTGTAAAACTGTTTTGTTTTAAAAGCTAGAATTATTTCATTCTGGATATTAGAACTTGTATAAAAACTATGGTGGTATCCTATAGGTATTTCTCTCACACCCCTCCTTTGAATTTTGGTAATTTTTAGATGTTTTATTAATGTATTCGGGTAAATGTAGGAGTATCTTATAGCATGTTGGCTTCTCTTGTAGTTGCTGCTTTTAGTTTGGGTTGGTCTAGAGGTAACTATTGGTAACATTAGGATTTGATATAATTTATGGTTTAACCTATTTTTTCTTGGATTGTATGTATTTTTGGTATGTCATCTATTTTTGATTTTGTACTCTAGTTTTATATCTTTTTCTTCTTATATTCAAGACTGGTTATTGTTATCATGTTTTACCTATATTATGTGTCAGGATAGTTCGGGTGGCTTTTCTAGTTGAGTCTGATCGGTTCTTTACAGTAAATCTTCTAGAAATACATCAAAAAAATCTCACACAATAGGAATATAATTTATGTTTAGTTTCTCAAAAACCATCTAGGATAAAAACCCCTTTTGATAAGTAATTAAGACTCATACAATGGATTTGGTTTTTGTCTAAATTTTATATTTATCATCACACTAATATATGGTCATAATTTGGTTTGGAATATCAAACGTGACTTCATTTCCTTATAAATTGATGTGGGATTTATATAGATAAAGCCAATCCATGCCTAAGATAATAACAAATTCAATGAGAGGTAGAACAACAATATTTGTAGGAAGCACATTCTCAAAAACTTTAACCGGAGAAGAATCATAGGATTGAGATGCAACCATCATACCATTAGGGTTTTCCCTGATGATTAGAAATATAACCATTTAGGATAGGAGTTAATATTCCTATATACTTTTCATGATATAAGGGTATTCATACGACTAAGATCAAGTAGGGTAATTAAATATTTTAGCATACTTGTTACCACCTCAACTTCACCATTTTATCTTCAATCCCTTAGTAAAACCAAAATGGTTAGCATGACCATCATGCAAAATTGATTAGGGTAATCAATCACAAAAAATAATTCATGGTATTTCTAAATATTAACACCTTAATTTCAATCTGTGATATTTTAGGTTTATCCTAGGTTATTTATGGTCATCGTACATGGAATAAATATTAGTTTTTAATAATAAATTAATCATAAAGGAATCAAAGAACATAAACCATAAGATCATAACATTGGCATAATGCATAGATTTGTTGGATAAACATAATAATAAAAAATTATTTCAAGATTGTTCAAGTCTCATTTTCAAAACAATAATAGTTGATTGGGTTCACTCCCCCAAAATATTATAGTATTCAAGGTTTACTCCCAAGACTATCATAGTGGAAAAAGTTCCTTACTGAACTGGGTCCCTCCATATTCCAGACCTACTTATCTCATGAGATATCAATATTTAACCAATGAATTTGAGGGAGATATAGGTCCATACCCTAACATAATCCATAAAGTTTTGTACCAAAATAACATAAAACCTTAATTATATCATAACCCATGAAAAGGAAACAAGTTTCATAAACATTTCATCATAGAATAACTCATGGAAAGAAATGAGTTTCATAAAAAAATTCATCATAGTTATAAACCATATATAGAAATAATAAGGATGGTATCATTAGATAATATCAATATTAAATTTTATGTAACATAAAATTTTGTCATCTTAGACGTAAGATGATTTTAAAAGATCATTTAGAACATTTATTGAGGAAAATGACATTTTTTATTTAAAAAAACCTATTTAAAATATCAATATTTAAAAAAAAATAAGTGAAACATTTCTCTAAAAATAACCTTGTAAACTTGTAAATGAATCTTTGAATAATTGATTTTTCATGATAGTTGAAAATATCATTCATTTCATACACGTTAAAACAAAGATTCCTTTCACATTTTTGGTCAAAAGAGCCTTGTTTGAAAATAGAATAAAGATTCCTTTTAAATAATATTTTTAAAATTCAAAAATGTATTTAAAAAATAATTATATAAAACAAAAATCTTTCTTAAAACATTTTTATAAAACATGTATATGTAATAAAAAAGATTTTCGACCAAATATATAAATAAAGTCAGTTTTTCTTAAAAACATTATTTTGAATCCTTGAGTAAATAAAGAGGGTAAAATGAAGGGAAACATGTATTTTCATGAAATAAATATAGTATAAGAAAATATATAAGTTTATTGATATATATATATATAATAATATTTTATTTTTGTAATCATAATCATAAACAATCTCAATAAACACATAGATTGTAACATAAAACCCTTACCGCTTCAGAAACTATTGAATCATAAGCCCCATGAAATATAGAATATTATATGGATTCATAAATCCATATAATTTTCATAATAAGAATCATATAATTCATTAATGGGTATAATATACACCACAAAAATTAAACAAGTGGTGAATATGACATGCATCCCACGAAAATAAAACCGTGATGTAAATCCCTTACCTCGGGTCTAGAATTTCATTGTATGAATTTGAACCTCCTATATGATAAATATAGTTTTATTATAAATCTATTATAGAACCATAATCATATATATCATACCATATATGATTTAATTATGACCTTTTATTACCCATTTATTAACAATTCCTTGTTAAAATCATGTTTTGGGTAATAACTCCTTCATTTTTCATGTATGTTTTGGTTTGGTATTTTAAGTCATTTTACTTTGATCATGGTTCCATAATCTCAAAAAATTTAAACATTATATAAATATAATATATATTCGTTTAAAATTTATTTTTATTAATACATTAAATTAAGAGATAGAAAATTAATTACATCATTCATTGGGACAGTAGGCCGTACGTACACATGAGCATTGTTTTTCCATTTCTCGACGAATGGGATGAAAGAAAGGTAAATATTCATTGAAATTTCCATAATTATTGTTATATATATATATAATATTAATTTAAAATATCCTTATTACTATCCATGTCAAAACAAAATGAAAAATGTATCACATCGCTTTGTGGTGGCGGTAATCCACACGTACACACGAGCGATGTTATCATTTTTCAACGGATTAGAAGTTAAGAATTTAGATTTTATATTATCATTAATAGAGTATAATTATTTACAAATATTATATATAAACATTAAATACATCATTATATACAGCTATGAGAGGCAGTGCTGGAAAACAAATTAAATCAGTTCGCAAGGTGGTAGTTTTTCGTGCACAAGATCGAAAAATTTAGTTCTCATTTAATGGAAGAGGAGATGGATATAGGTTATGTAATTAACATAATTAAATATCAGTATATTTTAGATACTTATTTTATTATATTATCATATTTTAATAAGATTTTAAGGAGTTGGAAGAATAAATAAAATAAAAATGCTCGATTAAGAACGATAACTCTTCTTTAGACAACCTCCTTAGGTTAGCACTAAAATCCTTATTAGAATGATTTAATGATAAAAATAATACCTTTAGGATTTGGAGATAAAATTAAGAAATTTATTTAGTCATTTATTGGCTAAACCAAAAGTCTTTTGGAGTGTGAAGAGGAGAGTAGAGGGTCTTCCCTTTTATAAGTGGGGGAGAGGCCACACTTGGAATTTTGGAAAATAAAAAGTTAGTCTCGTGTTTTACATAAGAAAAGGCTCAAAAATGGATTATTATAGAACCTTATATGATATAAGGTCCAAATATGGCCATCTAATAGTATTTGAACAAGTTTTTAGGTCATTTTAAACCTCATCTTTTAGTTTAACCCTCAGTAAACCCGCTTTAACCTTAACTGCGATAATTAATTTTTACTATTTTTACTATTCATTATAACCAAAAACTAATTTGAAATAATTATATAATATTTATTATACTGATTAAAAATTTTAATCCATTTTTAAAAATTCAATTCACAAAAGTTATAGAATTTAATTTAAAATTAAAACCATATACGCAATGAAAAAAAATGTTTTCTGAATTTTTTTTTCATAATTATAGAAATAAATTAATTACAAAGACATAAATTGGAGTAATTATGATATAATTATATTAATTTTACTTTTCAAACCATATTAAAAAAATGTAACTTTTTAATTCTTTAAATGGAAAATTAGTTTTTAATTAAAAGCAGTATTTTTTCATTATTCATTAAAAAATTATTCTTTTATAAAAAATACCAAAATTTCACCCTAAGATAATTTTGACATGTTTATTAAAAAAATGAAGTTAATTATTTCAAATAAATTTTATAATAGTGTAAAAAATATTATTTTTCACAAAAATCAATAAAAAGATTTTTTGAGAAAAAGTATTTTTGAAGCGTATAAAGACTTTACTAAAAAATAAGTACTTATTTATCAATATGTTTTCTTTTTCTAAAACATTCATAATTAATTTTCAAAATTTAGTTCTTACCATTCATAATACAAAATTTAATGTCTAGTTTATAAATATTATGTTTAAATAATAATATTTTTAATAGTATATTACGGTTCGTTAAAACTCAGTGTTGTGTGTAACACAAGCTATCAAAAAAATTAAATTTATTTGAAACAAATATTTCATAAAATATCAATATGTTACAATATATCTATGTCTCAACGTATGGTATCATCTTGAGATATTGGTAGATAGTCTAGTGGTAGAATATTTCAACTATCAGTAGATATTCACGATAGGTTCAAGACTTATGAAATTATAGTGTTGTTCTAAAAAATAGTTGATTATCATAAAACATGAAAATTATTAGAAACACAATAGAAATGATTTGGGATCATTAAAATAAGGATATTATTATAATAATTCAATAATATCCCCCTTTTTTGATTAAAAGTTATGGCATTCATAATCATAGAAAACATTTTATCATATGAATAAAATGAATACAGACTACTTAACAATCAAAATATAAATGTAATATATAGATGGTCTTGATTCATGCCACACAGTATTACTCCCCCTTTGGGTAATATAAAAAATATAGAGATATCATGAAAATAAATAAAAACACAATTATAAATAAATAGATATAATTTTCATTAAACATCACAGTTGATATCGTACATTAAGAAAGTGAAATAAAAATGAAAATCTACATAAAATCTAAATTTTATTATGATGAAGTCTCCTCGGTATGGGTAGAGGTAGGATCCACATAGTTCGTTACTTTTTTATAAAAAATAGGAATAAAATAGGAAGTAATAGGTGGTATAGTAGGTATTAACACTATCAAATAAGAAACTGTAAGGATATTTCTCACATCTTCAGTAGGTGTAAGTCTAAAAGAAATCACGAAAATGGAAGTGGTGTGTAAGGGTGATGATAAGGGTGAAAAAAGGGAGGAAAACATGGGAATAGATGGAGGTATGATGAAAGTTGTCATGTTAGTATATATAAATAGATCCATCAGCTCTAGAAACTAGTTAATAACCCTATAACCATGCTTGTGGATCTGAAAAGTTTGTCTTATCTCCCGTAAACAGCATGAGTAAGGGTTCCAAAGTCTTCAACTAATTCACTTTCTATTTGAATGCCCTGTGCACAGAAGGTATCCTTTGATTATCATCCAAAAACTTAAAATTATAATTAAGTCTATGCTTATTAAAAATCCTATATATATAGTGGCATTTTTAATTTTTTTCTCTATCACATATATCTTCATTTAATAATTTTATAACAATCTTGTAAATGTGATCACCATGGGATTTTATCTGATGAATATCATCCTGATGAGAGGTAGAAGTATCACCCAAAATATCTTTTATCTCTTCTCTAACAATAGATCTGATCATCTCATCATCAAAAAAGGTAGGGTCATAGGGAGGTGGAACTATTAAAGAAGAATATCCAGGAATAGGCAAGGATTCCAGTCTCTCCAGAATAGATAAATCTCTCTATGTGAAACTCTCTATCATATACTCTAAGTTTGATTGTATGAAATTAATTTTTTCCATTAACCTCCTATTTTATACTTCCAAATTTACAATATTTATGAAAAGTATAGGTTGAAGATAAGTCACTACCCAAGAAACTATCAAAGTGGTGTCATTTTCACTTATCTTTTTATCTTTTAAGGAAGAGTACATGATCATATCACCGATATTAGATAACAAACCTACCTTAAAGGAATCCAAAACAACTCTTGTTAAATAAATGGATTGAGGAGGATAAGAAGGTGGAATAGGTGAATAATTTTTCTAACTATGCATAGAAGAATCCCCATGACTAGTTTCCATAATAGGTACACTTTAAGAAAATGGATCCAAACATTATTCTTCATCAATTATTTCTACTAACTATCCCTTAAAATCTTTATGAGAAATAGATATAGTAGGACCACCATTCTTTAGTGGATTAAACTTATCTTCATCATCATCAGCATCACCGTCACCATCTAAATAATACTATTCCAATCCAATAATAATAGATCATGGGGATTTCTCCCCCTTAGTTAGTGCGTCATCCTTATCTTTCTTTAAAGAAACTATTTTTACCACTATTTATAGACACCTGACTAATTGAAATATATTGGTAGATGCTCTACCACTCTTAACTTGTAGATGGCTCAGACTCAAAAATAGTTTTAAAGATATTTGACTACTCATCTTCATCTTCTCAATCAACATCATATTCAGATTCATTAAATATCTAAATAATATATTCTATACCCTCTGAAGTAGATCTTTCAAACTGAACACCATTTGAAACTTTAGTATCTTATGTTTCATATTCTTCTTCTAGAAATCTCTCTCTGGTAGGTTGAGAAAGAGGTGGACAAGGAGTTACATATGAGACATTGTAACTCTTAAAAATGTCAGAGTCGCTACCTTTTTCTACTGAAACTGGAATAGATTCCTCTGATTTATCTGCATCTTCCTTCTCTTTAAATTTTTCACTAGCTACAACCTCACCTTTTTTATGATAAGAATAATATACTACCTCATTTATCTCTATGATAAGATCAACGAAATTTCTTGGCCTTTAAGGGTTCTTTAATGGGTTGAATTTCTCATATATTTCATCATTATCAACTACCAATATTTTTATCCAAGGATTATAGTTGTATTTCATCCACTTAAAAGTGAATTTCATATGTCAAAAACCATCACACTTCATTACCTTTTACTCTCATTTGGGTACAATCCCTCTATATTATAATAGATCATAAATCATCTTAGGGTAGGAAAGAGAGTAAGATCTCGAAGTAGGCTTTCACAGCTCTATCATGTGAACCATAAAATATCTACAAATATTATTTTTTATCCTCTTTTAATAAGAAACAAAAAAATAATATATCTTGATACCACATAATATTTAATACCCCATTCTTAAGGCATATTATATGTTGAATGAAGTTGAAAATCCACTCACATTATATATCCAACTCAACTGTAGTATGTCTTCATATAGTTCCATTTTAAGTGAGCTCAAGAAGATAATCCTTGATCATTAATTTCTCACAATTAATGGAAATTTATCCTTTATAATTATCATATATTATTTAATGAGGAACTCATAGACATTTATCTATTTATTCTGAAGAAAATACAAGATCATTTTCATCCACCACTGTTTTAATAATATCCTTTTTATCCTTAAACTAAAACTCAAAATATGGGTAGAAATAAAAAATAAAACTAGGGTAAAATAGTCTATCATTCCTTGAAACCCATTCTACCCATCCTTAGTCCTGAATCACATTCTTGAATAGTGATTTTCTTGATGATAACCATATAGAATCGATTTCCATTTCCGAAACAAATACTCGAGATACAAGTTATGGTTTTTTATTTCAATATAATGAATAAATTCTCCTCTAGTATTATTTAAAATACATGACTCATTAGGATATCCACTATGATTTTTTACTCTAACCATTTTTATACTATTTTGAGGGTTGGAGGTTGAAGGCGAAGGGTCGTAAGTCAAGAGAGAGAGATATATGTTTTAAAAGGGAATGTGTGAGCGAGGATTCCTAATTCAAACTCTTAAAAAAGTATTTTTATAATTTAGGGATTTGAATATTAATATTAAATAAAAATAATAGTGATAAAATTAATTTGAGTGAAATAATAACTTTAATTAAAAATAGATAGAAGTGATAGTATTTGGAATGGTAGAAACCAAATGGTAAATCCTAACAGTATCATCCAAATGGTAGAATGACACAGTATAATTCCATGGTAGCATATACATGGTAGCATGTAAATTGTAATTTTCCATGGTAGCGTACCAATGGTATCACAACCATGGTAGATCCTTATATATAAAGGGTTCATTGTAGTGAATTATTTCTGGATTTCTTCTACCAAAAATAAAATTAATTAAAGAATTAAATAGTATCCAAACCATATCAAGCCAATTTCATGTCTGATATAGCTCATTCTCTCAAAATTCAATGTATTTGTGAATATATATGTTAGCAAGATGATGTTCAGTAATAATGAATTCAAGAGTTATATCACCTTTTTGAAAATAGTCTCTCAAGAAGTTATGTCTTATATCAATGTGTTTTCTACTTGAATGATACACAGGTTGCTTGGAAATATTTATAAAACTTTTATTATCATAGTTTATAGGGACATTTCGAAATTCATATCCATGGTCTATGTAATGCTCCAGACCTCTCCGGCCCATTCCTTTGTCAAAAAGAAGGCCACGAAGTGTTCTAGAGGGTAAGATGGACTTTTCCCACACTTTCTAGAATTTTGAAACTACATGTCGTGTAGTTTGAGTACATGCCATGTACCCCCTTGCCGGGTATACCCCGTATTGAAGGTCGTTTCCTTGCCGTGTGAAATAAATGGGTACACGCCGTCTATTCAATACTACACGGCGTGTAGTCCCTCACCGCATACGTGTTACCGTGTGTTGACCAGTCAACGGTCGTGTGCCGTGTTTGAGCCATGTGAAATAAATGGGTACACACCGTCTATCCAATACTACACGTCGTGTAGTCCCTCTCCATGTATGTGTTACCTTCAAGCTGTGTGTTGACCAGTCAATGGCCACGTTCTGCGTTGAAGGCCGTGTTGGAAGCCGTGTGGTGACCATGTGAAACGGCCGAGTACACGCCGTGTACTTTTTCTTTTATCACCTATAAAAGGAGGGGTCCCCTCCTTCTTTTCAACTCACCCCTCTCCTCCCCATTCCTCTGAGCAGAGCTCTCCCAAGAGACTCAAAGGCTCCTTTTCTTCCATAACTTCTTCATCCGATCTCCGATTTATGATCCGTCAGTAGCCATGGGATCGTAACAACGAGGCGGAACTTCCGAGCTTGGATCCATTGACTTTTTTTCAGCCTTTCCTTTCTGAATTCCACCTGAGGAGGTTTTTCTGGGACTCGAAAGAAGTGACGGACGCCGACGGACGTCTTCTAAAGTTGATCCCGGAGAGCATTGTGATCAGAACCTATTGAGGTAGGGATCTTACCTTTGTCTCTCTAATTTGTGCATCATATGGGGTGGGTATCCTTTTTTGTTTTAATGATATATGTTTGAACCAATAAATAAAGATAATAACTGGTTAAAGAACGGGGATGGGGAAGTTTTTATGTTTATCTTTATCCTGTGATATTATGTTGTGAATTGAATAGGCTTATACCTACTGAAAATCACGGTCGTTGGGGGCCTTTTCTTGCGCAATTAAATGTTGCCCTATCTTCTAGACATTTTTTGTGAATGGAACCTTGTGGAATGTGAAATTTGGTTAATCACGTAAAGTTGGATAATTAACATCTGGAACCCTTGTGTGATCACCCCGGTTGAACAAAATGGAATAATGAACATGTGGGTGTTGGCTTGGATACGTGGCATGTGATGGGGGTGTTTTGTGGGTTGTTGTGGATCGGGCGAGCAGCGGGGCTGCGGTTGACTTGGTTGTGGGTTGGTGTGAATGTTATGTTGGTGACAGGCAGCAGGGCTGCGATAAGTGGTATTAAAGGGATAATGATGTATGGGTTTTGGTGTGATTGTGGTTATGGTGGTCGGCAGCGGGGCTGCAGGGATGGGCTTGAATGTGAAAGAACTATGGGTTGTAAATAATAAATAAAAGCGGAAGAGTTAATGAATGGTGTGGCGTGGTAATGAAACGGGATTAATAATCAATGGGGTTGGTTGGTTAATAAGAAGTACTTGGTTGTGTTTATTGTGTTTTCCTAACTTGATTTGTGGATGGAAGAGATATGTTTTATGAACGATCGATGTGGTAGGCCATGGATAGTTTCCCAGTAGTTAAGGAACTAATAAACTAATTCTGTTGAAATGTGAAAACCTAAATGGGGTTGGGGTAGTTTGTTGTATACATACTTCGTAGTAGTAGTGCTGAGTCACATGCTCAGTTTCTCTGTTTAGAATCCATAGTTTGGGTTGTGTGTTTGGTATACATATATATATATATCTGTATCTTTTGTGTTTTATCACACCCCACCCATGTTGAGCACTTAGTGTCGAACACTCCCATTTCATGGGAGAGGGTGTTTTCCCCTTAGTTACTAGCTCCTTCCTGCTCCTTCTTCCCTAGGTTGTGATGGCTTGAGGTGACCTTACACCTAAGACCCTTCAGGTAGGTTTCGATTGGGGTGGTTTTATCCCAAGACTCTTTGGGAAAGTTCTATTGTTTCCCAAGAATCTTCAGGATGAGGCCCAGGTGTGTGCGGGTGGGATAGGTGGTTGTGAGGCCCAGGTGTGTGCGGGCGGGATACATGGTTGTGGGGCCCAGGTGTGTGTGTGTGGGATAAGTGGTTGTGATGCCCAGGTGTGTGCGGGCGGGATACGTGGTTGTGAGGCCGAGGTGTGTGTGGGTGGGATGTGTGGTTTGTGAGGCCCAGGTGTGTGCGGGCGGGGAGAGTGTGTCAGCGTCAAGACGTTCCCCGTTAGGAAGAGCTGCTAACTAAAGGGAAATGGTGCGGGGTACCCAATACTCTTGTTCTTATATACTACTACCTATTGTGATTATGTTTTTGGTGAGTGTGGCTGGTGAGGTTGGGTGGATAGAATTCCTTGCTAGGTTTCTTCTATTGTTCTCACGGGACATTAGGATGTCTCCCCACTTGTGCACGAGAGCTTTGGGTTTCCCTACTGAGTATACTTGTATGCTCACCCTATGTTTACCTTTAGGTTTCCAGGAGGTCTACAGGGCCGTGCGGGACCCTACTAGTTGGACAGTTGGAGTTGTTGCTGTTGTTGTACACTTGTTTCTTTTGGTATTGTACTTTGAACTTTCTTGTACTTTCACCTTGTTATAAAATTGTTTAAACATGCATGTGGGATTGGTTTGGGTTTATTTCTATACACTTATACTTTTTCTTTTTGGGTGGTTGAATTGTCCTATTTCCCGATATTAAAATAATAAAAGGTTAATGCCTCCCATATTTGTGAAAACTCATACCTTGGTGCTAGTCGCCACCCCGGGGCCTACTGGAGGCGAGAATCGGGGGTCATTTTCTCCCTTTCACCATTACCAGCTCAGGAGGGGCATCCTTGGTGGGAGGGGGTTGTGACAGAATGGTATCAAAGGTGATGGTTGAGAGATAGGATGGAGTCCAGAGTTAGGCACAGTGAGGATTGCATGGGATGGTAGGGAAACAGTGTTAGTTAATTTTGGTGCGTGACATAGGCCAGGGAAGACCGGCTAGGACACGGGATTTTAGGGCCCCCCGTGATCCGATGCAAGGACTCTGAGCCTACCGAATGACCAAGTGAGACTACATTTATTGCAGGGTAGAGACCATATGGAAGGTACATGCATCATCATGATTGTGTTTTACTTGATTTGGGTGTTCTAGGAATGAAATTGAAATAAAATGATAAAATAAAACATTGAGAATTTCCTTACTACTTGGGCTTAGGAGATCCTTGTTTACCGTATAGCTATGGCACCTGAACGTCATCCCCGGGTGTCTCAGATGGCCAAGGCCCAGTAGATTCAGGCGGTTGATCAGTTGAGGATTGACCAAGAGGAGGAATATATCCAGTGGCAGAAGACTCTCCGTTCTTTCCGGCGGCAAACCCTTAAGAAGTACAAGAGTAGTACTTAGGATACAGAGATGGAGGGGTGGATTGAGGAGATAGGGATCACTTTTACCTTGATCTATGCTCCGAGGGAGTACTGGGTTCCCCTAGCAGTCAGTCAGCTGAGAGGTGCGGCACGACAGTGGTGGACGCTCTACCTCGAAGAGAGAATAGAGGCAGAGGTTCCATGGTCTGACTTTGAGAAGGAATTCTGAGAGGAATTCCTTTCTTCCATGATCAAGGAGGAGAAGCAGAATGAGTTAATCTCCCTTCAGCAGGGGAGTATGTCAGTACGAGAGTTGGGGATCAAGTTCAAGGATCTCCTGCTCTTTACTCCAGATCTCTTTCCGGATGAGGAGTCTCAGGAGAGACGTTTAGAGGAGGTTCTTCATCCTTCGATCCAGTATGTTGTTACCCCCTTCAACCTTCTGACGTACTTGGTAGTACAGAAGAAGGCAGAGGTTGTAGAGAGGATACACTCGCTGGGAGGTGCACCACGAGAGGGGATCCAGCCGGGCTCGTCAAAGGGGAAGTCAGTCAGCAGTAGGTCTCCTGCGACGGGACCTTCCAGGTTCAGGCCAGTGGGGAGCAGGCCCCAGCAGTTCCAGTTTATATCTTCGGGTCCTCGTCCCTTTTTCATGAGCCCAGGACCAAAGTGTTTTTCTTGTGGAGGTTTCGGGCACGTTCAGAGTCGGTGCCCGACCCGAGCTCAGTACGGTGGAGGTGGGCAGGTTCAGCGCCCACCTCAGTAGCACCAGTTGCCAGTGAGGCCCTTCCAGTAGCAGCAGTATCATGCTCCTCCGAGGGCAGACTTTGCGGGAGGAGGCCGACCTTAGGGTGCTCCTCAGGGACTTCGACTAGGGCGTGGTCGGGGAGGTGTATGACACCATAGAGGCAGAGTAGTTGGGCGTGGACAGTTGCACGTAGTAGAGTTGACAGCTCCGGTAGGACCAGAGGT
Source organism: Viscum album (assembly GCA_963277665.1). NCBI lineage: Eukaryota > Viridiplantae > Streptophyta > Magnoliopsida > Santalales > Viscaceae > Viscum > Viscum album. Next base: position 1,444,652,700 of record OY728160.1, on the reverse strand, counting down.
GGTGCGAGGTACGATTTTTTTGTTCAGCAATCTTGTTTCTGCTTTGTTCGATTCGGGAGCTTCGCACTCCTTTGTTTCACCTGGTCTAGCCCATGCTTTGGGACTAGACGTAGAGAGACTTTCCATACCACTGGTGCTGAGTACACCAGTTGGAGGCCAGACCAGCGTATCTTGTGTTTTCTGGGGATGCGGGTTGACGTTGGGACCACATCAATCTAGTGGGGACCTTCTTCTGTTATAGATGCAGCCATATGATGTCATCCTAGGCATCGACTAGTTGTTTTCTGTTAGTGTCATTATCGACTGCTTTTGGAGAAGAGTCGTGTTCTCCGACGTGGATGGGCAGCGCGTATCTTTTGTTGGTGAGAGGAGCTATCAGGTAGGAAGCCGGCATGTGAAGCCTCTCCTTTCCTTGTTAGGAAGGTTATCAGTGGTTCCAGCTGATACAGAGATGATGGATGTCCCAGAGGTTGTTGGGGAGTTCCTTGATGTTTTTCCTGAGGTGGTTGTGACTCTACCCCCCCGACGTGACGTTGAGTTCGGGATAGACTTATAGCCTAGTTCCCGTTCAGTTTTGATGGCCCCTTATCGGATGGCACCTTCGGAGTTGCGGGAGTTGCAGATTCAGATTGACGATCTGAAGGAGAATTGTTTTGTTCGACCCAGCGTATCATCATGGGGTGCTCCAGTTTTGTTCATGAAGAAGGAAGATGGTGGTCTCAGGATATGCATAGACTACCGAAGGTTGAACAAGGTAACTGTCAAGAACCGCTACCCCCTTCCAAGGATATATGATATCTTTTACCAACTGAGGGGACAAGGTTGGTTTTCCAAGATTAATCTACGATCTGGATATCATCAGTTGAGGGTAAAGGATAGTGACATATCGAAGACGGCCTTCAGGTTCAGGTATGGGCACTTCGATTTTGTAGTGATGCCGTTTGGAGTTACGAATGCACCGGCTGTGTTCATGGGACTTATGATCTTTTTCTTCCAAGAGTTTCTGGACCGGTTCGTCATCGTGTTTATCGATGACATCCTGATCTACTCAAGATCAGAGGAGGATCACGCTGAGCATCTCAGGGCAGTCTTGGAAGTCCTTCGACACCACCATCTTTACAGGAAATTGTCGAAGTGTAAGTTCTTGATGAAGGAAGTACACTTCCTTGGGCACGTGGTGTCTCAGCATGGAGTGTCGGTGGACCCGTCAAAGGTGGAGGCAGTTGTTTATTGGGAATCACCCAAGAGCATGGCAGAAGTTCGTAGTTTCCTGGGGTTAGCAGTTTACTATCGGAGGTTCGTTTCAGACTTCTCTTGAGTTTCTGCTCCATTGACAGCTTTGACAAGGAAGAACCAGGTCTTCCTATGGAGCGAGCAGTGCCAGAAAGCTTTCGACTACCTGAAGGAGAAGTTGTTCAGTGCTCCCGTACTCTGGTTTCCAGAGGAAGGGTTGTTGTATGAGGTGTTTTTTGATGCTTCTGGCCTTGGTATGGGGTGCGTACTGATGCAGAATAATGGAGTGATCTGTTATGGGTCTAGACAGTTATGCCCTCACGAGCGTAACTATGCCACGCATGACCTAGATCTTTCAGCAGTAGTGTTCGCATTGAAGTTATGGTGACATTACCTCTTTGAGGAGCGCTTTGTGGTCTTCTCAGATCACAAGAGCCTGAGTTATGTCTTCTTCCAGCGTGATTTGAACCTGCGGCAGCGGAGATGGGTCGAGTTTCTCCAAGACTATGACTTTGATATCTCTTACACTGAAGGTAAGGGCAACGTTATGGCTGATGCCCTGAGTAGGAAGTCGCATAAGGAAGTGGTTTGGGAATCCACTAATGCTTGGAAAGCGATGGGAGAGTTGGTTGCCTTGCACTTGGATGCTAGGGTAGAAGGTGTTAGAGGTTGTTTGTTTCAAATGATGGTGTAGTCCTCTTTATTTCAGCAGGTGGAAGAGTCTCAGTGGGGGGACTCCGAGGCGGAAGTGATGCGGGATCGTGTCAATCAGGGAAACGCTCCGGAGGGATGGTCAGAGGACAGTCGACATCGGATGCTTTTCCATGGAAGGATGTTTTTCTCGGAGACAATGCGTGAGGGGGTTCTCCGTGAGTTCCATAGCTCAGCCTTGATGGTACATCCAGTAGTTTCAAAAATGTACCAAGGCTTGAGGGAACAATTTTGGTGGCCCGGGGTGAAACGGGCAGTGGCGGATTTTATGGCTAAATGCCTAGTGTGTCAGCAAGTGAAGGCAGAACACCGGGTTCCCAGTGGGTTGTTGCATCCTTTAGATGTCCCCGAGTGGAAGTGGGATGACATCTCAATGGACTTCATCACAGGACTACCCAGAACTCAGGGTGGTTATGTTGCTATCTTGGTAGTGGTGGATCGACTGACGAAATCAGCTAACTTTTTAGCAATTAAGGAGTCAGGCCCGGTGAGTACCTTAGCATAGAGGTACATAGATGAGGTGGTGCGTTTGCATGGGGTCCCGAAGACTATCATCTCAGATCGGGATACTCAGTTTACCTCACGAGTCTGGAGGGGGTTACAACATGCTTTTGGCACCCAGATACGCCTTAGAACTGCTTTCCACCCCCAGACCGATGGGTAGACAGAGCGGACTATCTAGACGTTGGGGGACATGCTACGAGCATGCGTTCTGGATTTTGAAGGATCATGGGTATGACACTTGCCTTTAGTGGAGTTCTCCTAAAACAACAGCTTCCACTATACTATTTTCATGGCACCATTTGAGGCTTTGTATGGAAGACCATGTCGTTCACCCATTTTTTGGCCAGAGGTTGGTGAGACAGGTGCTCTTGGGCTAGAGGTAGTGCAGAGCACCACAGAGAAAGTCCAGCTTGTCCGTGAGAGGATGAAAGCATCTCAGGACCTCCAGAAGTCTTATTCTAACCGTCAGAGGAGGCCCTTGGAGTTCGAGGTGGGAGATCATGTGTTCTTGAAGGTTTCCCCTCGACGGGGGCAGCGGAGGTTTGGGAAAGGGAGCAAGCTCTCACCTAGGTTCATCGGACCTTTTGAGGTGTTGAGGCGAGTCGGTGAGGTGGAACATCAGCTAGCCCTGCCACCTCAGTTGGAGAAGGATCATGATGTCTTCCATGTCTCCCAGATTCGTCGGTACTTACATGATGACTCTCACGTTATCGACTGGGGAGATTTAGATATGGGAGACGACGCGACCTTCAAGGAACGACCAGTCAGAATTGAGGATCATAAATAAAAGGTGCTTTGTGGACAAACCATTCCCTTGTTTCGTGTGTTGTGGAGGCATGGCGGCCTCGAGGAGAGCACTTGGGAGTGGGAGACCCAGATGCATGCTCAGTACCCAAAGTTGTTTTTACTTGTGATTTCCCTTGTTCTTCTGAGCTTTGTGTTGATGTTATACTCTGTACCTTTGATATATGGAATTCTTGGCTGGTCGGTTGTGAGACCTTTTGTTTTCTTGTTCTCTGGAAGTGTGTTGCATGTCCGAATGTCTGGGGAAAGGGAAAAACCTGACTCTTAATCAATACTCATTAATGAGGATGTGATTGAACCCATGTGGGCAAGTTAGTGATGCCTAAAGAGGATAATATCTCGGCATAGAAGAAGGAATTTTTCACCAAACCACATGTTCGGTCAGTGTGTTGGTTGTGTGGTGTTGGGGGCAGTGTAAGTTGGAAAATCCTAATGTATGAAAGTGGGAAGACCCAATTCTTAATTGAGACGCATTAATGAGGATGAGATTAAACCCGTGTAGGCGAGTCAGTGCCGCCTAAAGCAGATAATATCTCGACATAGGAGAAGGAATTCCTAACACATATGATTAGGTTTGTTGGTTGGGTTCCTGTTATAACGAGAACCCTAAGAGGTATCTTGTTGGGTTCCTCTGGGTTGGTTTTTGAATTCTCGAGGATGAGAATGTTTTAATAGGTATCTGATGTAATGGCCCGGACCTCTATGGACCATTCCTTTGTCAAAAAGAAGGCCACGAAGTGTTCTGGAGGGTAAGATGGACTTTTCCCACACTTTCCAGAATTTTGAAACTACACGTCGTGTAGTTTGAGTACACGCCGTGTACCCCCTTGTTGGGTATACCCCGTGTTGAAGGTTGTGTCCTTGCCGTGTGAAATAAATGGGTACACATCGTGTATCCAATACTACACGTCGTGTAGTCCCTCCCCGGGTACGTGTTACTGTGTGTTGACCAGTCAATGGTCATGTGCCATGTTGGAGCCGTGTGAAATAAATGGGTACACGCCGTGTATCCAATACTACATGTCGTGTAGTCCCTCCCCGCGTACGCGTTACCTTCAAGCTGTGTTTTGACCAGTCAACGATTGCGTTTCGCGTTGAAGGTCGTGTTGGAAGCCGCATGGTGACCGTGTGAAACGGATGAGTACACGTCGTGTACCATAAATTACATGTCGTGTACTTTTTCTTTTCTCGCCTATAAAAGGAGGGGTCACCTCCTCCTTTTCAACTCACCCCTCTCCTCCCCATTCCTCTGAGAAAAGCTCTCCCAAGAGACTCGAAGGCTCCTTTTATTCCATAACTTCTTCGTCCGAGCTCCGATTTACGATCTGTCAGCGGCCACGGGATCGTAACAATGAGGCAGAACTTTCGAGCTTGGATCTGTTGTCTTTCCTTCAGCCTTTCCTTTCCGAATTCCACCCGAGGAGGTTTTGTCGGGACCCGACAGAAGTGACGGACGCTGACAGACATCTTCTAAAGTTGATCCGGGGGAGCGTTGTGATCAGAACCTGTTGAGGTAGGGATCTTACCTTCGTCTCTCTAATTTGTGAATTATATGGGGTGGGTATCCTTTTTTTCATGATATACAGTTGAACCAATAAATAAAGATAATAACTGATTAAAGAATGGGGATGGGGAAGTTGTTATGTTTATCTTTATCCTGTGATATTTTTTTGTGAATTGAATAGGCTTATACCTACTAAAAATCATGGTCGTTGGGGGCCTTTTCTTGCGCAATTAAATGTTTCCCTATCTTCTAGACCATTTTTGTGAATGGAACCTTGTGGAATGTGGAATTTGGTTAATCACGTAAAGTTGGATAATTAAAATCTGTAACCCTTGTGTGATCACCCCTGTTGAACAAAATGGAATAATGAACATGTGTGTGTTGACTTGGATACGTGGCATGTGATGGGGGTGTTTTGTGGGTTGTTTTGGATCAGGTGAGCAGCGGGGTTGTTGTTGACTTGGTTGTGGGTTGTTGTGAATGTTATGTTGGTGACGGGAAGTGGGGCTGTGATAAGTGGTATTAAAGGGATAATGATGTACGGGTTTTGGTGTGATTGTTGTTATAGTGGTCGGCAGCAGGGCTGCAGGGATGGGATTGAATGTGAACGAATTATGGGTTGTAAATAATAAATAAAATAAGAAGAGTTAATGAATGGTGGGGCGTGGTAATGAAATGGGATTAATAATCAATGGGTTTGGTTGGTTAATAAGAAGGACTTGGTTGTGTTTCTTTTGTCTTCCAAACTTGATTTGTGGATGGCAGGGATATGTTTTACGAATGATCGATGTGTTTGGTTGTGGATAGTCGCCCAGTAGTTAATGAACTAATAAACTAATTCTGCTAAAACGTGAAAACCTAAATGGGTTTGGGGTTGTTTTTTATATGCACGCTTCGTAGTAGCAGTGTCGAGGCACATGCTCAGTTTCTCTGTTTAGAAGCCATAGGTTGGGCTGTGTGTTTGGTATACATATATATATATCTGTATCTTTTGTGTTTTATCACACCCCACCCATGTTGAGCACTTAGTGTCGAACACTCCCATTTCATGGGAGAGGGTGTTTTCCCCTTAGTTACTAGCTCCTTCCTGCTTCTTATTTCCTGGGATGTGATGGCTTGAGGTGACCTTACACCTAAGACCCTTCAGGTAGGTTTCTATTGAGGTGGTTTTAGCCCAAGACTCTTCAGGCTGGTTATACTGTTTCCCAAGAATCTTCGGGATGAGGCCTAGGTGTGTGCGGACAGGATATGTGGTTGTGAGGCCCAGGTGTGTGAGGGCGGGATACGTGGTTGTGAGGCCCAGGTGTGTGCGGGTGGGATAGGTGGTTGTGAGGCCCAGGTGTATGCGGGCGGCATAGGTGGTTGTGATGCTCAGGTGTGTGCGAGTGGGATACGTGGTTGTGAGGCCCAGGTGTGTGCATGTGGGATGTGTGGTTTGTGAGGCCCAGGTGTGTGCGGGAGGGGAGAGTGTGGCAGCGTCAGGACGTTTGCCGTTAGGAAGAGCAGCTAACTAAAGGGAAATGGTGCGGGTTACCAAATACTCTTGTTCTTATATACTACTACCTGTTGTGATTGTGTTTTTGGTGAGTGTGGCTGGTGAGGTTGGGTGGATAGAATTCCTTGCTAGGTTTCTTCTTTTGTTATCACAGGACATTAGGATGTCTCCCCACTTGTGCATGAGAGATTTAGGTTTCCCTACTGAGTATACTTGTATGCTCACCCTACGTTTACCGTCAGGTTTCCAGGAGGACTACCAGGGCCGTGCGGGACCCTACTAGTCAAACAGTTGGAGTTGTTGCTGTTGATTTACACTTGTTTCTTTTGGTATTGTACTTTGAGCTTTCTTGTACTTTCACCTTGTTATAAAATTGTTTATACATGCATGTGGGATTGGTTTGGGTTTATTTCTATACACTTGTCCTTTTCCTTTTTGGGTGGTTGACTTGTCCTATTTCCTGATCTTAAAATAATAAAAGGTTAATGCCTCCCGTATTTGTGAAAACTCATACCCTTGGTGCTAGTCGCCACCCCGGGGCCTACTGGAGGCGGGACTTGGGGGTCATTATCTCCCTTTCACCATTTCCAGCTTAGGAGGGGCATCTTTGGTTGGAGGGGGTCGTGACAGTCTAGTAAAGTGTGTTTTATCCATAGAATCTATGAAAAATAAATTCTTACAACTATGTACTCAGCTTCAACAGTGGATATTGCAATATAATTCTATTTTTTACTATACTATATAACTAGAGACTTTCCCAAAATGTGAAATGTTCTAGAATTGTTTTCCTATATAACTTATAACCACAAAAATCAACATATAAATAACACACTAAATCAAATGTCTATCCTTAAGAATAAAACAGTCCTAAGTTGGTTTTACTTTTGAGGTATTTAAAAATTCTTTTCATGGAAGGTAAATGCGATTAATTTGGATTTGATTGAAAACAAGAACACATACACACAGAAAACATAACATCAGGTTGGATAAAAGTTAATTATAGTAAGCTTCCAGTCATGCCTCTATAAGTGGTTGATCAACTGATTCCCCAGTTTCATCAAGATCTAGTTTACATCTTATACTCATGAGAGTATCACTACCTTTAGCGCTATCCAGACCAAAATGTTTTTAAAATATCCTTAGTTTAATTTATTTGATTTAAAATAATTCATTCCTTATTTGAAAATTTTGAAAACCAAGGAAGAATTTTAACTCACCAATAAAACTCATTTCAATTTAATTCTTAATCATTTTTAAAAATTCAGTACACAAGGAGTTTTTGTATTATCCAAAAATAATATAATCAATATATATTTTTATTACTAAAAAATATTTTGAAATTATTTTAATAAATAGAGTAGGTCTTTATATACCTTTTTAAAAACCTTTATAAATAAAAAATGAGTTAATCTTATAATACCAAGCTCTAGGATATTATTTTAAACCATATAATGCTTTTGTTAAATTAAATACATGATTTATAAATGAGGATTTTTGAATCTAGGGGTTGTTCTAAAAACAATACTCAATTATATAACCATTAACAATGAAATATTAATATCCATTTTATATAATTTGAAATCCAAATGTTCCATATAGTCAAGAAAAAATTCATTAGATTCAAGTAAATTTATCGGTGCAAAGGTTTATGCATAGTCAATACCTTCCTATTGAATATAGCCTAGTATAAATAGTCTTGATTTATTTCAAATTATAGTTATGGACTCATAGACCTTGTTCCTAAATACCCATGTGGTTCCAATGGTTAGTAAATCCTTAGGAATTTCTACTAGTTCCTAGACTTTGTTTCCCTAAAACTGATTTATCACTTCTTACATTTTTATTACCCAGAACTCATCATCTATTGCTTTTGTTATTTTCATAGGCTCAAGTTGTGATAATAAATATTGATGTTCAACTTAGTTTCTAAGGGAAGATCTATTCTAAGTTTCTTTATATATATCTTCTTAAACTGCATCTAATGGATGGTCTCTATGAGTCCTAATGGATCTTGGAATAGAAGTACTTGGTACTTCATTATCTTCTTCATGTTTGGGTTCAAACTATTCCTCAGGACTAGCTGATTTTTCTACAGCAAGTTTGATAGAATTACCACTAAATTTGGAATTGATATTCAGATTAGTAAGGTTGTCCTAAAGATTTTCTAAATAATTCTTAGGTTCATAAGGATTTGTTACATCAAATTTTACATGTAAAAATTCTTCCACAATCTTAGTCCTTATATTGAATACCCTATATGATTTATTGGATATTGAATATCCAAGGAAAATTCTTTCATCACTTTTGGATACAAACATTTCTAAATTCTCCTTTGTATTGAGTATAAATACTTTACAACTAAAAACTATAAAGCAATTAACTTTTGGTTTTCTTCCATTTCATAATTCATACAGGTTTTTCTTTAAAAGTGGTCTAAATATAACTCCATTAACAATATAGCAATATGTATTCATAGACTTTGACCAAAAATAAATAGGTAAATCAAACACATTGATCATGGTCTAAGAAATTTCTTAAAGAGTTTTGTTTCTTCTTTCTACTACACCATTCTATTGTAGGGTCCTAAGAGAGTTAAATTTCTGATTATAGCCATTTTATGAGCATATAGATTAAAAATACTAATGTTCAAACTCACATCCATAATCCCTTCTTAAGGTCTTAATTGTAAGTCTACTAAAGTTTTATATAAATCTATCATACTTGTAAAAATAGTAAAGAGATTCAATTTTAGGAGAAAGGAAAAACACCCATGTATATCTTGAATAATAATCCAATATAACATAAGTATAATGTTTTCCTACTAAATTGGAATCTCTAGAGGGTACAAACAAGTCTATGCAAATAAACTCTTGCATTTGAAAAGTTGACACTTCTTTCTTTGATTTGAAAGATATTTTAGGTTATTTCTCTTTCTGACATGGGTTAAAAAGTTTTCTTTTAGGAATTCTAATTTAGGTATATCCTTGACTAATCCATTCCTAGTTAGCTTCATAAGTGATTGTAAGTTTCAATGGACTAGTCTCCTATTCCTAGACAAGAATCACTAGGAAAGGAACTTAAATAGGAAATATTTTGAGAAAATAACAAATTCAAATCAACAACATAAACACTATCATAATTCAAAGTAGTAAAATATAAAACATGATTAGAATCAAAAATTTTACGAGCATTATTTTCAAACTTAACATGGTAACCATCATCACATGACTATGAGATAATAAGAATATTAAATTTTAATATATCTAAAAATAAAACTTTAGAAATGAAAACAGTATAAGAGTTACCAATTTGATTGAGTCTAATTACTTTTACTTTGGAATTGTCGCAAAAAAGTGACATATCCACCTTCCACTTTGATAAGGTTTTTGAATCAAAATTAGTCCCCTATCATGTTTCTGGAACACCCACTATTAAGATACCATATATATTTACTGGTACTTCTTAAGAAAGTTTCTTTTAGGAATTCTAATTTAGGTATATCCTTGACTAATCCATTCCTAGTTAGCTTCATAAGTGATTGTAAGTTTCAATGGACTAGTCTCCTATTCCTAGACAAGAATCACTAAGAAAGGAACTTAAATAGGAAATATTTTGAGAAAATAACAAATTCAAATCAACAACATAAACACTATCATAATTCAAAGCAGTAAAATATAAAACATGATTAGAATCAAAAATTTTACGAGCATTATTTTCAAACTTAACATGGTAACCATCATCACATGACTATGAGATAATAAGAATATTAAATTTTAATATATCTAAAAATAAAACTTTAGAAATGAAAACAGTATAAGAGTTACCAATTTGATTGAGTCTAATTACTTTTACTTTGGAATTGTCGCAAAAAAGTGACATATCCACCTTCCACTTTGATAAGGTTTTTGAATCAAAATTAGTCCCCTATCATGTTTCTGGAACACCCACTATTAAGATACCATATATATTTACTGGTACTTCTTAAGAAAGTTTCTTATAGTAAATTTTAAGCAATAAATGATTTTGGTACCAATATTTTCTTAGGTTGATAAATGTTGGTTATAAATTCCTTAGGATTAAAAAATTATTTAACTAGTTTCATATAAGAAAATATTAAAATTTTAAAAATGAAAAAAAAATTATGTCTATAAAAATTAGAAATATTTAGAGAATTGGTAGAACTAGAACTAGGAACAAATTTATTTTTATAAATCTTTCTTTATCTAGTTTGGTAACTAATTACAGTACTATATTTAGGAGTGGTTTTATTTCCAAGCATCCTAGTAATATTTTCTCTACAATTTTTTAATCATTCTAAATCCTCCTTTAATTTCCCATTTAAATTTTTAATCCCATTATTTTCATTTAATAATTGATAATTTTTTCCCTTTGTTATAGAAAAATAATATTTAAAATGAATTCAAAATTTATGATCTTTCTTTATATTTTTTTATTTATCTTTAAGGTCATTAAATTTCACTTATATCATAATAAAATACTCAAATAAATCATCAATGATCATGTTTTCACTCAAAAATATTTCAAATATGAACAGAAGATATTAGGAAAATATTTTATGCCTCATATTTATTTTCATGAAACAAATGTTAGCTCTATTATTTTTATCTTCTCTACTCGAGTCAGAGTTACTTGAACTATATTCATAAGTTCTCAATGTGGATTTCAAATCCTTGATGAGTCATTTTCTTTTACACTCATATCAGGTTATTTCATTAGTGGGATCGTCATTTTTTCACTATTTTCTCTAATTTCCTTTCCTATCACACTTTCCTCCATAATTAGTCTTTTTAAATAATTTCTTATTACCTTATAATTTCTTGAACCATCTGGCTAGGTAATACATTTCCTTATCATTATCCGTAGGTTATTCATCATCGTTCAAACTACCATATTTGATCTTTTCTTTTATCTTTGAGTCAAAATTATTTAATGCTACTAACTTCCTCTTGGGTTAATTTCCTTCCTCTTTATTTAATTGAAATTCATCCTCATACATCATAAGATTTATGATAAGATCCTTCACTAGAAACTTACTTATTTCACAAGAATCTATTATAGAAACAAAGGTTCCTCTCTACCTATCTGGTAGGCATCTCAAAAGTCACATCACTTGATCCTTTTATGCAATTTTCTTTACAAGTGCATGGATAGTGTTGATGATTTTATTAAACCTAATATACATATCAGAAATGGATTCATAAATATTCATCTTTAATGTATCATATTTAATGTTATAAGTATTTAAGTTTATTTCTTCAACATTTGAGGTTCCCTCAAAAGATATAAAAAGAGTATCCCAAATTTAAAAAGTAGTAGAATAAGTAGATATTCTATAGAATTTTTATTCTATTAAAGAAAAATATAATGCATTAATTACTTTACAATTTTAGTCATAAATGGACTTAGTGGAATCGCTCTACTTGGCTCGATTAGCTTTGGGTTTTTCATATTTTTCCTCAATAATAGTCCAAATATCAAATCCAATTCCCTAAAGATATATTTTCATCTTAATATTCCATTGATCACAATTAGTCACATTAAAATAAGATGGTTTATTAGAGGAACTTTATTCTTGTCTATTATTATATATAGAGACCAAAATTTAGAACTAAAAGAAATTTTATGATCTTTTGGTAAAACTAAATCACCATAAAATTTATTTTGAAAACTGCTCTGATACCAAATGTTGGTCCCAATAGACAACTCAAGAGGGGGTAAATTGAGTTTCCAATTAAAAATTTTATTTTAAATGATTTAAAACTTAAATCCCCCATTTTGATAAAATCACCCAATCAACTAAAACTATAGAATTCTATAATTTTATCTTTAGAATTTATTCTCAAAATATTGATCATATCTTAGTTAAAAGAATTTTTAAAATACTTTATATTTTAAAAATAATTTACTTAAATCAAACACCTTATATAGAAGAAAAATTAAAGTTAACTATCAAAGTAAAGTTTTGTTAAATAATTTAGAAAAAAGAAAGTTTTTTGGTTTAAAACTAATAAAAAAATAAGAAAATTACACAATGTAAATAAACAATGGGTTTTGTCTTGATCTAAGCTATAATAACCTCCACTTGGGAATTATTGTTGCCAAGGTTTTTATTATAAAATAAATTTATCTATAACCTAGATTGAGTTTTATAAATAACTATACTTAAATAGTATAGGCTATACAAAATTCTATTCCACAGTTCTTCATGGGATAAACAAATTCTAGGTTACACATGACCTCTTCTATAGTTATACATGGGATTATAGATGAAATTAATTGAAAGAGAGTGTTTTTTAATCTCTAATTCGGTATAGGAAAATACTTTTTTTACATCAATAGGGTAAAAAAACACAGATCAAAACTTAAGTTAAATAGAAAGAGTAAGGAATAAAAATCATGAATATTTGATAGATCTCATCCTGATTATCTTCTGTTGTTCAAGATCCCTTGAAACTATCTTTGAAAGGCCTCAACCATATTTTTATAGAAATTTCATAAAAATATAGTGTTTTTAGAGTCTTGAAAAAGATGATTTGTTCACAGTCAACCAATTTTTTAGTGCACACACATGTGTACCTATGTATCTCTATGTATTAGAATATATCTACCTTTATCTCTTCTCTCAATAAACATGGATATATACATGAGGGATTCTTTCGAATTTATAGTATTCCATATGGTCCAATTATCCATTGCAGAATAAAAGCAAAATAATCCGAATCCTCATACTAAGAGATAGATTCATAAAGTATAAATTGTCTTTAAAAAATTTTTAGGAGTTGTTTAAGAATAATGAATCTCAAAACCGTGTGCCTCTAACTTGTATTGAATTTCTTAATCTATCCATTAGATAAATTAAGTTTGAACTTAATTCTGAATATATTCAGTAGAATGTACGACTGATGGTAGCTCTTATGGCGGTGGAAGTTATTATGGTAGATGTTCCTATAAATAGAATCACTTGGAAGTAAATGTTCTTAATAGTAGCTTCTTGTAATATCATTAGTAGTTAATGATCATGAAAGTTTCATATCCTTCTGGTAGAAACATTTGACTATCACGACCCATCCCACGGGGCCTGGACGTGACTACCCCAAGCCCGCCGTCCATAGGCTAGGGGTTGGTGAATAGCACTTGAAGGATTTTCCCAAATAGGGAAGGCATTTCCTTAGAGATCTATTCACTCTCAAAAAGGGAAACTGAAGTAAACAACAAACAAGATTAAGGTATAACCACGAGAGTAAAGTACAACCACAAGTACAACTATAAACTGAAAACAGTGGGCTATAATACAAGCCCTAGAACTAAAAAAATGTAAACAGATGTCGCATCTTCCCTGGAGCTCTACCTGGAGGGTATTAGTTGTAAGTCTGAAGTCAAAGAAGAGGATCTTGACTACTCCTGTCACACCAAGCTCCACCAAGTCCCAAACCTCCAAATCCTACCTTGGAGTGTCAATAGTCTGCACCAGACACACATGTGCGGGTGGATCTCATTCAGGGGTGAGTATAACAACTCTGTAGGGGACCCCGAGACCCCTGAAGGTCTATCAATAATCCCCAAAGGAAAACATCACAAGAAATACCATAAAGGTAATATCACAAGCATGATCTAAATCATGAAGCACAAAGAAAAATAGATAGCTCACTCTAATAGTATAACTTCAAGGTTACTGGGATAGGGATGACTAGTCATAAATCCAGATCATCCTATCCGTAGTAACTCTACTGCTGACCTGTATAGGTCATTGTATGATGACCCATATTGGTCGCTAGATGATGACCCGTATTGGTCGCTAGTGCTGACCCGTATTGGTCGCTAGTACAGACCCGTATTGGTGGCTGGTGTTGACCCGTATTGGTCGCCGGTACTGACCCATATTGGTCACTGGTGCTGACCCATATTGGTCGCTGGTATTGAGGTAGTGATGATTAGTCATACAACTAGATCATCCCACTCTGGAGTTTCTAATGCTGACCTGTTTTGTTCACTCTTCTTCTTCATGTCCCAGCCAACCACTGGATTCTCGTGCGAAGCATGCCTGATATCTGGAAGACTCTACTCCTCAAGCCATCGGTCACATTTCAACCAATACTAAGTCATTCAAAAAGCATACCCAAGGGACTGCCCAGTCATAGGGGTCCTAACAAGACAGACAGTGCATCGATCGAACGCCTGGTCTGTGGGATATGGGCAATTTTGTAAAAAGGGCCCGATTATATTCAAGTCTAATCCAACCCAACTCACACATCAAACTCTATCAAAACTCACTTATGGTATCTTTAAAGGACCACCTTCTCATGAGGTTCCTTATTCCATAGACGATGCGTTGATCGGACACTCGATCTGTTAGTTATTGGTATTTTAGTGTTGAGGGTCTGGTTGGATTCTGAGTCGATCCAACCTGGTCGTACTCCAAATTTCTCCAAAACTCTCGTGGAGTCTCTCAAAAGGACCTTCTCGCCCCAAATATCCTAGCTCCATAGATGGTTTTTCAAACGGATGCCTGGTTCGCAAGATATGGCCCTTTAAGCGTTTTTGGGCCCGAGAGGGGTTTGGGTCCGGTCTGACCCGGTCCAAGTCTAACCTAGCCCAATCCGAACCAGCATCGGCTGGCCCAGTTGGGATAGGCTTCAGACCAGCCCAGCTCACCAGCTGGGTGCTGCCCGTCGGGCGACGCGGCTCGGCCTGCTGGCGCGCCCTGCGCGGGGCACGCGGTTCGCTGCACCCAAACATCTCAAATGTGTTGTTTGATTCCATTAAGGGCGGTGCCAGATGGTGCCAAATTATCACCCACGTGACCCACAGAAGGTGGTTTCCTTCCATCTCTCTACGGATTTGAATCCATGACCCTTTAGCGCAGCGCGCGATGGCGTGCCGCCTTCACCTCCACGGTCGGCCCGCTATCGGCCGCATGTCCGGCCACCACGGTGTTGTGCTCCTCCACGGCCGGTGAGTGCCGACCACTGTCTCTGCTTATGGTGCTGGTCACTGGTGTCATCACACTGGTGTCGTGTCATCAGACCTTCCATGGGCCACCAAGTGAGCTATGGTGGCCCGTTATTCTTTCCGGACGCGCCTACAGTCCTCTTGGGATGTCGTCGTCATTTCACGGCCCTCAAAAATGCCTTGCCGCCACATTCTTTATTCCGCCACGAAGAACGCACCAATCAAAAGTTTATCAGAGGGTTCAGGACTTGTTGGTTTCGACCCGCACCCTCCACATTAGCATTTTAAACATGAGGAAAATTAATAATAAACAAAAGGAATAATAATCCCCTAATTTAAGATCTCGCAACAACCACCTGCATGCTTTGATGAGATGCGGATCAACCCATTGGTCGGTTGGTCCACATTCATTATATTTTTCAAGAAAGGGAAGAGGGGGAACATCAAAGCACGTAAACCCCCTACCTCAAGATCCTTTGGAGGTGTCATGGTTGCGGCAGGAGGAGCATCCACGTTGGATGGAGTCGGCGGTATTCGTCAATCCCAGATCGTTGCCACCCAAGATTTCATCCTCTGTCGGTTTATGTTGCCATAGAACTCCATCAGAGTTTCCTCTCTTCAAGAAGATGTGCCAAAACCCCACCCCAAGCTCCATTTAAATAGGAAGGGGAAAGGTGAGCAACGCCTTAAGGAATTAATGAGGTTCGTTAATTGACGTAATTAATGTGCCTCATTAATTGACATAATTAAAGTTCCTCATTGATTATGTGAGGCGTGGTTACGCAACCAAAGTGTAACCGTGTAATTAACACCCTATAATTAAATTTTTGACCACCTCCATGGTCCCCACCACTGCTTCTCAATAGGTGGTAGTAAAAAGAAAAAGAAATAAAATAACAATTACATGTTATTTTACTTTTCCTTAAAAAGTCAAAAATTTAACTTTTTCTCCCAACCTACTGTAGTTGAAGTGAAGCTTCCCTTAAGAGAATACCAGCTCTATGGATTCAATGGTTCCCTTGGATTTTTAATACGATCATCAATTCAAAAGATAGAAAATGTCACCCGCGTGTTTACTGAACACACCTGAAAAAAAGTTCAAAAAGTCATTCTGGGCACACCGGGCCTCAAAATCACGCACCGTCAATTTTTTCAGACTTATAATAATCCCAAATAATGAAAACATTTACATGGAATTTTCTAGGTATTTACATTCTCCTCACATTGGGGATTTAGGTCCCTGAAATCCAACCAAGGCTACACAAACAAACAGGGGTACTGGGCACAAATATGATCCTATCGCTCCCATGTGCTCTCCTGGAGATTCTCGTGATTCCACAGAACGTGCACTAGAGGTATCAACCTCCCACGAAGGATCCACTCCCATCGATCCTCTATCTCCATTGGGTACTCTTCAAAAGTCGCCCCATCTTCAATCTCCAGCTCTCCATGGTTGATGATGTGAGATGGTTCATGTACGTATCTCCTCAGTTGGGATACGTGGAAGCTATTGTGCACCCTCTCCAACTGTGGTGGTAGTGCCAAGCGGTATGCTACCTCGCCAATCCTATGAAGTATTAGGAATGGTCTGATAAGCCTTGGTCAGAGTTTTCCACCTCTACCAAATCTCTATAGTCCCCATCGAAGGGAGACTCGCAAGAATACATGGCCCCCCTCCTGGAACTCCAGTGGTCTTCATCACCTATCATCATAGGACTTCCGTCAGCTCTTTGAGGTCTCCATCCACTCTCGGATGACCTGGACCTTCTCGGTGGTAGTCTGCACCATCTCTGGACCCATGAGTGTTGGCTCTCCTGTATCTGTCTAGCACAAGGGCGATCAGCATGGTTGTTCTTACAACGCCTCAAAAGGGGCCATACCAATGGTGGAGTGATAGTTGTTGTTGTACGCAAACTCCACCAATGGACGGTGATCCTCCCAACTGTGACCAAAATCTAGGACACATGCACGAAGCATGTCCTCCATAGTCTGGATGGTCCGCTCAGTCTAACCATCGGTCTGCAGGTAAAAAGTGTTGCTCAAGAGAAGTTGTTTCCCAAAAGCCTCCTGCAATCCTCTCCACAACCGGGATATGAAGCATGCATCACAGACTGATACTATTGTCGAAGGAACCCCATGAAGTCACACGATCTCCTGAATGTAGAGATTTCCCAAGCTCTCTACCAAACCCTTCTCCTGAATAGCAAGGAAGTGGGACAACTTTGTGAGTCGGTCAACGATCACCCAGATGGTATCATTCCCACTGGATGTATGTGGTAACCCCATCACGAAGTCCATCGATATCCCTTCCCACTTCCACTCTGGTATCTCAAGGGTTTGGGTCAAGCCTGCTGGTACCTGGTGCTCTTACTTCACTTGTTGTCTTGCAAGGCATCTAGAAACTAACTCTGTCATATATTTCTTCATCCCTAACCACCAGTACTGACACTGAAGGTCCTAATACATCTTCATCACACTTGGATTTACTATCAAGGGGGATGTGTGCAACTTTATTAGAACCTTCTCTCATAGCACCACTGGTACAACTTTACATCCTCTGAAAAGGATAGTGTTCTCCCCACCTTCAGAATATTCATTGGGTGCATGGCCTAAGGATATCTGAGAACATGTAGACTCGCATATGTCATCTCTGAGTTGTGCCTACCTGACTTGTTGAAGGAGTGGAGGGGAAACTACCATCGACTGGAGGTAGAATGTCTCATCTCTATCTATGTAGGATATTTTAAGTGAGGCTAACTACTTTGAAGCCTCATTCAGTATCTACAAACTCAATCTTCGGCTAAGTGTATCTGCCACTACGTTCCCCTTCCTAGAAGTATAGACTATCTCAAAGTCATAGTCCTAGAGGAACTATAGCCAAAATCTTTATCTCAGATTAAGATCTTTCTGTGTGAATATATATCTGAGACTCTTGTGGTCTGAGTAAACAAGGAACCACTTGCCCATCAAGTAGTGTCACCACATCTTCAGTGTGAATACTAATGCTGCCAACTCCAATTTGTGAGTTGCATAGTTCTGCTCATGTGGCCTCAGTTTTCATGAGCCATAAGAAATCATTGCATCATCCTACATCAGGACTCAACCAAGTCTGGTCCCTAATGCATCACAATAAACCACGTATTCAGTGCCCTCCTCCAGCAACCTTAGGATAGGAGCACTGGTCAAGCTCTACCTCAGCTATTGAAAGCTCTGTCGGCATGTCTCTGGTCATAGGAAGTATTTCCCCTTCTTCATCAAGGAATTCATAAGTGCTGCTACTCTAGAGAAATTGGGTACGAACCTTTGATAGTGGCATGCTAATCCAAGGAATCTTCGCACCTCAGTAACACTCCTAAGTGGATCCCAAGCAGGTAATTCCTTGATCTTCACTAGATCCACTACAACTACAGTCACTGAGATGGAATGTCCCAAGAAGTGGACCTTCCGTATCCAAAACTCACACTTCTAGAGCTTCTTCTATAACTGGTTCTCCCAGATTGTGTCCAGAACTATCATCAAGTGTACAGTGTGCTCTTCCTCGGATGCTGAGTACACCAAGATGTCATCAATGAAGACCACCACAAAGTAATCGAGGTATGGCTGAAAAATCCTATTAATGATCCCCATGAACATGGCTAGAGCATTGGTCATGCCGAAAGGAATCACCAAGAACTCGTAATGTTCATACCGACATCTGAAGGTTGTCTTCGGTACGTCCTCATCCCATACCCTGAGCTAATGATAGCCTGGTCTGAGTTCTATCTTTGAGAACCACTTCACTCCTTTCAACTGATCAAACAGATCATCGATCCTCGGTAGACGATACATGTTCTTCACAGTCACCTGATTTAGGCACCAAAAGTCCATGCATAGCCTCAAAATTCTGTCTACCTTCTTGTAAAACAACACTGGGTATTCCCATGTAGAAACACTAGGCCTCACAAATACCTTTATCTTTAACTCCTCCAAATGTACCCTCAGCTCCTGGAGCTCTGTAGGGGCCATCTGATATGCTGGTGTGGTTATCGGTGTTGTTCCTGGGTACAAGTCAATGCGGAAGTCTACCTCTATGTGAGGAGATTGTCCTAGGAAATATTCTAGAAATACGTCCTCATACTCATCCACCACCATTAGAAACTGTGGACTCGCCACATCCGTCGTGTCAAAAGTCATGCAAGTCAGCTGATATGTAATCAGTTGCACCCTCTTGAGAGCAAGTCCATCTCATGCTGCTCTATTTTCCTTCTCACCAACAAAGGATAACTAGACTCCATCTCTATGAATACATCACACTGTACGTCTCAAGTAATCAATCTGTGCATGAACTGTGGATAGCTAGTCCATGCCTAGAATGAAGTCGTAGGGCTTCAACGCCGCTACTAGAAGATCCCATCTGAAACTATCTCCTCCGAGAGTAAGATCACACTGTAGGAACCATTGTGTGACCACTGAATCCCCCCCCCCCCTTAGGATTATCCAAATGCAAAGGTCGAGCTAAAGGATCAGTCAGAATCTTAGAGTCCTGAAATAAGTCCACGTCAAGGAAAGAATTGTTATCACCTATGTCGATAAGCACTTCTACTAAAGTAGATAAGATACAGATCATACCTCATATCATCTCAGGGATGTAAAGATCATGAGCCTATACTACCTGTAGCTGGGCCTGCCCCTATCCACCTGCTCCCTGAGCTCGTGGTGGACCGCCTGGGGGTGGTGGTGGTGGTGCCTGGTGATCCCGACCACCTCCCACTGCACATCCTACTTCCCTGCCTCTTTCACCGCCTGGCTGACGCTCGTGATCCTACCGTTGTCGCTGCCTCGGTGGCCCCTCTACCGTCTTCCAATCATCCACACAGGTATTTGGATAGTCACGAGCTCTATGACCCTATCCTCCGCAAGAAAAAAAAGATGTTTCCCCACTGGTGGCTCCCTTAGCCTCTCGAGACTCACACCTCTGACCCTGCATCCCGGGGTCACCCTCCAGAAGGTCTATCCCACTTGGGATTCTATGTCGAATGTCTACTACCAGCTATAGATGAATATACTTCCTTTTGTCCATTAGGGTCTCTCACAGCTGATGCCTGCTCGGAAAAGAAGCTCTTCATCAGAAATTCTCACTCTAGAACCCCAGCCTGCATTGGCATGCTGAGAAAAACTGTTGCAGCTATGATCTCTTGTTGGATACCCTAATCAAAGGTCTGAGACCTGAATTAAGGGTCATTTACCATGTCAGCGGAGTATTGGTAGAGGTCAGTAAATATCACTGAGTACTGAGCCATAGTCTTTCTACCTTGATGCAGATGCAGTAGCTCCTGAATACACATGGAGCGTAGTGTCGCAGACATGAACTCCACCATGAAAAAGCTTTAAAAGTCTGTCAAGGTGTGGGTTGTCTCCTCATGCACCCGGAGCGTCGATCTCCACCATCATCCTACTGATCCCTAAAGAAGGCTAGGAGACAAGATCTCCATCTTCTAGGCGAGTGTCTCTACTAAGAGAAAGACCCGCAAAACCGCCTCAATCCAGTCCTTTGCTGCCTGGGGGTCTGTCTCGCCTCGAAACCTCAGAGGCCTCTGTCTCTAGAACTCATGCAATGTGCTCAGCTGACATGCATGATCCATTAGAATAATAGGTTTCTCAATGGGTGGTGGTACTACTGGTACACCACCTGAAGGTGCCATCACTGTGAGTGGTCCCTATACGGATGCCTCATCGCTTGGTGGGACACTGTCACGATATCTTACCATAATCCTAGATGGATATCTTCATGGAGGAATACTTTAAGAAATATATGTTTCATGTTAAATAAGTTACACCTGGTAAGTTGATTCAATAAAGATCAAGAAAACTATTCAAAACACTAGCAACCGGTGTTTTCATGTAGCGAGTCGGAAAACAGAATTTAGGGTCCTGGTGTATGGATACGTCAGTCGCCGCACCAACATTAGACTCCTTGTACTAAAAACTGAACTCAATACGCTTTACACCATTGCCTCATTAAAAGTAGACTCTTAGTTCTTCTGGTAGAACTGATCGCCCTCTAATACAACTTTGTCATGACCTGTCCCACGGGGCCTGGACATGACTAGCCCAAGCCCCCCTTCCATAGGCCAGGGGTTGGTGACTAGAACCTGAAGGCTTTTCCCAAACAGGGAATGCATAGCCTTATAGATCTATACACACTAAAAAATGGAAACTTAAGTAAACAACCAACAAGAGTAAGCTATAACCACAAGAGTAAAGTAAAACCACAAGTACAACTATAAACTGAAAACAGTGGGCTGGAATACAAGCCCTAGAAACTGAAAAGAAAGTAAATAGTTGTCGCATCTACCCTGGAGATCTACCTATAGGTTAGTAGCTGTAAGTATGAATTTGAATAAGAGGATCTCAAATACTCCCATTCCACCAAGCTCTACCAAGTCTTGAACCTCCAAAGTCTTCCTCGGAGCATTAGTAGTCTGCACCAGACACACATGTACGGGCAGAGCCCATGCATGGGTGATTATAAAAACTCAATAGGGGACCCCGAGACCCTTGAATGTCTCTCAGTAATCCACAATGGAAAACATCACAAGAAATACCACAAAGGTAATATCACAAGTATGATCTAAATCATGAATCACAAAGCAAAAAAAGATAGCTCACTCTAATGGTATAACTTCAAGGTTACTGGGATAGGGATGACTAGTTGTAAAGACAGATCATCCTATCATAGTAACTCTACTGCTGACCCGTATAGGTCATTGTATGTTGACCCGTACTGGTCCCTTGATGTTGACCCGTATCGTTCGTTGGTTCTGACCCGTATTGGTTGCTGGTGCTGACTTGTATTGGTCACTGGTTCTGTCCTGTATTGGTCACTCGTGCTGACTCGTATTGGTCGCTAGTGCTGACCCGTATTGGTCACTGGTGCTGACCCGTATTGGCTGCTAATATAGAGGTTGGGATGATCATTTGTACAGCTAGATCATCCCACTCTAGAGTTTTTGATGCTGACTTATATTGGTCTCTCTTCTTCTTTATGTCACACCTAGCCACTAGATTCCCACACGAAGCACACTTGATCTATGGAAGACTTTGCTCCTTAAGCCATCGGTCATATTTCAAACATTACAAAGTCCGAAAAAAATAATACCCAAGGGACCGGCCTATCATAGGGGTCCCAACATGACAGACAGTGTGTCGATCGGACGCCTGGTTTGTGAGATATGGGCACTTTTGTAAAAAGGGCCCTGTTGGATTCAAGCCTAATCCAACCCAAGTCGGATGTCAAACTCCATAAAAACTCACTTAGAGTATATCTAAAGGACTGACTTGTCACAAGGGTCCTTATTCCACATATGGCGCATCGATCGGATGCTCGGTCTGTTAGTTATTGGAATTTTAGTGCCGAGGGCCCGGTTGGATTCGGAGTCGATCCAACACGGTCGTACTCCAACTTTCTCCAGAATTCTCATGGAGTATCTCAAAAGGACAGTCTCACTCCAATGATTTGAGCTCTGTATATGGTTCTTAAAATGGATTCCCAATTCATGAGATATGTCCCTTTAAGCGTTTCTGGGCCCGAAATGGGTCTCAGTCCAGTCCGACCCGGTCAGACCGCCCCACCCAACCTGGCCTGGGCCAGCCCAACCCAGTCCAGGTCTGCCCTAGCCTGGTCCTCCCTAGCTAGGATGGTCCGCAGTGGGCCTGTTCTGCTATTCCATGGACTGGCCCGACCCACCGGTTGGGTGTGCCACGCTGGGTGATGTGGCCCAGCCTGCTGGCGCACCCCGCGTGGGGCGCACAGTCTTCTACACCCGAACAACTCAAATGAGTTGTTCGATTCCAATAAGGGCGGCACCATGTGGCGCCGCCTTGTCACCTGCTAGACCCATAATAGGTGGGTCCCTTCTAGCTCATCGTGGCTTTGAAGCTGCGGCCCTTCAACGCGACAGTGCGCCGCCTCCACCTCTGCAGTTGGCCCGCTGTTAGCCGCTTGTCCGGCCACCGCGGCACAAAGAAGTGCCACACTCCTCTACGGTCATCGACTGTTGGTCACCGGTGCCGTGCCAACGGACCTTCTGCGGGCCACAGGGTGACCTATGGTGGTCCTTTATTCTTTCTGGATGCACCTATAGTCCTCTCGGGATGATTTTATCGTTTCGAGAGCCTCAAAAATGCCTTTCCACGGTGTTTGTTATTCCACCACAAAAAATGCACCAAGGACAAGTTTAGTGGAGGGTCCGAGACTTATTGGTTTCGTCCCATGCCCTCCGTGTTAGCAATTTAAACATGAGAAAAATTAATAATAAACAAAAGGAAGAATAATCCCTGAATTTAACATCCCGCAAGAACCTCCCGCATGCTTTGACGATACGTGGATCAAACCGTTAGTCGGTTGGTCCACGTTCATCATATTTTTTAAGAATGGGAAGAGAGGGAGCATCAAATCATGTAAACCCATACCTCAAGATCCGTTGGAGGTGTCGCGGTTACAGCGGGAGGAGCATCCACATTGGATGGAGTCGTCGACGTTCGTCGATCCCGGATCGTTGCTGCCCGAGCTTTCATCCTCCATCGGTGGATGTTGTCGCAGAACTCTGCCAGGGTTTCCTCATTTGAAGAAGCCATGCCAAAACCCACCCTGAGCTCTATTTAAATAAGAGGGGGAAAGGTGAGAAACACCTTGAGGAATTAATGAGTTTTATTAATTAACAAAATTAATGTGCCTCATTAATCTACATAATTAAATTTCCTCATTAATTACGCGAGGGGTGGTTACACAACCAAAGAGTAACCGTGCAATTAACACCCCATAATTAAAGGTATGACCACCTTCATGGTCCCCACCACTTCCACTAAACAGGTGGTAGGAAAAAGAAAAATAAATAAAATAACAATTATATGTTATTTTACTTTTCTTTAAAAAGTCAAAAATTTAACTTTTTCTCCTAACCTACTATGGTTGAAGTGAAGATTCCCTTAAGAGAATCTCAGCATTGTGGATTCAACGGTACCCTCAGATTTTTATTCCAACCATCAGATCAAAATATAGAAAACGCCACTCGTGTGTTTACTAAATGTACCCAAAAAAAGTTAAAAAATCCATTCTGGGCACACCGGGCCTCAGAATCACACACCGTCAATTTTTGCATACTCGTAATAATCCTAAATAATTAAAAACAATTTACATGGAATTTTATGGGTCTTTAAATTTATGGTAGAATGCTTGATGGTGGAGGCAGAAGCTCATGATGGTATCTCTATTGGTAGTAGATTATAACATCCCAAAATTCTAAAGTACAAATTTTTATTTGATAGCATGTATGACACGCATCACCAAGCACATTAGAGAATAAAATATTTGGAGACTCTATAATATATTTACTATTTTAAATATATTCAATACATTATATATCTTATAATGAATACGACACCTATCTAGCTTTCATTTCATGCAAGAATGAGCTTCCTTGATAGCTTGCGTTACACACCAGAGCAACCTTCCTCGATAACTTGTATTACACGCAAGACTAAGTTTCACCAATCAATGATATATTATTAAAATATTATTATTTAAAATAATATGATATAAACTAGTCTTCATGTTAGTGGTTTTTAATAGTATTTACTAACTTCTGAAAATTTATGGTTATATATAAATATAAAATTAATTCTTGGGTTACCAATTAATTAGAAAAGAAAATAAGAAACCATTGGATATAAAAAGAAATATGCATATTTTTACACTTCCAAAGGAGTTTTTTCTTAATAAACATAATTAATTACAATTAGTTAATGATTTTAATGAAATATATATTTTATATATTCAATAAAATATTTTTTATATTCATTCATTAGGTTTGATAGACATAAGATAAGAAAAAACTCTATTTCACACATAAAAACCTATATTTTCATAAAGGTGATTTTACCACCTTTTAATAGAGAACCCAATTTAAATATGAATTTTGACACTTTAATTTATTTGATATGTCAAAATAAACTTCATATTTGAAATTGAAAAATAATAATTATGTTAGGGTGAATTTTTAATATTTTTCTAAAACATTTCATTTTTTAATGAATAGTTTAAAATACTAAATTTTAGTTCAAAACTGTTTTTTCATAAAATTTATTTATAAGGTTAAATTATAATTTTAATTGGTTTAAAAGTTTAATTATATAATATTTTTATCAATTAATATAATCTATATAATTGGAGTCAATTTTTCTATGAAATCGATTATAAAAACATAGAAAACTTTCGGACGTTTTTACTTTAAAAACCTACATTGTAGTCCTGTCTGCAGGTTGAATTTTAATTTAATTTCTACCACTTATATGATTAGAATTAGAAAAAATGGATTAAATATTTGGAATCAGAATAATTTATATTGTCAAATAATACCAATTTTTTTAACAAAAACATTAGTGAAAGTAATTAAAATTAATTACAATTATTATAGTAAAATTAAACTTAATAAAGGCCTAAACCTTTAACTTAGGGGCCCGAATGACCTATACACTTGTCTAAAATCAATTTAATTCCATAATTATTCCCTTAAACTTTCATTATTGAGTTTTTTTTGGGTTTTTTATGACTTTGTTTAGGTATGAACATGTGTACACGTAACTTGTTTCCAAAAATTCCAAGTGAGTCTTTTTCCTTCCCTATAAAAGTCCACCACCTCTTTTAATTCCTCACACCTCTCAAAACACACATAATAGGACAAGATACGTCCATATAGATCCCCATAATTCCTCATATATACCTTTAATCCTACCTTTAATCAAAAATTCTTCCAAGGAAGCTTTTTGGTACAAACTAAAAGTAGTTACCCGATTAAGAGGTAACGTCTTCTCTCAAGTTTTTTTAATTTTATTACCATTATCCCACCCCTCATATATTATTATTACATTATTATGTAACAAAACAAGTATAATAA
The DNA here is from genome assembly GCA_963277665.1 of Viscum album. NCBI lineage: Eukaryota > Viridiplantae > Streptophyta > Magnoliopsida > Santalales > Viscaceae > Viscum > Viscum album. The sequence continues at coordinate 1,444,626,545 of OY728160.1, read as the reverse complement.
ATATTCTAGGATTTTTTATTTAAATTTTTTGACCTTAAATTACAAACACTTCCATCTAATGGTTAATGAATATAATGTTTCTGTTTACGGCGAACTACTACCTCACAAAACGATGATTGTTCATTTTTTCATTACCACCTATCTTGGTGGAAATTATAATGTAAATTCTATATATATATGATATATATGATATTTATTATGTATTTATACTTATTTAATACTTTTATTACACATATTCTTAATAAATTCCATTTTAAGTTAATATGACAACATCATTTGAGGAAGTGTGGACTACCGCCCCCTCAAAGTGATGTGATTCATTCACACTAAACATGGAATTTTTTAAGGATAATTTTAATTAAACATATGTGACATAAAAAACTATATATTATATTCATGAAATAATTATCTTTCTATAAATATACTATATATATATATATATCATTTTCATTATTACCCTTTCACACACTTCAGAAGTGATAACGTTATTCGTGGATGTGTGGACTACCGCCTCCTCAACATGATGGGATTCATTTTACATCATAATAATTATATATATATATAAGTATATATGATTAAATAATATTTTATTTATGGTATAAATATAATTCTTTAAAGATATATTGTTACTTACCTTCTTTCCATAACGATCATTGAAAAATAAGAATGTCACTCATTCGTACGTACGGCCTACTGTCTCCATGATTGTAACGTTAGTTAATTTTTCATAACCATATTTAATGATTGATTTTAAAAGTATAATTAATGTATAAATATGATAATTATATCATGGTTATTATTCTATAGATTTTATATAATGTCTTATTTGACCATAGTTGACCTACCAAAGTATTTTTTGACACATAAACTGAATTTGGTCAAAATGCCTGATGCAAACATAATTGTTTAAGTAGTTATATAAAAAATAGTAATAAATGAAATAAAATTAATGATAAAAATGAAAAAGGTTCTCAAGAAAGTATAAAATTAACATAATTTTATTATACAGGATATTAAAGTATGTTCACCTAAAAGGAAACACTAGGTAATAGATTCTCATCTCACTTTTTACATCTGTGAGATAAATGTCATGTTCCCCACTTACATATTTTTTGTGGTGTATCTAGTTCCCATTTTTTATGTATTATATCATGAATTCCATTATATTCATGGTATTTATGAATTTAATTTAATATTATTTTTTCATGAGGTTTATGATTTAAAATGTTTTAAATTGTTATGGTACACTTTGGAATGTTTAAAGATTATTTTCCTTAACAATAAATTTAATGATCTTTCAATGGTATTTACACTAGAGGGTATTATATTACCATTGTTCAATAAACCATTTCATTTTACTCTCCTCTAGTAATTCATTAACATTTTCAATTATTAGTACCATTTTTACACTCTTTGGTACTCAAAGTGTTTTAAAAGTGCTTTTAAGAAAACCCGATTTCATTTCTCTCTATAGTTGGCGAACCTGTTTTCTTCTAAAATCCATGTTTTATTAAAATGTATTCAAAAATATTTTTAAAATGATTTTTGATATACATTTTTACCATATTTTTCTTTTACCAATGTTTTCAAAGGAATCTTCTTATCATTTTCCAAACAATTCATTTTTCAAAACCTTTTTACCTTGCAAAAGGAATGTTTCATTTTACCTCATACAACATGTATAGATTTATCCGCCGTTATTTCTCTAAAGCTTACCTAGAAAGTTTAAAAGCATTTTTTTAATAAAAATATTTTTTTAAAAGGTATTTTAAAAACAAAATTATTTTAAAATGGTTTTTCCAAATAAAATGTTATTTTCATCAAGAATTTTTTTAAAATATGTTTTTATAATATTTTCATTCATTAACGACAAAAACCCATTATTTTAATCCATTTGGGGTATGTTTTATTGATACCATCCTTAATAATCATATGGATGGTTTATGAATAATTTTTCTAGGGATAGCATTCACATTCACTTCCTTGATTTATTTTCTCCCCTTGAAATATTAAATTTCCTATGATCATTGAATTTTCTTTAATTATCCATATCATTAATCATGGATATAAATATTTCCTAAACTATATACCATTTTAAAAATAGTGTATACTTTTATAGTTATTTGATTATTTGGGGAAATATTGATAATTTTTTATTCTTTATTCAATATGATTATTTGATAAGGCGCATTATTAAATCGATTATTTGATATATGAGAAATATTTTGGACTGGTATGACACGGGAGGGGCCCAGTTATATATATCCCCTCAATGAATCAGTAGTCTCATGGGAAAAATCATTTTTCTAGTCTCCTTAGATAGTTTTTTAACCTACATTTTGTAAACCATCTTGTGAAAGGTCTTGACGGTAAAGGTACCATGTACCTAAGAAATATAGAATCCAATAATTAATCATTTACCTTATTTAGTTTCAATTATTACTCATCCCTAATATTTTCTATCGACATATCTATGGATACATTTCATTTTCATTTATTTATATGGCATGTCTTTCAGTTTCTTACCTTTCTATATTTATTTTACCGTATCTAGTTATTTTAATGGAATGTATTTCTAGTTATTACCTTACCATATTGTTTATGCGGTTCCTTCTCAGTTTTTTAACTATATGAAATATTTTTTCATTTATTTACCATGAAATAATTATTATTCCCATTAATTAATTATTACTTACACTATATTTTTTCCTTACTGAGCATTTGAGATCACCCTTATTATGTTTCTTTCCCTAGGAATCCAATAAGATTACTATGAATGATATGTAGGGATTTAATAAATAGATTAGAGTTATTCATGAAGTTATTTATTTAGAAATAAGAAAAAAATTATGTTGTAATTAGTGTAGTAATTTTTAATACAAGATTAATTTATGTATCTGTTTTACCAATACTACTAAACTCTATTTCCTTTTGGATTTTATTCTTTGTAATCATGCCAATGTAATAGTAGTAGATACTAGTTATAGGTTTTCTTGGGTTGGGTCACTATAGTTAGTATCAAATGAAGTTTAGTAACAACCTTGGGAACTCGATTTAGTAAAACATAGGTTCGAGAACATAACCCTGAGGTAAAATTTGAGGATAAGTATATAATAACATAATATAATTTTTAAAAAAAATAGATTATGTGGTTATTTCTAGAAATAAATCCATATCTGGATACTACAAGTGGACATGGTTTGGGAACAGATGTACCTACGAGTAATAACTCTGACAAGGTGTTCCCGTCCTGACTTGGGGTAACCTGGTACATGACAACAGGCCTTAAAGTGCACCTGGTTTGACAGTCCTGGGGGATATGCTTAGTAAAATTTTCTTTAAAAACAATTATGAATAATTTGAATAGATAATTAAAATGAATGTTCAAGGTTAAAACTAAGGTGTTTTAGATTTAAAAATAAGGTTTCATGGTTTGGAAATACTATAAATGATATTGTGGATCAACCCTATACCAAGTTAGGTCCTATGTGGAAATATATGGATGAAGTATTTATGTATTGATGTTGTATTGAAAACCATAGTTAAAAGGTTATTTAGTAATTAACATTATTTCTAGGATCTCCATTATATTTATTTTGTAAATTATATTAGTTTGGTTTTAGAAAAGGATAACATATAAGTTGGGTATCAGCCAATGAAATCTGGAAAGGTCATGGGTCATGAACCCATGACCGAAGGATGATAAGGGTTTCACACCAACCACTGACCTACGCAATTTCTTGGTTAATTTTTCATTCTTTTGAGTTAAAAAATTTGATGAATAAATATTAATTATAAACTAATGGTATCATTTTATAGGATTAGAGATGAATATATTGACCATATTGGTTTTGGAATATATTTAAGGGCAAATATTTAGACTTTTCACTATTTTATAGGACTTATGATCCTTTTAAAGTTTCTTTTTTTATTCAGGTATCAAAATTAATTTTTGAATGAATTATAATTTGATCAATGTACAACCAAAATTTAGGATTTATCATATGAAATTGAAACCTATCAAATAAGAATATTTCCTTATATTATTAGGTAGTAAAAGAATTAACCAAAATTAGGAGAATAAATTTAAAATAAAAAAGTGATTCTAATAAATTAAATTCTATTGAACTAATGGTCTTCTAAATCATCATAGATTTATCGCTTTGAGACTTTCAACTTTCTATTAATCATTAACTTGTTTGTGATTTAAGACCACATTAACTCCATATGAATATTTTTGTTTTTCCTCTAAGTACATATTTTCACTTACCACTAATTTTCTCCTACTTAGAGACCTAGATACATGGTAGTCCATGTGACCTTTTTACTTTACATTCTCTCTATTATATAATATGACTTATGAACCTTTCTCATGATGTGGGGTTTAAAATATAGGAAGTATCAAATAATCATTTACCATGATCGAGTTAAAATTTAGAGGACGCAAATTAATTATTATGGGGAGAATGTAACACCCCTAAATTCTAAAGTATAAATTTGTATTCAATAACATGTATGAAACGCATCACCAGGCATGTAAGGGAATATAAAATACCAAGACTCTGGTATATAATTATAATTTTAAATATATTCAATACATGATATAGCTTTTAATGAATGCAACACAAATTTAGATTGTGTTTCACTCAAGATATACCTTACTCGATATCTTTCATTACATGCAAGAGTTATCTTCCTTTATAGCTTGCGTTACATATAAGACCAAGTTTCACTAAGCAATGATATATTATTAAAATATTATTATTTAATATATTATGATATTACCTAGACGTTATGTTAGTGGTTATGAATATTATTAACTAAATTATGAAAATTTATGGTTTATATAAATATAAAATTAATTTTTGGGTTAAAAATTAATTACAAATGAAAATAAGAACCAATTGGATATAAAAAATATATATTATAATTTTTATGATTCTAAAGGAGTTTTGTCTTAATAAACATAATTAATTACAATTAGTTAATTATTTTAATGAAATATATTTTTTATATATTCAATAAAATATTTTTTATATTCATCCATTAGGTTTGATAGGCATAAGATAAGAAAAAACCCTATTTCACACATAAAAACCTATATTTTCATAAAGGCAATTTTACCACCTTTTAATGGAGAACCCATTTTAAATATGAATTTGGACACTTTAATTCATTAAATATGTAAAAATGAACATAATATTTGAATTATAAACATAAAAATTTTGTTAGGGTGAATTTTTTATTTTTTTTATGAAACATTTCATTTTTTAATGAATAGTTAAAAATACTGAATTTTAGTTCAAAACCGCTTTTTCATCTAATTTATTTATAAGGTTAAATTATAATTATAATTTATATTAAATTTTAATTATATAATAATTTTATAAATTAATAAAATTTATATTATTGGAGTCAATTTTACTTTGAAATTGATTATAATAATTTAGAAAACTTTTAGACGTGTTTACTTTAAAACCTCGCATTATCGTCTCGCCTGCAGGATGAATTTTAAATTAATTTATGATACTTATGTGATTGGAATTTTAAAAATGGATTAAATATTTGTAATCATAATAATTTATAATATATAATAATACCAACTTTGTTTTTGACCAAAAATATTAGTGAAAGTAATTAAAATTAATTACAATTATTAAGGTAAAATTATGCTTAATAAAGGACAAAACCTTTTAATTAGGGGGGAAAATGAACTATAAAATTATCCAACACCAATTGGATTCCATAATTAGGCTATTAAACTTAAATTATTGAGTTTTTTTTTTGGGTTTTTATGACTTTTTTTAGGTAATAGCATGTATACACCTAACCTGTTTCCAAAAAATCCAAGTGAGTCCTTTTCCTTCCCTATAAAAAACCACCACCTCTTCCCATTACTCTCACCTATAAAACCACTTAGTTTCTACCAATATCGGCCCATATAGATCCCCAAAATCCCTAATCTATACCTTTAAGCCTCCCTTTTTTCAAAAATCCTTCCATGTAAGCCTTTTGATACAAACCAAAAGTAGGTACCCAATTAAGAGGTTACATCCTCTCTCAAGATTTTTACTTTTATTTCCATTATCCAACCAATCATATCTTATTATTCCATTATTATGTAACAAAACCAGTATCCTAAATATACTATTATATTTTATGTTAATTTTTTGACCTACACTTACGCACACTTCCATATAATTGGTAACAAACATATTGTTTCTCTGAATGGCGGACCACTACCTCACAAAATGATGATTGTTTGTTTTTCCCTTACCATCAATCATGGTGGAAATTATGATGGAAACTATGTCTATATATGATATATATGATATTTATTATGTATTTATAATTATTTAATCCTTTTATTACACATAATATTAATACTTTCCATTTTATGTCAATACGATAACATCATTTGAGGAAGTGTGGACTATCATCCCCTCAAAGCGATGTGATTCGTTCACACAAAACATGGAATTCATTAAGTATAATTTTAATTAAACATATGTGAAATAAAAAATATATATAATATATTGATGAAATATTTACCTTTATTTAAATATACTATATATATGTATCATTTTCTTTATTTTCCTTTCACATGTTTAAGAAGTGATAACGTCATTTGTGGATGTGTGGACTACCGCCTCCTCGACATGATGTGATTCCTTTTACATTATAATAATTATATATATAAGTATATATGACTAAATAATATGTTATTTATTATATAATTATAATTCTGGAAATATATGGTGTTACTTAGCTTCTTTTCATAACGATCATTTAAAAATAAGAACATTACTAATGCGTACGTATGGCCTACCATCTCCATGATTGTAACGTTAGTTCATTTTTCATAACCATATTTAATTATTTATTTTAAAAGTATAATTAATATATAAATATGATAATTATGAAAATTTTATTATTCCATATATGTTATATAATGACCCATTTGACCATAGTTGACCTACCAAAGTCTTTTTTGACACATAAACTGAATTTGGTCAAAACACCAGATGTAGAAATAATTGTTTAAGTATTTGTATAAAAATAGTAATAAGTGAAATAAAAGTAATTATAAACATTAAAAACGTTATAAATAATATAAAAAAATTGAAATAATTTTATTATATAGGATTTTAAAGGATGTTCACACAAAAGGAAACGCAAGGTAAGGGATTCTCATCTCACTTTTTTCATCTATGAGATAAATATCATGTTCACCACTTACATATTTTGTGTGATGTATCTACTAACCATTTTCATATATTATATAATGAATTAAATTATCTTAACAGTGTTTATGAATTTAATTTAATATTATTCCTTTATGAGTTTTATGGTTTAAAATTTTTCAAAGTGGTATGGGACACTTTGGAATGTTTAAACATTATTTTCCTCAATGATAACTTTAATGATAAATAAATGGTGTTTCTATTCAAGTAAATTGAATTAAAATTGTTCAATAAACCATTTAATTTTACTCTCCACCATTAATTCATGACCTTTTTCAAGTATAATTACCATTTTTCACTATTCGGTACTCAAAGTGTTTTAAAAATGTTTTTATGAAAACCCAACTTCATTTCTATCTTTAGTCAGAGAACCTGTTTTTTTCTAAAAATCATGTTTTATTAAAATGTTTTCAAAAAAAATTAAAATGATTTTGTGAAGACATTTTTACTCTTTTTTTCTTTTACCAATGTTTCCAAAGGAATCTTCTTATCGCTTTTAGAATAAAACATTTTTCTAACCCTTTTTACCTTACAAAAGGAATGTTTCTTTTTACCTCGTATTACATGTACAGATTTATCCACCGTAATTTATCTAAAGCTTCCATAGAAAGTTTAAAATTTTTATTTTTAATGAAAATATTTTTATAATTGGATTTTAAAAACAAAATTATTTTCAAATGGTTTTTTAAAACAAAATGATATTTTTCTTATGAATGTTTTTAAAATATATTCTTATAATATCTCCATTCATCAATGAAAATAACCATTTATTTTTCCCCAATTGGGTTATGTTGTATTGATATCTTCCGTAATATTCCTATGGAAGGTTTATGAATAATTTGTCCAAGGATAGTATTCACAATCACTTCCTTGATTTCATTTGTCCTATTAAAATATTCAATCTCCTATTATCATTTAATTTTCCCTAATTATCCATATCATTTATCATGGATACTATTGCCTAAACCATGTACCATTTTAAAAATGGTGTCTAAATTTATAGTTATTTGATTATTTGGAGAAATATTGATAATTCTTTATTCTTTAGTCAATACGGATATTTTATAAGGCACATTGTTAAATCGATTATTTGATATATGAGTAATGTTTTTGACAGGAATAACATGGGTGGGGCCCAGTTATAGATAGCCCCTTGATGCATTGGTAGTCTCATGGGATGAGTTATTTGGATAGCCTCCTTAGATGGGTTTTTACCTTATATTTTGTAAACTTTCTTGTGAAAGTTATTAACAGTAATGGTACCATATACCTAGGAAACATGGAATCTAATAATTAATAATTTCCCTTATTTAGTTTGAGTTATTACTCATCCATGATATTTTACATTGACATATCTATGGATACATTTCATTTTCTGTTATTTTGATGGCATGTGTTTCATATTCTTACCTTTCCATATTGATTTTTCCTTATCTAGTTATTTAAATGGCATGTGTTTCCAGTTATTACCTTGCCCCATTATTTATATAGTTCCTTCTTATTTTATTGACTATATGACATGTGCTTTAAGTTATTTATCATTTCATAATTATTATTCACATTGATTCCTTATTTATTAAACTAAATTTTTCCCTTAATTAGCATTTTAGGTAACCCTTATTATGTTTCTTTCCCTATGAATCTAGGAAGATTACTATGAAATATATTCATGGATGTACTTGATGGATTAGAGTTATTATTGAAGTAATTTATTTAGAAAGAAGAAAAAAATTATGTTGTAATTAGTATAGTCATTTGTAATACAAGACTTGTTTATGTACCTAGTTTACCAAGACTACTAAATTCTCATTCCTTTAGGATTTGATTCATTTTAATCATGAAAAAGTAATAGTAGAAGAAACAAAATCTTGAATATTGGGGGTCGGGTCGCTATATAGATGTTTTGACGGTAGCTTCTGGTAGTCACAGAATTGAACTAATGATGGCATATTGAACTGATGGTATATGGTTCATTGTTATCCAATTTCAACTATGGTTATACAATTAAGGGAGGTTCAAGACTTAGCCAATTTTAGTATTATGGCAAGAAAATAGTTGACTATCATAAAACTTAGAACTTTTTAGAAACATAATAAACATGATTTGGGATAATTAAAATAAGTAGGTATTTGGACCAGTCTAATAAATCACAAGTATCCATGTAGATCTCAATGAATATAATCTATTTTTATTAATATTTATTATCTATCTAAGTGTGAAGATGAGAGTAATGGGTTTTACAGAGATTTAAAAACTTTGAGATTTTTGGAAGAATAAATCTTGAAATATTTGATAAGATTGTTTAATGAATAGATACTTAAAAGATAAATTATTTACTTAGATCTAGGGGAAGTTTTTCTATATCAATTACAGAGTATTCATATACATAATATGGGGATAAGACTTGTGTGAGTCTAGATATGGATAAAAGTGTATCTCTTAGGTTTTTATATTTTAAAAAAATATAATATTTACGGTGTAGTAATATCAAGTTGAAAAGTATAAGATTTATATAAGAAATATTGTAACACTATTATATTTTAAAAGAACATTATTATCGATAGTGTATCCATCACGCAACACTGAGTTTAAACGAACTACGATATAGTATTAAAATATTACTATTTAAACATGACCGATATAAACTAGTAATTAAATTAGTGGGCATGAATAATATTAAATGATTTATGAAATATATATATAAGATACTAATATATATAAATTTACTTATAAATTCATAATAAATAAGTACTCAACTTTAATAAAGATATTTTATTCTACAAATAATTTGTTTCCATCAAAAATGATTTTTATTTCTTTTCATGAGAAAATATTATAATTAATTTTAGGAAAATTTTAAATTTTATTTTATAAAATAAAAAATAATTTTTGAAATCATTGTATTGATATTAACATAGGGTGAAATTTTGTGATTTTTTTAAGAATGTTGATTTTTCAGTGAATAGTGAAAAAATAATGATTTTTGCTAAAACTGTCATTTATTTTTAATAAATTAAGTAATTTAAAAGTCTCAGTGTTATTTTAATTTTATTTCACTGTAACATAAGTATTATTTAGTTATATTTAATCCATTTAATTAAATTTAAATCATCTTTATACTATATTTTAATATAAGTTTATTTTTAGGATTTGAAACACATTTTTTTGAAAATTGTTTTAAAGTGCATAATGTTTCTATATTTTAAATAATTAAAATAACCCCTGATGAGGAATGATTTAAATTAAATTTATATTATATATATATATATTAATTTAAATTAATTTAATTTTTATTAATTTTCATATAGTTAATATAATATCATCTTATGCTTGAAAAATGCATTTCTTGAAAACCTATTTTTTTTAAACATCTCCGGGTTTAATTTTAAATTAAATTATTCAAATTATATGAATTTAATTTGATAAAAAAGGGATTAATATTTTTAATCAAGATAATTAATATTATATAAAGATTTTAACTTATATTTTTTTCATAATTAATAGTAAAAATAATAAAAATTTGTTGACATGGTTAACGTTAAAACTAGTTTACCGGGGGTTAAACTAAAGAGGTAAATGGAATAAAATGTTTGAAACATGTTTATTTTGAATGGTATAGGTGTTTATTAGACTTATATATCCTCTAATTCTTTATTTTTTAATTTTTTAGCCACTTTTCTTGAGAGTAACTTCCCCTTATTGAATAGTGTTGGGTATTTACAAGAAAGTCACTCCTCATCCCTTATAAAAGAGAACCCCCTATCCTCTCATTTAAACACATCCAGAACCCATTTTTTAGAAAATAACTACCAAAATACCTACCTTAATTCTATTACCACATCCTAGAGTCTTTGTTTATCATAAATCTAATCTAGGGAGGCTTTAGGTATAATCTTAAAGAGGTGGTCCGAAGAAGATGTATCGTTCTTAACCAAGTATCTTTGTTTTATTTCTTCTTCCACCTCCATAAAGTCTTTATAAATCATAATTATATAATAATTTCATTTTATATCATATTCTAATATGTTATTATGTTAATTTCATAACCTAAATCCATCTCCACTTCCATCAAATGGGAAACAAAACCATCATTCATGTGTATGGCGGACTAGCACCTCGTGAATCGATGTAATTCATTTTTCATCATCGCATCTCAAAAATTTTCATTATGATGGATTTTATTTTTATATATATTATTCAGTAATTATTAATCATTATATAAAATCAACATATCATATACCTTTTTACCATACCATCCATTGAAAAATGATAACATCATTCATGCTTATGGCGGACTACCACCTCACAAAGCGTCGTGATTTTTTTTATTACCGCATCACATGGATGATATATATATAAGTGTATTTAAAGAAATAATATGATATTAATGATATAATTATAATTATTTAAAGATAAAATAACACTTAAATTACCTTATTTTTATAATGATTTTTGGAAAAAAGGAAAGGTTACTCATGTGTATGTACGACCTACCTTCTCCATGATTGCAACGTAGTTCTTTTTTTAGAACCATATTTTATGGTTGGTTTTAAAAGTATAATTTATTTTAAAAATTATAATTATTTAATTATAGTTATTTTATTAATAATGGAAAATGACCCATTTGACCATGTTCAACACACTGATGTCATTTTAAAATTATGAATCAAGTGTCCTCAAAACACCTGACGTGGATAGAGATAATAAGTAATTAAATAAGTCATTAATATAAATGAAGTAAATGGTATGAGTATAAATGGATTAAACATATATAATATTCTTATTAAAATAATTAATTTATATAATTTTGTTATACACAATATAAAATACATACATGAAAAATTCTGGACTCGAGGTAAGGGTTTCGTCTCAAAACTTCCTTCTTTGAGGAACATGTTATTTTATGCACCTAATTTACTTTAAATGGTGTATATAATTCCCCTTTATATATTATATCATGAATACTTAATACTTAATAATATTTTTAGTTATAATTCAACTACTTCATTTATGGTAGTTATGATTCAAAAGTTACCAAAGTGGTAAGGGTTTATGTTTCAATCTCATTTTAATCAGAATTTTTATGCTTGAATTTATATTATAGAAAATTATTTTATAATTATATAATAAAACCCTTTAATTTTATTATCCTTTGGGTATTCATAAAATTTTCAAGTAATAGTGCCATTTTCCTCTCTTTGGTACATAAAATGAGTGGGGAATTTTTTTAAGTAAAGATGACTTCATTTCTATCTTTAGTTGAAAATAATTTTTCTTATATATCCATGTCTTCTAAAAATATTTTCTAGAATATTTTTAACATTACAAAAAATATTCATTAAATACATTTTTTCCCGTTTTTTACTTTTTAAAGAAAAAATTTAAAAGGAATATTCTTTTCATTTTCCAAATGCGGTGTTTATTTAAACTTTTTAAAATAATGTGAAAGGAATGTGTAATTTCTTAGATTTTTCTTTGTATTATTTTTAAATATTATATTAAATTATTATGAGACCATACTTTTCGGCAACATTAAATTCTGAGGCTCGGTTAGCCTGGAATGGTGGTTTGAACATTTTTTAGTTAAGTAAGTTGACGGGTGTGCGCAATTGTGGTAGTTTCAAAACTAATGCCCAAATTAAAAATACAAGGGCACCATTGCATCCAAGATAACGAATTTACCAAATAAATGTGCCTAACCTCAACCGGTGCGGGTTGAGGGAGAAAGTTAATTTTCAGACATTTTTAGTAAAATAAAATAATTCAAAAAAGTTTATTTTATTTTATTTGGAAACATTTATCATATTGCAATGAAGAGGTAGTTGTTTTGATAATTAATGTCACGCCATAATGAATCAGAAACATCAATGCTAATTCATTAATGTCGTAGCATGATAGAACGCTGAAACATGTTCCCTCCTTTTAATGGGTTAATCGAATTTTAGACGTAGGGAGAAATTAAGAGAACTTATTGGATATTTGGAGAGTCCACTCGGTGACGAACGACATCGATAAAAAGTGTGAATCGTTATGCCAACAGAGTTGGAGGATCTTGATGACAATGGCAGTAGATTTCCTTTGTCATTGATCGATCTATTCTCGAGGTGGGGGTTGTTTTTTTTTATTTTTATTTTTCTCATTCTTGTATTAAACGAAGAACACAGAACAACCCACAAACAGGTTATCTGCAGATCATATGTTCTTGCAGGAGGGTTTTTATTGGGTTGATTTTGGGGATTAATCCACAATGTTAAAATCCATGTTTTGATTCGCTATGTTTAGTCATTCTAATGGGAGCGAATTGACACCATGGCGAATGACGGTGGAGGTTTATTTATCTTTTGTTTATTGATTTTTTCTTCCTCCTCTTAACCCCGCGTTCTTCACGTTCATCGCGGGGTTATGAACATCATATTATTGTGTGTCATTTTTGCAACCCAACAATCCCAAATTGGAGATCCAACATCGTGAAGACTCAATAGAGGTGCAACGACGATGGAGGAAGATTAATCGACTCAGTTTGGGAGAAATCTTTCTTTGATTGTTCTTCACGTGGATGATCTAAATGAGTTTTTGAGACCGATAGGATGCCCTAAACCTCCCAAAACTTCGATGGCATGGAAGGGAGACCTTGGATCTGGAGTTTTGTTGTGATCGGATGGCTATATCGAATACTTGAGGAGTACATGAGGCGTGGCGGAGCAGGTTTGCAATTCTGGAAAATTCTAGAACACACGACGTGTATCCCGATGAACACGTTGTGTAGACCAGGGGTGGTGGCTAGGGTTTGTACGCTTCACGCAATGAAGAACGTGACGTGCCTCTGAGGAGACATGGCTTGTGGACCCCACCCAGCGGTGGCTGGAGTCCTAAACGACAGGAAGCGTAGACCCAGTGTGTGACCACTGTCACATGATGTGTGGGTCCTTACATGGGGATCAGCATGTATCTCGGACAATACATAGAAACAGGATGGAGTACATGCCATGTACTTCACCACATGGGTATACGAGGCTAGTAACGTGGGTCACCCCGTGTGCCGATTACATGGGTTGGAATACATGGGTTGAGGTCATGTACGGGCACATGGCCAGCGTACACTGAGCGGACCCCAGATACTTTGACACAGCTTGTGATACTTTCTACATTCCTTATAATTTCATTTTACACAACAAGAATTACAACATGGGCCATTGTACACGGGCATTACCTGGGGTTTGAAGACACGGCATGTGACACTTGTACACACCGTGTACTTCTCAGTGCATAGATTGATCTTCTTGTACATCATTTCTTGGAAAGGTTTCATTTGGGTTAGTGCCCCTTTTTATCATTCCTATAAAGGTTAGGTATCATTTCCATTCACAGGAGTATGATACCTTCAGCAGGACTTTCTGATATAGAGTCGAGTATCCCTCTGAGAGGCCCTGAGCAACATCCTCTATCCATTCTTGACCCTAGGTAGAGTCAGGTATCGACGTGACTATTCCCACAGGACGCCGATCCTCTACTTAGTAGATGAATCTGGATGAGTCACAATATCCGCCAAGGCCCTAGTAGTGATCCACATCTGTGTATCATGATCTTTTCCCACTCAGGAGTGTGTTCTCTTGGAATGAGTGTATCTATCTCTCGTGACCTTTCCTGAAGAATGGTATTTTCTCGGACGGACTTCATCAGGACCATCATACTTTTAGAGTGATTTCTTCTAGATGAGTGCTTCATGGAACCTTCGAACTAAATCCCTAGTGGTGGTATGATTTCTAGAGACAGATACCTCTCAAGTTCCAAGGTGATCCCGACTCTTAGGCGGCTGAGGACTAGCTTGAGGCGGTGACTAGAGTTTTCTATCTAGTGAGGACACTAGAGGACCATATGGTGATCATAGGAGCGAGCCTTCTTCAGGGTTCAACGGGGTGATAGTGGAGTCTGACCACTCAAACCCATGATGAGGAGACTCTTTCCTAGATGGATTTTGAGCGACTCTTTAGGGAGGATTCCTCTCTAGTTATGCTGGTAGCAGTACATATCCAGGAGCTTCTTCAGCTCCAGTAAGGCGGTCTGACGGTAGCTGACTATTCATCGAGGTTCACCAACCTTGCAAGGTACTCAATGGATATTGTTAGGGATTAGTAATTTAGATCTCAGACCTTCAAGAGAGTTCTACAATGGGACATCTGATCTAGTGTCTTGACTCTATGCATTTTAACTTATGCTAGAGTGCTCGAGTGGGCCTTGGTGGTCGATAGATTCTTGGCAGAGTAGAGACAGCCAACGATAGTCAACAATAGGTAGACAGGTACAGAGACCTCCGTATCAGGGATCCGATGTCAGGTACAGGGATCGGGACATGAGAGACATCATAGGAGGACCCAGTACAGGGGATCGACAGTCTAGGGCACTCAGGATGGATCCAGTCACCTTAGGGAGAAGCAATTCTACTCGTGCGACAGTAGGGGACATCTTCCTAGATACTATCTAACCCGTCAAGATTCTAATAGAGAGGTGGTGGATGGACCACTGAGGCAGAGGCAGAGAGTGTAGAATACAAACCCACCAGGCAGCGGATGTGGTAGAGGAGCAGGGAGAGCTACAGGTGGTGGCAGATGCTTCAACCTACTTCCACCACCACCCCCAGGAGGTCTGCACCAGGCTTAGGGAGCTTGGGGACAGGGGCGGGGATAGTTGCAGGTAGTTTAGGCGTATGACCCAGGGACTCCAAGGATGATCTAAGGTACGATCTATGTCTTTTCTACATTAGCTATCATACTAATAGACACAATTTCCAGTCATTCCTTTCTCACCACATGTCTTTTGAGAAACCTTGAGATTAAGGTATAGTCATTGACTCGAACCTTACACTTGGATACACCTACAGAAGGAGACTCTATGATCACGCACCTTTGCAGATAGTGTGATCTTACCCTTGGAGGCGAGAGTTTCAGTTGGAACCTCTTGGTGGAAGCGTCGAGGCCTTACGACATCATTCTCGGTATGGATTTTCTATCTTGGGTCCATGCCCAGATTGACTACTTTAGGTGAAGAGTGTAGTGTGTCCACAATGATGGAACGATGTTTTCCTTTTTTGGTGAAAAGGAGACCCAAGAATTAGAGAATTGGCTCATGCATAGGAGGGTGTTGTAGATCACTCATGAGTTGTCTATCCTTACACTCGGAGAAGAAGATGTTATGAGCTTCCAGTTCCCAGAAGTAGTGGTGGATTACAAGGGTGTCTTTCCTAAAGATGTTCCAGGACTACCTCCACATCGATATATTGACTTATGCATCGACTTCCAGCCTAGGATGGAACCGATATCCTCACTAGTATATCGGATAGCTCCCGCAGAGTTGCGTGAGCTGAGGGTGCAACTAGAGGATTTTCAGAGGAAGGGGTTCGTGAGACCTAGTGTTTCACCCTGGGTGGCCCCAGTTTTTTTCTCCAAAAAGGAAGATGGGAGTTTGAGGTTATGCATGGATTACCAGCGCCTAAACTAGGTGACGGTGGAGAACAAGTATCCACTACTGGGGATCGATGAACTCTTTGGTCAGCTGATAGGGGCATAGTGGTTATCGAAGTTTAAACTTCAGTCAGGTTACCACTACTTACGAGTACGGGACAAGGATATACTAAAGATGGATTTCAGATGCCGCTACGATCACTATGAGTACTTGGTGATGCCTTTTGGTGTGATAAATTCCCCTACAGTGTTCATGGGACTTATAAACCGGATCTTACAGCCGTATTTAGATCAATTCTTAGTGGTATTCATAGACAGCATCCTTGTATACTCGTTGTCAGAGGAGGACTATGCGATACACCTACAAATGGTTCTAGACATACTCCGAGAGCACTATCTTTATGGGAAGCTTTCAAATTGCCAGTTCTGGATTCAGGAGGTCCACTTTTTGGGACATTTCATCTCGGAAAATGGAGTAGCTATAGACCCAACTAAGGTAGAGGCAGTGTTAGCATGGGAGCCACCTTGGAGCATAACGGAGGTGCAGAGCTTCCTTGGGTTGGCAGGATATTACCTAATATTCATTCCTAATTTCACCCGGATATTAGTACTGATGACAGCCTTGAACAAGAAGGGGAAACCCTTCATGTGGACAAAGAAGTTCCAGCATGCCTTCGAGTAGTTGAGATAGATTTTTACAAGTGCTTCGATCTTTAGATTGTCAGAGGAGAGGGTCGAGTAAGTAGTTTTCTGCGACACATCAGGGACTGGGCTTGGTTGTGTCCTAATGCTGGGACAAGTTGTGATTGCTTATAGTTCGCACTATCTATGACCACACGAGAAGAACTATGTGACCCATGATCTTGAGCTTGAGTAGTTAGTCTTCGTGTTGAAGATGGGGAGACACAACCTTATGGACGAGCAATTTATAGTCTACTCTGACCACAAGAGCCTCAAATACATCTTCTCATAGAAGGATCTGAATCTAATACATAGGCATTGGATAGAGTTCCTATAGGACTAAAAATTTGAGATTTTCTATACTCCTAGGAAGGAGAAAAAGGTGGAAGACGCTCATAGTAGCAGATCGAGCACGCAGCTATTGAATGAGGCGACAGAACAGTTTTCCTCGTTACAGTTATCCTTCATGGATAGAAAGAATGCATCTTACCTTCAGTCTATGGTTTTCACCCCTTCACTCTTACAACTAGTTATGGAGGCACAGCTAGGGGATGACGATTTTGAGGATTTACATGCTCATTTATCCACAATACATGACCCTCGAGGATATTCACAAGGTGGGGAGCACGTTGTTCTTTTCATAGGACGCACTGTTGTACCAGTGGTATTGTGGGAGGAGGTCCTGAGGGAGTTTCACACATCCCCTTATAAGTACACCCTAGCATGGAGAAGATGTACTAGGATCTCTGATGGCAGTTCTGGTGGTCAGGCATGAAGAAGGCAGTAGTGAAGTTCGTTTCTCAATGCCTTACATGCCAGCAGGTGGATGCTGAGCACCAGGTTCCAGCAGGGTTAGCTCACCCCTTGGAGGTTCCTGAGTGGAAGTGGGATGGGATATCAATGGACTTCATGATGGTCTAATCACAGACATCTAAGGAACATTATTCCATATAGGTGATCATTGACCAACTCACCAAGTCATCCCACTTCCTAACTATTAGGGAGTAGAGTTCTGTATAGAGCTTGGGACACCTATACGTGCAGGAGATAGTTTGGCTTCATGGAGTCCCTTCGACAATAGTCTCATATCTCAATGCTCATTTCACATTCCGATTCTGGAAGGTATTGCAGAAAGCTTTCGGGACTCAGCTACGCTTGATCACAGTGTTTCATCCTTAGACATATGGTCAGATGGAAAGGACCATTTAGGTTCTAGAGGATAGGTTGTGAGCCTGTATCTTGGACTTTGGTCTTGGTTGGGAGGACCACTTACCACTGGTGGAGTTTTCATATAATATCAGCTACCAATCCACCATTGCCATGGCACTATTCGAGGCCTTATACGGGAGACCCTTCCGGTCAATGATTTCATAGACCGACCCCAGAGAGTCAGTGCTCATGGGTCTAGAGTTGGTGATAGCTACCACCGAGAAGGTGCAGATCATCCAGTAGTGGATGAATACTGCACAAATCCGGCATAAATCTTATGCTAACAAGCGATGGATACCTCTGGAGTTTGAGGAGAGAGACCATGTTTTCCTTCAGGTCTCCCCTCTACGAGGGTTACAGAGATTTGGCCGGGGAGGAAAGCTATCTCTGAGGTTCATCGGACCTTTCCAGATACTGCACAGAGTTGGAAAGGTGGCGTACCACCTAGTTCTACCACCACAGTTTCACCAGGTGCATGATGTCTTCCACGTGTTGTGGCTGAAGAGGTATGTGAATGACCCATAGCACATCATCGAATGGGGTGAGCTAGACAATGAGGATGGAGTGATCTTTGTTGAGTACCCAGTGGAGATTGAGGATTGATAGTAGAGGATCCTTCGTGGGAGATATATTCCCTTGGTTCATGTCTGGTGGCAGCATGGGAATCTGTAGGAGAGCACATGGGAGCGGGAGGCTCAGATCCGTGCCCATTACCCACATCTTTTTGAGTAGCTCTTGTTTGGGATTTTTGAGGACGAAAATCCCTAAGGTGGGTAGAATGTAATGTCTTGTATTTTTATGTGTATTATTTTTAAATATTATTTGGAATTAATGGGAGACCTTACTTTTCGACGATGTGAGATTCTGAGGCATGATGAGCCCAAAATGGTGGTTTGAACTTTTTAAAGTTAAGTGAGTTGATGGGTGTGTGCAGTTGTGGAAGTTTCCAAACGGATTCCCAATTTAAAAATCCAAGGGAATCGTAGTGTCCGAGATGGCGACTTTACCTAATAATGGGCCTAAACTAAACCGGTGTGGGTCAAAGGAAAAAGTTAATTTTTTGACGTTTTTAGTAAAATAAAATAAAATAATTCAAAAGGTTTATTTTATTTTATTTGGAAACATTTGTTGTTGCACAAAAATGAGGCAGCTGTTTCGATAATTAATGTCACACCATAATGACTCAGAAACAGCAACACTGACTCATTAATGTCACAGCATGACGGAACGCTGAAATGTGTTCCCTCCTTTTAATGGGTTAACAGAATTTTAGATGTGGGGAGAAATTGAGAGAAAATATTTGATCTTTGGAGAGTCTACTCGATGACAAATGACATTGATCAAAGGAGTAACCAAGGCATAGAGGAGCAGGTTCGCGATTCTGTAAATTTCTGGAACACACGATGTGTATCCTGATGAACATGTTGTGTGGACCGGAGGCAGCAGCTGGGGTTTGTGCACTACACGTGATGAAGAACACGGAGTGCCTCCGAGGAGACATGGCATGTGGACCCCACCCAGTGGTGGCTAGAGTCCCGAGCGACAAGAAGCATAGAAATGGCATGTGGGTCCTTACATGGGGATTTCCATGTATCTCAAACAATGCATGGACATAGGGTGGAGTACATTCCATGTACTCCACCACACGCCCATATGAGGCTAGTAATACAGGTCACCCCATGTGTCGATTACACGACTTAGAATACATGGGTTGAGGCCATGTACGGGCACATGGCCAGCATACACGGAGCGGGCCCCAGATACTTTGACACAATGTGTAATCCTTTCTACACACCGTGTAGTTGTGTTTTACATTAAAAGCCTTATGACATGGGTCATTGTACACAGGAAGTACCTGGGGTCAGAAGAAATGGTGTGTGACACTTCTACATGTCATGTACTTATCAATACATGGCTTGATCTTCTTTTCCACCATTTATTGGATAGGTTTTGTTTGGGTTAGTGCCCCTTTTTCTCATTCCTCTGAAGGTCAGGTATCATTTCCATTCACAGGAGTATGATCCCTTCAGTAGTAATTTCCAAGATAGAGTCAGATATCCCTCTGAGAGTCCCAGAGCGAGATCCTATATCTATTCTTAACCCTAGGTAGAGTTAGGTATCAATGTGACTATTCCCACAAGACACTGATCTTCTACTTATTAGGTGAATCCTGATGAGTCATGGTATCTGCCAAGGCCCTACAAGTGATCCTCATCTGTGTATCGTGATATTTTCCTAATCAGGAGTGTGTTCTCCCAGAATGAGTGTATCTATATCTCGTGACCTTTCTCGACAAACAATATTTTCTCAGACAGACATCATCAAGACCATCAGACTCATGGAGTGAGTTCTCCTTGACGATTGATTCATGGAAGCTTTGAACTGAATCCCTAGCAGTGGTATGCGGTTGTGTGACTTGTCTCTAGACTTCGGGTCTAATTTTTTAGTATATCTGGATTTTTTTTCTTGTTATATGTTCAGTATACATATACTATGTAGAGATGACTGTAACTTTACTTTTTGTTTTTCTTTGTGGTTTTACAGGTCCTCTGTTGAGTATTGTTATATTCACCCCAACACGGGCTTTTCCCGCACGTGTCGTGTCTTGTGCAGATGAGCGGCCTTTTGACGGATTCCAAGGAGGACCAGGACCGGACCGGGCTTTCTAAGTTCCCTATAGGCCGAGGTGTTTCTATGGCTATGAGAATCAGTCCTAGTAACTCTTTGTGCTTATAGGTTATACTTTGTAGTTTGCTGACTCTTGTTTTTGTGGGCTTGTATTCTGGCCCATTTTTACTTCATGCACTTTACTTCTGTTGTAACCTGTTGGTTGGGTTTAGTTGTATGCATCCATTTTTTTCCTTAGTGGTTTTTTACATTTCATCATTTGTGGGCTTGGATATATATGTGTGTGTGTGTGTGTGTGTGTGTGTGTGTGTGTGTGTGTGTCTAGGTACTTAGGCAATGTCTCTCATGTTAGTGATATGACTACTCAGTGCTAGTCACCAGCCCCCATCCTATTGGAGGTGGGCTTGGGGAGTCACGGCACGGGTCCCACTGGGACGCGGCATGACAGAATGTTTATTTTAACTTATACTTCATGTAGGGAATTACCCACCATCATGACCACTCAAATATTTTAATATTATATTATAATTTTCCATGGTTCTTTTTCAAGAAATTTTTTTCTATAATATTTTGGAAATTTTTATATTTTGAATAAGTGATTTAAAATTGAAAATGGTATTTTTCTCAAGAAATATATTGTGTAATGTTTTAAAGAAATTTTCATAAATGATGAAAACCTTTTATATTATAGATTACTTATAAATTATGTATATATACCTATCACATATATACCTAGATTATTGTCTCTTACTTTTATAGGGTAATACATACCATATGTTCATCTCTCAAATGCATTTATTATGAAATTTATTTTGATTATGATATGAGACCAGATTATGCAACCTATTTTATTTTGATGGGTAATTATTATGTTATGTCTTATGATTGATTTTATTTTTTTATCACACAAAAATCATGAACAAGTTATTATGGGTGCACCAAGATAGTGCACAATAATGTACCTTTATACACACCTGGTTTGAAACTACTAGGGGATATAATTTTTAAATTCATAAACTTTTTATGAACAATTATGAAGGATATAAACAAATTTTTAGGTTAGAAAACCTAATAGAAAACATTACCACGGATAACCTAGATTGAAACCTAAATACTCATAAGTTAGGATACACTTATCATTTATAATTTATTCCTCAAAAGTTTGTAATTTTTCCTTTTGTATGTTAATTTATTCTCATCTTGTTTCTTTTACCTTTTTAGTTAATGAAAGGAAATAAGAGAAAGCATGCCAATAACTAATATGATGGTAAATGTAATGATTTCCCTAATAAGATTCCTAACCTAATAAGAATGGTAGTTATAAATCATTTGATCATGAAAAATGATCTATCTCGAGTTATGATTAACAACTGAAATATATATGAATTTCTAAACACATCGAATAACATAAGGATGGAATCTCATGGAAGTACAGGTGTTAAAGATAATAAATAAAATAATATTCAATTTACTACATGTCAAAAATTTGGGAAGATAAACTCTAGAAAATTTCTTAAAGGAACTGTAAGATGATTTATATGAGGTAAAGGAGGCTACAAAGTAGTTAATTTCCAAAGAAAAATTAATATTTTGGTTAACAATACATGCAGAAATAATTTTCAACCTAAGGAACCACTAACGTTTCAATGTCATGGATGTGGGTAACTTTGTCATTATTCGATTAAATTCAATAATACAAGTATTAATTCTTAATGGAATATGTTATTATAATCATTGAAGTGGAATAATTTAAGTGTTTAGGTTTTTTAATTTAAAAACATATTATTAAAGTGTTTTTATTAATGGTATCATGAAACATTTAAGGATCATTAAGAAGTAGTTTTTGTTTATGGATTTTAAATAATATATTGAATGGTACTAATGAAATAAAAATATTATTTAATTATAAGATGATATTTTATTTAAAAACACATGACTGAGGAAAATATAATCTTTGATACGTACTTTATGTTGAGGTAATTATAGTCAATTAAGATTATTTGATCTTATGGGAAAAAAATTGTATAGAATACTTTAGTGGTTAAAAACTGATTTTATAATTGATATTATTTTGAGGATGTTCATCATTTTTTTAGTAAATTTATAGAAATTATATAAATATGGTTTTATAAAAAGGACAACTTGTATGCCGGTGATAACCCACCACATCTAGAAAGGTCGCAGGGCTTGAACCTACAACTTAAGGGTGATAAGGGTGAAGCGCCTATCACTTTCCTACGTGATGTACTACTTAGTCTGAAACTGTTTTTAGTTAAACAATTTTGTTGACAAATATTAAGTTTGTTTTGGGAAACATATTATAGGATCAATTTTTTTAATTTTTAGTATTTTTTTGTGATTAATTATATTTTGGGAAATTTATTATTTGGTTTAGATATGTATAACCTTTAGTTTTAACAAAAATGATTATTTGGGAATAATGTTATTATGTTTTGGAGATGTAAGTTGGAGGGTATGAGATAACCATTGAGGTTAAAACCTTATTTAATTTGGATTTTATTGAGGATATTTGGCATATAGGTTTATTTATTTAATGAATGATCTATGTTAAACTCTTGGTTTTATTATTGAATTTTTTATATTAAAATATTCATATTCATTTTGGGTATTATATTACTTTATGATAACCATTTTTGTTTTAATAAACATATAAATAATAACTTGTTTCTCTATTATAGATCTTATGATCAGTTGAAAGTTAATTTTTTTTATTTAAACATAAAAAATCATATTGGATATTCATTCCTTAGAGTAAGAGGTGGAGTGAAAATTGATCAAAGTGCAACCAAATGATAAAATTGTGTTTATGAAATAAAAAGATATCAAGTAAGTATATTTTATATTGTTCTATATTTTAATAGTAAAATAATTACCTGACTCTATGAAAATGATCTTCAAACAAAAATTTTATATTATTTCCTTCATATTTGATGAATCAATGGTTTTTTAACTCATCACAAATTTATAGTTTTGTGATCATTAACTTTTTATTGATAATTGACTTTGTTATGATAAATGATCACTATAACTATTTATAGTTATTAATCCCTTTCTTATATGTACATATTATCATTTACCACCAATTTTATCCTACATGGAAACCTATTTATGTGTTATTTTATATGACCATCGTATATCTTTTTCCCTCTTTTTAAGAGGATGTTTTGTTAACCCTTTTTATAATGTGGGTTTTCCAAAAAATAATTTTTGAATGTTAAACCCTTATTTATTGAGAAAAAGTTAAAATTAAAAGGGAAAAATTATTTAAGGGTGTGTAATTTAACACTTCAAGATTTAAAAATAACTCTATGCATGAGAGTGTATTCACCATGAAAACTAAGTTTAAATGAACCATTAAATATTATTATTTAACAATCACTGATATAACCAAGCTGTTAAATTAGTGGAAATAAATAGTATTAACTAATTTATAAAATATTAATAAAGGTACTACTTGATATAAATTTATTTACAAATTCTTAATAAATAATTACTCAACTTTAATAAAGATATTTTTTATAAAAAATAGGTTTCCATCAAAAATAATTTTATTAATTTTTGTGAGAAAATATTATAACTAATTTTTCGAACTACTATAATTTTCATTTTATAAAATGAAAATAATTTTTGAAATCATCATATTGATATTAATTTAGGGTGAAATATTGTTATTTTTTCAGAAAATGTTGATTTTTTAGTAAATAGTGAAAAAATCGATTTTTTATAAAACTGTCATTTATTTTTAATAAGTTAAGTAATTTAAAGGTATAATTATTATTTTAATTTTATTAAAAAGTAAAATAAGTATTATTTATTTATATTTAATCTAATTAATTACATTTAAATCATCTTTATATAATATTTTAATATAATTTTATTTTTAGGCTTTAAAACACATTTTTCTGTAAACTATTTTAAAGTTCATCATACTTATCCATTTTAAATAATTAAAAAAACCCTTATTAAAATGATTTCAATTAAATTTATATTATATATACATATATATTAATTTAAATTCATTTAATTATTATTACTTTTCATATAATTATTATAAGATATTCTTTTGCATAAAAAATGAATTTCTTGAAAACCAGTTTTTTCAACGCATCAGCAGGTTTAATTTTAAATTACATTATGCCACTTCTATTAATTTAATTTGATAAAATTTATTAAATATTTGAAATCATAATAATTAATATTATATAATAAGTTCAACTTATTTTTTGTCATAATGAAGTGTAAAAACAGTAAAAATTTGTTACCCGAGTTAATATTAAAATTGATTTACTGGGGGGTTAAACTACAAAGGTAAATGGAATAAAAAATTTAAAATATGTTTATTTTTAATGGTAGGTGTGTTTATTTTATTCATATATTCTTCACTAATTTATTTTCCAATTTTGGAGGCACTTGTATTGAGATTGACTTCCCATTATTTAATAGTTTTATGTATTTACAAGAATGTCACTCCTACCTTATAAAAGGTCACATCCTCTCCTCTTATTTCCATAGTTTAAAAACTCATTGGTTTATCCAATAAATACCCAAATACCTTTATTAATTCAATTAACACGTCTTATAGTCCTTTTTTTATCATAAATCTGATATATGGAGTCTTTTGGTATAATCATAAATAAGCGGTCTAAAGAAGATATATTGTTCTTAACCAAGCATCTTTGTTTTATTTATTTTTACACCTACTTATAATATTTATAAATCATTATGATATATTAAAATCAGTATATAAAATATTATACAATGTTATTATGTTAATAAAATTGCCTAAATCTATCTCAACTTCTATCAAATGGAAAACGAAACCATCATTTGTCTGTACGATAGACTACCACCTCGTGAACCAATGCAATTCAGTTTCCATCATCACATCTCATATATATTAATGATGATTAATTTAATGTTTATATATTATATTAATGACATATGAATCATTATTTAAAAGTAACATATCATATACCTTCTTACCTTACCATTCATTGAAAAATGATAACATCGTTCATGTGTGCAGTGGACTACCACCTCATGAAGTGATGTGATTCATTTTTAATTACCGTATCACATGGATGGTATATATAAATGTATTTAAATAAATTATATGATATTTATAATATAATTATAATTATTTAAATACAAAATAACACTTAATTTCTTTCCATCATGATCATTGAAAAACATAAACTTTACTTATGTGTATGTGCGACATACTATCAACATGATTGTAATGTGGTTCATTTTTCATAATCATATTTAATGGTTGGTTTTAAAATTATAATTGATGTATAAAAATTATAATTGATGTATAAAAATTATAATTAGGTTATTATTATTATTATGTATATTGTGTAATAATTACCCCTTTTTCATGTTCAACGCATCGATGTCATTTTGAATTATGAACCAAGCATCCTCAAAACACCTGGTGTGGACATAACTGAATAAGTAATTAAATATGTCATTAAAATAAATGACATAAGTGGTTTAATTATAAATGGATTAAACCTGGAAAAAAAATTTAGTAAAATAATTAATTGGTATAAGTTTATTATATAAGATATAAAATATATCCATGACAAAATCTGGACTAGAGATAAGGGTTTCATCTCAAAACTTTCTTCTTTGAGAAAAATGTTATTTTATGCAAATAATTTATTTTAAAAGGTGTATATAATTACCATTTATATTTTTTATCATTAATATTTCATAATTTTTTATATTTTAATTTATAATTCACCTAATTAATTCATGGGATTTATGATTCAAAAGTTACTGAATCAGTCAGGGTTTATGTTTCAATATCATTTTAATCGATATTACTTATTCTTGAATTTCCATTATAGGAAATTATTTGATTATTATACAATAAAACCCTTTAACTTTCTTATCCTATGTTTATTCATGAAAATTTCAAGTAATATTTCTATTTTCCTATATTTGGTACTTAAAATGATCGAGAAAATCCTTTTAAGAAATACTAACTTCATTTCCCTCTTCAGTTGAAAATCCAT
The DNA here is from genome assembly GCA_963277665.1 of Viscum album. NCBI lineage: Eukaryota > Viridiplantae > Streptophyta > Magnoliopsida > Santalales > Viscaceae > Viscum > Viscum album. The sequence goes on along the minus strand of OY728160.1, from coordinate 1,444,599,281 downwards.
TTTCTTTAATATCCATGTTTTCTAAAAATATTTTCAAGAATATTTTTAACATTCCCCAAAATATTTATTAAATACATTTTTTCCCTTTTTTACTTCTTACAAATGGTTTTAAAGGAATCTTCTTGGTGTTTTCTGAATGAGGTACTTTTTAACCTTTTTACAACATTTTGAAAGGAATGTTTCTTTTAAATTATTCCACATGTATAGAATTAACCACTACCATAACCACTAAACTCTTTGAATATTCCATTATAATTTCCCATGGTTGTTTTTAGATAAATTTTTTAATATAATATTTTTGAAATTTTTATATTTTGAAGAAGTGATTTCAAAGTGAAAATGGTATTTTTATCAAGAAATATTAAATTTGATCTTTTTAAAAAAATCATCAAAGGTGAAAACCTTTGATGTTATTTATTTCTTATAAATTATGTATATATGTATCTAAAATATATACATGTCTTATTCTCTATTAATTTGATGGGGTAATATAGGCCTTATGTGTATCTCTCAAATGCCTTCATTATGAAATTTATTTTGATTGTGATATGAGACAAGATTATGGAACCCATTTTATTTATATTGGTAATTCTTATGTTATAAATTATGATTTATTTCCTTTTTGTGGAACACATAAATCATAAACATGTTATGATGGGTGTGCCCAGATAGCATTGGGTGAGCCTAATATAGCTTATATGATGGGTGCACCCAGATAGCGCTCTAATACATTAGGTAATGATTTTAATATCATGAGACTAATGTATGGGATTAGGGAGTAAAACTAATAATTTATGGGAATTTTCCCACTATGTGATATTTTCTAGGCAGTTATCCTTGACTCATGTTTATGCCATGCTATATGTAGTTTCCATGTTTCATATAATACCTTGATCTTATGATACCATGTTCATTATGTTATTCTCCCATGTGATTACTTGTGTTATTTACCTTTAATGATATAATGTTATACTTTTGAATCATAAGTTTTATTTCTTTATCATTTTTATTCCCTTATCGGTCTTTTTAGCTCACCCCTTTTGTCAATGTATTCTCTGGGTTATCTCATATAGTTTTAGGAGATCAAAAGAATTTAGGAGCTCATTATGGAGAATAAAATAAATTAGTTTTATTTTAGCCTAAATTTGATTTATTATGAACCTAGTATTTCAAAGATACTTGGACCTATGGTCGTTAGGTTGTAATAAATATATTTTTTTGTTAAAAATAATTTAATGATATATGTAAAAGGATTAGTTTTCTCTAGATCTTGAGGCTTATATTTTGGAAAACCTTCATATTAAAAATAATAAAATAGGGTCACATGTGATTATTTTTTGAATATATAAAAATAAATATGGGGGAAGATATAAGGGATCACTAATTTCATTCATTGATATACATGTGTATAAAAGGAAGAATAAAGGCAGAGATTGATGTTGTATTACCATATCATTGTTCTAAATAAAATAATAAAAGAGAGAGAGTACCCTATATCAATATATTTAGTCTGATAAAAAGAAGTATAATATAAGCCTACATGAATTGAGGATATAATGGATTTATAGTGAATAGATATATGGTGATATTGAGGATATAAGGTTAGAGCAGAAAAATAAATATCATTCATCTAGTGAGGTATAAAAAAAGGTGAAGGAGAATAAAGTAAAGTTACAAGTATAATTTAAGTCTTTGAATTATCATTATCTGAAATGAATAAATACTATGATTCAAAGGAATACATAGACATAACACCCATATATTAAGAGTTATGAATATCTGGATTAAATAATGAGGTAAGTATACTAAAGATCAAAGTTCATCTATCTATAGTTAAAGGTGAAAATGGTTTGTGACACCCCTGGTTTAAGTTATGTGGTTTTTTATTGGGTATTTGAAATTATGTAATGGATTTATTTGATTTTGGTAAGTGTTGTAGGAGTTTCTGATTATAATTGGCTATAGGATTCACCATATAGTGGTGTCAGCTATAGTGAAAGTTGTATCCATACATGTGAAGGTGTTATAGAAATGGGAGTTGTCCAAGTATAAGAATATCACCATTCCATATCTCCTATAATTTTGGTGGGTGTAGTGGCTAGGAAGTCCACCTATAGGAAATGGGTAGACCAATGCACCCAAGTAAATGGGAATGGTGGCTATGTTGAGGCAAGCTCAATTCCATCTATACGGTCCAAAATAGATTTAGAGTATTTACCACATTTTGTTCAAAGATATGGTGGTATGGAAAATTATGAGGTAATTATCCATTTATTTTTTTCATCCATGGGGAGGGGAATTTAGGTAGGTGTGGCTCTTTAGGACATCCCGATGGGAAATAGGGTGGGAAAGCATGTTATAAAAGTGGGTGCGGAGTCCATATTAGAGCTTGTTCAGCCTCACATTATAATGGTGAAAACATATTGGGAAAATACATAGTTTCGTGGTCCTAGGAATGGTTCCAATCATCTTTTTTTTAATCTAGAATTACCGCTAATTTTAGGGGTAGAGATACGTTAAAAAGGGAAACTATGGGAAATATTTTAGGGAATATTGAATTATATTTTAACCTGACTTAATTTCTTGAAAACCCACATTCCTTTTCTTATCACAGGGGATTTGGAATCAAAGGTATCTAGAGGTTATTTTGGGACAATTTTAATCCAGATGAAGTGTTTTTATCTATTTTCCTTTGGAAAATTATTTTTGTGGTAGGTATTTTCTCTATCATCCAATTTATTCTAGGAATGTGAAGGCTTATGGTTCCTTGAATTAATGCCTTTTATGGTTAAAAAATACCTAAATAATTCTAATTGAAACACTATTTCTATGTTAATTAGTTTTGAAAATAAAAACTATGGATGAAGATTATAGTGATTTTTATAAAATCCTTAAATAAATTTTTTGTTTTCAAACACTATAGGATTTTTATTTCATGAGTATGGGTTAAGAAATTAGGTGGTATGTTTTAATAGTGTATTTATAGGGGGTTTTAATGGTATGGACTTGGATTTTGGTAATGTTTAGTTGGGAATATTGGATTGTACCTCCAATTGAAGACTTAAGATAGGGGTGGATTTATGCTTGTGAGTTTGGTCCATTATAAGGACTCATTTGATGGGGGGTTTTCATTGGTTGGTGAGTGAATTGCATGGTGTGTATTATTTTAATTATCTATTGATGATTACGTACTCATTTTTCTATTTATTTCATATCCATTTCTTTATAATCATAAGCTAACATTTTTATTGATTTAGTAGAATGTGTAGGAACCCTATTGGGGATTATCTAGTGGATTGTATATTCACCCCCTTCATATGAACTTTAGTTTATATGAAGAAATTTTTCATCATGATATAGGTTAGTTAAATGTATCTTGTTCCTCTAGTAGAGCACATTGATTTAGTGTTTGTGTTCTATGGAGTTCAAATCATAGAGGAAGTCATGGGATGGAGTCTGATGTTGTGAAACATATGGAACTTTTATATTTTTTTGTATTTTGGTGTCTTATTTACTTGTATAGTATACATTTCCATATGTTTCTACTTTGATTAGTTCATATTATGTTATGAATTTTTGTCTTGTTTTCATTCATATAATATATTGTGGTTATTTCTTGTTGTTTTTGTTACAATACCAGTGGTATAAAAGGGTAAGTCATCCCCCAATTATTTTTTATACCCTTGGTATTTATAACCAAACTTTGGTTTCTATGGGATGCACCTAAGGTTAGTGTCATTATGGTCTCACCTAAGCCAATGGGTTGGGGTCAGGATGTTATAAATGGTATCAGTTTGGTATATTTCATCAATTAGAATGGAATACATTGAGATAGGGTGTGTCAAGACTTGAAATATAAAGTATAAAAATATGCATCTAAGTTATTTATACTAAACCTCAAATTACCAGGGTATTATAGTTATAAATGTATTCTAAAACACTTATAGGAGTGTTGTCACCTCATTGACATGGGTTTAGTTGATGAGGGTTTTATATCATGAATTAGTAAAGATACTTCCCACTAGGGTGTCATCATTCATATGATATTTCATGGGTCATGTCTTGGAATTTTTATGTTGTTACTATCTTATAGAAATATTATAATTTTGAAAACCTTAAACTGAAATTTGGGTAGTGACTAAGTGGTGATTTTTACTATAGTTATAGGAAAATATAGAGATTTACAAACCAGCAAGAGGGATTTACTAAGAATATTTCTCTGTCTGAACCAAAAAATGAATGATTAGATCATGAGAATTATTATGTAATACTTTTAAGCTATAGACAAAGGAATTAGGATGGATGAAACCCATGATATGGATTAGTCACTACAATTTTAGAGGCAAAACCCACTGATCTTTCGGGGTGATTCAAGATCTGACTAGGATGAGGCATGGATTGGAAGGATGAAACAAATCTTTGATTTTATTATCACTCTCACAGATATAAAGTTGAATCTAGTGGTGTAAATTCTCAAGGACCTTTAATATAAATGGTGAGACTTAAATATCTAATCTAATCATTACTAAGGACTTACTTGGATGGGATTTGAGGAATTATTTGATAAATAATTATATCTTCATACCCTTCACATATCAATAACAATAGATTTATTTTATCTTAAGATATAATACCTTTCATACATGGAATATGAATATTGATTCACCTATCTAGATTTCTTTTTACTAAATGTGTCTATGATTAAATCCCTTAAATAGTGCATGTTTGAGTCAAGTTTATGACTAGATATTCACTCTAGAGTAGTCATGTTATGAATTAGAAATTATACATGTACGGTGAATAAGGTATTGGTGGAAGAAAAATATATCACCAATAATCTTAGTGGAGGGGACACCTTTTTACACTATAGAATAGTTGTAAACTCTAGTGGTGTAAATATGCATGGAAGGGGGAATCACTCTCAAGGGAGAAGAGAACAAGAGAACCAATCTATAGGGTTGGACTCTCTTCTTTCACATGGTAAGAACTAGGTGGGTTGTCTCTAATGTGGTTCTTTGGATTGTTTTAATAAGGAATGTTCAATAACACCTCAAAAATTTTATTGATGGGGATTAATGGGTCATATAAAAAGTTTATATAACTACCCTCTAATGTCTAAGAGCAGTGTCGATTTTAATGTTTCGTGAACCTCTAATTCCCAACCAGTATGATCTCTTCAGCAAAGTTCCTACACTCAAACTTTGTTTAGTCATGTCGGTTCCATGAACACCCCAACATATTATTGTACACCACCTCATCAAGGGGTAAGTAATCATCTATTAGGAACAAACCAACAATGGTTTTCCATGAAGTAGATTGTTTCAAATAATTAACCAAGGCCCTCAACGGTGAGAGGTACTATTCTTTTTAATTCTACTATTATTAGTGTTTTATTTTATAATATCACCACTCATTATATTATTATTTCTCATGTGGTAACTCAAATGGTCTTACAAGTGGAGATGATTCCTTGCGTATGAGCATTGAAACACCTCTCTAGTAATGAGATTATAGAGGATTTAACTGTGTAGTGTGTCTTATCACCATCAATGTATCTCACTTGTCATGGGAGTTCACTATTTTAGATATGTTTTTTTATATCATCTTGGGAATGGATTGGTTGGGAAATTAAAATATTATATTGACTGTTATGCCTGATGGGTTACCTCCACATCTCCAGATGGAGTGTTCGTTTATTTAAAGGGGAACGGGACATGAAAATTTGGAGTGAAGGGACTTTAGTACTAGTGTTCAGAAGAATATTGTACCTATTAGAAGCAATGACCTTGGGGACTATTAATGAATCCAGAACAAGAGATCATATATATCTTCCTGGAATAATAGATTAATACCTAGATGTATTCTTGAACAACTTCTCAGGATTTCCACCTTATAGATAAATTGAGTTTACTATTTATATCCTACCAGGAAAAAGACATATTTTTCTTCCTTTATATAGAACGGTACCAATATAACTATTTAAATTAAAGTTGAAATTGGAAGAATTAGAAAGTAAGGGCTTCATTAAACTAATCAAAGCCCATTGGTCCACTTCATTTTATTTTTAAAGGAAGATGGTACTCTTAAACTATGTGTTGATTATCACAACTTAAATCGGGTTACAATCAAAAATAGATATCATATCCCTCTAATAAACTACTTATCTGGTCAATTTAAGGGATCCAAATGGTTCTCTAAGATTAATCTACAATCAGGGTACCCCTAACTCAGAGTTCAGGAGGAGAATATCCCCAAGATAGATTTTTAGTACTGTTGAAGACATTATGAGTACTTATCCATGACCTTTGTTCATAAGAATTAACCAACATTATTTATTTAATTGATGGATTTTATCTTACAAAAATACCTTAACTCCTTTGTGGTAGTTTATAAGGAAGACAACTTGGTGTATTCTTGAACTAGAAGTGAGCATGAAAGGAATTTGGAGATTATGTTAGGTATATTATGAGATTATTGTATCTATAAAAAATTATCTAAGTGTGAATTTTGGATACAAGTAGTCTGATTCCTTGGGAACATCGTTTTAAAGGAAGGTATATGAATCAACCAAGTGAATATTAACATTATTATTTCTTTGAAACTTCCATAGAATTTCTTTAAAATATGGAGCTTCTTGGGACTATCAAGTTACTATCATTGCTTTATATATTATTTCTTACACCTAGATTCACTTATGACTGTATTAAAAAGGAAGGTTAAGCCATTCCATTGGATAAACGATTGATAGGAATCTTTTTAGGGGCTTAATACTCAACTTACTTTTGCACTTATTATAATTTCTCCAAAACTAGTTGAGGGTTATGTGGTTTATTATGGAGAGTCTGGATCAGGATTGGGTAGTGTTATCATACAGAAAGACCATGTCATATATTATGGATCATGATAGATATATTAACATAAAAATAACTATCTAACATAAGATCTAGAATTGGTATTAATTTCACATTCATTAAAAACATGGTGTCACTATATCTTTAGTGAGAAATTCACCATGTTCACTAGTCATAAAATCTTTAAGAACATATTATCACAAAGGGTAATAAACCTGAGGTAATGGTGTTGGGTGAAGTACCTCTAGATGTTCAAATTTAACTTGGTTTACACACCAAGAAATTTATTTTTAGTGAATGATGTATTGAGAAGGAAACTGGACAACCAAGTGGTAATTGAATCCCTAAATCAATGGTAATTAATGGGGGTTATCAAGGTTATGTATTTGGATTATATAGAGAAAAAATATTTCATGGTATTATTTATATCCATTCTTATTTTGGATTTGGTGGAGAAAATTAAGGAATATCAATATTTAAAATCTGATTTCCTTACCACTAGGTCAAACCTCGATGGTGGGGAGGTCATTGATGGATGGACAGAGGATGCAAATACAATGTTTCACTTTCAAGACTGAATGGTAGTTCCTCCTTCATACCAGGAAAAAATTAGTTAGGATTTTCATAATTCAAGGTGGGTTGTCTAACTAGGTATTTAAAATATTTACATTGTGATTAAGGTTCATTTTTATTGGTCAGGATTGAATTGGAGTTGGAATAGTATGTGGATAAATTCTTAACTCGTTAGTAAGTCAAGGCCTAACATCAATGATTAGCTAGAATGTTGTAATTTCTACCCATTCCAATATGTAAATGGGAATAGATTTCTATAATCTTCATCACTAGAATACCAAAAATTAATTAAAATCATGATACCATTTGGTTTATTATCAATTAACTTACCAAGTTGACACATTTCATCCCAATCAATGAAATGAACTTAGTTGATGAACTGGAAAAGTTGTGCATGTGAAAATTACTAAAGTTTCATGGAGTGCTAGTTTCTATTATATCTAATAAGGATCTTAGATTTACCTCATGATTTTGGTTATTTTTTAATAATTCCTTGGAACTTATTTGGATATGATCATAGCTTACCTCCTTCAAAAATATGGACAGTCAGAGCATATAATTACAACATTAGAGGATATGATAAGAGTATGTTTCATGGACTTTGGTGGTTTATGGGAACACCATTTTCTATTATTAGAGTTTTAATATAATAATAGTTATTAATCCTTGATATATATGCCTCTATTTGTAGAATTATATGGAAAACCATGTCAATCACTACTTTGTTGGGTTTAGGTTGGGAAAACTTCTTTAATTGGACCTAGTCTTACCTATGATATATCTTAGAATATCTATATGATCGGGAAATGGATGGAAATGGATCAAAGCTATCAGAAATAATATATGGATTTTCTTTTTCCTACTTTATATTTTGAGGTTAGTGGCCATGTTTTTATTTGAGTTTCTCTAAGGTTGGGCCATTATCACCTAGGTATACAGTGGAAGATATCTACTCGATATGTGGTACCTTTTTAGATTCTTGATCATGTCTATGAAGCAATATATATCCAATATTTATCACTGAGATTCATCTCTATTCATAATTTTTTCCATATATATCAGCTAAATATGTACCATCTAGATCAAATTCATGTGTTTAGTTGGGATCATGTTACAGTTGTTCTGCTTATATCACTTTATTTTTTGTTGTAATTTAGAGTCTTATTGACTTTTATAGTATACGTTTCCATCTAGTGATACTTCAATCAGTTAATATTATGTTATGAGTTTTGGTATACATTTTATTCATGCATAATATTGTGGTTATGTATTTTTTTGTTACAATATTAGTGGTATAAAATGGTAAATATACCCACCCCCCATAATGATTTCATAGACACTTGGCATTTATTATTAGCCTGTGGTCTCTAGGAGTGCACTTAAGGTTAGTCGAATTTTTTTCTCACCCAATCCAATGGGTTAGAGTTGGTATGTTACACATTTTTTTCTTACCATGATGTTCTTGAAGTGACCCTAAATTCTATAAATTGACCATATCCTCCATAGAATAATTGATCAGAGTAAATAAGAGGGAGTGTCCCTGGAATGGAAGTGATCCCATACAAACCCTTATAATAGAATTGTGAGTAGTATTAATTCATGGCACCCTAACACATAATCAATTTATACTCCTTCTATTATTCCATTTAGGTGAACCAAGTAAAATATTGGTGTCCCTATATCTTTTATTTTATTTATGTGATGTTTTATTTAGATGATTTCAAAAACATAGGCTGAATGAGTGTTCATGATAACATGGTAGAAAGGTCCTAAAAGAAAAAGTTAAATAAGTGAAAAAGAAAATATATAAATCTAGTAAAATACTGATTCACCCCCCCCCCCCCTAGGATGTCTCATGTTTCAATAGAACCAAATTTTATCCTCATTATATAGGAGAAAAAATCCCATATTACTTAATTTCCAATCAATTAAATGATCAAAAACATACCCAAAAACTCTCTTATTAGATTAGCCTCAAGGATTTCATAAGAAATGTATCAAAGTATTAATTTTTTCATGATAGGTATCTAGATAACCATTGGTATGAAGAAATAAAAATATGGACCATTCACCCCTATTATACTAAAGTTATAGTGAATAGAACTCAATGTGGTATATACTTAATGACTCATCCAACACAAAAAACCTATTTTGTGCCTCTTGAATATATTTTATATCATGATACTATAATCTTATTCATGATAACCTTAACATTTCATCATAACCTATAATAATCCATGAAAAACATTGGTTAGGTATAACTCAAAGTCATGCTTTTAGAGGTCAGTTACCATTTCACTTTATGATATATATCAATATATATTTGTTGTTAATGTGAAATAATTATAAAGTGGGGATTTAATTTTATATATCATGATATATTTTATTTTATTAAACTCTTTTAAGAACACTTAACAAGAAAATACATAATAGTTTGTCTAAAATATCACATATATTGGACTATAAGATTAGCCTTATGTTTTATACCCTTTTGGGGGAGTTTTTTAAACTCATTATGTATCTATATAATTCCTACCAAATCACTATGTGACCATATGATAAAACCCTTCCACTAAAATTCTTTTGTCTATAACATCTATAAAGAATTATGGTTTGAATAATTGTGAGAATTAGGAATCACATTCCTAATGTTCAACTCATTAAACAAGTATTCAAACCCTTTAATTCTCAACATCAAATTTGATGATGTTAATAACTTATATTTTCTACTTAGAACACCTTTTAATTTTATCATCATCATCGTCATTCTTGGAAGCTTTCCATCAAAAAAATTTCCTTGAGATCATTTTGGTAATTAACGTAACCCTTTACATTATTTATTTACTAATACATCCTAACACTCTTTTAGTATATAAAGTGAAATTCACCATATTAGAGTAACTAAATTAAACTTATTAAATTTATATTTACCATCATACCCTAAACTATTTTATGATATTTAGGGGTATTCACTTTGAATTAAAACTATTTTAATTATTTATTTGTTAAATTTGAACTTCTTCAAGTCTAAACATGCTCCCACTAGCCTATTAGAAACTATATTCACATAAAATATCATTATAAGATATAAAAACTTATTTATGTTTAGTAAATGGAATATATTTAATTTAGTGTGAATATTTATCAAATAAATTATATTATATCATATATAGTATTTTCTGTGTTTGAAGCAACATTCTGAAAATAAGATTTTTTTTCTTTAAAATATGCCACTTATGGGTGATAAAATCTCAATTCATCTTATTTTATTGAATATCTTGGATAAAATATTTTATCCTATATTAAATTTTTCTACTCTATTGTATTATAAAAAATATTATAGAATTGGATCTAATTATGACCATGTGTATAACCATTATCACATATTTTTCATAACAACTTCTTGTTAACAAACAACTTCTATTATCATATAAGAAAAAAGAGATGCTTCCTTAGTCCAACAACTCCTTATTTTAATGATCCCAAATAATTTTTATTAAGTTACTAATGAATTTTATGTTTTATGATATTCATATATTTTTCTGGATAAAATGATAAAAATAGATAAGTCTTAAAGTTATTGTGAAGGTCAAGTGACCATGTGGAAGTGACTTCATGTTGAAGTCCAAGTGACCATATGTACAAATAAGTGATCATGTTTCAGATGTGATAATTTTTTATATCATGAACTAACCTTGTGTTGAAGTTAAATTGACTTCATGTGTATTGAACCTACCATGAATTGAAGTTCAAGTGATTGCACGTGTACTGAACATACCACACATTGAAGATGAAGTGACCACAAAAAGGATTCAACCAACCACATAAACAACCAAGTTACCATGTGTGAGGAGAGAAAATTTCTCCTAAGTCTCAAACTGACCATTTGTGTAATATAGTGATCATAAGAAGAAGTCAAGTGACTATAAGACATAATAAAGTGACCATGAGAAGAAAATAATCAACTGTAATATCAAATTAAGTGACCAAAATAATAAATAAAGTGACCAAAAAAAATGAAGTGACCACAAAAAATAAAGTGACCACAAGAAAAAATGAAGTGACCTCAAGAAAAAATGAAGTTACCACAAGAACAAATTAAGTGACTATAAAAACAAATAAATTGATTTCATGAAGAAGAAAATTTACCACAAGAAGAGATGAAGCTACCACATGAATAAGAAAATTGACCTCATGAAGAAAATAATTGATTACATGAACAAGCCAAGTTACTATGGAAAGTTATTGTGCCAATTTACCATTCCTGGTAACTATGATCCAAAGCAACCATGCCTATGTGAAGACCAAGTGACCATATTTAACTTAAGAAATAATGTATTTTAAAATCTTCAATGGCTATATTTTGGAGCATTAATTTTATATCTAATGAATTTAAGAATGTAATGAGTATGAGTATTAAATTATGAATATCCTCCAATGGATATTTTTTTAGAATATCTATATTTAAGAAGAAGATCCACCTGTGGATAAAAGATAGACCATATGTGCGATCCATGAGTGATGATCAAACTGACTATTGTGCTTCCATGAAACTCTATTTTTCATAACTATTCGTGCTATCTCAGTTGAATATTTTCATGGAAAATTTTAAAGAATATTGATCAACCAAATCTGATCAGATTGAGAAACTTCAAAAATTCACTATTCTCATTTATACTCTCTATATTTTAGATTACATTTCTAGTTGTGTTTGTTATACTTTGTTTATTCTTTAACACAGGTTCTCATATTGTATTTAATAGTTTTAGACACTCTTTCTTTAATTATTTTACATCTTCTATCCCATGTAGAATTGTGGAAGAGGTTGTGTGTATCATGTACTTCTCGGGTGTGGTTTTTTTATGTAAACCCGGATCTAGGTTTTAGATCAATTTATTTGTTTAATAAACTACTTGGAAGTAGGTGATTTCCAAGTGAATAGGACTAGGTCTCGACTTGAGACTAAAACTCTTTTTTTATTCTATCGTTTGATTTCTTGTTTTGTTTTATCTATTTTAAAAAAGGAATATTTTAGTTTTCAAAAAATTATCAAAAAACACCACTTGATAGTTAGCTTTAATAAATGTTTTATATATGGTGTTTGATACAAGTAAAATTGTTTCAAAAGTTAAAGAGGTTGTAAAACTTGTTTTAAATGAGTTGTTATCAAACTTTTGAGAATATTTTTGAAAGATAAAATTATATAATTCTACTATTTTAGTTAACTGGTATGTTTTTCATAAATTGGGGGATTTAGATTTAAATATTTTTAAACATGATTTTTAATTGGAATCTCAATTCACCCTCTCTTGAGCTTTCCACTTTGACCAACATTTGTTATCAGATATTTTTATTCCTTTTAAATATGATCTATTTTTACCCAAAAGATCAAAATTTCTGTTATTTCTAAATTTATATCTTTATGGATAACAATAGGCTTTATAAGACTATTACTAATAAGCCTCCTTATTTTAATGGTACTAATTATTCTTGGTGAAATATTAAAATGAAAATACATATTGAGAGAATGGGATTTGATTTTGGAATATAAAAGAGGATAAATATGAAAAAACAAAAGACTATAGAGATTATTGGAGTGGTCCCACTAAATACCTTATATTGTACATTAGGAGAAGATGATTTTAATAGAATTTATTCTTGTTTTACTACATATAAAATTTAGGAAACACTTATTGTTTCTCATAAGAAACATAAAGTTTTTAAGAGATGTTCATGAATATCTATACTATTAAATATGATACATTTAATATGAAACTTGATGAAACAATTTTTGGAATGTATATTAGGTTTAATAAATTTTGAATACAATACATTTACTTGGGAAGAAATTTAAAGATGAGGATCAAGGGATGAGACTCGAGTGAAGCTGACTAGATTGGTCGAGAGGAAACTTTATTTCCATTACAGAATCATGTGATATAAATAAATTTCCAGTGAAGTAATTGATTAGAAAAATCATGATGTATGTGGAAAAATAGAAAGTAAAAAAATAATATGATGAATCAAAGAGAAAATCAATTTCTTTCAAAACTTATAATTCAAAGATGAAGGATAAAATAAAAGATAATAGTTCAAGTCAGGATGAATCACCCTAAGATGGTGATGAGGATATGGATCACCTAGATAGGTGATTTAATAAGTTCTATAGGAAGAATAAATTTTTTAAGAAATCAAATTATGGAAGAAAGTGTGACAGAAGAGGGAACTAGAAAAAGGAAAATCAATCAGGATAAGTGACTTGTTATGAATGAAAAAGAAAAGGGAATATAAAAGTTGAATTTAAAAAATTAAATTATAATAAATGGTATGATTAAAAAGTAAAAATATTAAAAAAAGATATAAGAGCTACCTAGAGTTTATTTGAGGATATTTCTAATAAGTCTAACTTGAGAAGAGAAAACACGGATGATAGAGAAAACATGTGTTTTATGAAAAACACATCTAAGGTGTTAAACACAGTCTCAATATCTCCTTCTCATATTTATCATCTCTCTAAAAATATAACTAGTGGAGATTTATTTGAATACTTCAATGCTAAAAGAAACTTTCAATGAGATTAAAGATAAGTATAAAAGTTTAAAAAATAGCATGTTTTATTTGTTCATGTTAAATATTGTATTGTTTAACAAAAGATAATAATACTATTTTATTAAAAGAAAATAATGAACTTAAAATGTCAAATGAGAAACTTAAAAAAAGATTCTAAAAGTTTTACAAATAGTTGATAAACCTTGGCTAGAATTATTGGTAAATATACCACACCCAAGTATACAATTAGGATTGGTTACCAACCTGGATAGATAAAAATTTATAAGAATAAATTTATTACTAGATCAAGATCTTATAATTATATAAATAGTTCATATTATTGTTGACCTAACAATGATTTTATTTAAAAAATTCTTAAATCTGTTAATCATAAACATGTTAAATAGATTTGGATTCCAAAATATTTTTATTAATAACATTTTTTAACCCAAGAATTTATGGGTACCAAAATAATTTCTTGTTTGATTTTTCTCTAAGAAACATTATTGAAGGGTGCCAATAAAAACTTATGGTATCTAGACAGCGGATGTTATAGAAACATGGTTGGATAGTACTCAATCAAAAAAATCCTAATAAATGTGGATGGTGGATATGTCAATTTTGCGGATAGCACCAAAGGAAAAATGATAGGAATCTATCAAATTGATAACTCTAATTCAATTTTAATTTATAAAGTAATATTTATTAATAGTTTAAAGTATAGTATAACTATAATATCACATTTATGTGATGATTCTTAACGTGTTAAATTTGAAAATAATTCTTTCAAAATTTATGATTATAAACATACTTTAGTTTTTACTATTATATGTAATGATAATGCGTGTGTGGTTCATTTAGATTCTTTATTTTCTAAAAATATTTCTTGATTAAGTGCCTTTCATAAAGAATCTTGGCTATATAATATGAGACTAGGACACTAAAACCTTCACTATTTTATACTACTAACTAGGAAATCTTTATTTAAGAATCTTCCTAAAAAATAATTCCAAAAGATAAAGTTTGTAACCTATGTAGAAAAGGGAAAATCATAAGATCTCCTTAAAACCAAAGAAATAAGTTTCAACTTATAAAATCCTAGATTAAGTTTTAATGGAATTGTTTGGATATTCTAAAGTTTCTAGAATAAATATGAATAATTATGCCTATGTTATTGTAGATAAATATTCTAGATACACTTGGGTATTCTTTTTAGCTCACAAAAGTGAATATTTTTCCTATTTTTCAAAATATGAAAAATATTTAGAACTTTTAGTGGACTTATTATTAATACCCAGATAATTGATCATGTCCATGTGTTTTAAAATCAATAATTTGAATCATTATTCTCACAAAATGGCTACAATCACAAATTTTCTACTCTAAGGACTCCCCAGTAGAATAGTATTATAGAAAGATGAAATACGACTCTTCAAGATATTGTCTGGACTATACTAAATGAGTATGACCTACCTATTTATTTTTAGGAATAAGGTTTCAATAAAGCCTGCTATATTACTAATAGGGTTCATATTATACCAATTTTAAAGAAAAAACCATATGAGTTGTGGAATGGAAGAAAAACAAAGGGTAATTACTTTATATTTTTTGGTTGAAAGGTATTTATAATAAATAAAAAGGAAATTTTAGATAAATTTTCATCCAAGAGTGATGAAGGAATATTAATTGGTTATTAAAACTTCAGTAAATCATATATGTTGTTCAATAAATGAACCAAACTTGAGGAATAATCTATACATGTCAAATTTTATAAAAAATACACATGATCCTAAAATCCGTTTAGAAAACCTTGAGGATGATGTTTCTAACTTGAATATCAATACCTCAACCAATCCTAATGATAGTTCTGTTAAACCTACTATAAAAAATCACACATCATAGAGAAACTATATGAACCAAAACCTGAAGAAGAAAATGAAGTAATGGGTATTTCTATACCTAAAACCATTAAAACTCATAGATACTATCCTTTAGATACTTTTGTAGTAGAACTAGATAAAATAACTCAAACGAGAGATTCTCTTATAAATCATGTTGAATATCAAGACTTCTTGTCATAGCTTAAACCTAAAAATATCATTGAATTAATAGATGATGGATTTTGGGTAATGGTTATGTAGGAATAATTGAATCAATTTGAGATAAACAAAGTTTATGAACTAGTATAAATACCTAATGAATTCATAATTATTGGCACTAAGTGGGTGTTTGGATACAATGTTGATGATACTTGAAATATAATTATAAATAAAGATATACTGGTTACGCAAGGGAAAATCAAGAATAAGGTATTGACTATAAAGAAACCTTTTCACTAGTAGTAATACTTGAATCTATTAGAATGTATCCTACCTATGCATAAAATTTGAATTTCAAACTATATCAAATAGATTTTAAGATTTATTTTATTAATAGTTATATTTTTAGGATGTTTTTGTAGAATAATCCCCTAGATTTCAAAACCTTCATTTTCTAAATCATGATTTTAAATTAACAAAAGATTTGTATGGTTTAAAATAAGGTCCTAGAGATTTGGTATGATAAGCTCATTTTGTTTTTTAATTTTAAAGGATTTTAAAATGTATAGTTGATCCAACCTTATTTATAAAAAGGATCTCCAAATATATTTTTGTAGTTTAAATTTATGTTGATGATACTATTTTTGGATCATTCAAAAACTCCCTATGTTATAAATTTTCAAAATGGATACAAAATTATTTTTAAATGAGTTTAATGGGTGGTTTAAAATCCTTCCTTGGTTTTTATATTTTTCAAAATAACCACCAAACATTTTTTTTTATTTTCAAATAAATAACTTTATGGTTGAGTGAGAACCAAACAAGATCATGCCCAAGGGGGTCCACCATTGCAAACATGAGACAAAACAAACCCAAAAAACACATGACTGAGTGAGAACCACATGTTACACCCAAAAATCATCTTCATGCATACCTTTAGAAACATATTGTTCCCTCTCAGAATCAAGAATCGAATCCTCAGACACAACACCAGATTGATGGCTGATGGACCGAGTACGTGTCCTACCCAACCAACGTGCCTCCTGCCTAACATTGACCTGTGAGGAAACACCCATATTGAACATCTCTATTTATTTCCCCCATAGTTTTGGATTTCTTTTTGCTTGGGTCATAGTAACAGGTGACACTTGTTCCCAAGACACACCAACTACAACAGTGGCACTCCCTTTGGCTCTATCAGTTGTTGGTAAACTTTGCAGTGTTGGGTCATCTCTTCTCCCATTAGGGTCATCCCTTCACCAATCAATGTCAGCCACCACACCATGAACAACATTGGAATAGGAAGGGTTGGAACCCCCAGAAACCACAATAGTGATTCCCTTACCTTTCTTATCTCCCCTCGGCTCAAGTACCTTTGGAATAAAAGGAGGTTCATGAGTGGAAGAACCTGGTAGACCAGTAGTAGGCGATGAGGGATTTCCAGGGCTCGAAGTGGCCGAAGCCCGTTGGACGCCTGAGAGGGTGGGAGGTAGGTGATGAATATCTGATGGAGATCTTGGAATCACTATGAAACTAGAATGAGGAATTCCAATAGTAGACTAAGGTACTGTGGGATTAAGGGTGTCATTAGGCTGAGTTGTCGATCCCTTGCGACCTCGCCTCCCACGTCAAGAGCAGAAAAAAGGACAGTGGCCTTGTCGATAGCAAAACGAACAAAAACCAAAGGTTTCTTCATAATGAATGCATTTACAAAAACCAAACACACCTTCCTCATAAAGACAAAGAATATTTGGGATAGGCACTGAGAGTTCCATCTCAACTCATAGATGAGCAAAGCTGAGTTGCTTCATGTAAAGAGTATCATCATCAATTCTGAGAAAAAAAACTGATCATGTCACCAATACCTTTGAGGAAAGATGGGTTCTGAAAGGGGATTGGAAGGCGAGTAATTCTAATCCACACCAACGCACGCTTGTAATCACGACCATGATCAAAGTTGACTGTCCAATGAAAGAGAAGGAATCAATAATCATCACATAGGCGTGACTCCAACGACCAGGCACAGGAAAAATCATCGTCAGAAAAAAAAAGGTGAATACTCATATTATGATGATATAGAACTCCCACTTCCACCTGGGAATGAAGACCCCACATTGATTTTATGAAACCCTCAAATAACTCTAGTGAAGGTCGATCACCACCAAATCTGGCCACAAGCATCCTGGAGTGGAAGGAAAAATCATTCTCAAACTCGGACGTGGAAATACAAAATGTTGGGATCCCTTGAAAGAAGATGGATCCTTCTGTGAAATTGTAATTGGGTGAATTTATGGAAAATGTGGAAGTACTGGAGAAGAAACTGGGGGAAGAGGTTGCAGCATATCTGAACTGAACGAGAGGAGGGGAATCATCGGCCGGACTTCCCCACAGGTGACGGCTCCATCTCCTTCATTGGGATCTGATGAGACTTTCGGCTGAAGAGGATTTCACTCCATGATTTCCTCCCGCCTCATGTCACTTTTTTCGCCTGCTTGAGGACTCTGGCGCTGCGTGAGGTCACCCGCTTGAGGTCGTCGCCAAACATCACCACCCGAGAAACTAGAAAGTGAGTTGACCAAACAACTTATAGAAGTATGATTGGAAGTTTACTATACTTAACTTCCAGCCAACCTGATATTATGTATAGTGTATACATGTGTGCATGTTTTCAAGAAAATCCAAATGAATCAAATTTTAATTTTGTCAAAATAGTTTTAAATACCTCAAAAGTACATCCAATTTAGTACTATTCTATTCTAGAGGACAAGAATTTGACTTAGTTATTTATTCAAATGTATATTTTTATAGCTATAAGTTAGAAAAAAAAGAACCTATGAAACATGTCAACTTTTGGTAAAGTTTCTAGTTTTATCTTAAAGAATGAAATAGAACAATATTTCATTATCTATTTTTAAAGCTAATTACACAACTATAGGCAGTTGTTGTGCATAGATTCTATAGATGAAACACGCATTATTGGATTATGGATATTAATTCAGGCATGTCCCTATAAATTTTGATAATACAAGTGTAATAAATTTTTATAAGAATCTTGTATCTCATTACAGGAAAAAAAATATTGATATAAGACATTACTTTTTGAGTGACCATTTTCAAAAAGTGGATATTACTCTTGAATTTATTGGTACCGAACATCATTTTTATGACATTTTTACAAACCCATTGAATATTGAGCTAATAAATTATATTATACTTGAGTTAGGAATTATTAACTATTCCTAAATCTTTAAATTTAGTTCTAACTTTTTTGTTTGTCTAAATTCTTTTTATAAGTGATTAAATTCTGTGTTTTAAGATTTTTCTTAAGAAAATATGAAGTTTAATTCATATGTTCTTTTAAGTGAACATGACCAATTGTTCATGTAGTCACTACACCTACTATGAATATGTGGTCACTATACTTACTAAAATATTTTACTCATACAGCTAGTATACCTACTGTGAGTTTACAATTAGTATACGCACCATGCCTTAGTTGTCACAAATACATGGAAAGTATACTTACCATGACTATTTGAGTTTGAAATTTTTATTAAGTTTATTTGGGGATATTTTATTTAAGTATAATATTATTTTAATCCCTAAATGATTGATCAAAATTCAAAATAAGAATATAATTCATTACATGATTTTCCATAAAATTCCTTTATTCTTTTTGATTCCCTAACTCCCCTCTCTCTCTCTAAACCAAATTTCTTGAACCTCTCTCTCAAACCCAAACCTTCAGATTTCTAATCTCAGTGTAAAAATATTGAGGATGAAAAAATTATATTATGCCACACCTCCTATTGAATCACCTTCTTTAAATAAATCAAATGACTAAGGTAGTTTGAGTCCTATAGTGAAGCTCTACAACACTCATTTGATATATCAGATAGTGTTTGTAGAAAAGGAATTATATTCTTAGTGTATTTAGTCCAATAAATCTCTAGTGTGGAAATCAATTTAGATACATGGCTAGAATGAATAGTTCAAGGGAAATAGGAATCCATTCTATCTAAGGCTTACTAAGTAATTTTATTCCCATATGGAAGTCATTTCTAAAGATGAGAAATATACCATTTAAATAATGGTAAATGGATAAGTTTTTGATTTTTATTCAAAATTTTGGGTTAGGAGATTAAGTGTGCCTCGTAAGTGTAACACCCTGAGAATTTATGAGATGGATTCTATTTAATTTATTTAATGTATTTTTTTGTGCACTACACCAATATTATCTTTCACTATACACAACATCGTATTATCTTGAAGTATACGCACCACTATTCTTGGTTTGTGTTGCACACAATTTCAAGTTCCTTTGATAGAATTCATTTCACACAACACTGAGTATAGATTTTGTTCAATATAATGAACTAAGTTTGGATTATTTTATACACAACACCAAAGTAATTCTTAACTACACACAACACTGACTTGGCTTGCATTACATGCAAGAGCGACCTTCCTTGATAGCTTCCATTGTACGCAATACCAAGTTTCACTAAACAATGATATATTATTAAAATATTATATAACTAGCTATTATGAATATTATTAACCAAATTTTTAATTTTATATAACATTATAATTAATCTTTGATAAAGTTAATATTTTCAATATTATTAATATTTTTTCAATGATTTAATCCCTCTAAATTATTAAATTTGAGTGTATTTGCATCATTTATGTGTTTTTGGTGTATTTTGGGCTTAAATGTGAAAATGGGGTAATTCTGTAAAATTGACAGTTTTATATATCTTCTGTTTTTCAGACATAACTTTTAAAATATTGGTCCAATTTAAGTGAATAGTTTTTTTAGTATTCATATGCTCATGGGATTAAAATATTTCTTCTGGACCAAGACCTAATTCGAAACCCAATGGTACAGAAAAATCACTCAAATTGAGAAATCAGTTTGGCAAGCAGAATGAACCACCCTGCATTAAATATGGATTATATCCTTCATCCGACCTTAGAATTTGGTTCTTCCAGCTGTTGTCGACATAGGATATTCAAAGGAAGGTTCATAATAAATTTGATAAAATATGGATCTCATTAAGACATCCTTTGGGCACGTCCAAGTGGAGTGGGTGAAACAGTGTTTGGAGGCTAGAAAAGTAATGTCCATTGATTCGGCCATATCTTTCTTTACACCTATCCAATGACTAAAATTTTTAGGGAAGATAGCCAACTTAATTTCAAACATTATATAAGAAGGGACCTCAGTGATTTTTGGATGGCTGGTGGGCAGAACAGAGGCAAACGTCTAGAGGAAAGATTCTGGAGGATCAAATTTATGTTCCTTCTTTTCTTTGTTTTACACTTCTTAGTATTGTAATGTATTCTTCTTTTCCCTTATTCACAATTACCCTTACCATGGTGGGGTAAAACTCTGTTTGATTGGGGAAGGAGAGGTTTTCCATTTTGTAACCCTTGAGTTCGTGCACTGTATGTTTTAAAATCTGTTCTCTCTTCTGTGAAATCAGTTTCAATTTCTTATAACGGTTTTTATTATCATGTACGATTGTATTTTGATTTTAGATTCTGTTATTTCTATTGCTTTGGTCAATGATCAATTTATCCCTCCATTAAGTTCTGGTCTATATACTATGGAATAAATCAGGGCTTAGTGGTGAAGTACTTGGTGATCGCTAGTACGTGTGAGAGGTGTATTTCATATTCTTTATTGTTTGGGATAAACAAGGCCCGATTGGGCATTGCCAAATCTAATTGAGGGTATTAGCTACAACTCTATCACATATTGTAAGGATATTAGACCAAGATAATATTTTGTTAAGTTTTATTCTTACCATTACAGTTTGACCAAAGGAGCGAGATGAATCGATTGAGGAATCTCACTTTTATTGATTTAGCAGAAGATAATTGGATAAATTGGAACTATGATAGAATTACAAATGAAGAACCAACTTTGACTTAATCACTCTTATCATATAATAGTTTCAATTAATTGTTTTATCAATTTTTTCCCAATCCTTTTCTTAAAACTCTTTCTTTTTTTAAGTTTCACTCTTGTCTTTTCAAAATCAATCAATTTCTAAAAACAACCTAACTTCTTTCTCTTATTTTAAGGTGACAGCTTAATTGTTGTGCACTCCTCTCTGGAGACAACCTTGGATAACCACTCTACTACATTTTAACTTAGTTAATATTTGTTTTTGTCACACCCCACGATAGGCACGTGTCAATCTTACACATTTTCTATAACATGATATGAGAACAAAATCAATTTTTTGGATAAAAGAAGTATTTTTCAAAAAATGTAGTTTTACCGCCTTTTAATGGCGAAAACATTTTAAATATATTTTATGACACTTTTATAAGTTAAATTTGACAAAATAAACTTCCTATTTGTAAGAGGGACATAAAAATTTACTTTTTTTGAATTTTTGATATTTTTCTAATAAAATTAAAATTTTAATGAATAGTGAAATTACTGCATTTTAATTCGAAACTGCCTTTTTATCTAATTTATTTATATAGTTATATTATGTTTTTAATTTTTTTTAAAGTGTAATTGGATTATATTTTTATATTTTAATCCAATTTTGGCGATTTTAAGTAATTTCTCCTTTAAATTGGACATAAACACATATCAATCTTTTGATAGTTATTACTTCTTAAAAACCCACTTTTTGGTTTTGACAACGGGAATTAATTTTAAATTAATTACTGCAAATTATGTGTTTTAAATTTGGAAAATTTTATTCCATATTTTTAATCATAAGATTAAAATTTTTTAAATAGGTACCTTTTATTTCTGGACATTATGAATAGTAACTTTAGTAAATATTTTATTTACAATGGTAAAAGGGGAAATCTGGTAAATAAGGGTAAAAAACAATATTATAATAATATTAAACTACCCTAATACATGTCATATTCCTATTGGATGAGATATTTAAGACCATGGGAATCCTTGGGTCGATTTTGGGAACTCATGGATTCACTTGGATGTGAAAATGACATTTTATAATGATTAATTTAAAGTAAAGATAATTATAACCTAAACATATATCTTTTACTAAATAAATTTTAATATAGGTTTATATAACTAATATATATGTATATAAATAGTAATTATAAAGATGAAATTATTTAATACATCATGGTATTTTATTTATAATTTTTAGGCATTAGATAAATATATTTATTTATGACACAATTATGATGTAGTGATTACCTCATTAAATTAAAAATTCAAAAAATGAATTTATAAATATTAAAATAAATTTAATTTGAACATTTTGATGACATCCACAAATTTTATGGTTTAAATTGACATATTAGGGATGCAGTAATTTCTTTGGTTTGAAGGAATCAGGTTGTTATGAATTTTTAAAAAAGTCAAGTATGAATAGTGTCAAAAATTGACATAATTCATAACTTAAAACATAAAATAGTTTATTAGATGATATTAAATTCATAAATATATATTATTCTTCTAAATAGTTAATATAAGTCCAAATATGTCATAAATGACTTTTTTTGGGTTATTTTACATGATATGGTAATTACATTAACCCAGAATGTGTAAATAACATGATATCACGGTAAGATTAAAAAGGGTAAAATAAGGGTTAAACCAAAAAGATAAGGATAAAAAAAATATTTAAAACTTCTCTAAAATTATTAGATGATGTTTATTAGAACCAAAATAATCTTATATTTTAATTAAATAACTTTTTGACCATTTTAAATCGAACTTGAATTTATAATAAATTAATATTTTAGGACTTTCCTAAAGTGCCCCTCTCCTCTCTTATAAAAGGGAACCTCCTCCCTCTCCTCTTCACTCCATTTTGATCCTTCAAGATCGGCCAAATCCTAAAAATTTCTCTTCTAAACTTTCCTAGTTACATTCTAGAGGTTCTTTTCTTCCCAAAAGACCAACTCTAGCGCCATAAGTGGAAATTTAAAGGAGGCACGTTGAGGAAGAGGTAATCTCTTCTACCGATTCTTTCAAATTTATTTCTTCCTATAATTCCTATTATTTAGTTGTTTTGATATATAGTAATAAAATAAGTATCAATCATATACTTATATTTTATTATAAATATTAAACAACCCTATTTAACCTTCTATACATCCTACGAAGAACGAAATCACCGCTTGTGTGTATGTATGGCTTACTGTCTCCACGTCGTGGTGTGATCTGTTTTTCACCACCACCTTACATGGATGGGTATAATGGTGTAAATAATAACTATATATTATTATTATAACATGATACTAATTATAAGATATTATACACCATCCAATTAAATATCATTCAATAATTATGGGAACTATATCATTTCTTGTGCGTAAGTACGACTTACCGTCCCCACGACGCGATGAGATTCCTTATCCACGTTAACCATTAAAGAATGATTATAAATTATATATAATAAATAATCATGAAATATATGAAATAATAATACTACTTTATTTATGTATATATATATGTCATTTACTTACTTCCATTCAATTTAATAAGGAAACGAAAACAGTGTTCATGCGTACGTACGGCCTACCGTCTCCATAAACAGTGTATTCCATTTCTTTTATCTATCTATTATATATATATATATATACTTAATATATATATATAATATAAATAATTTTTTACATTCAGGAAGTAAGTAAATCATGATATATGTAATAATATCAAGAATAACAATTCAAAACACGTACGATAAATAAAACGATTATTACCCAAAATGTTGCTTTAACATGGAATTGACAAATGAACAAGTAATATAAAGTCATAAGTGAATCATATATGATATCATAAATATTATTATGGTTCTTTTACAAGTTAATAATATGTTTAAACCCACTATATAGGAGTTTTGGACACATATGGAAGAAATCAGACCTAAGGTAAGGGATAATTTTGCAATCTCATTTTTATCTAAGATTGTTTATACGTAAGTATTTAATGGGGGTATATTTATAATCCATGTTCATGTTTTCTAAAAAATTCATAGAATGTTTTATATTAATCTATGTATGTTTATAGTCATTTATACCCATTTTTTACTTTTACTACATGGTATGGAAGGAATCTTTTGTTTACCATACGAGGTACTTTTTGACTTTTCTGAAAAAAGTACGAGGAGAATATTTTTTTAACTTATATGGAATGAACAGATTTTTATTATTTCATAATGAATTATTTCCATTAACATTAATTTACAATATTTCATGTTTATTTTCAATTAAATTATTTTATTTTAAAATTTCATTACATTTTGAGAAAAGAAAACATTTTTTAAGAAGAGAGGATATTTTCCTTAGGAATTAAGTTCAAGTGTTTAATCAAAATTATTTTCCATCTAAGATGAAACAAGGTTATGTTTATATCCCTATTATTAATTTTATTTTATTGTTTTTATGATGGATTTATTTTTATGAAATCCATTTATTTTATATGGATTTTGATGGAATGATGTTTAAGAAACCCATTTTATTTCATGGGTTTTGCTATGATGAATGATTTCTATTTTTGTGGCACAAGTAATAATGGTTTCATTATGAGATGGGTGGGACATATATCTCCATCCAATTTATTGGATAAAGATTTATATCTCATGATATATACATGATTGGAATGGAAAGTAAATCTTGTTTAGTAATGCAGGGCCAGAACGGCAAGTAAATCTGGCTTAGTAATACATGGCTAGAACTGCAAGTAAACCCAGTTCTGTAATGGAATATGTCCACTATGATGTTCTTGGTAGCAATGTCTTGGCTAATATGGAAATAATATTATGTGCTTATTATTTTTCCACAATTACATGTTTTATGCCAATGATATTCTATCATGGTTAATGTTTTTTTATGATCCATGTCTTAAGTACTGCCAAGATTTATTTCATGACTCAATATTTTGATGTTTAAACTTTATGTTAATGTTTTTACGTTCAAATGTTTATGGTTTGTTTTATGTTCTCTATGTTTAACCTTACTGAGAATTTGAGCTCACCCTTTCTTTGTTTTCTTTTCCCCAGGATATAAAGAAAGGTTTAGGTAGGAAAAAAATGGGAAGATCTTTATGGGATATGTTGAAGATATTTCACCATGATTAGAAGATTTTGTTCCAAGTTTCCAAAGAAACTAAACTAATATGATCTTTGGATGTCTGTTTTTGTAATGTATTAAGTATTCCTCAAAAGAAATTTAATATCCATGTACATCAAGTTAGGGTATCTATAGTTGGTATCAGAGCAAAGTCTTATTCAACCTTTGGAAACTAGGATGAAAAAACTTTAGTGATATTGATAGAGATATTTCTAAGGTATTTCTAGAGATGTACCTAATGGTAAGTCTAACTATAGATTACAGTCCTAGAATTATGGTAACGATCATTAATAACCTATTATTAAACATAAGATGTTATTTATTTCAAGTACTCCCCCGTGATATGTTGTTTTCCTAGTATGATTTTTTCCTCTCACACTATTCTTTTGGGTTTTATAAAATGGCTGGAAACAGGAGGATTCATGTTAATAGAGAATATGATGGAGAATGGAATGATATTATTCATGAGAAACCAAATGAAATGGGAGTTGTAAGAGAAACATCATTATTATGTCTAATCATCAATCTCATAATATGATCAATAATCTCAACTTTGGTGAGTTTCCTGAAGCAGCTAATAAGAGAAATATGGAGTTTAATGGTGATCATAGAGGAAAGAAAGTTCAATTTTCCTCATGTAAATCATGTGGGAAGAGACATCAAGGAGAATGTTTCAAAGGAAATTGAAGATTCTTTGGGTGTGGAAAATAAGAACACAAATCTAGTAATTGAAAAGTAAAAGGTTTCATTAACACAGTAGATAAGGATAATGGTATTACTAAGACATCAATAATGGGTAAATGTTTTAAATGTGGAATGTACGAGCATTATGAAAATCGATTCCCTAAGGGAATATCTCATGAACATAATATTCATGGTCTTATGGGTAGTATTTATATTTATGATGATGAAGAGACTACAAATGATATATGAGATGAAAGAAGTATTGAGGAAAAAAATGATGAATCTCGATCAATGGTTTAAGAAGGTAGTAGAGCAATTTAATGTTTATCAAGAGTAATGTTATATAATTAATTTAATGGTACTATGGAAAAAAGAAACATCTATGGATTGGTACAATATTTTTTTCCTTAAGTATTTGAAATTATATGTTGGATGGTACTAATAACCATGAAAGGTTATTTAGATATTTTTGGAAAGCACGTGATATGAGGATAATGAAGGGATAAGGAGATAATGAGATGTTTGATAATATTAATGAGATCATGACTGGTATAAGGACAATGTTATATCATGGTTTGAGTATATAAAATTTTTGGGATTTTGGTATGTGGAAAGAGTTAACTTTTGATAGCATTCATGTTTTAACTAAGGTTCTATGGTAATTCATGTTTCAAGAGAATACATGATTAAGGTATTCACATGTTTGGAATGTGACAACCAAGAACTACCTTATGAGATATGGGAGATAAATTTTATATCAATTTAGTTCACCACTTTCTATGTTTTATATTTTTGAAATTATTGTAATGTTATCCATTTATGGATATTAAAATTATTTTTCATTTTAAGTTTGCTAGATTAATGTATTATCTCACTATAGGTAGAATTATGCTTATTTGATAACCTCTTCTAACATTTTTGTTGAGACAGATGGAATGACCTGTCATTCTATCATATGATCTGCTAACACTCCATGAATGAAAAATTCAACTTCATTTCTTCAAGAGATGAAGTGGAAATTGTTCAAGGCATGAACAACGGTGAGATTGTACCAAAATCAAGTAAGTATTTATTCTCATGAAAAATTATTCAATTTTAAGAAAAGGATCTGGAAAACCAAAAATGTTATCCAAGTACCTTCTTATCCAATGAATCAGATGGTCCCTTAAATCATTGCAGATTTATGGATTTCTAGTAGTTAACTTTCTCCAAACCTTATTCTCTATCACTATCCATTAGAACTTGATGGTTAGATTTCTCTTCCATATCCATGTTTTCACTTCCTACCTATGTTATCCTATTTGGAAACCTAGTGAATAGTTAATTTGGGTAACCTTTATGTTTCTAAATTTCCTTTTTGAAATGAAGTTTTAGTATTCCTTTTTACGATGGGGGTTTCTATGAAATAAACTTTCAAGTAGTAAACCATTTATAACCCTGACGAATTTCGAGGGAACAATTCATTTTAAGGGGCATAGAATGTAACACCCTGAGAATTTATGATATGGATTATTTTTAATTTCTTAAATGTATTTTGTTGTATGCTACACCAAGATTATCTTGAACTATATGTAACACCATATTATCTTGCAGTATACACAACACTATTCTTGGCTTCTCTTGCACACAATTTCAATTTCCTTTGATAGAATTAATTTCACGCAACACTCAGTATAGATTTTGTTCAATGTATAAATGAAATAAGTTTGAATTATGTTATACAAAACACCAAAGGAATATTTTACTAAACACAACACCGACTTGTCTTTCATTACATGCAAGAGTGACCTTTATCAATAACTTGCATTGTACGTAGTAACGAGTTTCACTAAACAACGATATATTATCAAAATATTATATAACTAGCCATTATGAAAAGTATTAAACAAATTTTTAATTTTATATAACATTATCATTCATCTTACACATTTTATAAAAGATGATATGATAACAAAATCAATGTTTCGGATAAAAGAGGTATTTTTCATAAAATGCAGTGTTACCTCCTTTTGATGGCATACCCATTTTAAATCTAATTTTTGACACTTTTGTAAGTTAAATTTTACAAAATAAAATTTTTCTTTGGAATAGGGACATAAAAATTTACTTTTATTTAATTTTTGATATTTTTCTAACAAAATTAAATTTTTAATGAATAGTGAAAAATACTACATTTTAATTCAAAACTGCCTTTTTATCTAATTTATTTATATAGTTAGATTATCTTTTTAATTGTATTTAAAGTTTAATTGGATTATATTTTTATCATAGAATACAATTTTTGTCATTGGAAGTAATTTCACTTTTAAATTGGACATAAACACATGTCAATCTTTTGATAGTTATTACTTCTTAAAAACTCACTTTTTAGTTTTGACAACGGGAACTAATTTAAAATTAATTACTACAACTTCTATGTTTTGAATTTGGAAAAATTTATTTCATATTTGGAATCATAAGGTTCAAATTTTTTAAATAGGTGCCTTTTATTTTTTGACATTATGAATAGTAACTTCAGTAAATATTTTATGTACCATGGTTATAGGGTAAATCTGGTAAATAAGGGTAAAAAATAATATTATAATAATATTAAACTACCCTAAAACATGTCATAATACTATTGGATGAGATATTTCTGAACATGGTCATCCTTGGGTCTATTTTGGGACCCCATTGATTCACTTTTATGTGAAAATGACATTTTATAATAATTCATTTAAAGTAAAGATAATTATAACATAAACATATATCTTTTACTAAATCAATTTTAATATAGATTTATATAACTGATATCTATGTATATAAATAGTAATTATAAATCTAAAAATATTTAATATATCATGGTATTTTATTTATAATTTTTAGACATTAGATAAATATATTTATTTATGACACAATTATGATGTAGTGATTACCTCATTAATGAAAGATTCAAATAAATGAATTTATAAATATTAAAATAAATTTAATTTGAATATTTTGATGTAATACAAGAATTTCCTGGATTAAATTGACATATTAGGGATAATTTAATTCCTTTTTTTTAAAGTAATCTGGTTGTTATGAATTTTTAAAAAAATCAAGTATGAATAGTGTCCAAAATTGACATAATTCCTAACTTAAAACATAAAATAGTTTATTTAATGATCTTAAATTCCTAAAAATATAATATTCGGCCTAATGGTTAATATAAGTCCAAATATTTCATAAATAACTTTTTTGGGGTATTTTTACATGATATGATAATTAAATTAACCCACAATGTGTAAATAATATGATATCACAGTAAGATTAAAAAGGGTAAAATAATGGTTAAACCAAAAAGATAAGGATAAACAGATATTCAAAACTTGTATAAAAATTATTTTATGGTGGTTATTAGAACCAAAATCATATTATAATGTAATTAAATAATTTTTGTACCATTTTAAATCAAAATTGAATTTATAATAAATTAATATTTTTGGACTTTCCTAAAGTGCCCCTCTCCTCTCTTATAAAAGGGCACCTCCTCCCTCTCCCCCTCACTCCATTTTTAGCCTTCAAGATTGGAAAAACCCTGAAAATTTATATTTTAAACTTCCCTAGTTACATTATAGAGGTTCTGGTCTTCTCAAAATACCAAATTTGGTTACCTAAGAGGAAATTTAAAGGAGGCATGTCGAGGAAGAGGTAATCTCTTCTACCGATTCTTTTAAATTTATTTCTTCTTATACTTATTCTTATTTAGTTGTTTCATTATAAATTAATAAAATCAGTATCACTAATATACTTATATGTTATTGTAAATATGAAACAACCATATTTCACCTTCTATCCATCCTACAAAAAACGAAAGCATCGCGTGTGCGTACGTATGGCTTACCGTCTCCACACCATGGTGTAATCTGTTTTTCACCACCACCTTACCTAGATGGGTATAATGGTGGAAATAATATCTATATATTATTATTATAACATGATACTAATTATGAGATATTATAAATCATACAATTAAATACCATTCAACAATTATGGGAACGATATCATCACTCGTGCATACGTACGGCTTACCATCTTCACAACGCGATGAGATTCCTTTTCCACATTAACCATTCAAGAATGATTATAAAGTATATATAATAAATAATCATGAAATATATGACATAATAATACTACTTTATTTATTTTTGTGTGTCTATATATATGTGTGTGTGTGTGTGTCATTTACTTCTATTCAATTTAATAAGGAAACGAAAACAGCATTCATGCGTACGTACGACATATCATCTCCATGAACGGTGTATTCCATTTCTTTTATCTATCTATTATATATATATTTATATACTGAATATATATAATATATAAATCATTTTTTACATTTTTTAAGTAAGTAAATCATGATATAAGTAATAATATCAAGAATAACAATTCAAAACGCGTACGATAAATAAAACGAGTATTACCCAAAACATTGCTTTAACATGGAATTGACAAATAAACGGGTAATATAAAGTCATAAGTGAATCATATATGATATCATAAATATTATTATAGTTCTTTTACAAGTTAATAATATGTTTAAAACCACTATACAGGAGTTTCGGACACATATGGAAGAAATCAGACCTAAGGTAAGGGATAATTTTGCAATCTCATTTTTATTTGAGATTGTTTATACGTAAGTATTTAATGGGGGTATATTTATCATCCATGTTCAAGTTTTCTAAAAAAATTTATAAAATTTTTTCTATTCATCTATGTATATTTATAGTCATTTTTACTCATTTTTTACTTTTACTACATGGTATGGAAGTAATCTTTCTTTTGTTTACCATACGAGGTACTTTTTAACTTTTCCGACAAAAGTATGAGGAGAATGTTTTTTTAACTTATATGATGTGAACATATTTTTACAATTTCATAACACATTATTTCCAGGAATATTACTTTACAATATTTCAAGTTTATTTTCAATTAAATTCTTTTCTTTTAAAATTGCACTACATTTTGAGAAAAGAAAATGTTTTTGAGGAAGAAAGGATATTTTCCCTGGGAATTAAGTTCAAGTGTTTTATCAAAAAAAAATCCATATAAGATTACATATGGTTATTCTTATATCCCTATTATTAATTTGATTTGATTGTGTTTATTATATATTTATTTTTATGAAATCCATTTATTTTATATGGATTTTGATGGAATGATGTTTAAGGAACCCATTTTATTTTATAGGTTATGCTATGATGAATGATTAATGTTTTTTTGGAACATGTAAGAATGATTTCATTATGAGATGGTTGGTACCTATATCTCCTTCCAATTCATTGGGAAAATTTTTATATCTCATGATATATACATTATTGGAACGGAAAGTAAATCTGGTTCAATAATGTAGGGTTAGAACGAAAAGTAAATCTGGTTCAGTAATAGATGGCTGGAATGGCAAGTAAACCCGGTTCAGTAATGGACTATATCCACTATGATGGTCTTGGAAGAAATTCCTTGGATACTATAGAAATAATATTATGTGCTTATTAGTTTTCCACAATTACATGTTTTATGCCAATGTTATTCTATTATTGTTAATGTCCCTTTATGATCCATGCCTTATGTACTGCCAAGATTTATTTCATGACTCAATATTTTGATATTTAAACTTTATGTTTATGTTTTTATGTTAAAATTTTTATGGTTTGTTTTATTTTCTCCATGTTTACCCTTACTGGGCATTTAAGATCACTCTTTCTATGTTTTCTTTTCCCCAGGATATAAAGAAATGTTTTAGTTAGGAAAAAAAGGGGGAAGATCTTTATGGGAGATGTTGAAGATCTTTCACCGTGATTAGAATATTTTGTTCCAAGTTTCCAAAGACATTAAACTAATACGATCTTTGGGCATCTTTTTGTGTCATGTATTAATTATTCTAAAAAAGAAATGTAATATCCATGTTCATTAAGCTAGGGTCTCTAAAGTAAGGATGGATATTAATATTATCCGAGTTTTTACCCTATAAATCATTCCTATTTCAAATTCTAGGATGCTCTTGAATAATTGAATGGGAATAGGACTCTTAGGAGACCAACTGTAATAGACCTTATTAGAGAATATAGACTGATGGTTAAGTTCATTTAGTATTTGATCAATCCCAAGAAAGGGTACTTTTGTATCAAAAGGCAGCAAGATTTGTTCTTTCTATTCATGATGAGTAATGGGATCTAGATCATCTTGTATAGGTATTTCATGATATTTATGTCAGAGATGTGTATTCCTTATTCTAAATTCAATTAACTTCCATATCAAAAGTTCATATCATCCATTTTGGAGTTTAAGGGACTAGTTCCTCAAGGGGAGGAAAAGGTGACTTCCTCATATGGTTTATGCCTAAATCATAATATCTTTAGGCATATGAGAGTAAATTGGAACCCCTATAGAAAATCATGGGTGGAAGACTCTGAGAAGCTGTATGGAAATTTTGATCATATTAATCATTCATTTATGTTAAAGGATATATTAGATCCTAGTCTAGAATTGGATGAGATGCCTATGTATTCTTATTATGAAGATGTTGTTACCATGGGAGTTGAGAAAGAACATATGGAGATAGATAGTCTTAGTTATGAATCTAATGAATATTATGAGGATGGTAGGGAATCCCCTCCTATGGTTTCCTTTAGACCTCCTAGATATCCTTTGCCTCTTCCTTCTCATGAGAAATAGCTACAAGATGAGGATCTTGTTAACACTGAATTTTATGCAAGTGTTTTTTTATGAACCTGAATGATATGACTAAGGTGAGTCTAAGGGTGAAGAAAGTTCTAAGAATCCTTCCACTTAAAGCCAAATAATTGGAATTACTCCTATACCCAATGTACTAGATTCACTTTTTGAGAAAAGTGAGCTCAAAGGATCTTAGATAAAAGTCAAGAAAGATTAAAAAAGTATGAAAAAGTGTATTTTACATTTGTCCCATTGAAGGATGGGGATCATATCACTGGGTAGAAAGTTAGAGTAATAGAACACCACATCATTCACTCCTTTTTTGGAAAGACCATCATCAAGGTAGTTTTTTTCATAGAAGATGTGTGTGATAATGTAATTCATAGAATAGAGAATTCCCAGACAATTAACCCATCCCACTATCAGCTTCCATTAAAGATAAATCACTCCCATCTAAATTGCTTGAAAAATAATAGCAGATTCACACTCTAACCATATGTTTTTCTAGTTTCATTGTCTTACAAAGAAAAAAACTCTGATAAATCTAATAATTTCATCTTAGAGAGCATTTTCATGGCCACAAGTACCATGGAGGACACCATATCACCATTATGATCTCTAAAAATGGACTTATATCCTATAGGCCCCATATTTCCCCTCAATTCCCCACTAGTGTTTCAATTAATCCATCCATGGAAGGGAGGAGACCAAAAGACTTCGAGTGTTCCACGAGGCTTGGGAAAGTTCCTTGAAATTCTCAGTATTCTAATAATGGTGATTTCCCCCACTATGTTTCTGAATTATATGACATGTAGGGAATTAGTACTTCATATTGCATAAATGATTTCAGTAATAGAGGACTTGTAATTTAATTTTTTTCTTCTCATGAATAGCCTTGTTTAAACTTCTCCAAATTTTATGTAGTATCTCTACACAGGTAACTCGAAAAAGAAGAGTGACTTTCCTGGAGAACTGTAGGTCAAGAATAGTACAAAAAAGCTCCTGGAGGGAGGCAGTATGCAAGGGATTAAACTTATAGATCTTAAAAATAGATTTCCAAATAGAGGGAGTGGTGTTGCAGCACAAGAAGATTTGGTCAACATCCTCCTTATTCTGGTGACAAAGGACACACTTTGAGAAAAGAGATATTACAACACTCTGTAGGTTGGAATCAATAAGGACCTTGTTAAGAGAGAGTCTCTAGAGAAGTGTAAATATGGATATAAGAAGCCACTTTTTGTTGAATTTACCAATCCACTTGTGGATCCCATGAAGAAGATTCATATAGAAATTCATGTAATATAGAATTACATTAGGGGATGGTTCCCAGATGAGCATGTCATATTGATTGAAGAATTCGTATTTGGAAATGGTTACATTAATGTCATCAGGAAGAATATCCAGGTTGGACACCTAGTCCTTGATTGAAATGATGTGTTCAATATTCTATTCATAGGGGTTAATCCACTCAATAAATGGAGATACCATCCAATTTCCATTCCAGAATCTCAAATTAGAATTCCTATTAACAAGCCAGTGAGAGTGACTGTGAATTTTTTGAAAGACGTTCTTTAAACTAGGCCAAATAGAGGACTCCATGTAACTCAGGTTTCCTGCAATAATATTTTTTATAAATCTAGATCTCAATAAGTTAAGTGATTCATAACTTTTGTTGATTAACCTCCAAAAAAATTAGTAATAAGAGTATGATTGAAAAATTACTTATTTTTTATGCCAAGGCCCCCAAAACAATTGGGAAAGAAGCACTTTATCCAAGGGGTTTTAATGAATTTCCTTTCCAAGATAATACCACTCCAAACAAAGTTCATCATCATTGATTTTATGGTTTTAATCATAGAGTCAGACCAATAATACACTATAAATGAGTAGACCATCTTTGTGACCACCACGTGCTTAACAAGAAAAACTATTCCTACCATTGAGAGAGATTTTCCCTTCCAATAGGCAAGAGTTATTCTTATTTGACTCAAATAATCTATGAAATTAGAGGCTCGAGGCTTGACCGAGAATAAGGGGACTTCAAGATAGGTAAATAGGGGAGAACCTTCCCTAATTCCCAAATCATTAATGATGGAGACTTTTCTTGAAGCTATAATTCTCTTTCTAAAATAGATGAATGAATTGCTCTAAATAATTTCATATCCTAGCACCTTTTCATGAGGAAATAGTACACTCTTGATATTTTTTATGTTATTCTTGAGTCCCTGAGTAAATATAATAATATTGTTAGCAAAAAACATATGTGAAGGAGCATAGGTACCTCTGGACGCCCTGACAGTTGAAATATCACCCTTGTCCACCATGTGAAGGAAAATCCTACTAAGTTAATCCTATGAAATGGAAAATATAATGGTATAAAGAGTATCTCCTTTCCTAACTACCATAGATCACTTTAAATAGCCTTCTGGGGACCCATTTATGAGAATGGAGATATTTGCATAACCAAGTAGGTCATTGATCCATAGAATAAATTTTATATTTAATCCAAAGCTATAGAGAACATCACCTATAAAACCCCAATAAATTGTATCAAAGGACTTCTTGATGTCAAGCTTGAGAGAAATGCTTCCTCCTATGGTGGTATTTCTTAGAATATTAACACATTCTAAGGTATTGAGTAAGAAATCCTTGATGTGTCTCCCTTTAACAAATCCAAACTGAATCTAAGAGGTGATTCTGTCTAAGATACTAGTAAGCCTTTTGGTAAGGATTTTTGTGATAACTTTATGAATACAGTTAATAAGAGAAATAATCCTGAATTGAGTGATGTCACTAGTATTATCCACTTTTTTAATCAAGGAAATAAACTAATAATTTAAACTTGGGTGAAGGATCCACCTTTAAAAAAGTGCTTTATGAAGTTGCACATATCTTTCTGGATCATGTCCTAATAAAATTGGAAGAAGTTATTTGTGAATCCATCTGATCCAGGTGAAATTTCTTTTTTGAGGCCAAATATTGATTCCTTGATTTAAAAATCCAAGTGAATAGAGGTGAGAAATGAGTTATCCCATTTAGTAATTAGTTTGGGAATGATATTATCCATGAGACGCAAGTTCTTTGGTGAACCATTAAAGAGGTTCCTATATAAGGAGACAATGTGATTGGAAAGAGCCTACCTTTCATCAATAATATGATAACCATATTTGATAAGTGATAGAGGCCTATTTTTCCTCCTTACCCTTTAGAGGGAATTGAATAATTTGGTGTTTCTATCTCCCTAAGTAAGCCATCATATTTTGAAAGTGTATCTTCTGGTTTTGTCCCTCATCTTGATGAGAATTTTTAACTTGGATGACATCACAGATTCTTGGTAAATATCTCCATAGAAATTATTCCTAGTAATTGACTCTTGTAAATCATGGAGAGAGAATTAAAGAGAATCAATATCTTCATCAAGCAAGCTAAACCTTTTTTTCTCCAATATTTCATTTTGATCTTAATCATTTTGATCATAGAGATGCATATCATAGGATTGAGTTTGAGCTCATCTAAGCCCCAATTATCTTGGACTATTTTTTATGCACTCTAGAAGGGTAGTCCAAGAATTATTAAATCTTAAGGGTCTAGGTTTCCTCCCCATGTTATTAATAAGACTATACAAGATGGGGTGATGATCAGAATTATGTTTATCCAAGGTGACACAATAAATCAATATTCAGTTTCCAAGAATTAAATCATTCACAAAATCCCTTTCAATTCTGATTTCTCTCATTCTGTTTAAATGTCTTCTGTAATAAGTAAATTTGGAACAAATTAGGTTTATTTATATGATTTTTTCTTCCTCAACACAATATTTGAAATATTTTGTGGAAGTAGTGTTGTACACAGGTCTGATTTTCTCATCAGCATAAAGGATAGAGTTGAAGTCTCCAATAATCACCCAAGAAAACTGAGCATAACATTATTCATCCAAATTTTTTAAAGCTGCAAGTTATGATTTGTTCATTCTCTTAGACCAAAGTAGGATTTTCAATGCTATTACTAACCAGAATCCAAATTTTGTCCAAGCTAGAATCAGATCATGTAGTGGCCAGGACTGAATAGCCACTCATATAAAAATGGAAACCTTGACTAGAGTAGTTTTTCTTTGGCTTAGAGATCCCAATGACATTCGGTTTATACCTACCTACAAGGATCCTGAGGTAACCCTCCATTCCTAGGTTGTCTATTCCATGGAAGTTACAGAAGAGAATCTTTATTTTGACTTTGGTTTGGGGGTGGAACCCCCTTATCATTTTTCTCTATTTGTTGTACTTTTTTTATTTTTCTAGAGTTTTTTTCTTTCACAGATTTGGAAGAAGTTCATGTCCCTTTTAGAACCTCATCATAGTGTTCTTGATATGGAACAGAACCATGCACTTCCAATTCATTAATAGGATTAACATCATCACATTGATCATGGGGTAACCTAATTCATTTAATATTTCTAAAATATGTGGGTGGACCATTGGAATATTATCTAATGGAATATCAAGATGTATAGAAGCACTTAGAACAGTAGAGATAAGTTCAATCATGTACTCCTCAGATTTCATATTAAAGGTAGTGGAGAGAATGTCAGAATAAAGTGTCATAAATTTATATTCCTCGAAGATATTGGATTTTTTGTCTAGCTCAGTTGGAGTGTGCAGCATCTTGGAAGTGTTAACTGAACAAGTATGATGATTCTCTTCCTCCTCTACTAATTCACTTCACAATGTACTAGTACCAACAAGATTATACCATTTCAGTCCCTTAACCATATCACTCAGATCCTTACTATCATTTTTCATTGTATTAACCTTCTTACCCATTGAAACTTCTTTCCTGGCCCTGGTATTACTCGTAGTCTTGACCAGATTTTGAACAACGTGACAATTTTTTAATCCATGGCCCACCATTTTGCAATGTTCACAAAACTGTGGCAAGTAATCAAATTCTAAGATAACCTCCATGTGGTTATCATTTTCAACCAGAGAGATTCTATCTTGTGGAGGTGTTTCCATGTTAATCTCAATCAACACCCTTTCATATAGACCAATGTCTCCATTGATGGGTATTTGGTCAATATTCAAAGGGGTGCCTATTCCAGAAGATAGATCATTTAGTATTTTTGGATGATAATAGACCCAAGGGATCCCATGTATCTTGGTCTATACCTAGGAAAAGGATTGCCTCTAGTTAAAAGGATTAACTTTTGGTTCCCACTTAGAAATATGAAAAAATTCTGGTTTAAGATTGAGATTTCCAGCATGCCGAGCATCATCAATATCTTCTTTATTTTCAAGGATAGCATGAAAATAGCCTTTTCCAATTTGTATTAGCCTCCATTTAGAGAAGCAATAGCAATGAGATATTATATCTTTCATATCATTATAAGACCAGGGTTTTGCACCTTTATCATAAGAAATATGTCCCAATAGAGAAAAAATTCATATCTCCATTCATTGCTTTATTTCATCTGGATCCACAACCACTGTGATGGAACCATACCCTGATCACTTGATAGAGGGAATTTTGTTTTCATTAGTCGAAACACTTGTAAATCCAGTGAGGACCTCTGTGAAAGATAATGCTTTGTGAGGCAAAATAGAGGCATCATTCCCAATATTTGTATCATTTTGAGTTTATTTGAACACTCTTTCCCACTCTGGGTTAAATGATTCCATGATAAAAGAGGTTTATACATAGCAAGGATATTGTCCATCATTAATTTGAATAGAGGAACTTACCACGTTCTCTATCAAAAAAGGTCCTTTTTTTACAAGAGATGAATCCAACAAATGCACTTTATTAGGGGGGAAGTCACCAAGATCATCAGTGATGTGTGTGGATTACTCTAAGTTAGATGATGATGATAATGGGGGAATCCCACCTTAGCATGGTGGACCTTCCATCCCTTCTGCTCAAAATATATGAAGGATATTTGATAGATGAATTGATTCTCAGAATGGACTTGAATTATGTCATATCATACCTTATGTTGAAAAAGTTTTGTATGATATGTTTGGGCCTACTCCAACTAAAAAAGTTGAAGAACCTATGATAATAAATGAAACAACGCATTTTGGATCTCTCCAGATAGAAGTTCTTAAAGTTGAAGAAGATGATGATGATGATGATGATGAAGTTCAATTTTTGGGACCTAAGTCTATGGAGATTGATGATAAGTTATATGGTAGGAATCCAGATTATGATCCATATACTCTAGTACCTATATCTTCCCCTTCCATATCTTATGTTATAAAATTTTATTTGAATTAGTTCACATTTGATTCAATGGGTGTGTTGAAAGATATTTTTGTTGGTTTTGGAAATTCTGTGGAGATAATTAGAGAGGAATATATATCCTAGATAGCAACTTTGGTAATCTCTCATATTCAAACAAGATTACATATCAAAATGTAACTTATGATAAATGAGATTGGTGATTTGAAAGCTCAATTTGGTGCTATACAAGAAGTTATTTCACATATGGTGTTGAAGTTTGATCATGGATTTTTTATTGTAGATTTCAGTCTTCTACTTCATCTGATCATCCTTTATCTTCTTCAATGCCTCCTCCTGATCTTGTTTCATCTATTATGAATTAATATTGAATCAAAAAACCCATAATATATTATTTGAAAGTTTTTTTATGAGTTTATGAAGACAGGATAAGTGTTGTTTGATAGTTTTCAAACCCATGCTGCTAAGACTTTAGAGTTTTTCAGAGAGGATATTAAACAGACTAGTAGATATAGTGATATTATTAAAAGAGATATTGACTTATATTACTATAGGATATCCATCAATTCATACTTGAAGAATATGTTTAGATATATATCCAATTATTTTAGTATTTCTCCCTTAACCCAAGCATTCATGTCTCAAGTTGAGAATCTTAATGTTATAACTCTTTTTCTAGAATCCTTCATTGAAAACAAAGAGGATTATTTTATTCAATGGAACATAGATCAACAACAACAAAGGATTTTACTAGACTGTTATAACCCTACCTCTACACTTATAATACTAACATCCTAGCTCCTCCTTCCTTATCCATATCTTATAACACTCTTTCTACTATAGCCTCCTCTATTAATCCTTCTGTCTTGTCTCCTAAAAAAGTAGTTCAACCCCTTATTCTGTTTTTTAGGTGTGTGGTAATTCAATACCTTGTTTCTACATCTACCTCTATAATATAACCTAACCTACCTTCCTTGGCCTATTTTCAGTATTTATTTCTTATTCCTTGTTATCTTTTAATATGTATTAACTTTTTGATAATCCCAAAAAGGCGGATTAATTTTAAAATTGTGAAAAATTAGTGTATTCAATTAATTTTATTTTATATTTTGTGATTTGTTTACATAAAAAAGGGATGTATTGATAGATTAGTCCAGTACCTCCTTGTTTTAATTATCCAAAATCATGTTTATTATGTTACTAATGAATTTCTTGTTTTATGATGGTCAACTTTTTTCTCTAGATAAAGTGATAAAAATGGATAAGTCTTAAAGTTACCATGAAGGTCAAGTGATCATGTGGAAATGACCACATGTTTAAGTTCAAGTGACTACATGTACAAATAAGTGATATGATTCTATCTATCACCAACTGACCATGCGTTGAAGTTAAAGTGATTTCATGTATATTAAACCTACCACAAATTAAAGTAAAAGTTATTACATGTGTACTAAACCTACATCATGTTGAAGATCAAGTGACCTCGTAAAGGATTTAACCTACCACATGAACAACCAAGTTATCATGTGTCGAGTGATAAATTTTTTCCCAAGTCTTGAACTAACTATGTGTGTAATGTAGTGATCGAAAGAAGAAGTCAAGTGACCTCAAGAAGTAATCAAGTGTCTATGAGAAGAAAATAACCTACCATAAGAAAAAATTAAGTGACCATAAGAACAAATAAAGGGACACCAATAAAAAATAAATTGAAAGAAGGAAAAAATGAAGTGATTGAAAGAAAAAATAAAGCGACCATAAGAAAAAATAAAGTGACCACATGAAGAAGAGAATTTACCACATGAAGAAAATAATCTACCATAAGTAGAGATAGAGTTATCTCATGACTAAGACAAGTGACCACATGAAGAAAATAAGTGACCATAGGAACAAGTCAAGTTACTATGGAAAATGACCATGCCAACTAACCATGCCTAGTAACTATGAGCCAAATTAATTAAGACTAAGTGAATACCAAGTGATTGTGTCTAACATAAGTAGTAAGGTATTTTCAAATCTCCAATGGATATATTTTAGATAATTAATTATAGTGCCAATGCATTTAATAATTCAATGAGTATGACGATTAAATTATGAATATCCTCCAATGGATAGTTTTGAGAATAGATCTCTTTAAGAAGAAGTTCCAATTATAGATAAAAGATAGAGAATATGCGTGATCCCTAGGTAATGATCAGTCTAACTATTGTGCTTCCATGACACTCTATCTTTCAAACCTCTCAATGCTACCTCAGTTGAAGATTTTAAAGGTAAGATTTAAAGATGATTGATCAACTGAGGCTAATCAGATTGAGTTTCTTCAAACATTCACTCATCTCATATTTTTCTCTCTCTATTTTAGCTTAAATTTCAAGTGGTGTTTTTCATAATCTGTTTATTATTTAACATGGGATATTTTAGAAACACTTTATTTCATTATTTTACATTTTTTATCCCATTTAGAACTTTGGAAGAGGCTATGTGTATCATGGACTACTTGAGTGTAGTTGTTTTATGTAAAACTCGATCTAGGTTTTGGATCAATTTATTTTTTTAATAAACTGCATGGAAGTGAGTGATTTACAAGTGGAAAGGACT
This sequence comes from Viscum album, assembly GCA_963277665.1. Lineage (NCBI taxonomy): Eukaryota > Viridiplantae > Streptophyta > Magnoliopsida > Santalales > Viscaceae > Viscum > Viscum album. The sequence goes on along the minus strand of OY728160.1, from coordinate 1,444,556,974 downwards.
AGTCTTATCCTAGATACTAGACCTATTATTTTATTCCATTGTGTATTTTCTTTTTTTTATATTTTTTTAAAATAAAAAGGTTTTAGTTTTCAAAAATTTATATTAAAGAACCACTTTGATAGTTATATTTAATAAGTGTATTATATACAATGTTTCAAACCATTAAAATTGTTTCAAAAGTTAAAGAGGTTTTAAAGATTGTTTTAACTAAGTTGTGATAAAAAAATTGATATTTTTTTTAAAGATCAGATTATATAATTCTGTTACTTCAGTTAACTGGGAAATTTTTCATAAACTAGGTGGTTTGGTTTAAAATATTTTTAAACAAAAACTCAATTCACCCCCCCCCCCCTCTTGAGGTTTCTACTCCTACCGATAAGAGAGAGTTACACACATATTTTATTTAGATTCATTCGAGCTTAAAGTATTCATTTTCACTCAGACCATGAGTCACCTAGGATTTTAGGATCTAAAAATCTCATTAAATATAGTGGAATCATAAATAAACCATAAACTATGATCACCCATGCATAAATACCCAAAACCATTCAACTATATAAAATGAAGAAATTGTGTATGTATCTTACACTAATGTTTTTCACTAATCCATATTCATTCGATGTTTGATGAAGATCATAAAGAAGTATTCAAACAATATCACTCTTCTCTGATATATCCATGGTCTAACTAAACCTCTTCACACTCAAGCCGAATACTTTCACTCTCTACGACATGTTGGTGACTCATAGTGAAAAGGAGAGATAATTTGAGAGATTTGGGAGGTAGAATGGTGTGTATGGTTTCATGAAAGAGTATCACGCCACAATCAAATGGGTATTTACTCTTTATATAGGTCTTTGTACAACTTCAAATCCATTTTATGCATTTACTGGTCTGTTTTATAAGTGCATGAGTAAATATATTTAGTTATAACACCTATGTAACCATTCAATCAAACCAAACTACCATACATTTAATATAATGAAAATTATATATTGATGATATTCATTGATGGTAGATTATTTAATGTTTAACAATTCAACATTCAACTTCCATTTTCAATCATAAAAATCATGAAAAACATATATTATAGTTACAATATATTTAAGATAACAATATATCATGAATTATGATATATAGTGGTAGTGGAATGTAATCAATATTATTTTCCTTACTATATAATCATATCCATGACTTATGATATACCATTATATATGTGTGTTTTATCATATGAAATGTCTATATTTTACATTATGATATAGGAATATACACCATGGATTTAGGGTGTGACTCTATCAATCTCCCACTTACACTAAAGCCTCTTAAACTCCATTACATTTTAGATTATATTGTATCATATACAATAACATGTGAAAACATATCCAAAACTCATTTTTTATATATTTTAAAATACTTTTCAAAATATATCATCAACTTCATCTTATATCACATCATATGTAATACCTTGTGAATACCCATCAAAAACTTTGTTTGGATAAAATTTAAAATACTATTAGTGATTCTCTATAATTCAAACTTAGTCATCATTCATTCAACCATATAGTGTGACCCTAGAGTCCTTTTTAGTATTGAAAAAAATATAAATTCACTGAATACATAAATGTAAGCAAAGATTATACTCTAGTAAAATATCAATGTTACTCAATCTATAAATGGATCTAGTGTTATCTCCATTAAACACATGTATCTCTATACCTGTGACCACTAGTCATATCATATGAAAGCATTAATTTTCATATGATCTATTTTTTCAAGATATCTAATTATAATAGGAAACAAAGTAATTAAATCCAATATAGCCTCCTCATATATTCTCAATTTGTCGAGAATAGATCAACCAAATTGACGAATACAACACATGTCATGTGACACCCCCTATATCACTATTACATTTAATATGATTTAATTATGGGTTATTTTTGAAATTTTGAGAGTTTTTTAGGAGTTTTAGGTTTGAAAGTTTAAAAATGGGGAGATTTATAATGGTGGAATGGATAGTGCATGGTTAGTTAAAATCATGTAGTTAGGCCATGTAGAATAGGGGTTAAGCTTCTAGTATAGTGTGCATGGTTGGTACATGGTTTATCTAACCATGTGTCCAAATCATATATAAAACTTTGTAAATGGGGTGACCCTACAAGCTACCAAGGTTCATTAAAAATGAATTTTAAATTTTTCCCCTCTTTGATTTTAAGTGTTTTAGCCTCCCCTCCTCCCTCTTTTAATTCATCCAACCCTAAGGGGAGATCTTGGAACTTGTTGTCTTCTTCTTCCATGGTTTCAAGCTTCTCCTCTTGGATTTATATGAAATTTTGAAAGGTAATACCTTCTTTATTCTTCTACCTTTCTCTATTATTCTATTTACCTTATGTTTTCTTTTCTACCATAAACCCTGGTTGTTGTGTGAGATGATTTTAGGATTTTAGTTGATCTAACCTTAGTATTTTGGTTTTTTACGACTTGTAGAGTTCATCTTCTTCCTTAATTTTTCTTACACCATTTAAGGTGATGGGTTTTCTCTTGATCGAGGTATGTGTTTCTATAAAAAAATTATTTAATGAGTCATGAAATGGTTTGAATTTATAAATTCATTTCCTATAAAATTGTACCTAATTATGATTCCCATGATGAGTTTATGATAAAAAATCCTGAATTATAATCTTGGAATAAATGGTTTTTCTATGGATTTTAAGCATCTATTTTTAATTAAATGTTTATACATTCCAGTTGTTTGTGAAAATTCCTATGAGGCTCTTTTCAAATGGTTTTAATGATAAATAAATGGATTTGGAACTGTTTTGGTTTCTAATGGATGTAAACCATTTTTTAGGGTGTTGTTTTTAATTAAAGAGGTGTTTTTGTTTTTAAATTATTTATAAAATATGTTTTGTGGTTTATATTTTAATGGGTTATTATAACATGGTTTTACATTATTAATAGAAAGTATCATTTTGAAATTTTATAAAAAGGTTTCTATAGTGTATGTGTCGTGGTTTTTTTGTAGATTGGCCTTCTAAACTCATTTTTAAAGGCCTAATTGGCATCTTATTAAATATTTTTTATTGATTTTTGTGATACCCGCATTTGTTCCCTGTCATTTTATTCCTTTTATAGGATTTTTTCATTTATGGGATTAAATTAATTATATTAAATTGATATATTTAATACATGGATGATGTGAAGGGGATTGTTTCTTGTGAAGGTGTTTTAGGTGAGGGAGGTTTATTTATCAAGTTGTATTGATAACATGTATGATAATAATTTATTGATTGTTTTCTCACCTCCACTTTGGTTATGATATGGAAAACCAAGTATATAAGTAAGATATATTAATTTTTGAAACACTAGTTAGATTATGCATTGGCTAGTGTCCCGTATTTATTTGTTAGGCCTTGGCTTGGGGAGTGCCCTGATGAGACTAGTGAGAGTGACTGGAGTGGATTTTCTTTAGTAATACAACATAGGTCAACAGTTGGTTCCATTTAATTATTATTAATATCATCTCTCTATAGGACCTAGTGACTTCTCTTAATGATGATATTATCTTGGGTATTCACATTGCTTGTTTTATTTCATCCCTTTATTCTCTTTTGAGTATGTGGTGCTATTTATGTGATCATAATTCATTGTGTTTATGATTATTTTATATTATATTCCCTTATTGAGTTTATATTTTTATTCCTTCAAGGTTTCATTTAATTTATAAATTGTTTCCAAATATAGATTTAAAAGAATGGTTTTAAAATAAGAAGGAAAATATTTGTTTCATACACAGCATTTTGTGAAATGTTTTGAAATGAGTAAAAGACCTTTCTTTATCTTTTTAAAATCAAAAGTATTTATTTTTGGGTTTCAAAGTGCTTTTATTCACTAAGTGGAAAATCCACTTATTTTATATTAAAATAAGTGATGATTTATTTAAGGTTAAAATAATTATACTTGATTATATTTACATTTATGTGGAAAAACTAGTTTCTATAGTATTTAAAACTTGTATTTATGAAATGTTTTATAAAAGGAATTGTATAGATTCTTTGGTAAAATAATATTTGGCTTTTTTTTCACACCGTATATACACACAAATGTGAGTGTGTAGTCATCATGTCTTTATACAGGTTTCTAGGTTGTGATCTTAGATTAGATATTATTCTCTTAGTATATTTATGGATGAGTTTAGATATGGTGAGTATCCATGGGTTGAAAGGAGGTGATCTTGCAATAGGGTTTGGGTTTGGGTTTATTTTTTAATGATATGCATCATCCAACCCATACAACAGTTGTAGCTTTATCTTGGGTTTTCATTTTGGTTGACTCATGGTATGTAATTATGTTTCAGTATTATATTTTTAAAAGTGAGAGTGATCATTATTATTGGTTATATCTTAATTAGATGATGTGTCCCATTAGACCTCAACTATTTTGTTTGTTTATAACTGTTAATTTCATTTTCATGGTTGTCCAATGTATGGATTCACCATTCTTAATTCTCATTATATTTCACTTATTATTTATTTTTATTTGAGTGTGAAATATTTCCCATTATTTTATTCATTTTATACCCAGATACTAGTTGTTAGACCGTGGACATTAGGAATATGCTTCGAGCCATGTCTCGAGCAAACACAAGTGCCTAGTTCAAGGGTAAACTAGGTTAGTTCAAGAAAAAATAGTATCAAAGTGCCCTATTTTTATTTAGGTTCATCGTGGTAGTATGGAGATAAGAATTTCATAACTCTTGAGGTAGGTGTGTTGAGAGTATAGTTTTATCTTTATCATTTATAGCCTCAAGTTTCCATGGGTAGTCAGGATTTTAGTTTTAAATTTGAATTCCATTTTGATTATTTTGATAGTGTTTTAATCCCCCATTGAGTTTTATTAAATATTTTGGGGTTTTCATGAATTTTGAGGTGAAAAGGGAAGAAAACTCATAGTTTCACGATTAGATCGTATGGTCTAGAAAACCATGTTGAACTCATTCACATGGTTCTGAGTATTTCTCATAGGATATTTCAAAGTTTTTCCATGGTATTCCATACCATGTGGCCAAATTTTTTATTGTTCTATATCCCTTTAAGATTTATAATTTCACCTATTTTAAATTATTAATCAATTCAAATAATGTTTATTATTGATGTAAGGCTCTTAAGGGGGTATTGTGTTGAATTAATTTCATGACCTGTCCCAATGGGGCTAAATCCATGACTACCCCAAGCCCACCTCCAATAGGCCAGGGGCTGGAGAATAGTGATGAGTAGACATATCACACACATGGGAGGCCCTAGCCTAATTTACATAAACACATGCACACATCTCCAAGCTCATACAATACTGAAATGTAAAACAATTGATAACCATGCATGCATATATATAAAATCCCACCATAAGAGTATGATAAAAAAGTACTAGAAAATCACGGGCCAAATACAATCCCATCAAAAGAAACTAAAAACAATTCTAACCTATAAAGTAAAAGAGGAATGTTGTCAATGTAACCACCGAAATACACCTTGGTCTATCTGGATCACTAAGTTCTGTCTAGTCCTAGTCCCTCTAGGACTCCATCAAAAGTTCTATTATCTGTATAAGAGAAGACACATGCAGGAAAAGCCCATATCAGGTTGATTATAATAATACCCAGCAGGAAACCCCAAAATCACTAAGTATATAACATCAAGAATAACAATCAACTCATCACATATATATGTAAAAGGCATATATAACAAGAACATATAGATATGATCATAGTAGAAACATAGTCTCAAGGTAAGATCATAGCCATACTGATAGCCTAGGATTACTACTCAAAAGTTCCATATAACACTCATCCAGTAGAACACACTCTATGAGTCAGATAACACAAATGGAATTCATCTGAGATTTCATGATCATAAGGTCTCACCATAATAATTACATGTTGGAAGTCTAAAGAGATCGATAAACATATAGGAATCACTCCCAATTCCATGGGGCATAACAACAACCTAATCTAGATCAACCCGCTAGGTAGGGGATCAATTCCTGTGTAGTGTCGGTCATGATGATACCAAGAATCTCATGGAGGTAAATGATGATGATAAAGGATCTCACTCTAGGCCTCATGGATAGATTCCTATAACTCTATCTAAGAATAAAGTTCCTAAAAGGGTATCATTATCCTATTCATAGGATGTGACTCCATACTAAACCCCCAGGGAATATATCAAGGGGGTGTACCCTAATAAAACTTGTCCAAGATGAAGAGGACAAAGGCTCCAAGCCATCCTTGAAAGATTACACGACAAGTATTGGAAATAAACTATGTGTCCCTTTAGCACTGGGTTCTACCCATGTATCATGTTCCATGAATGTGTTCATGTATAATTACAAGGTGTTCCCAAGCCCATGTACTCCTATCCATGTCTATGTATGGTTAGTCATGTCTGTTTCTAGCTAGCCATGTCCATGTCTGTGTACCTTCCCTGGTAAACATCAATCCTCTAGGAAAGGGTCACATGGAATGTGACCAAGTCACATGGCATGTGATACTTACATTTTCACTAGAACCCTAGCACCTCATAGGGAGGGGGCCCCACATAGTGTGTAATTCCAGATTACATTCCATGTAACCCATGATTTTCTAGAATATCATATTTGGTTCACGAATCATTATCTACTCCTCCAGATTGTGATTAATCCATGAATCATGCTCGTAAGAAAGGAAAGCATCCACTCAATCCTATTTGTCGCTGCTCACCCGAATCCAGTCACCAAATCTCATGGTAAAACCTCTTTTGTCGAATATTTCAGTCACTACATGAAAAAACCTACATGAAGAACCTTGATTGGGTTCTAATCTATCATTGTATCTCAATATCATCATCAATAAAAACCTAGATCTTCATTATTAATCAATTTCACCAAGAAAATTTTGTTTAATGATTGATTATTGGGTACTCATAAAACCAAGATCCAAAGGAATTACCCATGATGAATGAAGAATGGTAAAAAAATGCACAAAACAAAAATGTGAGGAACAGACCGCATCAAATGTTTGTGTTGGCCTTGATTCATTTCCATTATAATGAAAAATGAATAGATATAACATAATAAACAAAGAAATCACCAATACCATATAATATATATCCCATGCCTGCAATATTCATGATCTGCAAATCAATTTGTTAGTTGATCAATTCACCGTAGTCATAGGAATAAAAAATGGGGATAAATCCAAATCAAATAGTGTCCTACCTTGAAATGGGTCAATCACTAATGAATAATGAATCTTCATTGTTTTCATTGGTGATATCCTTGAATTTCAATGGTTTAATGATCCTTGATCCCAATCTGATCTGATGTTGTCCACCAAGAATTCTCTCCACCAACACTCTCTATATGTTTGTAGGGTTATGGGGATAACCCTACAAATTGGACATAACAACATATTTATAAACCATTCTAGTTCATAAAAAATAAATTAAATAAAAATAATTTATTTATTTTATTCATTTAATAATCTTCCTATAAATGTGCTCAAATTGAATGTCTAATGTGCTTCAAGGTTAAGTTGAACCTATGGTAAAACTCACACTCTAAACACAATAGAGACCTCAAAATTAAAATTTGAATCTATGTTTAGATTTTATTCCACTTTTTAGGTGAACTATGAAATCATGATATTTAATATATTTTAAAAATTAATTTCGAGCTCACCTAGTCTTGGAATCTCACACTGTCTCAGTGCCAAGATCTGAAAATAATCCATATAATATTCTAAAGTAATACATGGAAAAAAATTAGAGTCATTATATTCTCCCCACCTTGGGGATTTACTTCTTATAAATCAAAATTAAAAGGTTATATAAAGAGATATGGGTATTGAGAACGCATCTAGGTCTCCCACTCCCAGGTGATCCCTTGAAAATTTATGTGCTTCCACCAGACACACACTAAAGGAATCACTCACCCATAAAGGATCATCTCCTACTGATCCTCAGTATCTACTAGGTAATCTGCAAAAGTATCTCCATCCTTGATGTCCAAATCACCCCAGTCAATAACATGTGATGGTTCATGCACATACCTCCTCATCTACGACACGTGGAAGACATCATGTACCCATTATAATTGTGGTGGTAGAGATAAGTGATAAAAAAACTCTCCAAATCTACACATTATCTAAAAAGGGATAATGAATCATGGAGATAACTTGTCACCCCTTCCAAATATTCACAACCCACATCTAGGTGAGACCCTCAGGAACACATGGTCTTCCTATTTGAAATCTAAAGGCCTCCATCATTAGTCCACATAAGACTTCTTAAGGATCTATATAGTCCTCATCCTCTTCTGGATGATCTGCACCTTCTCTTTTATGGATCGCACTAACTCTATGCTCATAAGTGTTGAAACTCCTAGGTCAGTCCAACATAGTGGTGACCTATAGGGTCGCCCGTACAAGGCCTCGAATAGTGTCATACCTATGGTGGAATGGTAGTTTTTGTTTTATGAAAACTACACTAAGGAAAGTTTATCCTCCCAAATAAAACCAAAGTCTAACATGAAATCTCATAGAATTACCTCCATTACTAGAATGGTCCACACAGTCTAGCCATCATTCTAGGGGTGAAACGCTATGTTCAAATGAAACCGAGTCCCAAAGGCCTCTTGTAATCCCTTCTATAACTAAGATGTGAAGTGAGCATCAGGATCCAAAATGATCATAAAGGTAACTCCATGGATTCATACTATATCCTTTATATATAGGCATCCTAAGATCACTACCAAACTTTTCTCTCTAATATCTAAGAAGTGGTTTGACATAGTGAGTCATTCTATGATCACCCATATGGAATTTTTTCCTATATACGTGTGTGGTAACCTCGTCATGAAGTCCATAGATATCTCATCCCACTTCCACTATGGTACCTCAAGGGGATGAGCTAAACCTGTTGGAACCTAGTGTTTTTCCTTTACTTGCAGATAAGTAAGGTATCAAGAGATAAAATTTGAAACTCCATTCTTCATACGTGGCTATTAAATCTGATGTAGGAGGTATTGGTACATATTATCCACACCTTTATTTACCACAAAGGTAGATTTATGAAACTCATTTAGAACCTAATCCCATAATTTAATTGGTTCTATCATCCATCCTCTAAAAAAATGACATGCTCCCCGCCTTTATAAAATACATCAGGAGCATGTCCAGTGGATATATGAGTACTTAGGGCTTCATGGTCAGTATTCCCAAGATGTGACTCCTTGACTAGCTATAAAAGTGGAGGGGTAAAAACAATTGATTGGAGGTAATCTACTCAATCCCTATCCACAAATGATAATTTTAATGAGTCAAAATGATATGATGCCTCACTCAGTAGCCATAAACAAGATCTCCTACTGAGAGAATCTGCTACCACGTTCCCCTTCCCAAGAGTATAAACAATATCAACATCATAATCTATGAGGAACTCTAACTATTTAATATATATCAAGTTAATATCCTTATGAGAGAAGATATACTTGATACTCTTATGGTAATAATAGATGTATTAAATTGCTCACCCATCATTTAGTTTCACCACATATTCAGTGTGAAGACTACCATTTCTAAATCAAGATAGTGGGTCATGTAGTTCTACTCATTTGATCAAAATTGTAATGAACCATTCGAAATCACTACCTATATTTGCATCAGAACACAACCAAGATTGGTCACTGATGCATTGAAGAACACTACATACTCTGCACCCTCCTCTGGAAATCTCAATATGTGAGTGCTTTTCAACCTCTGCCTCAACTCTTGGAAAGCATGTTGGAACCTCTCTGTCCACATGAAAGGCTTCCCCTTTTAGGTCAAAGCTTCCGAGGGAGATCATATCCTGGATAAATAAGGTAAAAATCTCTAAGATTATCCTACCAACCCAAGTAATCTTCACATCTCCATCATGCACTTGGGTGGATCCAGACTAACACTACCCCGACTTTCGCTGGTTCCACTGCTACACTATCTACTGAGATAAAATGTCCTAGAAAGTGTACCTCATGAATCTAGAACTATTACTTTGATATATTCTCATTAATTTATTGCCCTTGAAGTATTTCTATGACCATCCTCAAGTGTCTCATGTGCTCCTCCCTAGACACTGAGTACACTAGTATATCATTAATGAAGACTACCATAAACCATTCTAAGAAAGACTGAAAGATACAGTTAATGAGTCCCATGAATACTAATGGGGGTTTCATTACATCTAAGAGCATCACCAAGTACTCATAATTACTGTAGAGAAATCTAAATGTCATCTTCGGTATATCCTATCCTAATACTTTCATCTAGCGATACCCTGATCTAAGGTCAATCTTAGAGAATCATCGTTCCCATCTTAACTAATTAAAAAGTTCATAAATCCTAAATAGTGGATACTTATTCTTTATAGTCACCTGAAAACCTCAAGCTCCCATCCACCTTCTTGGAAAACACCACTAGGTCCACCCAGGGTGAAACATTGGTCCTGATAAATCCCTTCCTCTGTAAGTCTTCCAACTGCACCCTCAACTCACGAAGCTCTACTGGATCCATCTGATATGATAGTGTAGATATTAGGGTTTTAATAGGGTGTATATAAATTAATAAGTATATATCTTAGTGGTAATTTAAGACTATAATGTCCTCAAGAAATATATCTTATTATTCCACCACCACTATAGGAAACTGGAAACTCATAGCATTCACTACCCCAAAGGCCATGCTATCCAACTGGTGTGTAATCAGTTTCACCCTCCTACACATGATTCCATCCTGCTCTTCTTAGGTTTCTTTTTCATACAAAGAGGAAAAATTCATCCTATCACTATGGATAAATGGCATCCTCTACCTAAAATAGTCTATATGGGAATGAACTATAGATAAAAAGTCCATACCTAAAATAATTTCATAAGGTCTCATCGCTGCTACAAATAGATCAAAAAGAAGATCTCACCTCCAATATTCAGTTCACACCATTGGAAAAAGTGTGTGATCTCTAATTCACCTCTAATAGAAGACTCCAAGCATAAGGTTCAAGCCAATAGATCAACCAGAATCACTATGTCTCAAACTAGAGAAGTGTAAATAAAGAAATGACTTGCACGTGTGTCTATCAGTAATGAAGTTAAAATAGAAAAGACAAAAATCATACCTCGTATCATCCTTGGAGCCTCTGGGTCATAAGCCTAAACCACATGTAGCTTTAATCACCCCTAACCATCAGCTCACTGAGCCTTGAGGGGACCACTTGGTGATGGTGGTGGTAACACATCAAAATGTCTACCACCTCCAGTTTCTCTCCTAGTTCCTCTACCACAACTTTCATCCTATAGAATTTTTTTCTCCTGTTACTTCCTTTTCCTAGACAACCCATCCACTATCTCTATGCTAATCGCATAGTAGGTCAAATAATCCCACATAAGATGTACCATGTTGTCACAAGAGTATCACTAACTCTCTATCTCTAGGATAACTAAATCCATCATGTGATACCTAAACTGTATAACCTATGTCTTATGATCTCATCTTAAAATGTATCTCACATCCAGGTCCATGTATCTATCATTAGCTCCCTTCTACCAAAGTCTCATATTATGTGTTCCCACTTCCAACACCAACTATATACGTCTTCTCAACTAGGAAACTATTGACCACCAAAGAATGATCTATCACCCCAGTATAGGTAGTAATTCATATAGGTATTTCTCTAGATAGAATTTATTTGTGTAGTCCTTGCTCGAAGGTCTGATCCCAAAAGAACTGATCATGCACCATATTCATAAATTAATGAGAGAGGATGGAGAAACTAAATGAATACTCATCCATATTCATACTACCATGCAGAAGCTATAGAAGCTCTTGGATGCACACATCCCTCAACATAACTGAAGAAAACTCCTCTATAAAAAGGTTCCCAAACTCTGACCATGCAATAATCACTTCATTATACGACTGGGTCACTAAGCCCCATCATCTTCCTTTATAACCATAGAGAAGGATTACTTCCAGGACCACCATCTGGTTTGCAAGTGTCCTAGAAATATGGAAGAATCATGTCACTACCTCAAGCTAGTCCTTATCTACCTAAGGGTCGATCTCTCCTCAAAACCTGATGGGTCACTATCACTGAAACTCATGAACCACACTCATCCTATGAAACTCATCCAATGGTACTACTAGTACCATATACTACACGATAGGTGGTGGTAAGACTAGTGAACCACCTAGAGGTCACACCTCCTGAACAGGTCCCTATATCAAAGACTCGTCACTAAGGGGACTATCCTCATGATCCTGCTATTGAATTATAGCTAGAAAACATTATGGAGGCATCCAGTAAAGTGGAAAAGATATACCATGGTAAATGAGTATATATGGAGATCTAAATCAAGGACACGGAAAACACAACTCGTTATTATATTATGTGTGTACCAATTTTTTATATACAACCAATTTCTACATGTACTAAGTTGAAAGGCAGGTGATCAAAGTCCTGGAGTATAGATATGTCAGCCACTGCACCAACACTGGTGTCCCTGACCTAAAAACCAAACTTGAAACACTTAAAAACTATAAAACCCAAACCAATCTCAGAGACTCTAGTACTAAGTTAGGATTGAGTCCTCTGATACCATTCTATCACAACTTGTCCTAACGGGACCTAAGACATGACTACCCCAATCCTTCCTCTAATAGGCTAGGGACTCGTGACCAATGCTGAGTAGGCATATCACACACATGTAAAGCCTTAGCCTAATGTACATACACACACACACACATCTACAAGTCTATTCAATGCTGAAATGTAAAACAACTGATAACCATGCATGCATACATCTAAAATACCACCATTAGAGTACGACAATAAGTACTAAAAAGAAAAATTCCAAATACAAAATCACCAAAAGGAATTAAAAACAAGTCCAACCTATAAAATGTGAGTGATTATATCAATGTAACCACAAAAATACACCTATATATGTCTATATCACTAAACTCCACCTATTCCTGGTCCCTCTAGGACTCCTTCAAAAGTTTGGTCATCTGTATAAGACAAAACTTGTGTAGGAAAATACCATGTAGGGGTGAGTATAAAAATACCTATTAAGACACCCAAAAATCACTAATCATGTATCATCAAGGATAATATTAATCTCATCATAGGTATATGTCAATGACATATATAAAAATAACATCCATATATACACATAGTAGACACACAATCTCAAGGTAAGATCATAGCTGTATTTTCAGCCTAGGATTCCCGCTCAAAGGTTCCATATAATACTCTTTTGAGAGAACATGCTCCATGAGTTAGATAGAAGTGATGGAATCCATATGATATGTCATGATCATCAGTTATTTACATAATAAGTATATTCTAGAAGTCTGAAGAGATTGATATATAGATGGGTATTAGACCCAATTCTATGGGGTATACCAACAACCCAATCTCGATTAACCCGCTAAGTATGGGATTGACGCACGCGTAGTGTTGGTCATGATGATACCAAGAACCCCACATAGGTAAATAATAATGATGGAGGATATCACTCCATACCTCATGGAGGGATTCCCACAACTCTATCCAATACTAAAGTTCCTCAAAGGGGATCACTGTCTTATGCATAGGATGTGACTCTATACTAAACTCCCAGGGAATGGATCAAGGGAACGTTCCCTAAGGAAAATTATTTATGTTGAAGAAGAAAAGGGCTCCAAGAAATCCTTGAAGGAGTACACATTGTGTGATGGAATTACACGACAGGTCCCTTAGGCATCGATTTCTACCCATGTATCATGACATGTTACCGTTTTTGTGTCTGGGTACATGGCATGTTTGAGCCCATGTATAGTTGGTGGTGCCTATTTATGTGTCTTTGTTCCTTATTGAGTATAAGTAGAGCCACCAGGAAAGGGTCACATGGTGTGTGACTGAGTCACGTGGAATTTGATACTTATATCTATAACAAAACCCTATAGTTTCACATTGGTGTCTCACATGGCGTGTAATTACTATTACATGTCATGTTACCAATGATTTTCCAGAATTTGAGATCAATTTTATACTTTTTAGTCCACTCCTCTGTCCTTTAATTTGGCCATGAATTACACTAATAATTAAGAATCATGTTTATTCGAGACTCACCATCATTGTTATCTGGAATCCTGCCACCAAATCGTATGGGAAAACCCCTTATATCAAATCTCCCAATTAGCATATGCCACCCCCCCCCCACAAAGAACTCTAATTGGGTTATGATATATCATTATAGCTTGATCTAATAATAAATCTGAACCTAGATCTATGGTATCAATTTGTTTCGCCAAGAAATAGGTGTGAAATGATTGATTACTGGGTAATTGTTGAACCACCGACCAAAGGAAATTCCTACGAAGAATGAATAATGAGGGAAGAAATACACAAAACACAAACATGAGGAATGGACCTCATAAAATGTTCTTGTTATCCTTGATTAATTTCCATTATAATTAATAACAAATAGATATAACATAATTAAAAAATAAATCCCCAATTCCAAATAATATATATCCCATACCCACAATATGAATGATCCTCAAATCGATTCGTTAGTTGATTGATTCACGTTCATCTTAGGAATAAATGAATAAGGATAAATCAAAATAAAACAACATCATACCTTGAAATGGATTGATCATTGATGAAAAATAAATTTGTGTCATTATCATTGGTGAGATCCTTTAATTCTAATGGCACAACGATCCTTGATCTCGATCTGATCTGATGTTATTTGGAAACAATGTTTTCCTCTAAATATATCTCTTAATGTTCAAGGTTATGCAGCTAATCCTTAAAATTGTTCATAACATCATATTTATAGAACATTATAAGTCATGGTGAATAAATGAAATAAAATAAATAATTTATTTTATTCATTTAATAATATGTCGGAAACTGCGATCAACCCTAACGTCTGAGGAACTCCAAGGTTAAGTTGTTCTTAGAAAAAAAATCCATGCTCAGAACTCAATGTAGACCTCAGATTTCCAATCTGATCCTCTTTTTATAATTTATTCCCCTTTTGAGGATAACTTCATGCGTGTGATATTTAATATATTTAGTATATTTCAAAAATTAATTTTGGGCTTACTGTGCCTTATAATCTCACGTCGTCTCAGTACTTAGCTCCAAAAATAATCCATGTAATATTCTAAAGTAATGCGTTGAAAAAAATAGATTTTTTAAAATTAATGTCTTTATGTGAATTTTTTATTGATGTATCATATCATGAAGTTTGGTTTTGTGTTTTTAAAGCTAATGTTTTTGAAGAATATGAGTTTTAAGAGATTTTTTTTGTTTTAAAACCAGTATTGTGGTTGCGGTGAAAATAATTTTATATTCCTACTACATTTTCAAAGGTGTCTAGTTGTAAAATTTAAAAACCTAGAGGTGATTTGAAATGTTTTCAAATGGTGAAATGTTTTAAAGTGTGTGTGCCTTTGTAAAGTGAATTTTTGGAATCTTATTTAAATTTCAATGGTTTGAAGTAATAGATATTTTTATAGAATGCTTTTTTTTAGAAGATTTTTTATTTTGGGTTTGATCCCTTTGGTTTATATTAGAGTTATTTGATTTAATTTGTGAAGAATGAATTTATTGGGTTCATGTTTTGTGTTATTTTAAGTATGAATCCTAGAAAAATATAAATTAAAAATGTAATTTTCATCACTATAAGTGATTCCTCACATCACTTAGGAATGTATTTTCTAGTTCATGACTCGTTATAGACTCTTAATCAAGTAGTGGACCCAAAAACTTTTTCATTCTTGTACCATATCTCAAACTTATTAAACCATAATTTTCATTCTTTATATGAATATCAAGGTTTATTTGAAGTGATTTAGTGGTCAAATAGGATTTAGGAAATCTTTAATTCTATAGAAACTCGTGATGCTTCAAAGTTTAAAGAAATTGTGAGATTTATTATAAGACTGGTCCGTGTGTGGTGGAATATAGTGGCCTCTTATTAGTTATATGGGGACATGTCTTGGTAGTTATTCAAGATTATTTTCATTCAATGGAATTATCCCAAGGATGTGAAGGTAAGGAGAGCCATTGAATTCATGAGCCTCCATAAAGGTTAATGAATATTTAAGTATTATGTTGATAGTTTGTTAGAGTCTATATTCTTCTCTCCCAACATAGTCACCAATGAATCTATAATGACATGTTATAAGTAATTGATTGAAAAATTTGTTTCAATCAAACCTAATTAGATGAGGAAACTTGAGATTGGTGGTGCCTGGTTTCCATCTAGTGTAAGTTACTATATTCCCTATAGAGAAAAGTAGAAGCCATATGATCCCTAGTTTTAACAGAAGGTTGGTGAGGGCATGTATTCTTATTAACTTGATACTCCTTATGAGAACAAGAGGCATATTATGTGTTTTCATTTTTGACCCCCTGGTAATTTTAAACCCCCTTACTTGGAATCTCTATGGATATATCTTCATTGTGGTCATCTAGGAAATATTCAATGGTTTAATAAGTTGAATTATTCAAAGAATAATAATAATAATTCTCAGGTGAAAATCTAAATTAGGTTATTATATATTTTTCAGTTTATTCTTGATGATTTTAGATACAATTGAGCTTCTGGGTAATTGGTGCATTACTTGAGTATTTCCTTAATTGTTATTTTGGATTGGGGTTAATTATTATGGTTATACTTATTTCTTGCTGATTTATTATGTGTATTGAGGTGTATGTATAATTTTAACCTTTTGATGGAATTTGGATTTTGGTGAGTTGTCTTGGTTATGCATTAAAAACATATGTATATGATACATATGACATAATATGTTATACCCAACATTTCAGGCTGAGTGTATGTATGTTCCACCTCACATGTTATGTATATTCATCTATCACATATCCATGAGTTTAGTTGCATGCATCTCCCCACATGTTTTCATTAGTTATTATCCATTATGAATGGATAAAATGGATTTCATTCAATAAAGTAATTCAATGAATAAGTAAAATGGTAATAAACATATGTTGATATGTTGAATATGGATTATGTGTTTCACTAAATGAAATTCATTATTTATGGTAATATAAAGGGATAAGATCCATCATGTTGGGTATAACCGATTATATGCAAGTCTCCTGATACTCTCTTCCTCATGAAACACATTTTATCACTAAGTGAAAGTTCCATCACCCCTTATGTGTTTAGAGATTCTCAAGAAAAAACTTGGGATAATTTTTTAGGCTTAATCCCATCCAATTAAGAAAGTTTTCATATGTTGATCCAGTGATCGACATCAAGAGTACTCTGTCAAAGATTGAAGATGGGTCTCAATGTTATCCAGGTATGAACATTTATATTATTTATTTATATTACATTTTGATATCATCATGGATAGATTGTTCATTATATGGGTTTTCTTGTGCTATTAATTAATCATATGATTATCCCTTAAAACCCATCAATGTTATCAAATCATTTTTCCTCATCGAATCAACAGGTCTCTTTCACTGTTAAATGAAGAACATGTTTTATGAAATCGTAACTAATTTTTTTCCCTCACAGCATTACATTATATGATAATGTAATTTTTAGGGAACCACTCAATGTTATCGTAAATAGTTAATGTAATGTAGAGTAGTAAGTTCAGATTACATTAAGATGTTAATGTAGTCTGCATTGCTGCTGTGGGAAAATAGAGTATCAAAGTTTTAGGTTATTTATAAATTTTTTATAAATAATGGAATCAGAAATTTTGGAATATTTAAGAATTTATAAAAAAAATTAGAAATTAATTAACTATAAAATGTTTATGAATTAATGTTTTAATGTTTTTGAAACAATTATTATAAATATTCTATTAATATTAAAGAGTTAATATAAATAATATCATTTTAAAATTTATATGGTTTATAAAATGCTTATAAATCATGGTAAAAGGTATTTTACTTTTTATAAAATTATATGTAATGCCTTGTAATCTTGAAATGATGTGTTTATATCCAAGATAATAGAATATCCATAATTTTTAGCTTAAATATAAAATTTTTATAGTAATATGTTATTTATGAATAGTTTATAAAAGTTTATCTCATGTTTAAAATTATGAAATATTCATTTATTTATAAGTTATTACATCATTTATTTGTTTATATATATTTTATATATGATGTGAATAAATTTTAGTATTTATTTATGTGATAAATTTCTTTTAGAAGACAGATCCTTGCATTACATATTAGGTGAAACTCCATAAAATGTAGTTTTTCATCTACCTAAACCTCAATTTTTTTAGATTTTTAAGTTTAAGAATAATTTTTGGATATATTTTTTATATATTAGTTATTGAATATATCTTGAATTAATTTCTCACTTGAGTAAAGTCTCCCTGGGGAGAGGGGCTTGGATTCGGACTACCCACCTATCTGGAGGCTTATGCCTTATTCAAACAAGTTGAGGGGTTGGCTATATGTTGCTTTGGGATTACTCATGTGAATATTTTCAACCTCATATATCTATATTCATTTACATGAAATGTTTTTCCACCTTTTGTATGAGATTAATTTGGATATATATGAATATTCTTAACTTTTATGATTGGGTTAATAACACAAACTTGTGGGTTGTGTAAGAGGTTACATATTAATGTAGTGTGAACACATTAATTTTGTGTATGGAATAAGGATTCAAGAACTAAATAAAGAGAAGCACTCATGAAAAAAGGAATAAAACATGAGAGGATGAATATTTCATGTGATGAAATAGTTATGAATTTAATATAAATTAGGTGTATATTGAATTTCTCATACTTTAAAAAACTCTCAAATATTAAGTATGAGATTCATTCCAAACTGGCACTTATCAAGACCTCAATCATCAAATATGGTAGGTTATTCTATATCTAGGTTCCATGGATTATCTTTTGTAATGAAATCATGTAATAGGTGACCTATATTATCCAATGGGTAGTTCATGTCATAGTAGGGTTCCCCTAGATTGTCATGTGTTATCTTATTGTTGACATTTTCTATGGGTTACACTAGTCATAAGACCCTAATTGGATTAGGTTATTGGATGAATAGAGTTGAGCATTATTAATATTATAGATATAGACTAATATTGTTTTCTCAATTATCCAGGAATCGCAATGGTTATGATTGGGATGATTCTTTGCTTAAATAGCTAAGTGGTGAGAGAAATGTCATAACAAACTCATTGTTAATGAAATATAGATCTTGGATCATTAAATGGATATGATATACAAGGTCATAATTTTTAGCGGTAAAATCATTAAATGTTATTGATAAAAAGATATAAAACATGATAATCACCCAC
The DNA here is from genome assembly GCA_963277665.1 of Viscum album. NCBI lineage: Eukaryota > Viridiplantae > Streptophyta > Magnoliopsida > Santalales > Viscaceae > Viscum > Viscum album. Next base: position 1,444,537,594 of record OY728160.1, on the reverse strand, counting down.
TGATGTGTATTTGTTATAGATTATGGCTTACTTCATGATAATAATATGGAGATCACTTATAGGTATGTCCTATAAAATAGTTAGAGATTGGTAGCTATGGTTGAAAAGAGTTCTCAAAGATTTTCATTTTGAGCACTTGAATGTGAATGTTATAGAGATCAATTTCACAAATCTAACTCATGGGTATTAGATACCAGGTGTTAATCACACATTTGTACTGAAAAACACAAACATAGAGATATAATGGAATTAAAAATGGGTGAATTAGATCTTCATGTTGGCATTGTATCAAGAGTTTCTACATTATAGGTTCACATATATGATTTGAATTTACCATGTGGATTAATCTTATAATTGTAAAATTGATATTATGTTCCCACCATAAATAGAAATTTGATTTATGTATCTTGTTTGGAAAAGATAAAATTTTAATTAACTATTAAGAATCAGAGTTGATCTATATATAATAATGAAATGTTTTATGGTATTTTGGAATATGATAAATATATTATATATTCTAGACATGGATAATCATACTTTTAACATTCAAAATAAGAATGCCCGAGTTAATTTTAATCCCACCTACCTTTAACATTATCACCTCGGACATATGAACTAGAAACACATTCAAAGACTCCATAAATATTGATTATTGAAATAATTTAATTAGGAATCATTTGATACATGTGAATATTTTTTATTAGAAAAAATGACCAAGGAACCATTTTTGGAAAAAAAGAGAAAGGGTTAGAGGATTATTAGATCTCATACATAGTGATGTATGTAAACCAATTAACACACAATAAAGTGGTGTTTTTAGGTATTTTATTTCATTTACTAATGAATTTATTTGGTATGGTTCGGTATTTTTGATGAGACACAAGTATGAGGATTTTTAAAAGTTTAAAGAGTTTCAAAAATTATGAATAAAATCAACTATGAAAAATTATTAAGATTCTCCTATTAGATCGGAGTGGTGAATAATTGATCTATGAATTCATAGATCATCTGAGATATTGTGGAATTTATTGATGAAACTTTGTGTAAATTATATTTATTATCAAAGAATGTCAATATATTGATGAAGAATAAGTTGCTTGGATGTTAAATGAAGATAGTGCTGGTGAATTATTGATTATGAATGATGATGAATCCAAGATCATTAAAGAAGAGATCCCAAGAATTGTGTCACATTATAATAAGTGAATTGATATTGGAAGACACATATTGAAAGTGGTATTTTAATTAGGTTATTATATTTTATATAGAAAGAAGGAAGCTCTTTCATTTGGATAATTTGTGAAGGAAAAAGAATTTAAAGTACTTGTTATGATTATTCAGACTCAAGGACTTGTGTTGATAGATGAAGAAGCATCATCTACAACATTTTTAAGAAGTATTGAAATGGTTGAGAAGTCTTAGAAGCAAACTAAAGAGTAGTTGTGTCTGTTTTAGTGAAGACTAGAATTCCCCAGATTTATATAAGAGACTTTCAACATGTATGAAAATCCACATAGATAATTCTATAGAATAGCTAAAATTCCAATGATGTAGTAAAATAAACATAGATTAATGTTTTTACATACTAGGAAAGTACTCTAGGATCCAAAATTATATAAGATCAATTCCAATGAATCTTGGTACACCGATATTTAAAGAATTATATATCATGATATTGGTCATCATGGTCCATGTAAAATGAGATATATTTTATGTTTGAAATAAGGAAGAAGGAAGAATAGATAAGAAGATAAAGTTTGAGAACCTGATTAAAGGAGTGTAGATTCACATATGTGAATATGCATTTGTATCTCACGTAGGAAAATTCATATACCTAAATGAGTAGTTATGTATGCATGTATTCTATGGAATAAAATTTCTACATATGTGAGTTTAAATACATGATTAGCCACATAATATAATGGGTCACTGATAGAGGTGAACTGCATATCGAAATTGGAATGTGCATGTAAAGCATGATGTATATAGTTGAATCTCAATGTAAAGGCTTGTTCAGTGGATCACTGCATATCTAAATCCATGTAGACAAAATTCATATAAGGTATTTTTGAATATTCACATATGGTACATGAAAATATAAATCTATGTAAAGGTAAAGATGAATTATAGATTCATGAATCAGATGATTCTAGGAAAAATGTAAAATCTCAAAAGATCCATGTCGTGAAGTTTTGTACCGCGACATGAGATGATTTAGTTTGTTTACTTGAGAATTCCACACCATATAGGAGTGATATGTTTCATGAAGAGAAGATCAATAATAATTATTGTTCATACATGTATATTTATATGAAATATTTAATTCATGATTATTATTGAAATAAGGGGATACAGTTTTGATGGTATTTATGAGGAAGAGTGGCAAGATTAACAAAGGAAGAAGAACTTGCATATTTATCTTTGAAACAAATAGAGATTCTAAAATATAATCATATTCATGAATTCATAAATGTATTTATATGTTAATTTAATACATGAAATTATATTGAAGATATGAATAAGGAGAATTTGTGAAATAATAAAGAAGAGAGTGCGATTTGTGCGCTATAGATGAAGAAATTATGTTTTTAACTACTACATATATACAGATTTCTTGGATGGTAATAAGAATTAATGCTCTGATAATTCCATTTTTTTATGAATTTGTATATTCCATAACTATATGTTTTAATGAGTAGTTATGAAGGAGAAGAAATGGGAATTTAGATATTTTTCTCAAAGATAGTTATGGATGATAATTCTAGTGATTTCATTTCAAAATATTCATGCGGTATTAAGTGAGTATTGAAATAAAGAAGAAATAGATAACATGGATTAATTCACACTTATGTATTTATTATTATATGTATATATAATTTCAAGTCAAATAAGTTTCATGGTGTAGTTCAACACAATTTTTTTTCTAAGAAAATAATTCTTTGCGCCAAGAAAGAGAATGGACCCAGCACAATTCTTATCTAAAGAACTAGTGTGCGTCAAAGATAGTGGATAAAATATAACATATAGTGGAGTCTATATCATGTTAAAGGAGAAGTGAAGAATAGGTAATAAGAAGAATAAGAATATTATTTGGATGAATTGGCCATGAAGTTCATAGAAGAATAAGGTATTGTACAGTCTGGTATTTGTATGGGAAGAAGTGAAAAGAATAAGAGATCCACTAAAACATTACTATGAACAAGAAGATAATAATAAGTTGTTGTGTGTAGTGTTTCACATAAAAAATGAATAAGTGAATTACTATTATGTAAGGGAAGAATATGAGTAAAGAAGTAGTATATTAACAACATGGAAGAGTTCTAGATTGGTGTTAGAATTTCCTGTTGTTACCCCTGAAATATATTGTAAAGATTTGGGATATAATTGAGTTTGTATTATACTAAAAAAGTGTGTATATTTAACACTTTAAACAATCATGAGACTATAGTTTAATTCTCATAGGTTGATTCCAGTGAATTGTGTGACCGTGGAGGAATCCAGTTCACACCAAGGGTTAGCCTTCTCACATTGAGAGGTGAACATTGTATATAATTTTGTTCTTTGTGTGTGTTTGTGTGTATTTGGTTGTGCTGTAAGAAAAAATTAAGAATAAAATAGAGAATAAGATCATCACTCACCTAAAAGTTTCAAGAGGTAAAAGAAAATAGGATAAAAATAAAAGGGTATAAAAGGCTTAAAACTCACCAATACTGATTCACCCCCACACTCCTTGATGTTTTTTATATCCCAACTAATCCTCTAAAATGGAATTAGATCCCAGTTCACCTCTAATGGTATTATTTTATTTTAAATTTTTTCCCTTTTAAATATTTAAATTTTCTTTCCTATTTTATAATAAAGTGATGATTTAAAGAAGAATTATCTATTTCATATCCTAATTTTATTTATATCAAGACTATGATGAATAAGATAAAGAAAGAGAATAAGATATTTAGGAAGATATATCTATTTCCAAGAGATTAATAGGTTTCAAGTTCCCTAATAAAGTAATACATATCTATCTTGGAGAGAGAAGAAAATGTGGTTTATTTTACCACCAATGTGTTGGATAGATCTTCCACCTCAATAAAACCAAGGAAGTCAAATGATCTTGTGGTATGTGAAAAATATTGTTCAAATTTTCCAAAAAAATAATTAAGTGTAAATGATTATATATTTTTGAAACATCCTGATATTTTTTTTAAAGTAAATACTATCTTTGATAGTGTACAGGATACATAACACTGAGTCTAAACGAACTACAAAATCTTATTATTTAAATGTGAGCATTATCACCTAGCTATTAAATTAGCAGGAATGAATATAACTTATGATATTATGAAATATATAATGGTCATACTCATTGATAAATTATTATTTAATTATTTTTAAATAATCGCTCAAATTTTTAGTAAAGTCATTTTATTCTTCAAAATTAAATTTTCCTCAAAAAATGGTTTTTCTTGAATTTTATGAGTGAATATTAAAATTAATTTTTGGAATGTTTATAAAATGAATTTCAAAAAATTAAATTCATTTTTTAAATATAATTATAATGATTTAATTTTGGTGAAATTATGGTATTTTTTGAAAAATATTGGGTTTTCAGTGAATAGTGAAAATGCTAATTTTTTTAAAAAAAATATCATTTATTTTCAATAAATTAAATTTTTTAAAAGTAGCATTATATTTTGAATTTGATTTAAAATAACATAATTAATATTTAGTTATATTTCATTATATTAAATTATTTTTAATCAACTTTATATTGAATTTTAGAATAAGTTTATTTTTTTGGTTAAAATGGGATTTTCTGAAAACAGTTTTAAAGTACATAATGTTTATCCTTTTTAATTAATTAAAATGATCCCTAATAGTGAATGTTTTAAATTAAATGTATATATTATATATCATTAAATATTAATTTAGTTTCATACAATTATTTTTATTAATCATAGAGTTAATATAAAATCATTTTTTTCTTGAAAAATATACTACTTGAAAACCTGATTTTTCATCGCGTCTGTGGGTTTTATTTTAAAATTAATTTTTATAATTCTATGAATTTAATTTGGTAAAATGGATTTAATATTTGGAAAAAAATATCAAATTAGTTAAAAATCTCATTTTCATTTTTAGATATAAAAAAAAGTTACCTTGGTAAGAAAATGATTTACTATAGTAGTGGTAAAATAATGAAAGGCATTAAAGTTAAAAGGTAAAATCTTAAATATCTAAAAACTAAAAACTTAAATGGGTGCTTTATGTTTTTATTTAAATTATCCATAATTTAAAACATAAATTATCAATCTAATTATTTGGAATTAGTTCCACCCAAATGTGTTTGGTTTTAAATATAAAATAATCATTATTTAATCACTTAAAACCACCCCTCCTCAAGTATAAATACAAATAATCACCACCCACTTTCTCCTCTCAAGCCTTAAATCTCTATAAATATCTTATAAATCATATCCTTCCAATTATACCCACATCTAAGTGTTTTATGTCTCACCAAAATCCCAATTCCAATATCCTTAAGGGTTCCTTCAAGGAGGTGGTATTCAAGAGGAGGTTTGAACACATTTGAAGGAAGTCGAACCTCAGGTAAGGGATTTCCTAACTCAATTTAAATTCAATCGATTAAAATTATACTTCATTGATTATTCCATTCTAATATTATGTGTGAGATTAATTTTGATTATCTTATGTTTTATTTAAACTTGTTTATGTGGATTTACAACTGATACACATAATCATTTCATTTGATTAATGCTCACTTAAATGATGTTATATTTATAAGGGGCTTTATTTTAAAATTTATCTTTTTAAAATTTCCCTTAAAGATCACTTTTTCTTACATGTCCATGTTTTATACATTTTTTCCAAAAAAATTTGTACTACTATCATATGATTTTGTAAAGTAATTTCTACTCATGTTTTAATTTTTACAAAATGGTTTGAAAGGATTATTTTTATCATTTTCTAAACAAGGTTATTTGTGACTTTTCCAAAAAAAAAGTAGGAATGTTTTTTAACTTATATGGAATGAGAATATTTTCTTACCTTCATAATTCCTTAATTATTTGAAGCTTCCTTTTCAAATTTACATGGTTATTTTCAAATAAAATGTTTTCCTTTTTAAGTGAATTTTTTTTTCCAAAAATATGTGATTTATAAATTAAAGGGATATTTTCCTTAAGAATATTTTTTATGTAATTAAAGTATTCATGTTTTATTATTATTATAGGGTTCTTGGTAATTTTTTATGATGACAGTTAGTTATGTTATAAATCAATTATGGGTGTTTTTGTGATAAATAAATAATGTTTGGTTCTATTATAAACCAAAAATGGGTGGTTATGTTACAACCTCTGATGTACACTATAACAAAATCATTGTTTATTAGCGGGTTTTTAGTGGTGGTTTAGTAAACCACCTCTAAAAATAATAATTTCAAATAGGTTTTTTAAAAATTACTGCTAAATATTATATTTTTATTAAAAAATATATATATACTTATCATCGTGCCCCATCCTTCTCACCCAAGATATCACACCCCCAGAACCCCAATCCCTAACATCATCATAGTTCCCCCATCACTGGTGATCAGGTATCTTCTACTCCCTCTGAGTTCGATCCCTCGATGGCACTATGGTCACAACCCCATAACTGGTCACCCCCTCCCTTTCCCTTGCCCGATCCATCTCTCAAGCTCAATCCCTCTCCCTCCCCTGATATGTTACCTTCACTCGAGCCCACGTCAGAGTTGTGGTCAACCTTGATCCACCTGATCTCTATCCCTACTGTTAATCCCTCCCTTATTGGTATTTTTTCGAATCCCTCCTTACCTTTCCCCTTATATCAATTTTTATTACTCCTACCAACTCCTAGGAATATCTAATTATGTTGATTTTGGTTGTCTTGGTAAATGAGGTTGATTATTGGATTGATTTACAGTCGCTTACTTGTATACATAACTTGCGTCTCAAAGTATAAGGGTAATATTCATGTTTCAGTTTCGTATAATTATTGATGTATATTAATTATAAGAAAAATTTTATATAAGGTGTTTCCCAGAATTAATTCATTATAGTTATCTATTTATAGATTTTATGGGCTACAAAAAAATTTTGAGTTGTATATATTTCATTTATTTCTTTTTTAAAATGACTGGATTTTTTAAAGGTTATAGGTTTTATAAAGTTCTCATATAGAGTGGTTTTCTAAAACTAATGGGGTATTTTTAAATGAGTATAGGCTTATATTTGGGTGATTTTTATAACTAGTTGGAAAATAAATATTTTGTGTGTGTTCCATTAGATGTGTTCATTCTTTTTATTTTATTGTAATACTTCATATTATATCTTTTTATAGAGATTTATTATAATTATTTCTATAATTTTGATGTTTTAAATTGAATAAAACTCAATTGACTTATTGATTTTTTTCTTTCTTATTTACATTTAATGCTTATAAGGGATTTCATGGGTGTTTATCATTGGCTTATATTAGGTAGACCATATATTTATGCTTCTAATACAATGTTTTCCATGAATTTTTTTTGGGGAGACTACTACTTTGAGCCTTAAATTATTTATTTAAATATTTCATAGCATATAAACTAATGTTCTGAATAATTTTTTCAGTAGTTTATTAATTGAGTAGTTTTAAATACATGTTTTTTGATTATAGTATCCATATAAAATCATAAGTAATATTAACCACATTTTAATGTAAATTATTTTTTTATACATCATGGAAAGGAGAATTAAATTTATGGATTGACATTGGTATTTTTAAATCACTGTTGCTTTTATTTGATTAATATTACTTGAGAATGGAAATTTTTTAAAATGTATTTTTACCAAACTAAAAATTTTGGTTTATTGTGAATTATTTAGAAATATATATTGTTTTAAATTGGTCATGTGCAAAATGTTTGAAAGGGGATTGGGCTAAACCTATACATCCTTATTTGGGTATAGTAGAATCTTTTTGTTATCCTATGTTGGTCTGATTCCGGATTATTTGGTTAAGAGTTGTTTTTATATATGATGTAGAAACTCTCACACTTATCTTTCATTATTAATTCAATTCATATTTTATATATTTACCAATATAAATTATAATTATATAAACATAATATAAATGATATAATGTATTTAAAAAATTAATATAAAAAATAAATAGTATGTATATCTTATTTATCTCACGGTTAAACATGTCCATTCATGTAATTGATTACCACCTAAAGAGATTATAATTATTATTTAATTATCACATGCCAAGTGGTTGTTAAAATTCATGGTGTCTTTTCTAATGGTAACTAATTATTAAAAGGGGTGTTTGACACTAGTTTTGTCTTAAAAATCTCTGTCTGTTGTTTTAGAGGCATGTTTTATGAATTGATGGTAGTTGGAATTTAATATTTTTTAAAATTTCTTGACACCATAAGTCTCATGGGGGATTTAAATGTTTAAAAAATTTGAAAGTTTGGTCTTGAAAATGGGTGCTTAACAACTATTGACTTCCTTTAAAGAGGGGTCTTTTTCATTTAAAAGTGATTTTATAGAAAAATATAGATTTATAAATTTGTTTTCAATGTTTTGTTTGATAAATTATTTTCAAAGAACATTTGAAGTGTATTTTTTAAATGGTTTGAAAATGTATTGGCTTCTAAATCCCTTTATGAAATCCTTATTGACACTTTAAGAAAAATGTTTTTATAAATTTGTTAGACCCTCTTGAGCCTTGTGTGACTATAGTTTCTTCCAAGGAGACTTGTGCTCCTATGAAGGGATTATTTTTGTTAATTAATCTTTGTGTGTTTCTTAATGATTGTATGATTTTTATCTTCTATTTTAAAAAATATTATCCATGATTGATTTCCTTTTTTTACTTTTACTTTTTTAATACTTATATGAATCTTCTTATACCTACCTGGGTTGTGTTTTTTTCACTTCAATTTATCACATTTCCTAATTAGTAATAATTATGTGTTTAAATTTTTTTAATAAAGTGTAGTCACATTTTGATATATATGGATAAAATATGGATCACATTACCGAAGAACACACCTCAGTGTACTAATGGTTTGGAAGATTTTTTAGATTTTTCAATTTCCAATTGATCCATTGCTAGGAGAATAATATTTCCATGTCCCAAATGTAAATTTAGAATATGTTTGAAGAGAGATGAAGCTTATGACCACTTGATATTGAATTAGTTCCCTACTCAATATTTTTTTGGATTTAGCATAGATAATTGAATGTTACAGAAAGTTTGATCATTAATGTCAATTGATATAATGAGATCCAAACTTTGATGATAATGGAAAATGAAATGGAAAACCTTATAAATGATTTATCCGATGTTGCAAGATAAAAAAATCAACATCAAAACATATCAGAACAACAAGTTGGGGGTGTTACAAATAACAACTTAAAAAGTGATGTTTTGGGGAGTATAGGACAACTAGATCAAGATTTTAACATATCATTGGATCCTCCTCTTGATTTTTTGGAGACTAATGTAAGATAGGTATTCACTGAGTAGAAAAATGTGTTTCATGGTTTTTTTGATGATGGAAATCAAGATTTGTATGGTGTATGTTTGAAATATTCAAAACATTATTTTTTTTATGAAGTTGTATCATATCAAATTCCTATGTGTAATTAAAAATAGGGCAATGTCCATAATATTGTAATTGTTGTGTGATGCATTTTTTGAATCTAAGATCCCTGAGTCTTTTTATGATATGAAAAAAAAATTAACAAGATTGGTCTGAATTATACAAAAATACATGTTTTTCCCAATGATTTTATGCTTTATTGGGGAGAGGATTCAAGAAGACACTATTGAAAAAAAAATTATTCTAGATGGAAGTTAATGGTGGATATTGTAATTCCAAATATGCATACTACTATAAAGAAGAAAAGGAACACACCTACAAAGGTTTTGTGTTACTTTCCTTTAAAGCCTCAATTGCAAAGATTATTCATGTCATCGAAAACCACTAATCACATGAAGTGGAATTCTATAGATAATAATAATGATTGGTTAATGAGACATCCAAGATATTCACAATCGTGGAAGACATTTGATTCATTACATCCATATTTATTATATAATCCTAGGAATGTGCTATTGGGATTGGATGTTGATGGATTCAACCCATTTGGGACTTTGAGAACCAGTTATAGCATTTGGAAAGTTGTTCTAATCCCTTAAAATATTCCTCTATGTATGTGTATAAAAAATGTCTTTTATCATTTTGATGATTATTCCTGGAAAAAAATTCATGTAAATGATATTTATATATACTTTCATCCTCTAATTGAATGATTATAGAAGTTATGGAGCAACGGTGTTGATACATATGATTCATCTTCTAGAAAAATGGTCAAAATGCAAGCTTTTATAATATGGACCATTAGTGACTTCCCTGGACTTAGAAATTTAGCTAGTTGGAATACTTACACAAGTTTTTTTGTCCTATTTTTTACTTTGATTTTGAGCCCAAATGACTACCTCACGGTAAAAAATGGTGCTTCTTGTGTCATCAAATATTTCTCGATCCATATCATAGATTTTAGTTGAACAAGTCAAAATTAAATGTTCTATTGATTGTAGACCACCTCCAAAGTTGCTGACAGGTTCTAAAATATTTGCACAACTTGGAAATATTGAAACATAATTTGGGAAGGTTCATCATTTTAATGATAGTGGGAAACGATTTCAAAGTTCATCGTAAAGTGAAATAAGAATGCAATAATGGAATAAAAGAGTATATTCTTAAAACTTCCATATTGGGAATTTAATTTGTTGCGGTATAATCTTGATGTTATTCAAATTGAGAAGAATTTTTATGAAAATTTTATTTTCACATTACTTAATGAGCATGTAAAATCAAAGGACCATCTCAATGCTCAGAAGGACTTACAAAAAAATAACATAAATCATGATCTCTATTCGTATGAGAATAGAAATTATGCTCCATAAATTTTTTTAATGAAAAATAGGGATAAATATACATTCCTTAAAATTCTAAAACATGTGAAGGTGTCTGATGGGTATTCAAGTAACATCTCAAGGCGTGTTGAATTAAATCATTGTAGGTTACATGGATTGAAAAGTCATGACTCATATATTTTGTTACACTAGTTACTAACATTGACATTTCATACATTATTAATTGAAAAGGTTACTATTGTTGTACCCCAATTTTTTACATTCTTTGGAAAAATATGTGAGAAAACTCTACAACCATTTGAGATTGAAAACATTTAGGAGATATTTTTATTGACACCTTGTGCAAAGGAGATGATCTTCTCTCTATCATTTTTTACTATTATGGTTCATTTAACTGTGAATTTGGTCAAGGAAGAAAAATTAGGAGGCCCCGTACATTATTGATGGATGTATCTAATTGAGAGGTAATTTATTTATATATTTTTCATCTTAATTAAGAAATTTTGGCAACTTCATTAAATATAAAATTATGTTTTATTTATTTTATTTCACAAATATCTTGGGAATTTGAAATCATATGTGAAAAATAAATCTCAAACTGAAGGCTCTATTTCTAAAGGATATTTGGAAGAGGATTGCCTTACCTTTTTTTCTAGATACTTAGATGATATTGAGACAATATTTAATCGAGTTTGACTTGTTGATGACACGTCGACTGAATCTCAACTACATGGGAAATCAAAAATATTTCCTGTTATTGGATGATCAGTTGGGAGGAGCTCAAATGTTACACTAACATAGATGGAATTATTAAAGGAACGTAGATATGTGCTAATGAATAGTGAAATTTTAGATCCATTTATTGAATCTCTTAGGATACAAACAAAGATATGAATGATAATTTGAACATGAAATGATAAAGATATAATAAAAGTTGTTAATAAATATCTTATATAATGGTTTATAAACTGTGTAAATTCATAAATATTGAAATAAATATATATATTTGTTTAACACATATATTTTTTAAATATAATAATTTATATTACTTTTTTTAGATCATGAATATTGATACTCAAGTTTAGTTATCAAAATATTTGAAGTTTCTGGCTAGAGGCCCTCTAAAACTCTAGAAAGGTCAATGTTTACAATGTTAATGTCTTTAAATTTCATACAGTTGATCAGGAAGAGGGTCTGAAAACACAGAATAGTGGTATATTTATATTTTCTAAAGTGGGATACTATGGAAAGTTGACTGATATTATCTAATTAAACTACCACTGGAATTTTTCATTTGTTTTATTCAAATAAAAGTGGGTTTATATTATTAGGGGTGTTAAAATAGATTCCTTGTAATTTACTTCTGTGAACTTCTCTCACTTTATGGATGTTGGTGACCATGAATTAAATGATCTTTATGTCTTATCATCGCAATTGAAAATGTTATATTATGTGTAATATGTCATGGATGAAGGGTGTAGTGTGGTTTTTGATGTAAAACAAAGAGACTTGTATGATATGGGTGATAAAGTGGAAGATTTGACCTCTAACATTGAATCCCATAAACAATAAGAATGAAACTTATTTTTCTATAATGATATTGAAAATATTAGTCTTTCAAGGGTGGATGAAGTAGATAAAGTAATGATGGAGCAGGAAAATTACATGATTGAAGGAAAAAATGGGTGTATTTGAAGTCATCCATTCATTTATCAACCACTTATGTTATATGCGCAGTCATTCCTTATCATAGATTTGTATATATATTTTGTCGGTATTATGTATTTGTTATCATTTATATTTTTTTGCATTAATGTTTTGAAATATACTTTATGAAGTTAATTTTATTTGGTTAAATGATAGGAATTCTATGTAAGAAGCATTTTACTGATCCTAGTAGACTCTCAATCGACATTCCCTCAGCCACACCGACAGATGATGATCCATCGATCTCCCTACCTAAAACATCTGAGACACCCTCCATCTTCCCCCATACACCATATCTCACATCATCAATTCCATTAACTTATGTAACACCCTTCATCGGCATCTCATTAATAGATAAGATAGCACCTCCCCATTCAGTAGGTTCAGTAGCAAGGGAGTAGGTTGTCACTCCTGTTTCTTGATAGGGATATTAGAGGGTGACAATTGTAGGTACCAATTTTAATGTGAATAAAGTTATTGCACTTTTTTTATACTACTAACTATTTTTTCATGAAATATGGAAACAATGCTACTATAGAGAGAATTATTAACAATTCATATGTCTGTAATTTGAACGGACTGAAGATAGTTATCCCATTTGACTACTATGGGATCTCTATGGATGATGCCATATGATTATTTGGATAGAGGGAGTTTTCTTCATGAAAAAGCACAATTCAGGAATATGTGGATCATATACAGATTAAATATGCAAAGTTCACTCTTTACAAAAAGCATTGGTTAAATTATATCATAAGATGACTAGATCTATCCCCAATGATACTAAATCAATGGCTAGTAGTGAGTAGGTAAATCAAACAACTTCAAAATCATTTAGTACACAAACTTTTATTAGTTTTAAGTTTAAATTTAAATATACAACATTTTTTAATTCTCAATATAATTTTCATGTAGGTTTTGGTAACAGGAAGTAGAGACAGATGTGGAGAGAGTGTCGAGAAAAGTTCATCGAGTAGTGATTAGGGTTCACTTTTGATTTAGAGATGATGTGAAACTAAACTTATGGAACTTTATATATAATGATTTCAAAGGTTATGGTTACAACCTTATTGAGCCCCTTGATTATATTTTGTTATTGATCATGTGTATTGTGATATTATTAGATAATGGATTGATTCTTATGTGCATGAAATGTGATCTTTGTTAATGAGAGTTAGAGGTGGGATGAATAAAAAAAATTTATGATAAATTAGTTTATATTTTTCTTTGGTTGTTCTAGGTCTGCATATTTTGCAGCTATATTTTTTTGAAAGTCGATATTTAGTGGTGGTTTAAACTGCCACTATATAATGTCGAAATTTTTTTTAGCGGTGGTTTTTTCATTTTAGAAGTGGTTTCCTCTCCCAAATAATCCTGAGGATATAGAGGCAGTTTAAATTGTTTCTATATTATTGACCTTTTTTAGGCGGGGAAACTACTGGTAAACAAACATTTTGTAACAGTTCTCATAAACCGCCACTAAATGGAAGTAATTGATGTAAGTTGGATGCCGACCCCAGATTTAGTAGTGGTTTTTGAAAACTATCACAAAAATATTGGTAGTGGTTTAAACCACTTAAAAATAAAAAAATAGCCACTAATATGTGATTTTTTTGTAGTGTGTAGTGTTTTTTTGCTATAGTTAGACACTATTGTTTTTCTAAGAAAATAATTCTTTGCACCAAGAAGAAGAATAGACCCAACACCATTCTTTTCTGAATAACTAGTGTGTGCCAAATCTAGTGGATAAAATAGAACATGTAGTGTATTCTGTTGTGTGTTGAAGGAGAAATGAAGAATAGGTAAGAAGAAGAATAATAAAAATATTTTGATGAATTTTCAATGAAGTTAATAGAAGAATAATGTATTTTTAAATCCGGTATTTTCATAGAAATAAATGGAAAGAATAATATATCCACTACAACATTACTATGCATAGGAAGAGAATAATAAGTTGTTGTGTATAGTGTTTTTCATACAAAAGGAAGAAGTGAATTTTTATTTTGTAAGGGAGGAGAGGAGGAAAAAAGTAGTATATTAACAACATGTAACAGTTTTAGATTTGTTTCAGAGTTTCTTATTGTTACCCCTAAAATTAATTGTAAAAATTCTTGATATACCTGATTGTGGGATACACCAAACAATTATATAGGTTAAACACTTTACACTATCATGAGACTATATTGTAATGCTCGTAGATTGATTATAGTGGGTTGTGTGATCCTAGAGGAATCCAGTTTGCACCAAGGATTATCCTTCTCACACTGAGACGTGAACCTTGTATATCATTTTGTTCTTTGTGTGTGTGTGTGTGTGTTTGGTTATGTTGTAAGAAAAAAATAATAAAAAAAGATAGAACAAGAGAATCAATCACCTAAAAGTGTCACAAGGTAAAAGAAAAAGGGATAAAAATAAAAAGGGTATAAAAGGATTAAAAGTCACCAATAATGATTCACCCCACCCTCCTTATTGTGTTTTATATCCTAATTGATCATCTAAATTGGTATAAGATCCTAGTTCACCTTTGATTGTATTATTTTATTTAAAAAAATATCTATTAAATATTTGAATTTTCTTTCCTATTTCATAATCAAGTGCATATTTAGAGAATAATTATTTGTTTCGTATCATAATTTTTGTTTATACCAAGACTATGATGAATAAGAGAACAAAAGAGAATAAGAGATTTAGGAAGATATATCTATTTTCAATAGATTAATAGGTTTCAAGTTCTCTAATAAATGAAGACGGATCTATCTTGGAGAGAGAATAAAAATTGGTTCATTTTACCACCAAGGTGTTGGATAGCTCTTCCACCTCAATAAAACCAAGGAAGTAAAATGGTCCTGTGATATGTGAAAAATCTTGTTCAAATTTTCCAAAAAAAAATTAAGTGAAAGTTATTATATAGTTTTGTAAAATCCCAAGATTTTTTTAAAGGAAATACTTTGTTTGATAGTGTACAGGACACCTAACACTATGTTTAAATGAACTAAGGAATCTTATTATTTAAATTTGACTATTATAACCTAGCTATTAAATTAGCAAGAATGAAAATTACTAAAAAAATTCTGAAATATATAATTTCCATACTCATTGATAAATTATTATTTAATTATTTTTAAGTAATCACTCAATTTTTTAGTAAATTCATTTTATTCTTCAAAAATACATTTCCTTCAAAAAATGGGTTTTCTTGCATTTTATGAGTGAATATTATAATTAATTTTTGGAAATTTTTAAAAATTAATTTCATAAAATTAAATTAATTTTCTAAATAATAATATCAAGTTTTTTTTGGTGAAATTTTGGGATTTTTTAGAAAATATTGGTTTTTTGGAAATTTTCAATAAATTAAACAATTTAAAAGTACCATTATGTTTTGAATTTAATTTTAAGTAACATAATTATTATTTAGTTATATTTTATAAAATTAAATTCTTTTTAATCAAATTTATATTTTATTTCAGAATAAGTTTATTTTTTGGTTTAAAAATGGGATTTTTATTAAAACTATTTTAAAGTACATAATGTTTCTCTTTTTTAATTAATTAAAATGATCCATAATGGGGAATGTTTTAAATAAAATTTATAGATTATATATAATTAAATATTAATTTATTTTCATAAAATTAGTATTATAAGTCCTAGACTTAATATAAAATCATCTTTTTCTTGAAAAATACACTTCTTGAAAACTCGATTTTTTGTCGCTTCTGTGGGTTTTGTTTTAAATTTAATTTTTCCAATTCTGTGAATTTAATTTGGAAAAATGGATTTAATATTTGGAATCAAAATATCCAAATTAGTTAATAAGTTCATTTTTATTTTTAGGCATAAAAAATTTACCGTGGTAAAAAAAGATTTACCACGGTATAGGTAAAATAATAAAATGGTTTAAAATTAAAAGGTAAAAGATTAAAATACCTAAAAACTATAAAATTAAATTGTTTTTTATGTGTTTATCAAACTTAACCATCCTTTATAGAATTAATTATAAATATAATTCTTTTTAATTAATACCACCCAAATTTGGTTGGGTTTAAATATAAAATAATCATTATTTATTCACTTAAAACCACCCATCCTCAAGTATAAATAAAACTCCTCACCACACCCTTTCTCGTCACAAGACTTTAAGCTATCCAAATATATTCCAAACCCTCTCTTACCCACTATCCTCGCATCTAAGTGTTTTTTGTATCACAAAAATCCCAATTCCAAGATCCTTAAGGGGTCCTTCAAGGAGGTGATATTCAAGAGGAGGTTTGAACATGTTTGAAGGAAGTTGAGCCAGAGGTAAGGGATTTACTAACTCAATTTACATTCAGTGTGTTAAAATTATACTTCATTGATTACTCCATGTTAATATTATGTGTGATATGAATTTTTATTATCTCATGTTGTATTTGAACTTGTTTTATGTGGATTTATAATTAATACACATAATCGATTCATTTTATTAGTGCTCACTTCAATGATATGATATTTATAAGTGACTTTATTTTAAAAATTATCTTTTTAAAATTTCACTTAAAACTCTATTTTTCTTCCATGTCTATGTTTTATAAATTTTTTCAAATTTTTTTTACTAATATCTTATGATTTTTTAAATTCATTTCTAATCATGTTTGACTTTTTACAAAATGGTTTTAAAGGATTCTTTTTATCATTTTCTAAATGATGTTCTTTGTCACTTTTTTGACAAAAATATAGGAGGAATGTTTTTTTAACTTATACATAATGATCATATTTTCTTTCCATAACAATTCCTCAATTATTTTAATCTTACTTTTCAATTTTTCATGGTTATTTTCAAATAAAGTGTTTTCCTTTGTAAGTGCACAACTTTTCCAAAAATATGTGATTTAGAAATGAATGGGATATTTTCCTTAAGATTATTTTTTATATAATTAAATTATTCATGTTTTATGATTATGATAGGGTTATTTGTAATTATTTATTATGATGGG
Source organism: Viscum album (assembly GCA_963277665.1). Classification (NCBI taxonomy): domain Eukaryota; kingdom Viridiplantae; phylum Streptophyta; class Magnoliopsida; order Santalales; family Viscaceae; genus Viscum; species Viscum album. The sequence goes on along the minus strand of OY728160.1, from coordinate 1,444,519,940 downwards.
TGGTTGCATTATAAACCAATGATGGGGGTTTCCATAATAAACCAATTATGGGTGGTTTCGTGACAAACCTAGGATGGGTGGTTATGTTATAACCTATAATCCATTGGGTACTCCGGAGTTAGAGGTTGACCATATTAGTTACTCCATTTTTAAGAGTGATATGTAAAATTATGTCCCAAGATACCTATTTAACATTTATATGATTTATAATGAGTCTTCATGGAAATATATTGATTTTAAAAATTTAAGATAGTGAACTTTTTGAAAAGATGATTCCTTTTTCGGGATAAAAAGGTATGTTTTAAGATGATGTTTTTATGTTTTTTTACTAGACTGATGTTTTCCTTTATTTATGTCCCTTAATTATATTTTTGTGCTCATACAAATTTTTAAAATTTTTTTCACAGGTTTTAAGATAAAGTAGGGATAAATATAAGATCAAGGAGAAAATTGTGAATATTTTTCATAAAGTGAAAACATGTTTTATTTAAAAAGTTTTTTTTGTGGAAAAAATGGATACTATGTATATATTTCAACTTTTAATTTATGGTTTTACCATGTAATAGTTTTTCCTAATTCTCTAAAACTCTAAACCTAAAAGATCCTTAGGATTATAATAATTTTAATTCTATTTTAAAATCACTAGAATATGTAATGTTTAAGGTCTATTCCTTACAATTTTCTGATTCACAAGATATATTTTTGAAATATTAAAAGATATGTTGAATTATTTTTCCAAAGAAATAATTTATTTTATTTTATGGATTATTAAAAGTTATCAGGAAGGGATCTCCCAACTTGAAGGTGAGGTAGATAACTTGGAGAAATCTTTAAGATATATAGCTCTAAATTTCATTAATATTTATAAACAAATTCATTTAAAAGAAGTTGAGTGTGGGGATATTAAATGTATATTCTCTAAATTTTAATTAGATTTATTCAAAAAAATCTAAGAAAATGATGAGTTCACTAAAAATTTTGAGAAGAAGATCCATTCATTAGAAAAAAATATAAAAAAAATAGTATTGATGTTAAGAATGCACAATTTTATATTAAATACAAGAAGATAAAAGTGATTTATACATTGATTCAAGTGAAAATAAAAATTCATGAAAAGGATATTGATAAAATGAGAAAAGACTATGAATATATAATGGAATTTGTTGAAGATCAGAAAAATGACCTTAATATGAGATGTCTAGAATTGGATATAAAACTATACAATCTTGAAAAGATACATGTTGAGACTTCATAATTTAAGGTATATGTATCTTTAATTATATATTGTTCTAAGTAGTATTCATGTGTTAAAAGAACTTTTTTATGTGACAAGAATATCATGACATCGTCAACTGATCATTCTCAAGCAGGATCAAATAAGGAGGTACCATCCTTATCTCATTATAATGATTTTTCTAATTATTTTTTCATGGATAGTGTGGGTTTAAAAAAAATATGTACAAGTATGTATGAGTATAAATAAATAGGTGTTTACCACCTATTTTATGGTGGATAGTAGAATATGTATGGATGCAATAAGAGCACAATAAGTGATGGAGAAAGTTTAAAAATAGAATATTGTAAAATATAGATAGAAATCATGTTTGAATTGAATATCAAGATTTGTGGGGATATTTTGGTGTTTTAATAGGATTGGAAATTGTGAAGTGGATTTTTGGTACAATCCTTTGAATGTTGGATTTCAAAGAAATTCTATTTCAAAAGGGGAAAAGCCAAAGAGAATATAACAACCTCAGATTGAGAAGAATTTATCTACCTCAAGAATATTTTTAAAATTTGTAAATATCTATGTTGTTTAAAATGGGTGTGGTCATAAGGATGGTTCTTGAACATATAATCATGTATCAAAAAATGGTTAAAGAAGACCATGGAATATAGAAAAGAAATAAGTTCCATCCATTGAAAATAAGTTTAAGGGAGTTGTAAATCTATTTTATACCAGGGAGATTATAAACAAGGATTATTGTTATTTTTTTGTTAATAAAAATAATATTTTAAAGAATATTTATACATATAAAACTATTTAATAGAATATATTCACTCAGAATAAACCATATAGGCATTCTAACCATGCTGTTAATGATCTCAAAGATACTTTAGTTATTTGGTTGGTAGATTTATAAAGAGAAAGAAAGATGGAATAGGTGCAATAAAAATATATTATTAAATGAAAATAATAGGGTAAATTTGAATAACTATAATTTCAAGAGAGTTTTTCAACAAATGACATCCATTGTATTGAAGAAGTTTTATGTGGGATATGTAAGTAATATGGACATAATTCAAGAATTTTTCTAACTATCATGATAGCATAAGAAGAAACCTTAAAATAATTAAAAATGAATCATACATTAAATTTGTTAAAAATAAAATACCTCCACAAAAATAATATAGAGACATGAATAGCACCATGCTTCCAAGAATAAAATCAGATTTTATAACTAGATGTGCAAGCATGAAGACTGGAGTAAATGGAGAAACTTGGCTGAGAAAATTGACTCTAACTTTTTATTTTCATTAGGAAGCAAGTAAAATCCACCTTATTACCTTATACTTTATGTGTTGTATTTTTACTTAAAATGTATATAATTGAAGTTGAATCATGATCTCAAGGGGAGAACCTGAGATATTGGATGATCTGTTAACACTGAACAACATCCTTTGAAAAAGTCACCATATTATATTGATTCTTTGATTAGTATTTAGGAAAATATAATGAAATTATCATCTTTGATGAAGTTTAAGAATGTTTTTTCAATAATATACTATAAATAAAGGAATTTTACATCCTATTTTGAACTCACATTTTGGAATTCTATAGAATATGTGTTAAAAATATATCATACTTTATGAAGATGTAGAAGTTTTCAAAATATGGGTATCCATGTGAAGGGGGTCCATTTTTGTGTGTTCACACATAAAAAATAATGTGGTTCATATTTATAAGAGATTAACCATTATAAATATCTTAAGGAGTGTCTCCTTGAGGGGGATTCAAGTGGATAATATTGAAGAAGCTGCCAAAGTTTTCATCTCATACAAATTTGAATATTCTGGAATGTTCTTAAAGAAATTGTCATTGAAAAGGTATTTTATCTTAACTATATCATCCTTGGAAACATGAATTAAATCATAATATTAAGATGGAAATTAAATTAATCAATTACATGAGAAGATATGTTTTAATAATTACTATGGTTATTAATCCTTCCATTTTTTTTATTGGATGTTTAAACCCATGTGTTGAAGTGAGTGTAGGAAAATCCAGGTTGATATATTTATTGAGAAAAATATATCTCAATTGGTATTTATCACTTTTCATGGCCTAAAAATAGGTAAACTTTCCTTTAATATAGTTTGTTATTTCTCATTTCATTTAGTAGCAGTCTATTTTATAAGGTAAAACTTTGTTGTCTAAATCATATCCACTTGTTTACTATATTGAGCATTGCTCATGTAGACATAGCATGGGATTATTTATGGAACATTTCTTAAGAATGAAGTGATACCATTTTCCCTAGTACTTTTTATTTATTATCAATAATTTGGAGATAAATTGAAATTAAATTCTAATAATAAATGGGGAGAGATAAATAATTAATGGGAAGAGCTCATATTGAAATATCATTTAAAAGATATCAGTATTTCCAAAAAAAATACAAAGGTGGTTTATTGATCCCACTTTTTGTAAATTGTATTTTTGGTAAAATAATTTCAATATGTTGATGAAGAAGAAGTGGATTGGATGTTCAATAAAGATTATTATGATAATGATGATGAAGTATTGATTATGAATGACAAGGAATGCAAGCTTATTGAAGAAGATATCCCAAAAATTGTGTCATATTACATTAAGTGAATTGATATTGGAAGATATATATTGGAAGTTGTATTTGAAGTTTTTTTTATAATTTATATAGAAAAATTAATTTATTTCCTTTGTATAATTGGTGAAGGAAAAAATAATTTGAATTACTCATGATAATTATTGATCTGATTTTTAAATAATCAAACACATGTGTTGATGGATGAAGGAGCATTATCTACAATATTTTTAAGACATGTTGAAATGGTTGAGAAGGAATAGAAGTCAATTGAAGAGGAGTTCTTTATGTTTGAGTGAAGACTATAATTATCCATATTTATATAAGAGACTTCTAGCACGTACATAGATCCATGTATCTAATTCGGTGATATAGCTAAAATTCCAGCGACATAGGAAAGTATACATATATGAATGTTATAGTATACTGGGTGAGTACTCCAGAATCCAAAATTCTAGAAGATCAATTAAATGATTCTTGGTACATTGATATTTAAAAAATTATATATTATTATATTGGTCACGGTGATCCTTCCAAAATGATAAGTGGATAAAGTTTTAAATAAGGTAGAAGGAAGAAAAAAAAGAATCCAAAGACTAAGAAGCTGATTAGGGGAGTTCGAATCCACGTATGTGAATATTCATATGTATCTCACATAGGTGAATCCTCATACCTGAATGATCTACTATGTATGTATGTATTCCATGGAATCAAATTTCTATGTATGTGAGTTTTCATACATGATTATACATATTAGTGAATGGTTTGAGGATGGGGATGAACTATATATGGAAATTGGAATGTACATGAAAAGAACAGTGTATGAAGTTGGAGCTCAATGTAAATGTTTGTTCATGGGATCACCACATATCTGAATCCACGTATAAAAAATTCATGTAAATGATTTGTAAAGATCCGCATATGGGATTTTAAAATGGAAATATATATAAAGGTAATACACCTTCTATGTAAAGTTAGAGAATAAGGATAGATTCATAGATCATCCAATGCCAGGAAGAAATGTGAAATCTTGAGAGATATATGTCCTGAAGTAGTGTACCACAACATGAAATGATTCAGATTTTCTACTCAATAACTCCATGCCATATAATAGATATTTGTGTCATGAATATAGGATCCATAACCATTATTTTTCATACATGTATCTTTATATATAATCTTTAATGCATGAATATTTTAGAAATAAGGGGGTGAAGTTTCAATGGTATTTATGAGGAAGAATGAAAATATTAATAAAGGAGGAATAAATTATGAATTATCATATTCTAAAAATAAAAATACCATGATTTAAATAGGTTCATGAATTCATGTATATATTTAAAGGATAATTTAATTTATGCAATTATCTTGGAAGGATAAATAGTAGAAGCTGAGAAATAGGGAAGAAGTGAGCATGATCTATGAGATATGAATAAAGAAATCACTTCTGCAACTTCTACATTCATACAAATTTATTTTATGGGAAGAAGAATGAAATTTGGGATAATTTTTAATTTTTAAATGAATGTGGATATTTTATAACTGAATTTAGTTGTGAGCAGTTGTGAAGGAGGAGCAGTAGGAATTTAAATCTGGTTCTTGAGGATAGTTATAAGTGATAATTTTGGTGATTTGAATTCAAAATATTCATACATTATTGAGTGAATATTGAAATTAAGAGTAAATATAGAATGTGTATTAATTTACATTGTGTATATTATTATTATATTTATATATAATTTCAAGTCAAATAAGTGTTTTGATGTATTTTGGCACTGATTTTTTTAGAAAATAATTATTTTTTACAAGAAGGATAATAAACCTGATGACATTCTTATCTAAATAATTACTATGTGTCAAAAATAATGGATAAAATAGAAAATTTGGTGTAGTATATTGTACACTAAATGATATGTGGAGGAGTAGGAAGAGGATTATTATGGGGTGAATTGGATGAATTTTCTGTGAATTTCATGGAAAAAGAAGGTTTTGTGTAGTCTGGTATTTTCATAGGAAGAAGTGGAAATAGGAAGAGATCCAATGAAAAAAATATTATACATTGGAAGAGAATAAGAATCTATTTCATGTTTTCATATGCATACAAAAGGAATAAGTGGCCTTCTATTGTGCAAGGTAAGAAGAATAGGAAATAAGCATCACATCAATGACGTGGTAGAATTCTAGATTTTGGTCAAAATCTCTTTTTGTTAGCCCTATAATTCATTATAAAGTCATGGGATATACCTGAGTATGGGATTAACCCTCTAAACTATTAGGATACTATAGTTTAATGCTCACAGTTTGATTCTAGTGGGTTTTGTGATTGTAAAGGAATCTAGTTCACACCAAGGGTTGGCCTTCTCACATTGAGATGTGAACCTTGTATATTTGTGTGTTATTTATGTGTGTGTGTGTTTGTTTTTTTGGTTGTGTTGTAATAAAGAATGAATATGAAAAGAGAGAGTAATAGAATCACTCACTTGACAGTGATAAGAGGTAAAAGAAAAAGGATAAAAATAAAAGTATGAAAGTATTAAAAAACACCAACACTAATTCACCCCCCCCCCCAAGTGTGGTTCATATCCCAAATGGTCCTCATGATTTTTTCACAAATCACACCTATTAGAACACCATAATGGAATGGTGTGTCTATCTTTTTGTACATGGTTAGATCAATGATGAGTCTATGTGACCTTGCTATTTCATTCTGGGTTTATTCTCTATAGACTGATGCATTCATACTAAACAGTGTTCCATCCAAAGTATCCATAATGACACCATATAAAATATGGAATGGTAAATGTCTTATTTTGTCTTTTATGAATATTTAGGGTTGTGAATCACTAATTAGATGATTTTATTCTAATAAAATTGACCCTAAGTCATAAAAAAGTTACTTTTTGGTTATCCGAAGGAAACTGATGGATATTATTTCTATTACTCAACTTAACACAAATTTTTTGTGACCTAAACTCATGTTTTCATTAAGAATGAATATATTATTTGAGGATTTAGTGGGAGGAAATTTGTGCTTGGTGAAGTTTAGGACCAAAAAATAGGATGTGTTCCTAAGATAGTAGTTTTTCTAGTTCCACAAAGAGTTATGGAAGAAGAACCAACTCAAGTTGCATAAGAACCATGAAGGTCAAGTAGGATTCATGAGGAACCTAAGTGATATGGATTTCTTATGACTAATGATGGTGAATTAATTTTTATAATAGATGAAGTACTGTTCATAGGAGATAAACCTATAACTTACCATAAGGCCACTAAGAGTTGTGATTCAGGGGAATGGTTAGAATCTATGGAATATAAAATGGAATCCATCTAAACTAACCAAGTCTAGAACTTAATGGATGTACTTGAAGGGGTAAGACTCATAGAGTGTAGGTGGGGTTTTCATAATAAGATTAACATGGACGATAGAGTGTCAACCTATAAATCATGTCTGGTGCTAAAAGGTTATAAACAAATTCATGTTATTAAATATAAAGGAAACGTTTACATGTGTAGCGATGATAAATTCCATTTGGATTTTTCTAGCCATGGTAACTCATTTTTATTATGAGATATATCAGATGGACATCAAAATTGCTTTCCTTAATGGAAATTTAGTAGAGGATGTTTATATGATACAACCTAAATGTTTTAAAGTTAAAAATGATGCCACTATAGTATGAAAACTGTAATGGTCCATTTATGGACTAAATAAAGCTTCTCAGAGTTGGAATATCTGATTTTATAATGCAATCAAAGAGTTTGGTTTTATCAAGAATATAGATTTTTCTTGTGTATAAAAGTAGATTACTAGGATCATAGTGGTGTTTATGATATTGTATGTGGATAACATGCTACTTATCAGAAATGACATCCTGACACTTTATTCTGTGAAAATATGGATGGGTAAATTCTTCTCAATGAAATATGTTCACTATAAGAAAATCAACCTTTAGTGGCAGTTTTTTTATGATAGTATTCAAAACTGCTATTATATTTTCTTTCTTCTTTTTTAGATACGGTTTTGAAAAATCACTATTAATCAAAGATGATTTTTTATAAAATCTTCCATGATTTAGCGGCCATTTAAACATGTGCTAAATAATAATTTTTTTTTTATTAAATTATAGTAGTGTCTTTAATTAAAATCACCACTAAATATATTAAAATTAAATAAAAATTATAGATAATATTAATAATTTTTTTATTAAAATATGTTTATATATGTGTGTGTGTTATAAATAATTATAAATAATTATTATTTAATTATTATTATTTTTTATAAATTAAAAAATTATTATTACTAATTACTAGTCCTTAATTAATTTAAATACATGAATACATACATACATACATACATATATACATATATATATATATTAATATCATGGTGAATATGTCCCTTGTAACTAATGTTCTAAGAGAAGTTAAAAATCAGAATTCAGTATCAAATGACCATAACTTTTAATCTGAGTGTTCGTTTATGCTCCAAAACCAAATCAAATCGAAGCTTATGAAAATAAATACAAGAAAATTATATAATAATTCAATAATAATTAATAATAATAAATTCATTATTTCTCTAAGAGAATTTGAAAATTGAACTTCAACTTCAAACAGCCCTAACTTTTGATTTGGGTATCTGTTTGGGATCCATGAGATGTAAAATTGAATCTTGTGATGAGATATATATCATATAGTCCTTGGTAACTTTTTTTAGTTAAGATAGGCCTGGAAAGCCTCCAAAACTGAGGTTTTAGTTGAGATATCCTAATTTTTTTACATCTTATGGAATTTTGGCTTCATTTAAGAGGGTATTATTATACTTGTTGAGCTGTCATTGATTTTATTTCATGGGTTTATATTCCCATCAATATGGTGGTGTTGAAATTGGAGTGGTATTCTCTCTTTTGGTAATTTATTATTAATTTTGTATGTGTGTGTGTGTTAATATATTAATGTATATTTATTTATAATTCATATATATTTATCTATATTCATTTATAATTATATATAATTATATATATATATATATATATATTCTGCATTTATATATATTTGACTATATTTATATATTTTTTAAAATATTTATATGTATTTATTTATATATATATATATGTGTGTGTGTGTGTGTGTGTGTGTTATGTGGATTAATATATAAATAAATATTTATATGTGTTTATATATATATTTGTATGTATCTATGTATAGTTATATTTATTTATAATTACATATGTTTATATATATATAATTATGTTTAATTGTATATATTCGTCTGTTTATACAAATTTAGTTATATATATAAATATATATATTTATATCTATTTATATCTATTTATGTAAATTTATACATATTTATACATATTTATACATATTATATTGGTGTGTGTGTTTGTATTTATATACATTTATCTAAATTTATTTATATTTATATATTTTTATAAGATGTTTATATATAAAACTTTATTTAAATAAATTTATATGTAATTGTATTTAATTATTATTTATTTATTATTTCTTTATTATTTATTTATTATTTATTTATTTATTATTTATTTATAATTTTTTATTTATTTATTTATTTATTTATTTGTTATTTATTATTTATTTATCACTTATATAGTATATATAAATTTATTTTTTATTATTTATTTTTTATTTATTAATTTTATTATATACGTTTTTATTTTTATTTTTTATTTTTTATTTTTTATTTTTTATTTTTTATTTTTTATTTATTTATCATTTATTATATATTTATTATTTATTTATCATTTATTATTATTGTTATTATTATTATTATTATTATCATTATCATTATCATTTTTATGATATTATTTATTTTTTATTTTTTATTTTTTATTTTTTATTATTTATTATTTATTTGTTATTTATCATTTATTATTTGTTATTTATTATTTATTTATCATTTGTTCTTTTGTTATTATTTATTATTTATTATTTATTATTTATTATTTAGTATTTAGTATTTATCATTTATTATTTTTTATTTTTTATTTTTTATTTTTTATTTTTTATTTTTATTTTTTATTTTTTATTTTTTATTTTTTATTTGTTATTTGTTATTTGTTATTTGTTATTTATTATTTATTATTTATTATTTATTATTTATTATTTATTATTTATTATTTATTATTTATTATTTATTATTTATTATTCATGTTTATTTATTATTTATTTATTATTTATTTATAATGTATTATTTATTTATCATTTATTGTGTATTTGCATATATTTATCAATATATATGTAAGTATATTAAAGTGTGTTTAGTCACCACATGATGAGCATGTTGGAGTGGTAAATTCTTTGAAGAATAACCAAGCAGTAAGGGGTTTAAAACTCACCCTACATATATATATATATACTCAATTTCTGTATGATATGGTAAATAAATAAGTAATAAAATAATAAAATAATAAAATAATAAGTAATCAATAAATATATTATAGAAAGAAATAAAAAATAAAAAATAAAAAATAGAAAACAGTTGTTAATCATTTAGTGGCGGTTTAAGCTACTGCTAAATGATCTACAACTATTTTAAAAAGCACTGTGAAATATTTTTTGATACCAATATACACAGTGGTTTCAAAAAATCGACATTAAATGATGTTTTTGGCGTAGTGATGAGTGAAGTGTCATACATACAAGGTGTGAAGATCTATAGAGATAGGTCTAAGAGGTTTCTTGGACTTAGTTAGGACACATATATTGGTAAAGTGCTAAAAGAGTTTAATAAAGAGAACTCCAAGAAGGTATCTTTTCTAATGTTTCATGGAATGAATCTTTAGAAGATTTGAGATACTTCTAAAGAGTTATCAATGATATATATAATTCCTTATTTGTCCACTATAGGATCTATCGTGTGTTTCATATTGAGTACTCATGTCACAACCCCCTCCCCACAAAGTGTACCCCTCCCGGGCCGGCAATGTGAGAAGAGAGATAATGACCCCCGAGTCCCGCCTCCAGCAGGCCCCGGGTTGGCGACTAGCACCGAGGGTATAATAAACAACACAAATGGGAGGCATTACCCTCTAAGAGAACACATGCGGAAGAGAGAGATAAGATAGACACCAATCAACTCCAACTCAGGATGAAATATAACGAAAACCCAAGTACACATATGTAATGTCATGAAAAAGTACTACAAATGAAAGGGGAAACTATAAGTACCCAAAAGAAAGGAAAAGACAGCAGCAACTACAAGCCCGAACAGCTCCTGCAACCACAAGCTAGTAGTAACCAGCCTGATCTCCAACCTACTCCAAGTGACCTGAAAAACAGTTTATATATACTTAGGGTGAGTATAACAGTATACTCAATAGGATCCTCCCCAAATCCTCTCGTGCAAAAGTAAAGAAAGCATGTTAAAGCACAATGAACAACAAGTGAAACTAACTCGTCACCTAAATAGGTATACTAAGTTCCCAACCTCACCATGGATACTCTCACCAAGTAACGCATAAAAGAATTTAGAATATAGTAAAGAATATCAAGGGTACCCCGCTACTACTTCCCCACTGGTTTGCCGCTTTGCCCCGACGACATACGTCCTGTGCATCTCTCTCCAAAGGCTTGCCCGTATACACCTAGGCTAAGCTCCACAATCTTCACCACGTGCACCACAAAGGCTTTCCTACAAACACCTGGGATAAGCACCACACCATCCTCACAACCAAAAGTAACCAGGTAGTTTTCGGGATCCACCACAGCTCTCATAACGTGTATCATACGTCGGGTATTATACCTCAATCCATCACAGCCCATACGCCGAGTAAGGATCCTCAAGCCATCACAGCCTATACACGTTACACCTATAGTAGTCCATAGGTTACTATATCCAGAATATATGTGTGTGAAATAACCATAAGCCATTACATCCCTCTACACACATATATGGGGAAAACTAACCGATGTGCCAAACGCACTAGTATTTACCAAGAGAAGAGAGCGGGGCTAAAGGGGGTAGTCAGCCATTCAACCTCCCATCAGAATGTTGGGGAACCCCCCCCCCCCCCCCCCAGGGCTCAGAATCACCAGGGTGTCAGTTTCCCTTACCGACAGGGTGGAGTAGCGTATAGAAACACAAAAAGTACAGAATATATATAACTCACAACCACACTATGGGCATAACCTAGTCTTAGACACAACTACAGCTAAAGTCTCTCGGACTCTAGGCTTCCATTTATAAGAGTAGGTATCCTATAAGCACACAACCATTTAATGGCTTTATTAGATTAATTCATTCCCATTTTATCAATTCCACTGTTTGTTAATTAATTCTTCAAACATTAATTAACCATGAACACAACCTCAATAAACTGAATTGGCATCATATTCAAAATCAACTGCTCCTTTTAAAAATTCAACATCACCTTTAAATTCTAGCATCTCCATCCTCGTGGATTATCACCATTTAATCAATATTTCATTATAGAATTACATTCCCATATTCCTAGGCATTCTAGAAAATCATCCTATGATACTAAACACAAATGGGGATCAACACGGTGAGTAGATATACTACCCGTCGAGTATTTTCTGCCTATTGCAAGAGCATAGAACCATTGTCCCTAGAGAGGCTAAACACGGAAAGCACGTGGCATAACCTGTGTGTCTTCGCCTCCTTCGGAAGGAGGGTAAGTAAGACCAGCTTCCTTGAGCAGTGGGGAAAAGTAAAGCAGATAAACAACCAAACAAAACCACCAACATCCAGACATCACATCCATCCCATACCACCATCCTTGGTGTCCTCCCCGACACCCACAAGCATAAACCGATGCATCTCGCCCCTCTAGGCGTCATCCGCTGCCACAACCACAAGGCCTCCCTGCCTCCACATATCACAACATCCATCCAGTCTCACATCACAGCACAAGCAGTAGGAAAACAAACATCACATCAAATGGGATCTTGTCCCTTTAATAAGGCATCCATCCATCATACATAATGAGCACTCATGGCTCTAAAGAACAAGGCACTCGGCCTTACAAACGAGAGGGTAACTAAGGACCCTACCAGGCATTATATTTTATCAACAAACCAGTTCTTTAATCCCTCTTGAATTAACAGATTCAATCCGTAGGTTCCAATTCTGGGAAACCTAATCAGTAATCTATCACAAAATATTTAACATGCTTACTATTCCAATTTGATTAACATAAAAAATTAGAACAACTACAACAACGGCAACAACCGGATTTATTTACATGCCTATTTATCTTTAGCCTATTAATTATCAATTAATTCCAGATTTATGTTCTTTATCAATTTCTATCAAGAACGAATAACTAACCAAAGCAAGCATAGATATCACTCTATCTAGAAAAACATCAGGCAAACCGTTATCATGGTACAAAGAAACAACATGCGATCAAACCAATTCTTTTAATCTGGTTCCAGTATTTAATTAGGTCAATTTCATTGTGATCCAAAGGGATAAATCATGCTAACTCTACAATTTCACATAAACAAAAAGACAATCCACGAATCCCCTACCTCAAACAGTTCCTCACATTCTTTATCCACACAACGGGTCACAATCCTCCTCTCGCGACAACTGCATCCACCCGAGGATGCCACGGTACGACAACACCAACCAAACCCCAAGAAAAACCCATTAGAATCCTGAAGATTACATGATATAATATGGAAAGGAGAATAGGAGAATATGAACCCCAAAAGAACGACGATACAACATACCTTATATCGAAGGTTGATCGATACAGCTTGGTTGCATCAAAACAGAGCGAAACCAATACGATAAGTAGAGTTTGATTGTGAAACTCTTGTAAGAAGGATTGAAAGGTTCTAGCATCTCATAATAGATAACAAAGAGGAAGAACAAGGGAGGATGATATCTTGTCCCTTTTGAAGATTTAATGAGGTGACGGTTTAAGATCCGGTTAATTCTCCATTAAAAACGGATCGCATTAACCCACGCAGTTTGACCAAGTAAAAACGTCTCGGCCTTAGGAATAATTAATATAGGATTTATGGCATTTGAATCGGCCTTAAGAGTCCTTAAAATAAGGTTTTAAATGTATTTTACATCAAAGTAAACATCAAAAGGGGCAAAACTGTAGGAATCTGGAAACACTGTTCACCTACCATTACTGTACACCTACCGATCTGTGCTACCGATCTGTGCTACCGATCTGTGCTACCGATCTGTGCTACCGATCTGTGCTACCGATCTTTGCTACCGATGTGCTACCGATCTGTGCTACCGATCTGTGCTACCGATCTATGCTACCAATCTGTGCTACTGATCTGTGTTACACTGTACACCTACCATTACTGTTCATAAAACTGGAAATAGTGTTCACAGAACTAGAAATTTGGAAAAGTGTTGGGTTTAAGTCACCTTGACCTCCCGAAACACTTCCAACACCACATTTTCACAAAGTAATGGACCAGAGAGGTCTGGTCCATTACATCAGATACCTCTCAAAACATTCTCATCCTCGAGAATTTAAAACCAACCTAAAGAAAAGAGGGGTCCGAACAACCACCTCGTAAGATAACTCTCAGAGGAAAACCACCTTGAGTTATTCTAAAGCTGGAAAAAAACACGACATCCGAGAGCAAGGTAACAAACAATACATATCCAAACAATTCAAGCATAACATCACATCAAAGGTATATAAAAGAAAGGATCAAAGAAAACACAACACAATATCTTAAAATAGATATGGGTACTGGACACGCATCTGTGACTCACGTTCCCAAGTACTCTCCTCCATTCCACCGTGTTTCCACAAGACACGAACTAAGGGGATAGAACACCCACGCAACACATTCTCCTTGCGGTCTTGGATCTCCATAGGTCACTCCTCGAAGTTTGAATCATCATCAACATCGATCTCTCCCCAATCGATGATGTGAGAGTCATCATGAAGATAACGACAGAGCTATGATACATGGAAAAAATCATGTATCCGACTCATCTGTGGGGGAATTGCTACTCGATACACCATAGCTCCAACACGAGCTAACACCTCGAAAGGCCCAAAAAACCGGGGAGAAATCTTACTTCCACGACCAAACCTTCGCTGCCCATGATGGGGAGTCACCTTCAGAAACACATGATCCCCAAAATTAAACTCCAAGGGTCTCATCCTTTGATCAGCATATGATTTCTGACGATCTTGTGTTGTCTTCATCCTCTCATTAACCACCTAAACCATCTCTGTTGTATTCTACACTAGTTCCGGTCTGAGAATTTCTGACTCTCTGACCCCAGTCCAGGACAACGGAGAATGTCAAGGCCGGACATACAAGGCTTCAAACGGAACCATACCGATGGTGGAGTGAAAACTATTATTGTAAGCGAACTCCACCAAGGGTAAGTGCCTCATACATGAACCTCCAAAGTTAAGAACACAAGAGCGCAACATGTCTTCAAGAGTCTGGATGGTTCAATCTGTCTGACCATCCATTTGAGGATGAAAAGCAGTGTTAAGGCATAGTTGAGAACCAAAATCATGTTGGTGACCTCTCCACACCCTGGAGGTAAAATGAGGATCTCAGTAAGAAATGATCATCCTAGGTACTCCATGAAGTCTCACCACCTCCTCTAGATATTGCCTCGACAAAACTTCCACTGAGCTCGACTCCTTGATTGCTATGAAGTGGGCCGATTTTGTTAAACGATCCACTACCACCCAAATAGCATCATGTCCTCCCGGAGCTCGAGGTAAACCTGTAACAAAGTCCATTGAGATTTCCTCCCACTTCCACTGAGGAATATCTAATGGCTGGAGAAGACCACCAGGAACACGGTGTTTGGCCTTCACCTTCTAGAAGACTAAACATCGAGACACAAACTCCACGACCGCACGCTTCAGCCCAAGACACCAAAATTGACTCCTCAAGGATAAGTACATCTTTGTCACACCAGGATGTACTGCTAAAGGAGAACTGTGGAACTCTCTGAGTACCATCTCACACATCGTCAAGGGAACGAAAATCCTTCCTTGGTACAACACTCGGTGTTGTTCATCCTCAGACCAACCATCAGGGGCCTCACCACAAACAACTCGGTCTCTCCAAACCTCCACCTCTAGATTACCTAACTGGGACTCTTCCACCTTCTGAATCAGGGATGACTGCACCGTCATCTAGAAAAGACAACCTCTACCTCCAACCTTTTTCATATCAAGATTTAAAGCTAACAGTTCCTCCATTACTCTCCGTGAATCTCCAGATTCACACACAGTATCACTACGTGACTTTCGACTCAGCGCATCTGCTACAACATTCCCTTTTCTAGGTGTATACGATATTTCAAATTCGTATTCCTACAAGAACTCCATCCATCGATGCTGTCGTAAGTTCAAGTTGCGCTGGGAGAAAACATACCTCAAAATCTTATGATCAGTGAAAACCACAAAGCGCTCACCAATGAGGTAATGTCTCCACAACTTCAGTGCAAACACCACGGCTGCCAACTCAAGATCATGGGTGTAATAGTTACATTCCTGGGGACGTAACTGCCGAGACCCATAAGAAACAACTGACCTCTGCTGCATGAGGACACACCCTAACCCCAGATGTGAAGCGTCGCAGAAAACATCAAACTGAACTCCCTCAGCTGGAAGACAAAGAACTAGAGAACTTACTAACTTCTCCTTTAGATACTCGAAAGATTCCTGACACTGATCAGTCCATATGAACACTTGATCCTTCCTGGTCAAAGCTGTCAGTGGAGTCATAACTCGGGAGAAATTGGCTACGAACCTTCTGTAGTATCCTGCGAGACCAAGGAAACTTTCCACCTATGAAACTATCTTGGGGGATTACCAAGACACAATTTCTTCTATCTTCGATGGATCCATAGCTACTCCCTGTTGGGACATGACATGCCCCAAGAAACGGACTTCTTGAGCCCAGAACTCACACTTCGACAACTTCCCAAATAGCTGGTGTTGGCGAAGAACTCCAAAAATGACATATAGATGCTCTGTATGCTCCTCTTCCGATGTGAAGTACACAAGGATGTCATCGATGAAAACCACCACAAACTTGTCCAGGAATTCACGGAACACAGCATTCATCAATCCCATGAACACAGCTGGAGCATTCATCATGCCGAACGGCATTACAACGAACTCATAATGCCCATGACGACAATGGAAAGCAGTCTTCGGGATATCATCATCCTTCACCCGCATCTGATGATATCCTGACCGCAAGTCGATCTTTGAGAAACAACTTGCACCCTTTAGTTGATCTAATAAGTCATCAATCCGCGGAAGAGGATAGCGATTCTTTATTTTCACTTTGTTTAAGTGACGATAATCGACACACAGCCGCAAACTGCCATCAGCCTTCTTCACGAATAAGACTGGTGCACCCCATGGTGACACACTTGGTCGAACAAAACCGCACTGCAACAGACCATCAAGCTGTATACGTAGCTCTTGTAACTCAGAAGGTTCCATCCTATACGGATACATAGAGATAGGAGACGCTCCTGGCTATATATCTATCCCAAACTCGATCTCTTGTTGAGGAGGTAATGCTACAACCTCTTCTGGAAAGACATCAGGGTACTCCTCCACTACCCTAGGAAACGCCAACTGCTGAACCTCTGAAGAACTCAGCATCAACTCAGCCATCAAGGATGATAAGGATGGAACTCGTCTATGACTAATATGAGGATCTTGCTCACCAAAAAATGCCACTTGCTCTCCATCTGCACCAAAGAAAACAACCTTATTCCTGTAGAAATCCACAATATCTTGCACCGAATACAACCAATCCATGTCAAGGATGACATCATATGGTTGTATTCGTAAACATAGGAAATCTCCCTAAGAGCGGTGTTGCCACAACACTAGCTCACAGTCTCTACATACTTCAAACAAGTTAGCTCGACCTCCAACTGGTGTAGTCAACGCCAAGGGTACTGGAAGTCTCTCTACCTCAAGTCCCAAGGCATGGACAAGGGTAGGTGATATGAAGGAGTGTGTTGCTCCTGAATCAAACAAGGCATAAACCAAGGTAGAAAACAAGAAAAGGGTACCTCAAATGACATCTAGCTCGCCAGGGGCTGGCAATGCTAGAGCATGAAGCTGACCACAGCCTCCTCCACGGCCTCTATGGCCCTGATGACGACCACCACCATGGCCATGCTCTGCTCTCTGAGGACGAGGAGAGTCATGGGGTTGTCCTCTGCCTGCCTCATCTACCCTCTGGTGATCTAAAGCTCGTGCAACCTGCTGCTGCTGCCTCGGCTGGAACTGCCTCAACGGAGGAACCTAGAGCAGTGCGCCCGGTGCATGATGACTGCTCTGAAAATTCGGGCACTCCCACTACTGATGACCACGACCACCATAAGAAAAACAAGCGCCTGATCCCTTGGCTTAGGCCTGAGAGTTTCTACCTCTAGAGAAACGATATGGGAAGGGATGGGACCTACCCCCAGTTGAACGGAAACTCTTCTGACCTGAAAACCAGGAACCTCGGACCACAGCTCTACTTCGTGAGGAATCATGAAAATTCCCCTCTCGTGACGATCTAGTCTTGGCCAAAGTCATCTCAACAACCTCTTCCCTCTCCAGCACCTCAAGATATGTCTTCAGCATAAATTGGGTGACCTGGCACTGGATCTCTGGATGCAAATCCTCCTCGAAATGCCTCGCTCTTGCCTCCTCATCTGGTAACAGGTCTGAAGCATATCATAGAAGGTTCCTGAAATGGATTCCAAACTCTCGAACATTGGAGCTCCCCTGTCGAAGGGTAAGAAGCTCCTGAAAACTAGACACCTTCGCGGTTGAGGAAAGGAACTCAACTCTAAACTTGCCTCGAAACTCCTCCAATGAGATCAATGACTCCTCACGATCCCCGAGGAACAAGAGCCAACAGTGCCTTGGTGCTCCACGCGGCATCGTCACAACCAAGGACACCCAGTGCTCCTTCCGTGCATGAATCAAACTGAAGCTGATCTCGACCTCCTCTAAACAGTCTTCCATGACTTCATCTGAAACGGAGCCCTCGTACTTCTGCAGACTCTGGCGCTGAAACTCTCGGAGTTTCTTCCTCCAAGTGTCGTTGTCATCAACCTCTACCTGGTGGAAATCTACTGGCACAGCCTGCTGGACATCTTCTATGAAAGCCTGATGAGGATGTTGACCTGGAGCCATTACTACAAAAGAACAAACTGTTAGAGCTCCTAAGCCTAGAATATGGAAGACTCAACATTAATTAATTAATTGTTTTCTTTCATTCATTTTAAGTTAACCTATCCCAAGGTCTACCCATTCAAACACAGGATCAAAGAAGAATGATGTATGATCCTTTTCTAGGTCTCTACCCTGCAACTAGTATCACCTTGTTTAATAGACATTGTAAACTTAAAGGTTCGTACATCAGATCATAGGGGGCCCTAAACACCTATGTCTCAGCCGGTTTCTAGTTTTTACCTCACTTGTTAAACATGAATGACATTGTTTCCCTACCAACCCATGCAACCTCACCTGTTCCCAACTCCAAACTCCATCCTATCCCTCAACTAGACCTCTGATACCACTCTATCATGACCCCCTCCCCACAAATTGTACCCCTCCTGGGCTGGCAATGTGAGAAGAGAGATAATGACCCCCGAGTCCCGCCTCCAGTAGGCCCCGGGTTGGAGACTAGAACCGAGGGTATAATAAACGCACAAATGGGAGGCATTACCCTCTAAGAGAACGCATGCGGAAGAGAGAGATAAGATAGACACCAATCAAATCCAACTCAGGCTGAAATATAACGAAAACCCAAGTACACATATGTAATGTCATGAAAAAGTACTAAAACTGAAAGGGGAAACTACAAGTACCCAAAAGAAAGGAAAAGACAGCAGCAACTACAAGCCTGAACAGCTCCTGCAACCACAAGCTCGTAGTAACCAGCATGACCTCCAACCTGCTCCAAGTGACCTGAAAAACAATTTATATATACGTAGGGTGAGTATAATAGTATACTCGGTAGGATCTTCCCTGAAGCCTCTTGTGCAAAATTAAGGAAAGCATGCTAAAGCACAATGAACAACAAGTGAAACTAACTCTTCACCTAAACAGGTATATTATGTTCCCAACCTCACCATGGCTACTCTCACCAAGTAACGCATACAAGAATATAGCATATAGTAAAGAATATCAAGGGTACCCCGCTACTACTTCCCCACTGGTTTGCCGCTTTGCCGCGACGACATACGTCATGTGCATCTCTCTCCAAAGTCTTGCCCGTATACACCTAGGCTAAGCTCCACAATCTGCACCACATGCACCACAAAGGCTTTCCCGCAGACACCTGGGCTAAGCACTACACCATCCTCACAACCAAAAGTAACAAGGTAGTTTCTGAGATCCACCACATCTCGTATAACGTGTATCATACGTCGGGTATTATACCTCAAACCATCGCAGCCCATAAGCTGAGTAAGGATCCTCAAGCCATCACAGCCTATACATGTTACACCTATAGTAGTCCATAGGGTACTATATCCAGAATATATGTGTGTGAAATAACCACAAGCCATTACAGCCCTCTACACACATATATAGGGAAAACTAACCATTGTGCCAAAGGCACTAGTATCTACCAAGAGAAGAGAGTGGGGCTAAAGGGGGTAGTCAGCCATTCAACCTCCCATCAGAATGTTGGGGAAAACACCCCCTCAGGGCTCAGAATCCTCGGGGTGTCAGTTTCCCTTACCAAAAGGGTGGATTAACATATCGAAACACAAAAAGTACAGAATATATATCACTCACAACCACACTATTGGCATAACCTAGTATTAGACACAAGTGCAGCTAACATCTCTCGGACTCCGGGCTGCCACTTCTAAGACTAGGTATCCTATAAGCACACAACCATTTAAGGGATTTATTATATTACTTCATTCCCAATTTATCAATTCCACTGTATGTTAATTAATTCTTCAAACATTAATTAACCATGAACACAACCTCAATAAACTGAATTGGCATCATATTCAAAATCAACTGCCCCTTTTAAAAATTCAACATCACCTTTAAATTCCAGCATCTCTATCCCCATGGATTATCACCATTTAATCAATCTTTCATTACAGAATTACATTCCCATATTCCCAGGAATTCTAGAAAAGCATCATATGCTACTAAAAACAAAGGGGGCTAAACACGGTGAGTAGATATACTACCCGTCAAGTCTTTTCCTTCTATAGCAAGAGCATAGACCCATTATCCCTCGAGAGGCTAAACACGGAAAGCATGTGGCATACCTCGCGTGTCTTCGCCTCCTTTGGAAAGAGGGTAAGCAAGACCAGCTGCCTTGAGCAGTGGGGAAAAGTAAAGCAGATAAACAACCAAACAAAACCACCAACATCCATCCATTACATCCATCCCATACCACCATCCTTGGTGTCCTCCCTGACACCCACATGCATAAACTGATGCATCTCGCCCCTCTAGGCGTCATCCGCTACCACAACCACAAGGCCTCCCTGCCTCCACATATCACAATAGCCATCTAGGCTCACATCATAGCACAATAAGTAGGAAAATAAACATCACATAAAATGGGCTCTTGGCCCTTTAACAAGGCATCCAGCCTTCATTCATAATGAGCACTCATGGCTCTAAAGCACAAGGCACTCGGCCTTATGAATGAGAAGGTAACTAAGGACCCTACCAAGCGTTATCTTTTATCAAACAATCAGTTCTTTAATCCCTCTTGAATTAACATATTCAAATCGTAGGTTCCAATTCCAGGAAACCTAATCAGTAAGCTATCACAAAAGATTTAACATGCTTACTATGCCAATTTGATTAACATAAAAAATTAGTACTACAACAACGGCAACAACCGAATTTATTTACATGCCTCTTTATCTTTAGCCAATTAATTATCAATTAATTCCGGCTTTACGCTCTTTATCAATTTCCATCAAGAACAAATAACTAACCAAATAAAGCATAGATATCACTCTATCAAGCAAAACATGAGGCAAACCGTTATCACGGTACAAAGAAACAACATGCGATCAAAAAAATTCTTTTAATCTGGTTCTAGTATTTAATTAGGTCAATTTCATTGTGATCCAAAGGGATAAATCATGATAACTCTACGATTTCACATAAACAAAAATAGAAGCCATGAATCCCCTACCGCAAACAGTTCCTCACGTTCTTTATCCACACAACGGGTCATAATCCTCCTCTCACGACAACTACATCCACCCGAGGATGCCACGGTACGACAACACCAACCAAACCCCAAGAAAAATCCATTAGAATACTTAAGATTACATGCTATAATATGGAAAGGAGAATAGGATAAGATGAACCCCAAAAGAATGACGATACAACATACCTTATATTGAAGGTTGATCGATATAGCTTGGTTGCATCAAAATAGAGCGAAACCAATCTGAGGAGTAGAGTTTGATTGTGAAACTCTTGTAAGAATGATTTAAAGGTTCTAGCGTCTCATAACAGAGAAAAAAGAGTAAGAACAAGGGAGGATGATATCTTGTCCCTTTTGAATATTTAATGAGGTGACGGTTTAAGATCCGGTTAATTCTCCATTAAAAACAGATCGCATTAAACCACGCGGTTTGACCAAGTTAAAACGTCCCAGCCTTAGGAATAATTAATATAGGATTTATGGAATTTGAATCGTCCTTAAGAGTCCTTAAAATAAGGCTTTAAATGTATTTTACGTCAAAGGAAACGTCCAAAGGGGAAAAACTATAGGAATCTGGAAACATTGTTCACCTACTGTTACTGTACACCTACCGATCTGTGTTACTGATCTGTGCTACCGATCTGTGCTACCGATCTGTACTACCGATCTGTGCTACCGATCTGTGCTACAGATCTATGCTACCGATATGTGCTACTGATCTGTGCTACTGATCTGTGCTACCGATCTGTTCTACCGATCTGTGCTACCAATATGTGCTACCGATCTGTGCTACCGATCTGTGCTACTGATGTGTGCTACCGATCTATGCTACTGATCTGTGCTATCGATATGTGCTACCGATCTGTGTTATCGATCTATGTTATAGATCTGTGCTACCGATTTGTGCTACCGATCTGTGCTACCGATCTGTGCTACCGATCTGTACTACACTGTACTCCTACCGTTACTGTTCATAAAACTGGAAATAGTGTTCACAGAACTGGAAATTTGGAAAAGTGTTGGGTTTAAGTCACCTTGACCTCCCGGAACACCTCCAACACCACATTTTCACAAAGTAATAGACCGAAGAGGTTCGGTCCATTACAACTCAACCTGATTATGCCTATAATTTTAGCATAATCGGTATATTCTAATTCAATCCTAGTGAGATTCATTGGATTGTTGTGAAGAACATCCTTAATTACTTAATAATAACTAAGGATGTGTTTCTGATCTTTGGAAGAGAGGATGAGCTATGTGTAAAAGGGTACACAGATTCAAGTTTAGAATCTGATAGAGATGATATGAGAACTCAGTCTGGTTTTGTGCTTTACCTAAATGGTAGAGCTTTCACATGGAAAAGTTTCAAACAAGACACCATAGAAGACTCAACAACATATGTAGAGTACATCATTGTATTAGATGCTGTGAAGAAATATGTTTGGATTAGAAATTCCATATCTGCACTTGAGTTGGTTTATATCATTCAAGGAGCAATCGAGATATACTGTGATAGCAAAGGACTTATCACTTAGGCTAAGGAACCTCAGTCTCACCAAATTACTAAACACATCCTTCACGAATACCAACTCATATGAGAGATTATTGAGAGGGGTGATGTAAGAATCTATTGGGTATCTATAGAGGATAGTGTAGCAGATCTATTGATGAATCTGTTACTACGGAAATAGCATGAGGTTCATGTAAGTTCTATAGGTATTTGATACTTGAGATATTGATATAATGGCTATATAATGTATCATGATTTTATAATAAATTTGATCTTTATATATCATTTATTCATGTGTGATGTAATTTATTTTACATTAATGGTAGAATGATTATATCCCCTCAAAGTACAACTTTGAATTATCCCTAATCAATGATCATTACAGAGTATTAAGGGTTCTAGTGATATGTTAAGATTATCATGAATAGAATTTTATACTCATTACAAAGGGTTCTATATGAGATATGAAGAATAGATTCATGTGGTACTATATATATACTTCTAACTTGGGTTGACCTATTAAATTATATCTCACATAATTCCATATAGTCTTCGATATAATTATGGGTGTATGTTTATTATCAATACCCATTACCTAAGTCTAGAAATATACCTAGCATGAGAACCTTCATACTTTGATACCTAACTTGTGCAAGTCAAAAATAACTTAGATAATAAGGGGGTGGTTGGGTGTGTTGCTATTTTTAATTTGTTTGAGTGAAACCAATATAATATTTTTCCACTTTAATGATGAGTAAAGGAATTTGGACCTTGATTGAATTAGAATGTGGAAATGCATATCCATGCTTAGTTGAGTCACATATTATGTGTTCAACTACTTAGATGAGGGACATGTGATGTACTCATCTATTAAATGAATTACATGTGATGTATTCCTCAACTTGGTCATTATTTTTAATATAATTAATAAAATATGAATTTCCCTATACTAGATTGAAATGTTCTATGTATGGTGGTCACTTGATGTTATGGAAAAAAGGATTCAATGAGTATAAATATTATGTATATAATGCAACTTATGATGAACACATTCTGATAAAAATGTGAGTATGTTTGATATAGATCACACCATTCCCCTTAGTAGCTTGAGTAGCACTAGTTTTTTTCTAGAGTTCGTTCTTTGCTTATATCTATGAAATAAGGATTTCTTACTTATTTTCAATGTTACTAAGGACAATAATGTCACACAGTTTGGTATTTGGATAAAGATTAAATTTTTGACAAAGTTTTTGATCCAAAATGAAAAGAGTTCGATGAAACCATATCCAAAAGTAGTTTTGGATGGATTCATAAAGATTTATAGAGTTTTTTATAAAAAAAATTATGGATTTTAGTGAAAGTTTTTATCCAAAATGAAAATATTTCGATGAATTTATATCCAAAAGTATTTTTGCATGGATTGGAAAAGTTGTGACGTTTTGTATAAAGTCCTTGTGGATTTTACTGAAAATGGTAGATTTTTAGTTATTCACTAAAAACATATGTATTTGATATATATGATAGAATAAATTTCACCCAATATTTTAGGATGATTTCATGCATCTTCCACCCTACAGGAAAAGTACATGCATCTTCCACCTATGCATGGATTTAGGTGCATGCATCTTCCCACATTATTTTATCTATTTTAACCCATTATGAATAGATTAAATGTCTTGGATTAATTAAATGAATTCAATGGATAATTCCAATGGTGATAAATTCATATTGATATGTTTATTATGTAAAACATGTTTTATCAAATTAAATGCATTAAGGATGGATATATAAAGGGATGGTATTCCTTATGTTGGGTATAACCAATTGTGTGAGAACCTCCTAGTACTCTATTCTTATCAAAATGTGGTTTATAACTAGATGAAGGAACTATAACCCCTTATACATTTATGGATTCTTAAGAAACATTCTGGGATCCTTTATACAGTGTAATCCCCTCAGAGGTAGGAGGCTTTCATCTTCTACTCCAATGATCAACATCAAGTGTACTCCGTCAAAGATTGAAGATGGAGATTATTGTTATCTATGAATGAATATTTAAATTATTCATTTATATTACATATTGATATCATAATGGATATATTAGGCATTATGTGGGATTTCTTGCAATGCCAATTGATCATATGATGATCCCCTAAAACCCATCAAGTTGCTTATGGGAAGCCTTGGGTACACACTTGGATAATTAGTATGTGTGTTATACCAATTTAGATTATGAACCGTTTGGTACCTAGTATGGATTGTTTTAGGTTTTTCATGGTCTGGTACCTATTTGACCTTTTTTATGGTCACTCAGGTGTTATTATGGGTTGTATATCATTTTGTGGTTTTGAATCAGTTTCTTGAGTGGTAGTTTGTGGTTTATAGATAATGATTGTTCCCCTTAGTGATTTTAGAAACATGTTTATTTTGGTGATAGTATTCTCATATTATTTTTGATCATATATTTTTTCATTATATATAAATTATAAATGGTGTGGAGACCTCTAGGCTTTGTATCTATTAGTGGCCATGTGTGTTATGATTGGATTTGTGTAATGATTTTTTAAGATTTGATCTGTTGATCATGAGGAGTTATTTTATGCCTTTTGTTCCCTTTACTTAGTGAATCCTTGATTTTTTTCCCTAACCTTACCACCTTATATACTTAGGTGTGTAAGTTATTAGTTTGTGTTTATTTCTACTCTTTCCAATGACCTTTTGGGGGTTGAAAGTGGTATAGTGGGGAGAATTGTGAAACCCTCATTCCATTATTTCATTTAATATTATTTAATTGAAATATTGCGAGTTTTTTTAGAGTTTGAGGTTCAAGAGTTTTAAAATGGGAAGATATGGTTTGGTTTCATGGTTATCATATGATTTGTGATAAATTTGTAGCTATATCATGTTGGATAGGGTTTAATATTTTTTGGTAGTGTGCATGGTTGGTGCATGATTTACCAAACTGTATGAAAAACATTTAATATGGGGTGACCCTTCATGGTTTATTAAATCATGTCTCTAAACCATGCAAGGGGTGAAACATCACGCTAGTGTGATTTGAATAGTTTAGTAACCATGTGAGCTACCCAAATTCATTAAAAAGTGAATTTCTACTTTTTTCCCCTCATTGATTTTAAGTGTTTTGGCCTCCTTGCATCCTTAATTTTATTTGAATAACCCTTAGGATATCTTTTGTAGCTTCCTTTATTATTATTTCATGGTTTCAATCTCCTCCTTCTATGTTTCCAAGTGATTTTAAAAGGTAAAACCCTCTTTATTCTTCACCCCTTATCCCTTATTCAATTTAACTTAGGGGTTTTTATCCCATAAACCATAATCATTATGAGATTCAGATTTAGGGTTTGGTTTGATCCAAAATTGGGGTATTTGTTGTTTAGGTCTTGTAAAGTTCATCTTCTTCCTTGGATGTTCTTACTCCTTCAAAGTTGAGGGGTTTCTGCTGGATTTCAGTAGGTGTTTCTATGTAATTATTTTATATAACAAGTCATGAAATTATTTTGCTTTATAAATTCATTTCATATCAAATTATACCTAAGTATGATACCCATGGGGGGTTTATAAAAAAAATTCATGAATTCTAGGATTGGATTAAAGTGTTATTTGTTAGGACCAAAAGGGGCTTAAATACCCTGAGAGAGGGGTGAATCAGGGTATGGATATTCTTTTCTAAATTTGTCATGCCTCACTGGATCTTGACCTCTTTATTACAAGGGTCACTTTGTTTTCACTTGTGTTTTTATTATGAACACTTCTTTTCTTCTTTATCTAATGATGATGCTTTAAATGCAATATAGGGAATCAAGCAGGTAGACACATATATTTTTACTTGGTTTACCCTCACTGAGATACGTCCAAGGAGCATACAACGGTGATGTGCCGCTGTACCAAATCCACTAAAGCTCACTGCCAATAATATTCAGGCTAGATCACTTCTATGCCCAGGATCTCTTCCTTTACAATGTTTAGGGTCAGCTCACTGCTTTTCCAAAGGTCACTCCCTATTTCTCTCTCTCTGGCTCACTGTCGATAGAATAGATTACCTTCTTCCTCTTCCTTTGCTCACTACACTTGGAAGGGATCCACTCACAGTTTATAGACTTGTAGGTCTCTTCATTTGAACTAATGAATATATCCTCCACTGTATTTAGATGCTCTATTGAAATCCAAATTTCATCCACTGATGAATACCCCTTTTCCCCTGAACACTGGGAAATTCCTTTGGAAAAACCTTTGCAAAGCACCCTACTTCGCGAGGCTCCCAATTTCGTGAAGCTCAAATAAGCCTTCATTAAGCTCTTTCCTTTTAGTGAAGCACTCTCTTGAATCTCAAGTGGTCGTATAGAGACTTCCCTTTCAAATCTCACTGAGCCAATGTGGAGCTTGCAACTTTCTTGAAGCTATATTAGCCGTTGCAAATCTCTTCTTTCGCGAAGCACACTACCTTCACGAACCACCTTCACAAGCCGAGAGAAAAAAAAATTCTTCAAAAAATATCTAATTATCTTGAGGGGGTAGAGTCATATTTATAGGCAATTCCACCAACCCTCAAACCTTCCACATTAAGTCAACGCCACGTCATCACAAATCGCTAAGCTCCAAAAATTTTGTCGGAAATCTCTCAATATGGCGAAGCACCACGGAAATTTTATGATCACTGAGGTCGTCATAACCGTGGATCATCCCGTCAATTACTTTGTGCCTTAATCATTAATCTCCACTCATAATTCCCTTCACCACCACAATGCTCTTCGACTCTTCCGTTCGCGAAGCTCATCGTAATCACGAAGCATCATCGTTAACATTCTTCTGGTCTTTGTGAAATCCAATCCATGAAGCCTATCTTCACAAAACTCGTGCCTTTTCCATATTTTGATGATATCTTCAAGGATATCCACTTTGTGTGATGCTCACAAAACTCCAAATTTTGGACCCCAAAAATTTGGCAAACACTGGAAAACGACGCCACCTTGTACTGCTCTTTTTATACCACCTCCAGATCATCCATTCCTTTTGTCATGGTTCTTTGTCAACATGTGTTGTCAAAAACATCTCTGGAACATGACAATTCACCATGGAAACCTTTTTTTTCAACAAACACAATCAACACAAAAATGTTGCAAACCTTGAGGGATTTTTTCCAACAATACCCCCTTTGGGATTGTTCACAACTCTTCTCAGAATGATTTCATGGAAGTTGATACCTCACTGAGTCTCCTTCCATCATCTACCATCTTTCTCCACTTGTGATTCATATAGCGGCCAAAGATTCACTTACCACATACTCTAATCCCACATGATCAATGTTCATCGTGAGAAACAAGAGTAAATGAAAAGTTCATCAATGAATCACTTCATTTCTGCCATCGACTGTTGACACCCAAATGATAAAAATTTCCAAACTAATTCCAATTGTTGATACCACACTGATACCAATTGGTGATTTCTGGAAACATTCTCACACCTTTCCAACATCATCATTCTACTTTTATCATGATCCTTAGCTATCGTGATATCTAATCTTTGATCGATCACTTCTAGCATCGTCAGATTTAATACTCTCCCCCTATCTCATTGCTCTCCCCCTATCTCACTACTCCACCTGTCAGCTTCTCCCCGTGTCTTTTACTAAGACATTTTCTCCCTTCCTTAGCCACAGTTTCTCCCCCTTTAGGAGTCACTATTTCTCCCCCTTTGTCAACAAACCCAAAGGTCACCCCTTTGCGGTCTGCAACATTGGAAAGAACACAGATTAGCGCTTTAGAGAAAAACACGCAATACCTAGGGGAGATGGGGGTCCCATAGCCACACTTTTTCATGTGCGGGGAATCAACTAAACTCCCAGATCCAGTCGATGCCTCTCAAAAGCATCCTTGGGTAAGGCCTTTTTCATAATTTCTGCAACCTGTAACTCTATAGGAACATACTCCAACTTCATGATTCCTTATTCAACCTTCTCCTTGATGAAATGATGTTTTATCTCAATATGATTTGTCCTTGAGTAGTGTATGGGATTTTTTCTGAGATTTATAGCACTTGAGTTATCGCACTAGATTCCGATCAGAGACTTCACTTCAACACCCATGTCATCAAGCTGCTGCTTCATCCACAATAACTGTGTGCATGCTTGAGTGACCGTAATATACTCAGCTTCTATGGTGATTAATGAAATGCAATCTTTATTCTTGATTATCCAAGAAATACACAATCCACCAATATAGAAATCACCTCCTGACGTTGATTTCCTGTCATCCGCTGAACCGGCCCAATCTGCATCAGTATATCCCAATAACTCTGACTGAGATTTATCACTATATATCAAGTTGAAATCCATTGTGTCCTTGATATAATGAAGTATTATTTTCACTGCAAGCATGTGGATTTCCTTGGGATTACTCTGATATCGTGCTTCTTGGAAGGTGGCAAAAACAATATCAGGTCTCGTCACTATCAGGTATAGTAAACTCCCAATAATCTACATGTATTCTGTGATATTAACTGCCTTTCCATTATCATATTTCGATAATTTCATCCGGGTAGCAACCAGAGTCTTCATATCCTTCTAATTTTCCATTCCAAATCCTTTCAAAACCTCCTTGGAATATTTAGATTGAGAATTGAATGTTTCATTCATTCCCTGTGTCACTTATAGACCAAGGAAAAATGTTAGCTCTCCAATCATTGAAATTTCGAACTCACTTTTCATGAATTCAGAAAACAGTTTGCATTGAGCTTCATCTAATCCACCAAATATTATGTTATCTACATAAACCAAGACCATCATCCTTTTATTGCTGTTGTTGTTGAAATAAATATTGTAATCAACTCCCCCATGCTAGAAACCAAGCTTCTTCAAGTACTGATCAAGCCTTGAGTACCATGCTCTTGGTGTTTGTTTCAGCCAATACAACGCCTTCTTCAGTTTGAAAACCTTGTTCTCATCCTCATGAATGAGAAAACCATCTGGTTTCTCAATGTACACCTCTTCCTCTATAACCCCATTCAAAAATGCAAATTTTACGTCCATCTAGAAAACTTTGAACTCCCATTGCACTGCAATGGCTAGAAATAATTTGATTGTCTCTAGTCTCTCAACAGGTGAAAATGTCTCATCAACATCTATTCCCTCTATCTAGAATCATCTCTTTCACACTAGTCATTATTTTTTCCAAATCACTCTATCATCTTCATTCATCTTGTTGTGATATAACCATTTAGTCTCGATGACATTCTTATATGTGGGCCTCGAAACAATATCTCATGTCTAATTTCCAATTATAACTTTCATGTTCAGTTGTAGCTCGACTCTTAAACTTTCATGCTGATATAGAATTTAATTCCTTAGGTTCATTATCATTATATGCTTCTAAATTATCATTTTCCACTTATTCTCCCCTTGAGTATCTTACCACTTCATCACTTTCAATAGACAACTATTCATTGTGTCATTGTTCAGTGGCATCATTTCTTTCAACTAATTTTTTGATCTTCATGTTGAAACATTGTTGATACTCTCTCACAGCTTCTTGGTATCCTAAAAATAGTTAACTAATATCACATTGTTAGAACAAAATATATAAGCATGAGATGCATGATTATTGCTGCTTCTCCGAAAATATGTCTTCTCTTGATAGACAACACCTGAGCTGGGTTATCCAATTATTTCTTTGATGGTTCTTTCATCTGATTTTGTTATTGAATGATCTTACAATGTTATGCAACACTTTCCAGGGTTAGGACCACCTTTTAGACCCAAAAACATCCTTCTTCTCCTACCTCATTTATTCTCATATTCCACTCAGAATTGATCCATTAACAAAATATCTAAGCATACTGAGTTGGAAATCGGTGTAGGAAATAAGAGACAAGGTTAATAACATAATCACTTCCTATTGTGCTATGTTTCTCCCTTTCTTCTTCACCTATTGTACAAGATTTGAGGCAATTGAAACTCCGGAGCATATCACTTTTCACTGTGCATCTTTAGATTCCACTTCCCCTTGGATTGTATCTCCCTAAAACCTGAAACACATGAATCATCAGTTTCCAGCATTTATAAACATAGGGAGAGGGGTGCTTCCGGAATCCTCAAGATGAGGATTTCGGTTGATCCTGATGGGTCAACCCTTTGATTATTTATTACAGATCATCACACTCTTTCCTTGATTCTTCTAGCTGCCTAGCCAACTTCAACTGCTCTGGCCATATGACTAAGCATTCATCACCTGCATACTGAGTCTTTTTCTGATATGAAGATTCTTCAGGTCTGGCCTTTCTCACCATTTTTGTTCTAAACCCGCTATTACACATTTCCTTCTTTGATGTTCCACCAAAATTCAATTTCCCTTGATTCCTTATCTGAGCAGGAATATCTCTTCTTATCAACTTCCCTTGCTATTTCCTTTATTGTAGGGATCTTCCTCTTTCTTCCACTTCTTTTTGTGACACACGGCATGAAAATTTTTCAATGAATTATTGGTTTATTTTTCTTTTATCATATTTCTGAGTCACCACACTATTTTGTTTTGGTGGTAGGCCCTCCACTGAATGTACATTCTTCTTACTCACAATTGTAGTATTTCCTCTCTTTTTTCTTCTAGATTTGTTCATGTTATTTCTTAGAGGGAGTTTGTGAGTGTGATAGAAGAGGTGACAGATACACCTTTCATTTAGCTCCATGTGATTCCCCTAAGGCTCTAAGCTTATTCTTCAACTTACCACTTTCTCTCCCAGTGCATAATTTCTTATCATGCAGCATTGGAGTCGAGAATCTCTTTTCAAGTTCCTTTTCCTTTCTTGCTGCAATGTCTTGCCAAATGACCATAATTAGAACATATAAAACATTTTCCATCAAAGGCATACCTCATTTCATAATTTCTCTATCGATATGTTGATGCAGATTGAGTTATTCCTCTAACATTGAGCTCCCTAGCTTCTTGAAACATACTCATGGTGTGTCTCATTCTTCCACAGTAATAGCATCTAATTAATTCTTTCCTCTGAGAGACTCTTCTTTCTGATTTCTCATGACACATCTTCTTATTCTCAGATTTAGTAATGTTTCTATTTTCACAACCTGAAATGTATTCCTGAGCCTCTGAACAGAAGCTTGATGTATGACCATGAATCCCAAAAAAATAGCACATGCTATCATTACTTCCTGTAAAATCCTTTTTAGGTCTTTCTTCATCACCTAAATAGTTTTTACCATTTATGGAACTATTCACGACTCTCTTTCTATCATGCATGGGAGGGTATTCATCAAATAAAATACCAGTTTTTTCTAAATTGTATGGTCTTTGAGCTGAGAAAATATTTTGTTGTTTCTCCTCAGAAATCTCATACTTTCTTTTCATTTTATCATCACCTTCCTAAGGACAATCGAATAGTAATTGCAGTGCATCCTTCAACTTAGGTTTTCCTTTGTCTTTTGATATCTTCATTTCTTTCTTGGATTTTTCTATCTCTTTCTACAATTGTTTAATCTTATTATATCTTAATTCAAGTTGAGCATTGAGTTCTTTTCTGATATTCTTCTTGCTACTCAACTCATCTTCCAGTTCTCGAGTGAGATTTTCCACCATGTCACTTTTATCATTAACTTTCAGTTTTTCTTCTTCAATATAATCAAAACAACATGCATTCTCTTGTTGTAGCCTTTGATTCTTATGAACTAGTTTAGATAGTTGTGTATCAAGATCACCATTTCTAGATTTCAAATTTTGAATCTCATCTGAGTTCAGATTATTTCCCTTGACATCAGCTTTTTATTTTTCTACCTTTGTAGATATTTTTCACAGTTCTTCATCTTGAGAATCATTCTTCTCCCTCAGATCAGTAGATATGTCAATAAGTCTTTGATTCAAACCTCTTAGCTTATTGATCTCAGTTTCCATTTCTTGGACCTGAATATCTTTAGATTTAATTTCATCAGTGAATTTTTTATCCAGTTCTTTCTCTTTGTGGACAACTTCCACTTTTTGACTTCTGGGAGTTTCTTCATCATCAGTAGTTCCAACATCACTTGGCATGTTAGGTTCTTCACTCATTACTTAATCATCATTTAATGAGTAAGTATTTTCACTATATGATTCATCAAAACCATTCTTCTATTCACTACATGATTCTTTTAACTAAATCACACTCTTTCCATTGACACTTCCACAATGGGGAATTTCAAAAAACTTTTGTTTCTTCTTTGAAGTTATTCCCTTTGTCATGGAGAACCGAGATAAGAGTAGACCGATTTAACCACACAAATCTACTACACCAAGTTGTAGTAAACAAATATGTTAAAAGCAACTTTTTCTATAATAACAATTTTTATGACCAAAAGGGGCCTAAATACCCTGAGAGGGGGGGTGAATCATGGTATGGATATTCTTTTCTAAATTAGTCTTTCCCCACTAGATCTTGACCTCTTTATTACAAGGTTAACTTTGTTTGCACTTTTGTTTTTATTATGACCACTTCTTTTCTTATTTATCTGATGACGATGCTTTAAATTCAATGCAGGGAAGCAAGCAGGCAGACACATATATTTTTACTTAGTTCACCCTCATTGGGCTACGTCCAAGGATCATACAACGGTGATGTTCCGCTGTACCAAATCCACTAAATCTCACTGCCAATAATGTTCAGGCTAGATCACTTCTATGCCCAGTCTCTCTGCCTTTACAATGTTTAGGGTCATCTCACTACTTTCCCAAGGATCACTCCCTATTTCTCTCTCTCTGACTCACTACTGATAGAAAGGATTACCTTCTTCCTCTTACTTTGCTCACTGCACTTAGAAGGGATCCACTCACATTTTATAGAACTGTAGGTCTCTTAATTTGAACTAATGAATGCATCCTACACTGTATGTAGATGCTCTATTGAAATCCAAATTTCATCCACTGATGAATACCCATTTTCCCCTGAACACTAGGTAATTCCTTTGGAAAAACCTTCACAAAGCACCCTACTTCGTGAGGCTCCCAATTTTGTGAAGCTCAAACAAGCCTTCGCAAAGGTCCTTCCTTTTTGCAAAGCACTCTCGCGAAGCACTCTCGCAAAGCTCAAGTCATCGCAGAGAAAATTCCCTCGCAAAGCTCACTGAGCCAATGCAAAGCTTGCAACTTTCACAGATCTATATTAGCCACCACAAAGCTCTTCTTTTGCGAAGAACACTACCTTTGAGAACCACCTTTGCGAGCCGAGAGAAAATATTTTTCTTCGAAAACTCTCTACTTCTCTCGAGGGGGTCAAGGCCTATATATAGGAAAATTCCACCGACCCTTAAACCTTCCACGCGAAGTCAATTCCACATCATCACAAATCTTGAATCTCCAAAAAAATTTCTGGAAATCTCTCAATATAGAGAAGCACCATGGAAATTTTCTAATCACAGAGCTCATCGTAATCATGGATCATCTCGTCAATTCCTTCGCACCTTCGCTATGAAGCTCCACTCACAATTCCCTCCTCTGCTGAAATGTTCTTAGACTCTGCCATTCATGAAACTCATCGTAATCGTGAAGCATCACCGTCAACATTCTTCTGGTCTTCGCGAAATCCAATCCATGAAGCCTATCTTCGCAAAACTCATGCCTTTGTCATATTTTGATGAGATATTCAAGGATATCCCCTTTTCGTGATGCTCACCAAACTCCAAATTTTGGACCCCAAAAATTTGGCAAACACTGGAAAATGATGCCACCTTGTACTGCTCTTTTTGTACCACCTCCAGATCATCCATTCCTTTGTCGTGGTTCTTTGTCAACATGTGTTATCAATAACATCTCTGGAACATGAAAATTTACCATGGAAACCTGCTTTGTCAACAAACACAATCAACCCAAAAATGCTGCAATGTTACCTTGAGGTATTTTTACCCATCATTATTCTATATATTTCAATTATCTATTTTTAATTAAATGTTTATTCATGCCATGTAACACCTCATTACCTTCTTTCAGGTATGATTTTTCTCTTTTTTTGGTTTCCCTTTTTGTCTCAGTGCATTACATGTTGGAGTTAGTTCCCTATAACCAACTTATGTGTACTTTATGATAACCTTTATTAATATTTTTTAATATTAATAAACTTCTTATCACATCATGATTGTTATTTTTCATAACATAGTATGTGATAATGTTCTAAGAGTAGTTTTCATACTGAAAGGTCGTAGTAGTTCCACACTATGATGAGAACCCATAAGTTCCATGACAGTATTAAATATATGTTATATAGCCGGATGAAATCATTTAAGGGACAAAAATTATATAGGTTATTAGGGGTGGATACTCGTAGGAATTTGAGTCACCTTCTCATGGTGTGCATGATTAGTAATATCCAGTGTATGATATTATGAGAACGATACCTACCAGTAGGAAATCCACATTTATATGTTTCATAGGATGTTCCTATATGTGGGTGTGTGTATTGATCCTTATAATTTAAGATTATTATTAATTAATATTATAAGTCATGTACTTTGATGTATTGGTGAAAACCATGACGACATATGTTCGCGGTGAGGTAGGATACGTTGGGTGTTTCACGAGTAATATTGCATTAATGAATAATGGAATAAAATATTTTCCCCTTATGTTATTTAATGGAAGTTTATATCTAAGTCCCCTTTATGGAAATGATATAGACTAAATAAATTCATGGCCATGGTGTTCTATATGCAAGTTCATTTTTTGGGAATTCAAAGAAAGAGACATTGAGCACATAGGTTGACGGCACTAGCATGCAACCCACTTGATTGGAGATATCCCAATAAAGGGATTATATTACACAGTAAGTGTTTGTATAAGGTATTATGTCATTGCGACATTAACTTCTTTCTCTATGGGTGTCGTGGCATGTTTCTAGATGTTAACCTTAGACTTTAGGCTGCTTCACCTAATGCGACTAAGAAAGGGGCATAAAGGGTCACACATTGAGTGTATCCAGAATCTCAATTAAATAATATATTATTATTTATTATTTAAAAATTTTAATAAATATTATTCTTGTTCATAGCTTAATAATTATTCATGTTTTATTGATTTTATATATTCCATCACCAGTTATTTGAAATAATATTATGTGACCAAAATATTTAATAAATATTTATTTGATATTTAGTTAATATAATATTTATTTAGTTATTGGTGAATAATGTTGTCATATTTATTTATAAAATAAATAGTCATTATTCAATTCCTGATAAATATTATAGAGGAAAGGATCATAGAGTTTAATGATCTGGTGAGAAATAATATATATTGAATATTATTTGATTAAATAATATTGAATTTAATTCGTGAGTTTAGATCATGTCAAGAAATAATATTATTATTATTATAGATATGGGGTTCCATGGGGATTAAATAAATAATAAAGGGAACTTGTGTAATTATTTATTTATAACCCTAGCAGTATATAAACCCAATTATATTATTTTTCAAAAGATCCAATTCATTTCTTTTGTTATACATAGTGAAATCTGAAGAAACCACTTGAAGTTATAGAGATCTCCCTTCTCCAAGAACACTCCCAAGAATGTATAGTAGTCTTCCTCCACCTTCCACTATCAAGTCAAGAGAGATCAAAAAGAATCCTTTGGAAGTGATTATTAGGGCGATCAAAGGTGAATGACGCAAGTGATGGGATCTTCCATGCTAGCACCTGGAGATTCCTACGACAATGTTCAGAGATTTTTGGAACATGTGTAGATCACCACTAGAGGGAATCTATTCTTGATTCCTACAATGCAACAACGGTACACTATAGATCCATTGTCAGATCCATAAATGAAGAAATAATTTCTCACAAGGTAAATCTTTATTTCATAAATTAATTATAAATAATATATAATGATCTTGTGCTTTGGTTCTGAGGTTTTATCCATTTTCTATATTCTTTGAATTAATTCTCTTGATCATAGCATTTATCGATGTGTAAATCTTGGATTAATCATCAATCATGATAAAAATAAAAGTTAGTCATGATCCATAACATGCTTCCACTACACCTTGAACCTTCAAGTAGTATCATAGTGGGTTACATAATTATTTATAATTTTTTATGGATCATTGATTTATTCACATATTTGTGATTTAGTTTTCAATTATAATTTAATCATTCTAAAATACAAATTGTGATATCTACTTATTCCATTTTGTTTCTCATAAATATAATCAATTTGATTAATTTTATTAATGAAATAAATTTGAATATCTCATCTGGAGGTGCTAAGGATTCTGGTCGGATAACACCAGAGTACACATCATGTACCCAGTGGTACACACTGGTACTAGTTTTTAATTCATGAAGAATTAATTTATAATTAATTAAAGGCATGTTAATTTATTACATGTGGTGAATTTAATTATACACCACATGTTGACTAATCCATCCTGGTACACGGTCATTCAGAGTACACACCATGTAACTTCCATACATGGAATGTAGTCCTTATCCACAGAAGGGTCATGTATCTTCTTACACAACCTACCTGATTGGTGATTGTGTAACTTGGATACCACACACTGTGTAGCCCATATACACATAATGTACTCCAATAATTTTGTGTCATAGATGCATGTTGGTTCCATAGGTGTGTGACTCATATAGACGGAGATAATAGTACACTCCATGTAGCTAGCTTGTGTACACCATGTACTTATACAAAATTACACAGAATTAAAAATCAATTTATTATACTATGTAAACCTTATAAACATGTGCTTTCATGTGGTCATTAAATTTATAGAACATTCCATGTGATGGGTTTTTATATATATAAATTTATAATTATTTTTTTTGTAATTTTAGGATCTACATATCATGTATAAATCGTATTACAATTATTACTCTACACATTGAAGCATTACATGCTACATTAAAAAAAGGAATCATGTAAATTGTGTGATCATTAATTTGATAGTACAAATCATGATATTACATGATAATTCGTGTATTTCATATGTCACAAGAGTAAACAATATACAAGTATAATACATGTTGGGTAGTTAAGACGGGTACTCACCTTGTTTTCTCTGAGGTACATTTTTATTATACACAATTTATTTTAAATAAATTTATTTAAAAAAAATTATGATGGATGAGAATCTCAAGGAAATTCATATAAAAACTAAAGGAATTAATTAATTAAATGAGATAATTAATTGATTCGAGTGTGATTTATATTAAATAATAATGATTAATAATTGAATGAAAAATTTATTAAATGCGTAATTCATTGCATGCATATAGATTATCATGATCTTAGTCTAGACTTTTATATGTGATTGGTTTATTTTAATTTATTATTAAATTAAATTTTTGGTCTATGTTCCATCTATCCTCTTATTATGTAAGGTCTTTTGTTCCCATGGTTTCTTTTATGTAAACCCCTTCCCTTCACTTATGTGTGAGTAAAATCATATGTAATGGATGGAGCTCCCAAGTTAGAGGTGGCGGTTCAAGTTTGGAGTTGAGGTGAAACCAATACAAGGGAGATACATAGGTGGAAAGGTGGAAATCTACAACATGAAACTTAATTGGTTTATGGTTTTTTCCCCCTAGCTTGATGGTTATTTTATCATCTAATAGGTAAACTGACCATTAGTAGAACATCATGATCATATTACTTTATTATTTTTCTATCAAGTTTCATGGTTGTTTCATTATGGATGTTTGGTCACGATCACATGAATTAATGGGTTAACAAGCATGCAAGATAAAACTAAAATAAATTGAATTATGAATAAATATTATCTAATACATGGTTAATCACTTAAGTAAATCTACTTAATATTAAAAATCATGTAATAAATATAATAATTGTAAATTTATGCATAAAAGATAGAATCCATCAATTATAAATATAAATTTGGTATAGTCTTCCACTAATTTAGATAAAATCGAACCATGGTTCAAATTGCTTGACCAGCCAAAGTTGGGGTGCTTTAAATTATTGGGGAATTATAACATGAATTTTTAGGTTGAATTAACTTAGTTCACATCAAGGGTTGACTTCCAGAGTAGGAATTGGTTTAACTAAGAGGAAAGGTTTGAGAAAATCTAATTTAAGGATTTTGGGATTGGGGAGTCCACTCAACGGATCAAGGAACTGTGATTTAATGTAGTTAGAATTTGGAATTCCTACCTAAAACCCTTTAATTTTCTTTACTGACCAAAGTCAAGTTGATGAGAAGGATAATAAGGATCCTTTCCACTAGAATGTCTAAGCAACGGGATATTTCAAAGCTAGTGGTTAGGGCTATTGGGTTTCTATAAAATAGTGGGTGATTAATAAATATAATATTTATTTATTTTTATAAATTTTATCAGATAAAGTATTAAAAATATTCTCATCTTATTTTAAGAAACAGTAATAAAATGACTTCAAATATATCATTTTGATCCATACTTGAGAAGGATAACCTTCTCACCAGAATAAATTTCCAAGAGTGGCAAAGGAATTTGCCTGTTATCCTACTCTATGAAAGGAAATTATATGTTATGGAAGAACCTATTCCTGATGCACCCGGTATTGAGGCTAGTGAGGAAGAGTTGTATCTATATGAGAAACATTTGAATGATTCTATAGATGCTCAATATTTCATGATATCATCTATGACCAATGATATTTTTAAGAAACATGAGGACATGTATGAATATAGAATGATGTATCACCTTCAGGATCTCTATCAAGAGAAGGCGATATGAGAGAGATAAAATATCTTCAATGCTCTATTTATAACTAATCTTGGAGAGTCTGTGCTAGTTGGGACTCATGTAGTAAAGCTTATTAGCTACATTTAATGCTTATAAATCTTAGGGATTAAATTCCTAGATGAGTTGTGCACAGATCTCATACTTTTCTCACTTCCTAATACCTTCTCTACTTTTATTATTAATTATAACATGATCAATAATGAGAAGATCCTTTTGGAAATTCTTACTCTAATTTTCCATGTGGATAAGAACATGGGGAATGAAAAACCCATAGTCCTTATGGTGAATAAGAAAATGAATAACAATGATAAGGGGACTAAGACTTTTAAAAAGTCTAAATCTCTTAAGCACCATACTTCCAAGAAGAGGAAGATCCATATTTTTGGTAAAGAAAAAGAGGTAGTATGTTTTACATGTGGAAAGAAAGGACATTGAAAGAGGACCTTCACCTAGAAGAAAATGGAATATAAAGGTGAAAATGTTATCAGTGTCATATTTAATTATATACACATTGGGTATTAGATATAGCTTGTGGTGGTCACATCTATATCCAAATATAGGAACTAAGTAGATTCTGAAATATTTCTAGAGGAGAGATGGATTTGTGATCTTCCAATGGTGCAAGGTTGGATACTCTAGCCATTGGTGAGTACCACCTTTCATTTATAGGGGATTTTTATTATGTACCAATTGTTACTAAGAACATAATTTCTATGTCAAACCTATTGTGTATGGTTTTATTTTCAAGTTTGGAAATAAAAGTTTTTTATTTTATGAAGAAAAAATATGTTATGATATGGAACGTTTAAATAATGATCTTTATGTATTAAATTATGAAAATAACATATTGGAAATGTTAGGTTTGAATAGCTATAGTGATAACACAAGAGGGGGGTGAATTGTGTTCTTTTAAGAATTTCACAATTCTGGAGATTCACATAAACATTAGATAGAGCTGGAGGCGTTTCTGTATGAGAATATATATGTATCGGATAATGAATAGAGAACAAGGAACATCAATTAATAGTGGTTCGGGGCACAAAGGTTCCCTAGTCCACTCCACCAATCACCCTCTCAGTGGGCTTGGTGAATTTCACTAGTAAGGTCCTCATATCATAAAACGGATCCACAACTGAGTGAAAACAGTTGTCACCCTTACAAAAAAAAGGCTTGAAAAGCAAAGCCTTTTGGTTCTTTTACAGGGAACCGATAAAACCACATCTTAGTGCGAGAAGATGACACTCCACCATGACAAAATAAAAGCTGTCTAAACTCAAGATGGATAATATGTAGTTTGGTAATAAATAGATGTAGCTCACAGTTTTAGCAGCACACAACTAATAAAAGATGAATCTTGTATTTAGAATAATAATAATCTTGAAATATATCTAAAGAGATCAAGTTACACAAGAGATCTTTGATTTTAATAATAGAAATAAAAACATAGAATCGTGATTCCAGATTTGAACATGTATATCTCCAAAATGTAGTCCTTAAATCTGAGATGCCTGATCACTGTAGCAGTGAAATAGTTTTTACAATAAATCTTGAAGAATAAGAATTATATATACAGCCAAGAAATCTCTAGATTTTCGTATCAAAATATCTGATACAGAAAGATATATATAACAATATATCTCATAGCAATATTTCAGATCTGTAAAAAAATCCTGATAAAATGAGTGAATTCAAATTCAAAGAATACAGCTCAGAGTAATCGTAACTTCCCTTAAGAATAAGAGAGAAAATCTTTGTTGTAAACGGTTCTTTAAATCATTTAAAATGATATTTTAATCGATCAAAATCAAGTTTTAAATCATCCTAACATTTCGTAAAGACTATTACAAAACACTCTGATAAAGACGTAAATTCAAATTTATGGCGTTGAAAAGTCAAATGTAAGGTTCCTTCACAAAATGACAAAATAAAAAATGTAAGGTTAAATTTCATAACGTAGGGTTGATGATCCATATGTTTATCCATGTTATCATAGATATCTAAATGTAACATTGATTATCCATTCATCCACTTTTCCAAATGTAAGGTTGATAACGTGAGGTTGGTCATAAAAGTAAGGTTGATGATCCATACGTTTGTAAAGTTCCATACTTATGTAGGGTTCTTTAATCATACTTTTTCTTTCTAGAAAATGTAAGGTTATTATCCAAACATAATGTTCCTTAACCATATGTTTCATCAAACATAAGGTTTATTAACCATATGTGCTAATCTTTCAGCATAAACGCAAGGTTTGTTCCATACGTTACTTTCTTCTATGTATTGAATGAATAGTAT
Organism: Viscum album; assembly: GCA_963277665.1. Lineage (NCBI taxonomy): Eukaryota > Viridiplantae > Streptophyta > Magnoliopsida > Santalales > Viscaceae > Viscum > Viscum album. The sequence continues at coordinate 1,444,477,370 of OY728160.1, read as the reverse complement.
TTCCAATAAACAACAAACAGTGAACAGTGTTTCCAGAATACGCTTAAGAGCATTCTGAACACTTTAATGAATATTTCTCGCAAATAAATAGTTTAATATTATTTCAAGATAAAGATTAATAAAGAATTTAAATTTCCTGAAATACACTCAAAAAAAATTATTAGTAAAACAAACAAGGGTATTTGTGAGCATAAAAATCATTAATATTTATATAATATTATTGAGACAATACAAGCCCAACAATATTCACCTTTTTTATGGTCACAAAACCCATAAATTAAAATTATAATATTTAGAAAAAATAATTTAGAATTTTATAAACATTTTTTGATAAAGAAGAAATATTTTAATTTATCTAAATAAAATGTTGTGTCATCTAATTTCTCCCAAATAAAAATTATGAATTATTTCAATAAAGAATAAATGTTTTAATTTCTCAAATAAAAGAAATGTTGTGTTTATCTAAATTTCTCCCCCTTTTGTGATATCAAAAAAGAAATTATAGAAAACTATATTAAAACACGTTTAATGTTGAATAGAATGATAAGTGAAAGTTATAAGAGAAATAGATTTTGGATATAGACAAAAATATAAAAGCAGATAAAATAATGAAATGTAATATATAGATAACACACAAATTCATTAATCAATAAAGACATTAATACAATAAATTTTGTAAATGAGAAAAAAGAACTGTCATTTCTGTGGGTCAAGGTAGGAAATAAAAGAAGGCTAAGTATTGGTTGGATGAAAATTTTGTATGGATTCAAACATGTCCTTCAGATCATCCATCTGTAATCTCATCTTCTTTATCAAAATATCTCCTAGGTGAATTATTAACTACCTGGCATCATTATTGATAGACAAATTCTCCAAAATATTGACTTTTATAAACTCATGAATACTTTCCTATTGCTTCATAAATAGCTCCAACTTCTCTAAAAACTTTCTCAACATCAATCTAATGCTTGGTTATCCTTAAGTTAACTGATCCAGAAGAAATTTTTGATTGTCCAATAAAACTGATAGATGATCACTATTGCATTGAAGATCATGAAGTCAAATATTCATATCTTCCATAACGGATGTAATGGATGGAAATATTCTGATTAAATCAGGACTTGTTATAGGGGTAGAAGTAGATGCACTGGCCTGATTCACTGAACCTTTCACAAATTCAAACTGACTTCCCAAGTACCATTTTAATTCTGCAAAATCTATTTTTGAAATAGCTTCAGATCTAATCTTCCCAATCTCATTTAACATGTCTCTTTTGAAGGCATCAAAATCCCTTCTACAAATAAAATTCTCATTAAGCTCCTGAAGTTTTTTCTTTTTAATTTATAGTTCCTACGAATTCTCCTCTTGAGACTTATTGAATTTCATCAAAACTTCTTCAACTTGATGAGATAATGAATCAGATGTCCCCGCATCTGCATTCATATCCTAATTTTTATTTTCAGGAGGCAAGGGATCTTCTAATATTTTCATTACATATTCTTCACATGAAAATGACTGATTATCCAAAAATTTAGTCTGACCACCAAAAATATGATCTAAATATCCCACGGTCTGATCTACCATTAAAGGTTGAATTTTTGTAACTGATTCTTGTAAAGGTTTCCCTTCTTGAACATCTCCTTCTTCAGTAACTTCTTCACTAACAAACTTTTATTGAACATTTTCAAATTTAATATTCTATTCTTGAACTATTTCCACCAGAATTCTTTTTTGTACTTGTTCACTCACCAAAGGTACAATCGCAAGCTATTTATCTTGACTCTACACCTGAATTTACACTTCAACAACAGCCTCTTCCAAATTAACTGAGCATGTTGCTACTCTAGAAGCCAACATTCGCTCTTCAACGTGAGGAGCATCTTTTTTTATAGGTTTCATAACAAGACCGTATTGACTTTGTTCTTCCTATTCTTCTTTTTCAGTGTTAAATCTAAGACTTCTCTGGGATGGTTGTGAAACTACATCTGTTCAAGATTCAGTTACTCCCTCCTTTCGAACACCATCTTGCTCCCCCAAAGAAAAATCTTCTGAGCTCTGTTCTTCCTCAGCTCCAATAGGTAAAATTTTTCTTTTCACAGTGCTCCAGAAAAATCCATGTTTTCTTAAAGTTCCAGCATTCAACACATTACTATAATGACATTTTACACTTACCTCAACCAGTATAATCATATCTTTCTTAAAGATAATCCTTTAAATTATCTGTCGATATGGATAAAAATTCATTCTTGCATATCGTGAACAAAATTAATGAGGATATCTAACTAAATACCTTGGGAAATTTAATTTGATATCACTCAGAAAAATAAACATAATATACATTTCTGGGTAAAGGATTTTCTCCATCTCATCCATCCATGGTGTTATTCTAGTTTGAATAAATTTCACTAGAATCTTATGATCAGGTTCTAAATCCTTAAAAAACATCTTTCTGATGTGTGTTGAGTTGAACAGAAATGACATAATTTCTTTAGAAGAATGTTACTTATCTCCAATCGACTTAAGTTCAAAATGGAAAATTCCTTCATGTGGATAGTTCAAAATCTTCTCAACCCCAGTAGAAGAAATAGAGAAATCCCTATCTTTGATACTTTCAAAAATCATGTCCTCTGTATCTCCAAAAATAAACTACACACTCTTATAAAAAGAATTCAGTTCTACCTCATAGATAAATTATAAGTTTATGTCATTGAAATATTTATCAAGACCTTGAAAAGATAGTGCTTTCTTTAGAAGTAAGTTCATATGGCATAACCATTCAAAATCAATCACCTTTCCTTGAATAATTTTTCTTCCTAATATTCTTTGACATTTCGGTTCACTTACTTCTCTTTCTTCAATTCTCTTGGATTTTTTCATTCTTGAAGATCTGAAAATCTGAGGTTTTCAACTTCTAGGGTTCGGAAGGGTGAATAAAGATTTAGGGTTTTTCGACGCGGTTTTTTTTTTGTTTGGGGTAAACAAGATTTGGAAGACAAGGGGTTTGGAAAATGAACAGTTTCTGACAAATGACATATATCCTTGTTTCTAATGTTTTAGAGTAATTATTAAAAAATACTTAATAATTATATGGCATAAATATATTTAAGATAACACATATTAATTGAAATTTCGTAAGATAAAAATAAAATAAAATTATATTTACAAAAATAAATTAGGCATAAAACAAATTAAAATAAAATTAAATTAAATAAATATTTAATTAAAAATTAAATAAACCTAAATCCCCCTTAATAAAATCAAAAAAAGCAGTGGGAAGAGGTTTAGTAGAAATATCATCTACTTGATATTTAGTATTAACAAATTCTAAAGATATATCCTTTTTAAGAACATGATCTCGTAGAAAATGATGTCTAATATCAATATGATTAGTTCTAGAATGACTTATTGGATTTTTTGAAATATTTATAGCATTTTTATTATCACATAAAATAGTTGTATTATTAAAATTAAGTTCAAAGTCCATTGGGGTTTTTTCATCCACAACACTTGTGCACAACAACTACCAGCAGATACATATTCTGCTTCAGTTGTTGATAGTGAAACTGAGTGTTGCTTCTTACTTGACCATGACACTAACAATTTTCCTAAAAAGTGACAGGTTACTAAAGTACTTTTTCTATATAATCTACATCCTTCAATATCTGCATTTGAATATGATAATAAATTAAAATCAAAAGTTTTTAGATAAAGAAGAGATTGAACAACTGTTCCTTTTAAATATCTAAAAATCCTTTTTACAGTAGCAAGATGGGATTCTTTTGGATTTGATTGAAATCTAGCACAAAGATATACTGAAAAAAATAATATTAGGTCTGCTGGTAGTAAGATATAGTAAACTTCCAATAATACCTCTATATAACTTGTCATCCACTGGTTTTCCAGCTTCATCCAAGTAAAGTTTAATATTAGTACACATGGGAGTTGAATATGTCTTGTTGTTCTCACGACCAAAATTTTTCAATAAATCGGTAATGTATTTACTTTGATTTAATAGATTTCCAAAATATTTTTAATAAATTTTAAGTCCTAAAAAGAAATTTAATTCTCCCATCATGCTCATTTCAAATTCTTTTTGCATAAGTTCTAAAAAATAATTGCAATGTTTTTTATTTGTTGATCTGAAAATAACATCATCAACGTAGATTTGAACTAATAATAATTTAGAACAAATTGTTTTCTTAAAGAGGTTTGGGTCTTCCAAAACAATAGTAAAACCATTTTTTAAAATAAATGAACTTAATCTTTCATACCAAGCTCTAGGTACCTGTTTAAGGCCATAGAGAGATTTAGTAGGTTTAAAAAAACTGTTTTTTAAGAATTTTCAAAACTAGGAGGTTGATCAACATAAACTTCCTCTATTAAATATCCATTTAAAAAAGAAAATTTTACATCCATATGATATAAGTTAAAATTTATATGAGATGCATAGGCTAAAATAATTTTAATTGCTTCTATTCTAGCTATGGGAGAAATGGTTTCATCATAATCTATACCTTCTTCTTGATTATACCCTTTAGCTACCAGTCTAACTTTATTTTTCGATATAATACCTTGATCATCTTGTTTATTCATAAAGACTCATTTAGTTCCTATAACAGGATAATTAAATGTTCTTTCAACTAATTTCCATACTTTGTTTCTTTTAAACTGATTTGTCTCTTCTTGCATTGATAACAACCGACTTTCATCTTCTAAGTCTTCTTCAAAAGACTTTGGCTCTAGCTGAGATAGAAAAGCATAAAATTACACTAGGTTTCCTACACTTATTCTAGCTTTTATTCCTATGTCTTTATCTCCTATAACAGTCTCTAAAGGGTGATTCTTAAGGATTCTAGATTGTCTAGGCAGAGTACTTTTAGTTTCATCAGTATCATGTTCTTCTGAACTAGACTGAATTTTATTTATATTTTCAAAATTATTTTTCATGTTATCAAGTCTCATGTTTTTAGAAGAATCATCAGTTTCATCTGTTTGACCTTTCTCTTTATTAAAAGTATCAGTTTCATCAAACTTCACCTGAACCGATTCTTCAATAGTCCTTGACTTTTTATTAAATAATCTATAAGATTTAGAATTTGTAGAATATCCTAAGAATATTCCTTCATCAGCTTTTGGATCGAACTTTCCAAGATTATCCTTGGTGTTCAAGATATATACCTTACATCCAAAAACCTTAAAGTACTTTAACTTAGGCTTTCTATTATTATAAAGTTCATAAGGGGTCTTTTTGAAAATAGGTCGAATTAAAACTCTATTAATAATATAGCATGTTGTTCTTACAGATTCTTCCCAAAAGTAGGTTGGAAGACTGTATTCATTTAGCATTATTAAAGCCATTTCTTGAATAGTTATGTTTCTTCTTTCATCAATTCCATTTTGTTGAGGTGTTCTTGGTACAGAAAAGGTGTGTTTAATACCCATATTTGAGAAAAAAGAATTAAATTCTTGATTCTCAAATTCTCCACCATGATCACTTCTTAATGAAATTATCTTAAAACCTTTTTCATTTTTAACTCTTTTATAAAAACTTTCAAAAATAGAAAAAACTTCATTTTTGAGTTTTAGAAAATATACCCAAGTAAATCTAAAATAATCATCAACTAAAACTTATACATATAATTTACCAGCCAAACTTTCTATTTTAGATGGTCTAAACAAATCCATATGAATAAGTTCTAGGGGCTTTTAAGTAGCAATTTTGTTAATATATTTGAAGGAGGATTTGTGTTTCTTTCCTATTTGACATGCATCACAGAATCTATCACTATCAAATTTGAGACTAGGTAAATCTGAAACTAATTTTTTCTTAGATAAATTATGTAAAGAAAAAATATTACAATGACCAAGTCTTCTATTCCAAATCCATGACTCATTTACATTAGCAGTTAAACAGTTCACTTTTTGTTTACACAAAGAATTTAAATCCAAAGTGTAGACATTATCTGTTCTGGGTGATCTAAATTTAAGTAAATTATTTTTAAAAATAGAACAATAGTTATTATAAAAATCAACATAGTATCCATCATCACATAGTTGAGGGATACTTATCATATTTTTCTTCAATCCTTGTACACAGAGTACTTCATTAATTGAGATATTATATGGATCTCCAATTGTTCCAAGTGCAATAATTTTTCCTTTAACATTGTCACCGAAGGTGACTAGGCCTCCATCTATTTTAGTCAGAGTACATAAATTTGATGAATTTACACTCATATGTCTTGAACAGCCACTGTCCATATACCATATATGTTTTCCTCTTATTTGGAATGTTACCTAAAAGGCCAAATTAAATAAATATTTTTTTTGGTACCCATATCTTTTTGGGTCCAGCAGTGTTAGCTATCAAAGACTTAGGAATCCAAATAGATCTATTTTGATCAATATTGTTATAATTAAAATTAGATAAATCTTTTGAATAATGAACATGTTTGACACCACATAATTGAGGATTTCTTAAATAGTATTCATTAGCATAATTTCCATTAGTACCACAATAAAAACATTTAATAGTAGACATGATTTTACTATTAGAACCAGGAACAAAATAGTTTTTGTACAGTTTGGGTTTTTCACCCTTACTGCTTATACCAAATCTTTCCTTTTTAATTAAATTTTTACCAAGAATTTCATTTAGAACATTTCCTCCTTCTGTAAATATAAGATCATAACTTTTAAAAGTTTCTACTTCATTTTTTAGTTTTTTAATCTTATTTTCATGATTAATATAGTTTTTAGTAGATGAAATAAATTTATAAATTAATTCTTGATGTTGTTTAAGTAAAGTATCCCTTTCTCCTAAAATGGAATTATGAATATTTTTTAAAGATTTGTGTTTCTTTAATAGATATTCATATCTTTCTTCTAAAATAGTAAAGTAGTCAGTCATTTTATCATTTGAGTAACTAGAATCAGAATCAGATGAATAATAGGATTGTAAATTATCTTCTTTAGCCATAAAGCACATATTGGCTTTCAGATTCGATTCTTCCTTCTCTGAATCAGATATTGATGGGATACTGGAGTCTTTAGAAACACTCCAAGTGGATTTCATAGCTCTTTTATCCTTTTTCTCATAATCATCATTCTTCTAATATTTCTTTTCTGTATTTCTCTTTTATCCTTTCAATTGTGGACAATCAGGTCTTATTTGAACCAATTTTTTTCACTCATAACATCTTAATTCCATTGATTCATTCTCATACTTTTTTAAGGTTCTTTTGAATCCTTTCTTATTCCTATAAAATTTACTGAATTTTCTAGCTATTTGAGACAGCTAAACTTCTGAGTCAGATGAGCCTGAATTTCTTTCTTCTTGTTTCAGTTTTTTGTTCTGCTTTCGGGATACAAATTTTAAAAGACGTGTTGTCCTTTTTTACTAGGAATTTTTGGTCTTCAACTTCATCTTCTATTTAAGCCTCATACATCATTAAGGTTTTAATCAATTCTCCCATTTTCAGATTCTTGACAGTTGATGATCGGTGGATTGCAACAAAAATTCCATTCTACTTTGCTGGTAGAACACTTAGAAATTTCAAAGCTTTATCAGGTTGACTGATAGGCTCACCTAAAGATGTTATATTATTAACAATTTTTGTCAGCCTTCCATTCATATATGTGATGCTCTCTCCATCATACATTCTAAAAGTATCAAACTTTAATTTTGTTGTAGCATATCTCATTTGTCTAACATTTCAGTACCTTCATAGGCTACTACAATTGTCTACCACATTTCATATGTTGTTGGGAATTGCGATACATAGTTGAATTCATCTGGTCCAGAACCAAAAATAATGGCATTAATTTCTTTTGAATTCACATCATACTCAGTCTCTGTAGTAGTAGACCAAGTTTCAGATTTTTCAGGAATTGTGTAAGGAGTAACAATCTTTGAGTATACACTAAATCCAATATTTTTTAAGTAAATTATCATTTGTGACTTTTAGAATCCATAATTCTCACCATTTAAATATGAAGCACGAACCATTGACATTCCTTCCTTGAGATTCTCTATTTCCATCACTAGAATAGATCTTATTCCTTTATCTTTTTATAGATTTGTTGAAAAGCACAACCTATGATACCAAATGTTAGGTCAAAATAGCTATAGTGATTACACACAAGGGGGGTGAATTTTGTTCTTTTAAAAATTTCACAATTTTGTTGATTCACATAAATAATAGATAGAGCTGGTATAATTTCTGTATGAGAATATATATGCAAAATATAATGAACAGAGAACAAGGAATAGAAATTTATAGTGGTTCGGGGCATGAAGGTCCCCTAGTCCACTCCACCAATCACCCTCTCTGTGGGATTGGTGAATTTCACTAGTAAGGTCCTCGTATCATAAGACCGATCCACAATTGAGTGTAGGTAGTTTTCACCCTTACAAACAAAGTCTTACAAAGAAAAGCCTCATGGTTCTTTTATAGGGAACCAATAAAACCACAGCTTAGTGCGAGAAGCTGAAACTCCACCATGACTAAATACGATCAGTCAAAACTCAAGATAGATAAGATGTAGTTTGGTAACAAACAGATGTAGCTCATAGTTTCAGCAACACTCAACTGATAAAAGATCAATATTGTCTTTAGAATAATAATAATCTTGAAATATATCTGAAGAGATCAAGTTGCACAAGAGATATTTGATTTTAAGAACATCAACAAAAACAGAGCATCATTATTCCAGATTTGAACATGTATATCACCAAAATGTAGTCCTTGAATCTGAGATTCTTGATCGTTGTAGCAGTGAAATAATTTGTACAACAAATCTTGAAGAATAAGAATTATATATACAGCCAATAAATCTCTAGATCATTGTATCAAAATATCTGATGCAGAAAGATTTATATAACAATATATCTCAAAGAAATATTTTAGATCTGCAAAAGATTCCTGATAAAACGATTGAATTAAAATTCAAAGAATACATCTTAGAGTAATCGTAACTTCCCTTAATAATAGAAGAGAAAATATCTACTGTAACAGTTCTTTAAATCATTTAAAACGAGCTTTGAATCAATAAAAATCAAGTTTTAAATTACCCTAACATTCTGCAAAGATTATTTCAAAATGCTCTGATAGATACGTAAATTCAAATTTTCGACGTTGAAAAGCCAAATGTAAGGTTCCTTCACAAAATAAAAATATAACAAACTTAGGGTTAAACTTCATAACATAGGGTTTATGATCCATACGTTTATCCACATCAGTATAGATCTCTGAACATAACATTGATTATCCATTCATCTACTTTTCTAAATTTAAGGTTGATAATGTAAGGTTGATTATAAAAGTAAGGTTGGTGATCCATATGTTTGTAAAGTTCCATACTTACATAGGGTTCTTTAACCATAATTTTTCTTTCTAGAAAACGTAAGGTTCATATCCAAACATAATGTTACTTAACTATACGTTTCATCAAACGTAAGGTTGATTAACCATACGTGCTGATCTTTCAACATAAACGTAAGGTTTGTTCCATACGATACTTTCTTTGATGTATTGAATGAATAGTATTTCTAGTAAATGAAAAATGGTGAACGGTGTTTCCAGAATATGCTTAAGAGTGTTCCAAACACTTTAACAAATATTTATCACAAATAAATAGTTGAATATTATTTCAAGATAAGAATTAATAAAGAATCTAAATTTCTTGAAATACACTAAAAATAAAATCATTATTAAAAAAAACAAGGGTATTTGTGAGCATCAAAATAATTTATATTTATAGAATATTGTTGAGGCAATACATGCCCAACAGGAAATAGATAACGAATCATGTTCACATGACTCATGTAACAATCATCTATGGAATCACTATCTTGTTCATGTAAACGAAAAATTGTTTTAAAAGGCTCTATCAATATGGTTATTTAGATCTTCTGAGCTAAAACCGCTTGAAATATTTCATGCTTTTTTACAAGGGAAAATGAACAAACCAAAATTTGGTGGATAGGGTGAAAGGGCCATAGATATTTTAGGATTGGTATACACTGATGTGTGTGGACCATTTCTGGTAGAATCTAGAGGTGGGTATTTTTACTTCATAACTTTCAATGATGACTTGAGTAGATATGGCTATGTCTAATTGATGTGGTATAAGTCTGGGTCCTTTGAGAAAATAAAATAATCAAATAATTAAGTAGATAATAAACATGGAAAGAAGATAAAGAAGCTTTGATTGGATCTAGGTGTTGAATATCTTAATGAAGAGTTTATAAAATTTTAATGGGAGTTTGGGATTTTATCTCAACTCACTCCACCTTACATGACACAATGGAATGGTGTTAGTGAAAGGAGTAATAATACCTTGTTAGAATTAGTAAGGTCAATGATGAGTCATACAAATTCTCTATTATCTTTTTGGGGATATGCATTACAAACTATGGCATATACATTAAACTGAGTACAACTAAAGTGGAAAATATAATTCCCTTCGAGTTATGGAGTGGAGAGAAACCTAATTTTTCGCATACACAAGTATGGGGTTATGAGGCATTTTTTAAGGCCTTATAAAGAAACAACTAACATCCTGGGGCACAAAGTATATCTTTATAGGGAATTCTAAGTAAAAAAGGGATACTGCTTATACAACCCCTCATACAAGAAATTGATTGTCTCTAGACAAGCCATATTTCATGAGAGGTAGAATATCCTCAAAAAGGGTAATGGGATAGATATTGACTTCGATGAAGTTGATGCTCAAGATACAAAATAGTTGGTACATGAACAGATTTCATATGTCCCCATGGAAGAAGTAGTTCTTGAAACACAAGTACTACATCAGGCACTAGAGAGGTAAGAGAACAGGAAAGATATGGTTTTCTAGTCACTGAAAATGGTGACTTATTATTGGTTTACAATGATGAACCTCTCTCCTACAAATAGGTAGTAGATATCTCAAAATATACAAGATGGAAAGAATCCACGAATTCTAAAATGGATTCCATGTATCAGAACCATGTTTGGGTTCTATTTGATGCACCATTTGATGTAAAATCCATAAGGTGAAAATGGGTATTCAAGAGAAAACTTGACATAGAAGGTAAGTTAAATACCTATAAATTAAGTATAATAGATAAAGTTTTTAAGCAACATCAAGGAATTGAATATGATGAAACCTTTTCACCAGTCTCCATGTTTAAATCCATTGGGTTTATACTTTCTATAGTAGCTTACCATGAATATGAAATTTGGTATATGGATGTAAAAATAGATTTCATTAATGGGAAACTTTAGGAAGATGTCTACATGACAAAAACAGAAGGTTTTGTGACTATGGGTGATGTCAAAAATATTTTCAAGTTATAGAGATCCATTTATGGATTGAATCAATCATTTAGGTCATGGAACATTCGATTCGATGAATCTATAAAAGAATTTGGTTTCATTAAGAACGAATGTGATCCATGTTTTTACAATAGGTTTAGTGGGAATGAATTAGTTATCCTAGTAGTATATGTTGATGGCATATTACTTATTTGAAATGACATACCAGTATTACAGTCTGTTAAGGATAGGTTAAACAAGTATTTCTCTATGAATGACTTAGGTGAAACATCCTATATTCTAAGGATCAAGATCATTCGTGATAAATCCAAGAGTTTTCTTGGATTATGTCATAGTAAATACATTGACCAGATACTAAAGAGATTTATTATAGAACAATCCAATAGGGGATTGGTTCCAGTGGCATATGGTATACATCTTTCTAAGAAAATTTTTCCTCATACACAATAATAGAAAGATAGAATGAGTAAGATCATGTACACTTCAGTGATAGGATCAATCATGTATTCCATGTTATGTACTAAAATTGATGTTTCTTATGAAATGGGTATGGTAGGAAGATATCAAGTAGATCTAATATAACAACATTGGTTTGCAGTTAGGGTTTACTCAAGTATCTAAGAAGAACTAAGGATGTGTTCTTGGTGTATGGAGGAGATGAGGAGCTAGCCATCATGGGTTATATCGATGCTATTTATCTAATAGATCAGTGTGATATGAAGTCACAGTCAGGATATTTTTTCTATCTCAATATAAGATTTATGAGCAGGAAGAGTTCAAAGCATCCAATTTTTTCTGATTCTACAGCAGAGTCGAAGTATATAGAAGCTTCTCATATAGACAAGGAATTCATTTGGATATGAAACTTTATCGTGTATTTTGATGTAGTACCTGAAATTAAATACCCTATCACATTGTATTGTGATAATACTACAGTGGTGGATCTTGAAAAATAGACAAAGTCACACCAATGGACAAATTACATACTCCAAAAGTATCACCTCTTGAGATATTTTTGTCATAGGGGTGAATTTATAGTAAGTAGAGTTCCCACAGAAGAAAAAGTGGTGGACACATTAACTAAAGTCCTATCTCAAAATAAGTATAAGTATCATGTGAGAGCTAGAAGATTGAAGGTTATTAGCCATTAGCTCAAGTGAAAGTGGTATTTTGTTAGATTTGGTTCCCTAGAACCAAATTTTGTGTACTTTATGATAACTTGTATTAATAGTTTTTAATATTAATAAACTTTTTATCACATCATTATTGTTCTTATACATAACATAGTATGTGATAATATCTTAAGAGTGGTTTTCATACTAGAAGTTCATAGTAGTTCCCCACTATGATGAGAACCCAAAAGCTCCACGATAGTATTCTTAAATAAATGTTCTATAGCTGGATTAAATCATTTGAGGGACAAAAATTATACAAAATATCATGGGTGGAGATTCATAGGACTTTGAGTCACATTCTCATAGTGTATGCCCTTGGTAATATCCAGTGTAGGATATTATGAGAACGAGACCCGCAAATAGAAAATCCACATTTATATGTGTCATTAGATGTTCATATTTGAAAATGTGTGTATTGATCCTTTGTGTTTAAGATTATTATTAATAAGTATTATAAGTCATTTACTTTGTTGTATTGATGAAAATCGTGATGACATATGTTCGTGGTGAGGTAGGATATGTTGGGTGCATCACGAGTAATATTGCATAAATGAATAATGTGAGAAAGGATTTCTCCCTTCAGTTCTTTAATAGAATTTTATATCTTAGACCCTTTTATGAAAATTATATAACCTAAATAAATCCATGTACATGTTTTTCTATAGAAAAGTTCTATTTCTATAAATTCAAATAAAGAGACATCGAGTACATAAGTTGATGGCACCAGTATGCAACCTGCTTGATTAGAGATATCATGATAAAAGATTATAATACATAGTAAGAATCTGAATGAGGTATTATATTATTTCGGCATTAAATTCTTTATATATGGGTGCCTTGGAATGTTTCTAGACACTAACCATGGACTTTAGGTTGTTTCACCTAATGCCATTAAGAAGGATGCCCAGAGGGTCAAACACTAAGTGTATCTAGAATCTCAGTTACATAATATATTATTATTTATTATTTAATAAGTTAAATAAATATTATTCCCATGTGTGGTTTAATAATTATTCATTTTTATTTGATCGCATATATTATGTCATCGGTTATTCGATATAATTTTATGTGAGTGGAATATTTAATAAATATTTATTTTCTATTTAGTGAATATAATATTTATTTATTTATTGGTGAATAATGAAGTGATATTTATTTATTAAATAAATCATCATTATTCAAGTCCTGATAAATATTGTAGAGGAAAGGTGGACATAGTTTAATGGTCCAATGAGAAATAATATATATTGAATATTATTTGATTAAATGATATTTAATTTAATTTTTTAGTTTAACACATGTTAAGAAATAATATTATTATTATTATTATTATTATTATTATAGACGTGAGATTTTGCAGGGATTAAATAAATAATAAAGGGAACTTTTGTAATTATTTATTTCTAACCATAGAGATATATAAACCCAATTATATTATTTTTCAAGAGATTAAATTCATTTATTTTATTATTCACAAAAAAATCCAAAGAATACTCTTGAATAATTAGAGATATCCCTTCTCCAAAAATTATATCACAACCTGACCCATGCTAGGGCTTAATCCACAACTACCCCAAGCCCGCATCCATATTCCAGAGGGTGGTGACAAGCACCGAAGTCATAACTAACTTAGGGAGGCATTTTCCTAAGTACCTTCATCCACACACACAAACATCTCGATGCAAAAGTGGAGAGGGAAATAATAAAATATTCAACACTACTATAAAGTAAACCAATCATGCATGAACCTCTAGATAGTAAAAAATTACGGTAGTTTAAACTAGAAATTAAAGGGGAAAAATACAAACCCAACCAGAAATATTTCCCAACCTGAAAAAACTAGAAAAATTGAACAGATGAAAGAGAGCCCAACTCCTAAATTCTAATCTATATCCACTGTATGTGGTCCAAGTACCCAGTATCCCTAATCTCCTTTGTAGTCGCAGTCAACCTATATGTCATCTGAATAAGACACAACACATGTGGGAAAATCCTATGCATGGGTGAGTATATACATACCCAGTAGGACACCCCCAAAGTTGAAGGGGTCAGTAAGAGATACAATAGGAATAGAAAGATATTATATAGCATAAGGTATAGTGAAAGATTATATCTAAACCCAACAAAGAGTGAAAGTAAACACATCCAAGCACAAGGGAATAAACATGATGAGTAAATGAACTACCCATCGAGTCTTTGCCGCCTATATTAGGAGAGTAGACTCATCTAACCATGAGAATCTAAACACGGAAAGCAAGTGGTATATTCGGCGCGTCTTCTCCTCTACTGGAAAGAGAGTGATAAAATCCAAGGAGTGGATATATGATAAGGATATATATATATATACTCAGTCAAAGATACCCTGACAAGATACTAAGAGGATATCTATATCATAACTCATCCCAAGAAAAAGATTATCCAAAAATTCCAAAATTCTATCAATGATTCCCAACATATCATGAATCTTCCCTGAAGTATCCATACAGGTTAAACCAAACCTCTTCATTATGCCACATATTCAAGAGGACACAAACTCAAAGTTGAGGAACCATGCCCTTGTACAATAGAAGGGTTTCACTCTGGTGGTTGAGGACCCATACCTGGCCTAGCTAGAGGGTTCCACACTAGGTCAATGAGGACCCATGCCCTGATATTGTTGGAGGGTGCCACTAGGAAGTTTGGAAACCCATTCCTAGCTCTACTAGATGGTGACACTCTAAGTCATTGAGGACCCATTTCTTGATACTATAGGATGGTTCCACATGAAAGGTTAAGGACCCATGTCCAGACTGACTGAAGGGTTCCACACTAATTCATTGTGGACTCATGCCCAGATACTGTAGGATAGTGTCACTTGGAAGGTTGAGGACCTATTCCCAACCCAGATAGAGCGTTCCACTTTAAGTCATCATGGAACCATGCCCTGATACTACATGAGGTTTTCACTTGGAAGGTTGAATACCTAGGCCCGGCTTAGCTGGAGGGTTCCACTCTAAGTCATCAAGGACTCATTCCCTGATACTGCAGGAGGGTGCCACTCGAAAAGTTTTTGGTGATCCTGTGTGATCACTTTCATCATCAAGAATCGCCTAAGCAAGTACCATTCCCAAAAAAAATCACATTGTATATTTAAATCCACATCCAATGAAACCATCATGTTCTACATGAAAAAAAACTCGGTATAGGCTACTCATGGGCCAAAATCTGAGTTCAAACAAAGGAGATAAGAATGTTAACAGTTTCCTAAAAATGAACCAAGGGTTACATATCATGTGAGGGGATGCACATAGTGTGTGGCCCAAATTTATAGCCTTTTCATGTCCTTGGTTGGCACAAGGATCCCTATCTATGTAGAAATACACACCATATAGGTGGACTACATGGCATGTCCTGACTAACCGGGATCGAGGGCCATGTTCTTCTCATTATGTCCATGAACCGGAGTACATGGTCGTGTACTGGACCCCATATACTTCCACATAGGTTCCCATCTATGTGACCCATCACACAGTTTTTCCAACCAGGGAAGGGTTACATGGTGTGTGAGGTGGACTATACATCGTGTCCTTAAGTATTCTCAAAATACTAGCCACCACCACAGAAGGGCTACATGTTGTGTGTTCATCCCACTACACGGTGTGTAGTCGAGTTTTTCTCCATAATTTTAGATTTGGTCTTTTCTCCTCAATTCAAGAATTTCCACTTTAGAACCATTGCTAAACTTTTCCTAAACTCATGGATCTAGCCGAAAATCATTATTTCATGTCGCCGCTTGCTAGAAATCACCTTCGCTCGAGTTTGGGGGTTTTGTTGCTCATTCTGCATGTCTTCATGGCTTCTAGGTTTGTTTTATTGATCTCTAATCACCAAATCAATCATCCTCGCCTCACAAAGATCCTAGATATATTCTTTTCTCATCAATCCTCCATGAATTTGGGGGTCCGATTGAGCTCGGTACCTCCTGAAAAAGTCGAACCAGTACCGTGAGGATCCAATCGGTGAAGAATGCTAAGAAGATTGGGGAGAAAGGCATCATGATAAAATTTTAAACATCGTTTTCCAATATTTCTTGGATAATGATCAAGAGTAGGGATCCTAGGGTTAGATAAAAAATGAAATAAACTCGAATTATAGTAATAAAGCACATGCATGGGTTGCACAAGGGTACAGATCGAAGAACAACGATAAATGTGCTCAATCATTTAATAAAAAGGTCATAAAACACCAATTGATGATTCATACCTGAATTTCAAATTGATCATTGATGAAGGATGCATCTGAAAATGATTTGAGATATGTCATTGCATTTGATGCATCTGGATCTGGCCTGATCTGAAATTTCATTGTCGTTCAATGTGATTCGCCAACGGAAGGGGGAAGAGAGATCTCACCGATCATTTCAGGATTATGAGGCTAACCCTGGAAAAGTATCCAGGATATTATATTTATAAATTATTAATCTAGTTCAAATATAATTAATTAATCAATTTAATATTTAATTATTTCATTGATCATGCCTCCAATGATCATGGGGTCCAAACATCTTTTTTCAACCCATTGTGTTCTGGAGTCAATCGTGGTCTAAGATTTATGATTTTAGAAACCATTTAAGATGTATCCCATTTTCTTTAATAAGTTGTGTGTGTTCAATATAAAATATATTTAATTTATTTATAAAATTAATTATGGGTACACTGGGTCTCAGAATCTCCCATGGTCTGAGTGCCTAGATCTGAAAATATATATATATATAAATATTTCAAAGTCTTTCAAGGTGAAAACTAGGTCTTTATATTATTCCCTCCTTCAATATTTTCATCCCCGAAAAGTAAAAATAAGCAAACAACTCTGGATACTTAGCCCGCACTTGGCTCTCCCACTCCCAGGAACTCTCCTGTACATTTCCATGTCGCCACAACATGCGAACCAAGGGGGTGGTCCATCCATACAGAGTCCTCTACTTCCAATCCTCAATCTCCAATGGGTGATTCGAAAAGTTGGATCCATCCTTGATGTCTATCTCACCCCAGTCGATGACGTGCATAAGGTAATGGACATATATCCTCAACTGTGACATGTGGAAGATGTCATGAACCCAGTCCAGTTGTGGGGGGTAGGGATAGGTAGTAAGAAACCTCACCAACCCTCTGTACAATCTCAAACTTCTAGATGAACCTTAGGGATAGCTTGCCTCCCCAACCCAACCTCCACAATCAAAATCAGGGGGAGACTCTTAGGAAAACATGGTCTCCCTAATTGAACTCCAAGGTCCTACGATGGATATCTGTATAAGATTTATGTATGCTCTAGGTCGTCCTCATCCAATCATGAATAACTTGGACTTTCTCTATTGTCGCATACACCGTCTTTGGACCCATAAAATATGTCTCTCTGATCTCTTTCTAGCACAAGGTTGACCTGAAGAGTCTCTTGTACGGGGCCTCAAAAGTTTTTATGCCAATAGTAGAGTGGTAGTTTTTGTTGTACACAAAATCCACCAAGGGAAGGTGATCCACCCCGCTCCAACCAAAGTCTAACATGTAAGCCCTCATCATATCCTCCAACACCTATATAGTGCACTCGGTCTTCCCATAAGTCTGGGGGTTAAATTATGTACTCATACTCATCTAGGTCCTGAATTCATCCTATTTTCCTCTCCAAAATTGTGACATAAACCATGCATCACAATCAGATACAATCATCAAGGGAACTTTGTGAAGGTGAACGACCTCTTGTACATACAATTTTCCCAAACTCTCCACCAAACTTTGCTCCCTGATAGCAAGGAAGTTTTCCAACTTCATGAGTTAATAAACTATCACCCAGATGTAATTGTGGATCTTTTTTGTGTTTAGAAGTCCTGTGAAAAAATCTATGGATATTCCATCCCAATTCCACTCCGAGATATCAAGGGGATATAACAAACCTTCCAGAACTTGGTATTCAGCCTTTACCTACGGATAGGGGAGTCACTAAGAGATGAAATCAGCTATTCTTTGTCTCATGTAAGACCACTAAAACTGCCATTGAAGGTCTCTATACATATTCTTCACATTGGGATGTATATCTAGGAAAAAATTGTGGAACTATCACATCACCTCCTCCTGCATCACGATAGGAACCATTATTCACCCCTAGAACATGATAACATGATTCCATTCTTCAGAATATCCATCTGGTGAGTCTCCTATGGATATATAATCACACAAAACCTCAGAGTTTATGTCCTCCAGCTGGGACTCTCTCACATAATCAAGAAGTGAAGGAGTCAACACCATCGACTGAAGAAAAGCTATACCCTCCTGCTCTACTTGGTTCAGTTGTAGGGAAGCTAACTCTTCTGAAGCTTCCTGCACTAAGAGAGACTATAAATTCGTGCTAAGGGAATCTTCTATAAATTTTACCTTCTCTGGAGTATAGACTATATCAAAGTCATAGTCCTGTAGGAACTATAACCAATGTTGGTATCTCTGGTTCAGGTCCCTCTGAGTGAAGACGTACCTGAGACTCTGGTGGTATGAGTAATCCACAAAACGCTCCCCTAGAATGTAGTTCCGCCACATCCTTAGGGAAAATACTAACACTTCCGACGCTATGTCATGATTTTCATAATTCATCTCATGGGGTCTCAACTACCTCTACCCATATGAAATAATTGTCTATCACTGCATTAATGTTTATGTATAGCATGAAAGGGTACTAATAAACAAGGCAGGTGAGTAGACTCATCCAACCATGAGAAGCTAGACATGGAAAGAATGTGACATACCTCATGCATCTTCACCTCTCTTAGAAGGAGAGTAACCCCAAACTAGAAACACTGCCACACCCACTAGTGGAATCCCAACTGAGTACATATGGAAAGAAACTGATACACACTGAGGAAGCATCATAGGTTATAAATATGTAGTCACTAAATGGTTATAAGTAAGGCTCCCCCTACACCAAGGATACCAAGAAAAAAGGGTTCATGTAGAAAAACTCCACTAGAAAATCCAGGACTTTCTATGACACTCTAGCACACAACCTTACCCTAAACACACAAGTCTAAGGAACTAGTTTTCCACACCTAGACATTATCTACTTTGGGAGGCACTGACTCTCCCACATGGTTTTGGTAACATCACAAAAACACATCTTAGTGGGGAAAGTGTCCCTCTTCCTCATGAGTCCAAATCTATGTTAATCTATTTCATGTCCTCCTCAAGTGTTTCATGTAAAGATGGAACCAAGCACATGAGGGTACCAGTGAAAAAAAGGGCTTCCCAAATGCTCACATTGGGTCTTACCGGCCCTCTATCAGTAACCAAAAACACATCACTCAGAACCAAACATACAAGTCAGAGGGAATCATCCACCACACCTCAATACTATCCACTTTGGGAGGCACTGACTCACCCTCACGGTTTTACTAGCGTCACAATGACATGATTTAGTGGGTTAAGTGTCTCTCTTCCTTTCATGTATGATACCACGATAAAAAATCTCCATCACAGGACTCTATCGATTCCCAGTGTCATCTTGGAGAGGTATCACCATGAGAATCACCATCAAAATGGATCCTAACTGAGAGGGATATCCAAACCATGGGATCATCCCAGACCTAAACCACTTGATAATGGAGTCTAGCTCAATAAAAAACCTAGGTGATCCCTATTTTTGGAACCTTCTATTCACACTCATCATAGGTGAGTCATATTCTAGTACTATCAGAACCAAATAATGCTCTATAAAGATTACTTCTTATAAGAGAAACCATTTGATCGGTCAATATATTCATAATTATGAAAACTATGATCATCAACTCGATACAATCATCTCCTGCCTAGGGATTTGGCTCATCATGGAACCTCAGCGGCCTCTAGCGTTGGAACTCTTAGGGTGTGCAAGCCTGCACACATCCTTAGCCTGATATGATAGTACCAAATGTTGCTCAATAGGTGGGGGTGATACTACCTGCCTACCTAGAGGAAAAGATCTCATGGGATGGACCCTGAACTATGGCCTCATCACTCATCAGATCGTTGTCACAATCTGGAACTGGTATCCTAGCTAGATTTCATCACATAGGTATCTCGAAAGTTTTTTAGAGTTACCATGGTCATTTGATCATATATATATATATATATATACATAAAAATGGGGATCTGACTTAATAAAGACAGTCAAATAATCAATCCTATATGATGAATGTACAATTGATCCCTTCAACAAATTTCATGGCATGCCAAGTCAATAAGTAGGTAGTCAGGGTCCTGGTGAATAGATATGTCGGTCGTTGCACTATCACTGGACTCCATAGCTTGAGATCCACACTTGAGACACTTTGACACTTTTTAATTAAATCTGACCAAATTCTTTTAAGGGGATATATCTTAACAGCATCCCAAGGAATGAACTTTCTCTGATACCAATTTTTCACAGCCTAACCCAAGCTGGGGATCGAACCGCAACTACCCCAAGACCACCTCCATAGTCCAGGGGTGGAAACAAGCACTGAAGGCATAACTAACTTTTGGAGGCCTTTTCCTAAGTAACTATATGCACACACATAGCCATATAGATGAAAATTGTGGAGGTAAAGAATAAAATATTCACACTAATATAAAGTAAACAAAGCATGAATGAACCTATAGACAATAAAAATGTATGGTAGTGTAAACTAGAAAGTAAAGGGGAAAAATAAAGACTCATCCATAAATATTTCCCAACCTAACAAAACTGGAAAAATTAAATAACTGAAAGAGATTTTAGCTCCTGAATCCTAATCTATAGCAACCATATGCAGTCCAAGAACCTAGTATCCTTATGCTCCTTTTTAGTCATTGTTGACCTATATTTCATCTGCATAAGACACAACATGTGTGGGAAAAGACCAATTAAGGGTGAGTATATACATACCCAGTAGCACACCCTAAAATCTAAGGGGGAGCAAAAAAGGATACAAGAGGAATATAAAGACAGTAGATAGCTTAAGGTACAGTGAAAGTGTATAGCTCAACCTAACAAATATTGAAAGTAATCTCATCAAAGAACAAGGGGATAAACATGGTGAGTAGATGAACTACCTATCAATTCTTCACCATCTATAGTAGGAGAGTGGAATCATCCAATCATGAGAATATAAACACAGAAAGCATGTGGAATACCTCGCACATCTTCACCTCTCCTGAAAAGAGAGTAACCAAATCCAAGGAGTGGATACAGAGGAAGGATATATATATATATATATATATATATATATATATATATATATACTCATTCAAAGAAACCCATATGAGAGAGTAAGGGGATATCCATATCATAGCTCATACCAAGAATAAAAGTATCCAATGGTTCCAAAATTACATCAATGATGACCATCATATCACATTTCTACCTTGAAGTATTTGTCCAAGTAAAACCATGCCTCATCATTGTGCTTCACAGTTGAGGGGGAACAAACTCAAAGTTAAGGAACCATGACCTAGTACAGAAGGAGGGTTCTACTTTGGTGGTCTAGGACCCATACCCAGCTCAACTGGAGGGTTCCACTCTAGATCATTGAGGACCCATGCCTTAATACTGGGGGAGGGTACCACTCGGAAGGTTGAGGACCCATGCCCAGCCTGGATGGAGGGTTCCACTCTAAGTCATCGAGGACTCATGCCCTGATACTACATGAGGGTGCCACTCGAAATATTGAGGACTCATGCCCAGCCCAGTTGGAGGGTTCCACTCTAAGTTACCGAGGACCCATTACCTGATAATACAGGAGGGTTCCACTCGTAAGGTTGAGGACTCATGCTTATCCTGGCTAGAGGGTGCCACTCTAAGTCATCAAGGACCCATGCCATGATACTGTAGAATGGTTACACTAAAAAGTTTGAGAACCCATTTCCAGCCCAGCTAGAGGGTTCCACTCTAAGTCATTAATGGCCTATTCCCTAATATTGTAGGAGGGTTACACTTTGAAGGTTTATGGTGATCATGTGTGACCACTTCCATCATCGAGCATCGCCAAATCAAGCATCATGCCCATAAAATTTCATATTGTATCAAAAAAAGCTACAACTGAGGGAATCATTGCATTATATGTGAAAAAACACTTAGGATAGGCTACTCATAGACCAAAATCCGAGTTCAAATGAAAAATATACAGATGTTAAAAGTTTCCTAAAAAGGAACTGAGGTGTACACGGTGTGTGAGGGGACCCACACGACATGTGGAACCACTTTACAGCCTAGTTGTGTCATTGGCCGACACATAGATCCATGTCTGTGTAGCATAACATTCCATGTAGGTGGACTAAAAGATGTGTCCTAGCTAATAGGGACCAAGGGTCATGTTCTGCTCACCGTGTCCATGTACCAGAGTACACGGTCATGTACTAAACCCTATGTAATTCCAAACGGGTTCCCATCCATGTGACCCATCACATAGGTTTTTCAATCGGGGGATGGGTACATGGCATGTGAGGTGTACTACACATTGTTTCCTCCTTAAGTTTTCTCAAAACCCTAGCCTCCATTATGGAAGGGCTACACGTGTGCTCATACCACTACACGACATGTAGTCAGGTTTTTCTCCAAAATTTTAAATCCGGTATTTTCTCTTCAATTTAAGACTTTCTTCTTTAGATCATTAAACTCATCCTAAACTCATGGATCAATCTAGAAATCATGATTTTGGGCCACCGATCACTGAAAATCACCTCTTCTCAAGTTTGGGGGTTCCATCGCTCATTCTACACATCTCAATGGTACAAGGTTTGTTTTATTGAACTCTAATTTCCAAATCGATCATCCTCACCTCACAACAATCCTAGATATATGTTTTTCTCATCAATAAATTCTTGTCTCATCGATCTTCCATGAATCCAAGGGTCCGATCAAGCTTGGTACCTCCTGTAAAAGTTGAACCGGGACCACGTGGATCCAACCGGTGAAGAACGCAAAGAAAATTGCGGATAAAGGAATCATAAAAAAAAGTTTAAACATATTTGGCCAAGAATTCTTGTCCAATGATCAAGAACAAGGATACCATAGTTAGATAACAAATGAAATAAACTCAAATTTCATTACTCGACTGCATCTAAGGGTTTAATAAGGGAGAATATTGAAGAAAAATGATTTATCGCCTCAATAATTTAATCAAAAGGGTGTAAATAAATAATTTATGAGTCCTGCATCGATTTCAGATCAATCGTTGATGAAGGATGTGTCTGCCAATGATTCAATAGATTTCGTTGCATTCATTGTGTCTTGATCTTCTTTGATTTGGAGTTTCATCGTCATTCGATGTGATCCTCTAACAGAAGGGGGAAGAGATCTCCCACTAGAGATTTTAGTATTATGAGGATAACCCTAGAAAAATCTCCATGGAAGTACATTTATAGACCTTTAATCTTGGTCAAAGTGAATTAATTAAATAATTATTTCACTGATCGTACTACCAATGAGTGAAGGGTCTGAAATTCCCACACTGACTCATTTTATGTCTCGCCTATAGTAAAAACTACGTTCTAGACTCAATTGTGGTCTTGGATTTCTGATCCAAGCAACCATTTAAGAGTTATCCCATTTTCTTTAAGAATCAATGTGCATTCAATATAAAATATATTTAATATTTTTATGAAATTAATTCTAGACACATTGAACCATGAAATCACACACTGTCTCAGTACCTAACTCTGGAAATATATATATATAAATATTTCAAAGTATTACAAGGAAAAAATAGGGTCTCTAAAAATTCTCCTAATAATGAAGAGAAATCTTTCACCACATTCCACTCTTGACTTAGTAAAGGTTAAAGAGAATCCTTTGAAAGTGATTCTGAGGGTGATCAAAGGTGAACAATGCAAGTGATAGGATATTATGTACTAGCACCCTGGGATTCCTATGGAAATGTTAAGAGATTTTTGAAACATATTTGGATCATCACTAGATAGAATATATTCTTGATTACTACAATGAAATGATAGTACAATGTAGATATATTTTCAATTCATCAACAAAGAAAGAATTTCTCATAAGGTAATTATTTATTTCTTTAATTAATTATAAATAATATGTGACGATCCAACACTTTGGTTCTAGAATTTTATCTATTGTCTATATTATTTGATTTAATTCCATTGATCATGGAATTTATCATTGTGTAAATCTTTGATTAATCATATATCATGACAAAAATAAAATTTGGGTACGACCCATCACATGATTTTATTGCACCCAGAACCTTTATTATGGGCTTCTCAAGGATACAAAGCCTTTTGGGGGGGAAATGATCTAAAGTATGGAGATGTATGTTTGTTTAAATTAATAGAGTCTAGTTATAAATTTGTAACTAGATTTAGAGGGTTCTTCTTAGGTTCAGAGAGCCTAGAGAATGGATTTGGGTATTTGCTATAGGAAACTGGGTTGCGCACTACATGCTTGACATATTCACGTTGTGAATGGGTTACATGATGGAACCTGTTGAAGGATAATTTCAGGAGTCTTGTTCAAAGTGTTAAAATTTACAAGATGTGAAACCATTATACGTCGTGAATGGGTTGATTATGATTTAATTTAACCTAAGGCAATGCCTTTTTTGATGTACTTGAAATTCATGGAATTCATGTCGTGAAAGGGTTTTACGATATGAATTCTTTGGGATTAGTGGTTTTAACCATGTTGCATGCACAACCCTTTTTGTTATCCAGTATACAGATATCCCTCTTGATATTTTGGGCAATTTTGGGAAATTTTGGTTGATCTCCCTCCTTCTAGATCACTTTATTCGGTGTTTTACTCTAATGGAGGTTTCTTCGCATATCCCCGGTAAGTGGTCTTCCTAATTATTCATTTTATATGGTCACAAAAGTGGTGTTGGTTGTGTTTATGATTTAGAACATGAAAATTTAGTGTTTTCTATCAATCATTTTTAGTTTTATTTCATTCCTTTTCTTTCAAAGGATGGTCTATTGGTTTCCAATCTTCATTTTCAAAGGCATCTTGGTTTCCATCATTCTTGAGGTAGGTGTATCTATGCAAGTGGTTCTAGTTTTTGAATTTATATATGTTATTCTCAATTCCTTAGGGTTATTGAATGAAAATTTATGTTTTACATTTGATAGGATTTTTTGGAAAGGATTCATGTTTTAAAATGCATCTGGATTTAAAAACATATTTTCTTTGATATGAAATTCTTTTATTAAATGTGAGAATGGTTTTTGAAATGGTTTTGAAAAACTTAGCATATTGGTAACCTTTGGTGCATTAGGGAATGGACATATCACTTTATTGTGTGTGATGACACTAAAGTTTTTGTGATATCGATGGACTATGGTAGCACTCGATATCAGTTGGAACAAAAATATTCCATTTTAGGATTCTTTTATGTCTAGTGCGAATTCCCATAGTCTATAACCCAAATGGTGTTCTTTGACATTTACACTTGGTTTATCACATAATGGTTTATTTTATAGATATTTTCTCACATGTTTATCTTATGGTTCATCCATGGTTGTTTTTTCTATTCTTGCCTTATTTATTTTATACTTGACATATTCCTAGATTTAGGGAATATGGTATGATTTTATAGAAAACAATGGAATGTTTATGAAATCATTTTGTTTATGAAAATTATTTATAAACTATATTTTGTTTTAAAACTATAACTTTTGCACTCTTGATATTAGAAATTGTATATATTATTTGGTGGTATACTATTGGGATTTGTGCTCACACCTTAATTTTTCCTTTGGGTGGTTGTAGACCTTGTTTTTCTGGACTTTGGTAAAGGGGATGGAATTATATAGCATGTCAGGTTCTCTTGTTATTTTTTCACCAACATAGTGGGATGGTTTGGTGGTGATGGATGGTCTCATGGATATTTTCTTAGTTTGGTCTCTTTTAACTTTTTGGTTTGGGCCTATTTGTCTTGACTTGTATATCTCGTGGATATGTATTCCTTTATTCCATGTTGTACTTTTATGTTTCTTCAATTTTACATGAGACTTTTGGTTCTTTTCTATATCTCACTATGTGGTGGACTATATTGGGTGACCTTTCTAGTTGACCTGGGTTGGTTTGTTACAAATTGGTATCAAAGGAAATTCTCAGATTGAAGTATTTTTGACACTGCCTGGGTGTGGTTTAGTGTTTTGGTAGACCGGATTAAGGACCATTGGAATTCGGGTAGTAAGTGCAGAAAAGGGGCCAGGACAACTCACTTTCATGTCTAAATCTGATTTACCATGGGTGGTCAGGGATTTTTTCTAAGCTTGAGACTTTGTGGTTTGGGTTGTTTGAATGAACCATATCTTTCATCAATTCTTATACTCTTGTTGTTGTGTTCATGGATGATATTTTGGTTTAATCTAAGTCATAGGAGGATCACATGGACTATTTAGATATCATTTATAGAACTTTGAGGGAACATCATCTCTATGGTAATCTTTTCAAATGTGAGTTTTGGATTTAAGAATTAAATTTTCTATGGAATTTTATATTTGAGAGGGTTATATTAGTGGATCTTGAAAAGGTACCTGAAGTTATGTCTTGGGAGCATCCTAGAAATGTGTTTGAGATCTGAGGCTTCTTGGGTTTGGTTGGTTGTTACAGGAAGTTTTTTTAGGACTTCTCTAATATTGCATCTCTAATGATGGATTTAACCTATAAGGGTATAAAGTTTGAGTGGAATGAAAAATGTAAAAGATATATTTAGGAACTTAAGGGTGGATTGACTTCAGATCTAGTTTTTATTATTCTAGAACTAGGTTTGGGTTATGATTTTTTCTATGATTCTTATGGCATGGGTTTAGGATGTGTATTGATATAGGGGAGATAGGTATTATCCTATATCTCTCTCCAGTTATGACTTCATGAGAATAACTACACTACCCATGATCTTAAGTTTGTAGTGATTTTTCATGCACTCAAAATGTGGTATCACTACCTCTTTGGGGAGTGGTTTAATATATATTATGATCATAAGAGCTTGAGGTATATTTTTACTTAGAAGGATATAAACTTGTGACAGATTATCTAGGTATAGTATATCTATAATTTTGATATTGATATTAATTATACTCTTGGGGAAGGGAATGTGGTCACCAATGCACTAAGAAGGAAATTAATGACCTAAGAATTGAAGGAATCAATGGTAGAGTGGTCTATGATGAGTTTTTCTGATATGATCTTGGGAATGGAATAAGCTAGTGTGCATGTATATTTTGATTCAATGGAAGTAGACTCATATTTTGATGAGTAGGTTTGGATCAAGATGATATCTGAACTTGAGTTCCATAGATTTAGTAAAATACTTTATGGTGGGGAGACCTTGGGTGAGTGGTCTCAGTCTCCCAATGGTTCTTTGTGTTTTCAAAACATTTTGGATGTTCCTTTTTCTTTGAGGTAGGACATGATGGATAATGGACACCATTCATGTTGGCCCATACACACAGGTACTACCAAGATGTATCATGATTTGAGACTTTGGTATTGGTGGTTGGGGATGAGACAGTTGATTGCATATTTTGTATCACGGTGTCTTAATTTTCGGAGAATTAAGGTGGAGAACTATAGGCCTTCTAGTTTTGTTCATCCCTTACCCATTCCACTATAGAAATGGGATGGTATTTCCATGGTTTTTTTCATTATTTTACCATGGACTCCTAGTGGGAAGGATGAAATTTGGGTAATCATTTATCATATCATAAAATTGATGAATTTAATCCATATTAAGGAGATGATGAAGGTGGAACAACTTGGGTACTTTTATGAACAAGATATTGTGTGACTTTATGGGGTTCCCTCAGTAGTTGTTTCTAAAAAGGACCCAAGATTCACATCTAGGTTTTGGAAAGGTTTACAGGAGTCAATGGTTTCCTAGTTTAAATTAATCATAGCATATCATCCATAGATGGATGGATAAATAGAGAGGGTTATCCAGGTTCTTGAGTATATTCTTCAAGTTTGTGTGATTTATTTCAATGGTTCTTGGGAAAATAATTTTCCTTTATTCAAGTTTTCCAATAATAATAGTTATCAGTCCTTGATCAAAATAGCGCCCTTTTATTCTTTTTATGGGTAGTCATGTAGATCTCCCTTGTGTTGGGAAAAGTTGGGAGATAGGTCCTTGTTTGGGTCGAGACTTATTTAGGAGACAACGGAAAGGGTTTAGTGGATCCAGAAGAGATTGATCACAGAACATATTTATCATAAATCTTATGCAAACCATCATCATTGATTATTGGATTTTGAGGTTGGTGATTGAGTCTTTCTTAGAGTTTCACATCACTTTGTACATCATTGATTGGGTAAGAAATATAAGTTAGCACAAGTTTTGTGGGGCCCTTTGAGATCATTGGATAACTTGGAAAGGTGGCATATTGGTTGTAATTTCTATATTGTTTTAAATTGATCCATGACGTGTTTCATGCTTCCTAGCAAAGGAGGTATCGACCCTATCCTTCCCATGTGATTGAATGGGAGTATGTTGATATTGATCCTAACACAACTATGGTTTAGCAACCATTTCAAATTATGGATCTCCAAGAGAAGGTGTTTTGTGGTAAAACAATTCCTTTTTTCTGTGTACTATGATAGTACATATGGGATGGTCATGAGATGTGAGAGTGGGAATTACTGAAGAGGTGGAAGTGTCCTTCACTTTTTACAATTATAGGATCTTGAGGACTTTCTAGATAAAAAAAAGAGTTTATGGTGGGGAGATTATAACACCCTATTACCTTCCTTCAGGTATGCTTTGACTCTTTTTTTGGTTTTCCTTTTTGTTTGGGTCATTGTAGGATTCTCAGGAATAGAGGGCCTTTGCTAGTGAAAATAACCTAAAATCTGGGGATGTATGTTTTTTTTAATTAATGGAGTTTAGGTATAAATGTGTAAATGGATTTATAGGGTGATTCTTGGGTTTTTAGAGTCTCAATAATGGGTTTGGGTATTTTCTATAGGAAACTAGGTTATGCATTGCCTACTAGACATATTCATGTCTTGAATAGGTTTCACAACATAAACCTATTATAGGATAGATGTTGTGAGTCTTTTTTAGAGCATGAAAATTTATAAGATGTGAAACCATTACACATCATGAATGGGTTGATCCAGATTTTATTTAACCTGAGACAATTCCTTTTTCACCATACTTGAAATTTTTGTAATTCGCGCCATAAAAGGGGTTCACAATGTTAATTCTTTAGGTTCGGGAGTTTTAACCATGCTACATGAATAACCCTTTTTTTATTTGGTGAAAAGACCTCCCTATCAATATTTTTGGGTGATTTTTGGTGGTTTTTAGTAATCTCATTTCTTCTGGATCACTCCATTCAGTGTTTTAATACTATGGTGGTTGCATCACATAACCCTAGTAAGAATTATTCCTGATTCTTTATTGTCTTTAGTCGCGGCAGCGGTGTTGGCTGCATTTGTGATTAAAATCATGATCAGTTAGTATTTTCTATTGATCATTTGTAGTTTTCTTTTGTTCCTTGTATTTCTAAGGCTAATATTTTCGTTTCCAATCTCTATTGTTGAAGGCGGATAGTTTTCCATCATTATTGAGGTAGGTGTATCTATGCAAGTGGTTCTAATTCTTGATTTGTTATATGATCTTATCAATTCCTTTGGGTTATTGAATGAAAATTCATGTTTTTCATTTTAAATGCTTAGTTGGAAAGGATTCATGTTTTTAAATGGATTTGGAATTAAAAATGGATTTTCTTTGATATTAAAAGGTTTTATTAAATGTGGGCATATATTTTGAAATTGTTTTGAAAAAAAATCACATTTGGAACCTTAGGTGCATTGGGGAATGGAAATTTCACTTTAGTGTGCATGATGTCACTAGAGGTTTTTTTATCGACAGAATATGGTAGGAATCGATATTGTTTGGAACCATCATATGCTTGTTTAGGCTTCTTTTATGTCCAGTATGTATTCCTATAGGCTACACCCCAAATAGTGTGATTTTTCATTTAGACCTGGTTTATCACTTGATGGTTTATTTCATGAATATTTTTCCACATGTTTATATTATGGTGCATCCATGGTTGGTTTTTCCTATGCTTACCTTCTTTCTTTATACTTGATTATTAATAGATTTAGTGAATATGGTATACATTTTTGAAAAAGGATTTAATGTTTAAAAATTGGTTTTGTTTATGAAAATTATTTATAAATTGTATTTTGTTTTAAAGCAAGAACTTGTGCATTCTTGATATTAGAACTTATATATATTACTTGGTGGTATCCTAATAAGCTTTGTGATCACACCCAAGTTTTGACTTTGGGTGATTATAGGCCTTTTTTGAAGGATTATAGTAAAGGCAAGGGCATCATATAGCATGTTTGGTTCTCTTGCCACTTTTCTACCTTCTTAGTGGGATGGTTTGGTGGTGATGGATGGTCACGTGGAGACTTGTTTAGTCAGGTATATTTTATCTTTTTGGTTTGGGATTGTTTGTATTGACTTTTATATCTCATGGGAACCAAGGTATTTAATTTATAGATCTTAATTTGTGAAAAATAAGTTATATTACACACTGGATGGTGTCCCTTGGTTGAATGTTATTCCCTAGCTTGAGGAGTGCCTATGATGAGACTAGTGAGAGTGACTCGGGTGTATTTTCTTTAAGAATTCAGTATAAGTAAATGGTTGATTATATATAATTATTTTTAGGATTGTCTCACCTTAGGACCTATTGATTTTCCCATGATGTATATTCACTTGATGATGATATTATATCGGGGATTCCCACTGCACATTTTATTGAATATATTTTTTCTCTTTTGAGTATGTGTCATAATTTATGTGATCATCATTAATTATTAATATACTTATTTGATATTATGGTGCCTACTTGATTTTATATTGTTATTCCTTCATGGTTGGGTTTACTTTATAAATGGTTTTCACATATATATTTAAAATAATGATTTCAAAATAAAAAGGGGAAATGTTTGTTTCATACATGAGATTTTGAGAATGGTTTTGAAATGAGGAAAAGACCTTGTTTTTCATAAAATAGTAAGTCTTAATTTTTTGGATTCAAAGTGGTTTCATTCACTAAGTAGAGAACCTGCTTGTTTTATATGAAAATAAGTGATACTTTATTTATGGTTAAAATAATAATACTTGATTTTATTTACATTTTCATGAAAAAATATAGATTCTATTGTATTTCAAAATATAATTTATGAATTTTTTTATAAAAGGAATTGTATATAAATTTTTTTGAAATTCTACTGGTCCTATTTAGCTCACATCCTATATACACACCAATGTGTGTGTGTGGTCCTCATGTCTTTATATAGTGCCCAGGTTGTGATATCATATTGTATATCATTCTCTTATTACATTGATGGATGAGATTAGATGTGGTGAGTGAACATAGATTTCATAGAAGTGGTCATGTAATATCATTTGGGTTTTGGTTTATTTTTGTGGTGATCTAATATTGTCCAATTCAGCCAGAAATTATAGTTTTATCTAGGGTTTTCATTTAGATCAACTCATGTCATGTACTTATGTTTTGGTATTATATTTGTAAAAGTGAAATTAATCAATATTATTGGTTATATATAATTTGGATGATTTTTTATGTTATTTCTCATCTGGTTTGGTTTGTAACTATTTATTTCATTTTTATGGTTGTCCAATGTATGGACGCACCATACTATATTCTCAGTATATTTCATTGTGTATTTATTATTATTTGAGGGTGAAATTTTTCCTATTGGTTGATTCATTTGATACCCTAACACTAGTTTCCAACTCATTGAAATAGAGAATTCCCTTCAGGCTATGTCTCAGGCTAGCTTGATTATCAGGTTCAGAGGTGACCCGGGCCAATTTGTGACATGTCATTGACCTTTATGAATGAACACATCGCATGCCACTCATCTGAATAGATTATTTAATCACATGCACTATCTAGGTATGACCAAACACTTCCTCAATCTATCTCAATCAAGGGGCCAAATTTAATACTTTTCATGCAAGAGGAAAATCCCATCTTGGTTAATCTCTAAATGATGACATGATCAATAGAATACCCAACCACCCCGTGATTAACTAATTCTCAAGAATTTTATATGAATGGTATCAATGTTTTAAGGTTATCATTCTAGTTATCTCACCAGCCTCAAGTGGCGGGGATAACAAATATGAACCATGAACCCCTAATATATCAAATAAATAGTGTATGACACTCCATGTGGAATATTTCATGGGTCATCTGGTGAAAAAAAACTCATTTTGTCTCCCAATACAAGAATCATATTCACCTTAACCTAAAAATTTCATCATAATCTATAATACCCCATGATGAACATCGGTTAGGGATAGCTTAAAGCTCAAAGTCTTAATTTAAGAGGTTAATTATCATTTCACTTCATGATACATATATTAGTATATATATATATATATGAAACCAAAAAGAAATAATAATAAAGTAGTGATTGGATTTTTTATAACATGATATATTTTATATTCTTAAACTCCTTTAAGAATACTAATCAAAACCACACATAATTTCTTTCCTAACATTTCATATATGATATATTTCATTAACCACCTAATATTTGCTTCACTTTTAGGGGTTTTGTTATATTCATTACATCTATATGTAATTATTACCATATCTCCATGTACTATCTGATAAAATTATCCCACTAAACTCTTTAGTGAGTAACATGTATGAATAAATAAATTTTGAATAATGGTGAAATTTTGGAATCATGTTCCTAATGTTAAACTACTTGAACATATTCAAATTCCTTAACTCCATGACATCAAATTTAATTATGTTAATAACTTTAGTTGTCCACTTAGAACTTTTTCTATGTACATAATCATCATCCTTGGAACCCTTTCCATAAAACTTTTTCATTGAAATATTTTTTGTGACTAATGTAATTATTTAAATTATTACTTTACCAATTAATCCTAAATTCATTTGGTATATTTAGTGATATTCACTTCAGATAGAATAATATTTTATTTATTATGTTTGAACTTATCAAAATAAAATAATACTCACACTATACTCTTATACATTATATTATCTTTATAATATCATTCTAAGATATAAAAAATCCTTTATTTCAGGAAATAACACTTATTTCCTTAATAGTAATATCTAATGAAC
This sequence comes from Viscum album, assembly GCA_963277665.1. NCBI lineage: Eukaryota > Viridiplantae > Streptophyta > Magnoliopsida > Santalales > Viscaceae > Viscum > Viscum album. The sequence continues at coordinate 1,444,443,737 of OY728160.1, read as the reverse complement.
TAATTATTATAGACATATCATATATGGTACTCTATATGTTTAGATAATTTTCTTAAAAAGAAAATTATTCTTAAAATATTCCACTGATGGTGGTGGGATCAAATCCGTTATATTTTAACAAATATCTAGATAAACACTTTTATCCTAAATAAAACACTTTTATCTTTGTCTCATTTTCAACACATGTTATAGAATATGATGAATCATAAACCCTGTGTATTGAATTCATTATCTCATATTTTTCATAACAAAACTTTGTTAGTAAACAACTTCTCTCATTATATAAGATAAATGAGATGAGGATACACCTCTTTTACTTGGATCCATATGAGATTTATATATTTTTTTCATTCAACTCTTTGATGCAGTAACTCATCACTTCATCATTTGAATATAAATTATAATATCTATCATTTATTCCCTTTATTTTGAACTCCTATACATAATAAATATATAAAATATAAATTTTTTATCACATACTCTTAAAAATCAAATAATTTATTTCTGTAACATTAATACCCAACCTAATACATTCCATAAATTTTCCAAAACTCCTTAAAGTATTTTATGAAATTCCATCCGATGAAATTTTTCCTTCCCTTCCCAAAAACTATAGGTTTCAAACATTTTTGGACTTTCAAACTAATTATTTCTCTTATAATTTAATCTTTTACCCACTTATAATGTTTATACAACACCGGAACCTAAACATCACATGCCTAGTTTATCTATTCTGGACAATATGAGAAAATAGGGTAAACATTTCTGGAATAAATTCATATTTTTAGAACATTTACAATGATAAAAACAAAATTAATTCCTTAACCAGAATAATATTTATAGGAAACCTTTAGTATCACTAATTCATTAGCATACTCAATCATATTGAGTATATGATTGAATATTAAAGTTTCTTAGGTCATTTTTACATCTAATTCCTTTAAAACCATGAGTGAATAATTGTATACTTCACTTAACCATCTAAATTAATTTTTTGAACAAATTCAATTCTTATTTACTCAATAATGGGTTTCTCTTACATATAAAACCTTTCTTTAAGAATGTTTCTCATTTTACTGAGTTTGGGAGTTTCTTACAATGATTTTATCCTATTCAAGGATTAATCTCAATGTTAATTTTGATGATGATGTTTATTCATGTGAAATAGAAGCTTTTATTAAATGATTATCATGTTTTATAAATATTTAATAAGTAATTTTATTAAATTTTCTCCCACTAAAATGATAACCCCTTTTTAAAATCCATAATATCCATTAATGGTCCAATAACTATATTTCACTATGAAATGAGTTTGTTTCGACATTCCTCGCACCACTTAGTTATTTAGGTGGGGAATAATCTTAATCATATCATATATGATTATTAGATGGTTGTGTGAATAAATCTTTATCCAATCCATCATATGAATAAACTCATCATCATTCCTTAGGTATCATAACTCTTAGGGTTTCCAAACTAAGTGTATCCCAAATATCACAATGGGATATGGTTACCTAACTCTTAGGGTTATCCATTTCCATTATTCCTTACACAAGATAATCTATGGGAACTCTGCTTTGGAAGAACCTATCTGATTGAATGATCAAAGTCTTAACATGTGATTGCTTTGGAAGGAATCTAACACTTGGTATTTTAAATAGGATTTAATATCTCATAGTCTTATCTCATGTATTCCCTTTATGTATGCATTCTTCTAGTGATTTATTTTGGAATCCTATTCCATTACACAAAATCAACATGATCAATTCATATTTTTGTGTAACTATTATGCAACTCAGAGCTTGTGTAATAAAACCAAATTAAGATTAATATATATTTATATAAACCCAAATGCATCCCATAAATAAGATACATGAAACAATTTTACATTATGTATAAATCATAATTAACTTCCAAATTTAAGTTCATAACCTAATAAAAGTAAAAAATATATATAAAGAAAACCAAATCAATTATTATACCTGGGATGTAACTCCATATATGCATGTATGATAATTTAGAAGAAATTTAACCATTTAAATTAAAGTAGACACATATATTCATAATATAATGGTTATATGAATGAATAATAACAAGAGAATAAGCTAAATAAATAATAAATACATGAGGATAAATTATTTATTAATAATTCAAAAATAAATATACAATAAAAACATTATAATTTAGCTATACGTTATGGAAATTCCATAAATATATATATATATAAACATTTTATATTTATTCCCAATATGAAATTTTTTATATTTTTTATTATATGGAATTTTATTTAAATATATGATATTATATGAAATATAAACATTTAATATTTTTATTATATAATGTAAATTTTTAAAAAAAATCAATATAATATATTTATCATTATTTAAAATTTTAACATATCAATCATCAAAACTCATTTTTTGATGTGATTTAAATAATTTCTCAAATATGGCCATTAATTTAAATAATTAAAATTAAGTTACTATGGATAATTCATAATTAAAATATAAACACATATATATTTTCCCTTATTTTTTAATTTATAAAAATTTTATAAATTGATCTTATAATTTACATATAAGTAATTTATATCCAAATTATAAGTCGGTATATATAACTAAAAAAAGGTATTTCAATATTAAAAATTATTATTTTGGATAGTTATTTATTAATTTTTTCATAAAAAAATAATAATTAATTATAAAAAAATTATAATTAATTTATTTATAAACACCTTTATAAATAAATAAATATCCCAAAATAACTTTTATCATAATTTATAAATAATTTATAAATTAGCTAAATCAATTCATATTTTAAATTATAGAAAAAAATATATTTTCCATCACATGTCATTTTTAATGATATTCCCAGTGTATCCATTCACCTATTACGATGGATAATAGGTCTGGTGTAGGATTAAACTGGCATGGGAATGGGTAAGGTTAATCTTACACAATTGGCATATGGTATGGCTCATATAGTATTAATTTAGTGTCTTATGAGATTAACTTAGCACCTACATGAGATTAATTCAACATAATTTCTTACAATATATACTTTCATGGGACTAAATTTAAACAATATATTCCTTGTATCGCATTAATCAAGCTATGTATAGGAATAACCTTAGGGCATTCAATTATCATGTATAAGATTAAGTGGGATTAATCTTGTATAGGGTGACAAAGTAGGATTAATATACGTAGTAATAAATCCAACATGCGGGCCTTTATATAAGAATAATAAGGTGCTTAAATAGATTTCTTAGGATTATTCAAATTCATATTGAATCAAATTAAACCACATTTCCAACCATATTTAACCACATACATTGGATCATCAATGATGACACAATGATCTATTTTTATAGAAACAATATAACCCCCATTTTAAAAACATGATTTCAATAATCATATGCATAGTGAAACTATGATACTACAACTAGGTTTCTTAAGATCTAAGGAAAGTCGTAGAATACATAATAAGTAGAACTAAACCATAAACTAGGGTCACCCATGCATAAAAACTTGAAACTATGCAACTATATAAAATAAAGAAACTTTGTATGGACCTTACACTGATGATTTCAATGATCCATATTTATTTTATGCTTAATGAATATTACAAATAGGTAGCCAAATTAAGTCTATATTTCCTGTTGTATCCATAGGTAGGCTGAATCACTCGACACACAAGAGGGATACTTATACTCTCTATGGTATGTTAGTTCCTTGTAGTGAAAAGGACGAGGAAGATGGGAGTAAAAAGATGGATAATGGTTCATCTAGTTTCACGCAAGAGTATCATACCACCCATAAAATGGGTATTTCCTCTTTATATAGGTATTGTGACAAATCCTAAGTTGTTGCATGCATTTACTCATGTGTTTCATAAATTCATAAGTAAATATATTTAGTTACAACTCCTTTTTAACCAGTTGACCAAACCAAACTCATATACATTTCATATAATGAAACGTTTATATTAATTATATTAATTGATGAGAGATTCTTGATTGTTTAAAAAAATTAATGTTTGACTTCCATTTCCAATCATAAAACTTATTCAAAGGTATATTATGGTTACAATATTTTTATTAAAATAATATATCATACAATACAATATATAATGGCAGTGGCATGTAATCAACGTTACTTTCCTTACAATATACCCATACCCATGCATTTTTATATGCCTCAATTTCTATAAGTAATATCATGAGGCATATCTATACCATGAATTATGATTTAGGAATATACACCATGGATTTATGGTATAACTTTATCCAAATCAATAACCCTTTTCCTCATCATTTAAATTAAAACTACAAGCTCTTTCAATTATTTCCTTGATTTTTAACTCTTATATACTCATAAAATTTGTAAAGTATACATTTGGTATCATGTACCCTTAAAAATATAATAATTGATTTATATAACATTATTATTGGAAATAGATACTTCATAGAGTTTCACAAAACCCTTCTGGTAGCTTGAACAAATTTCATCCTATGGAAACATTTCCTCCTCTTAATTACACTACCTTTAAGTTTTAATGATTGAGGATGAATATTGGACAAGTCTAATCTTCAATATCTAGATTAAACTTTTGACCTCATGTACTATCAATAAAATACTCAATCTTAAACATCATATTTCATGCTCATTTTTTCTCAACACTTCAAGAAAAATGGGTAATCTTTTATTAAAGTCATTCTCAATGTCAAAACACTTTCAAAAAAATAAATTCCATAGTCAAACCATTACATAAAAAAAATCTTCAATCTCACCAAGTCATTACTTACCCAATCATATTGAGTACATGAGTGTATACTAATATTTATATGGTCATATTGTATAAAATGCCTTTGAAACCTTAAGTTAAACATTTTATTCTTCTCATAAGCATTTGGATTCCCTTTTTAGTAGGTTTCATGGGAAGGGGTTTCTCTAACATATAGAATTCTATATTTTCTCTTAATAATGATTCTTAAGTTACCATTCTAATAAGTTTCTTTCATCAAAATTTTCCTTTCTAAATATTTATCTCAAAGTTATATCAAATGATGATGATGATTTTTATCTAGAACAAAAAACTTTTCTCAAATGAGTATCATTTCTTACATAAATTTAGTAAGGAATTTTATTAAATTTTCACTCACTAAAATGATAAACCCTTTTAAATCCATCATATCTATTAGTGGTTAAAGATAAAATTTTCATTAAGAAAATAAAACCACTTTGAAATGAAGTCCATTACATAGTTATTTAGATAGGGAATCATCCCAATCATATCATATATGACTCTTGAATGGTTGAGCGGATAATTTTGTTCCCTATATATAAAATAGATAAACTCATCATTATTCCTTTGGTGTAAAAACTCTTAGGGTTTCCCAATTAAGTGTAACTCAAAGAAAATTACAAAAATGAGGTACCTAATTATTAGTTTCTCCTCATTAATTTATTTACTTACACAATATCATCCAGAATCATCCTACTTTGGCATGAAACTACCCATTTGGATGATCAATGTCTTGACAAGTGGATTATTTGGAAGGAATATGACACTTAGTATTTTTAAGGGGATTTAATATCATCATATTATCTCATTTTATTCCCTTTATGTGTGAATGGTTCTAATGATTTAGTTTGGAATCTTATGCCTTCCAATAAATCAATATGTTCAAACCATATTGATGTGTAACTCTTTTCACAACTCATAGCTTGTGTTATTTACCCAAACTAAAATCCAATTATATTCATACATATCCAAATTCATCCAATGTATAAGGTATAAAAAAACTTTTTCATGTGAAGTATTAGAAATATATGAAACCATTAATCCCTACAAGAGTAAACCTAGTACGATATATAGTCAACCCCCACTTTTCTAGACAAGGCATAAGAATCTGGTCCAGTGAACAGTTCAAACCAATGTATCTCTACCCAAGGACACTTTACTCAAGATATATCTCAATTAAATCATAATTATAACACTTAATATGTATAAATTATAATTAACTACTTAATTAAAGTACATAATCTAGTATAATTCATGTTAAGTCCAAAATATGAGATAGCTAAATGGTCAAGAGGGGGTGAATTGACTATTTCAAAAATTCTAATGATTATACCAGGCTTAATTAATAATATAATGGAAATAAAAATGAATAATGGCATAAGATATTTTTTAAGTAGGTTGGATAAAAGTGATCTTATCTCTACTCTTTACTTCCCTCAAACATAGAGAGAAATTAAACCCACTAACTATGGAATATATCGCTTTTGATGGGGATCAAAAACCCTTACATTGACTTTTTCACACCTAGAGTCACAACCCAATTACACTACCATTTTCCCACCTAGAGACACAACCCAAACTAATCCTAATTTTTAGAACTTGAGGTAAAACCCAAATAGTTCTATCTTTTTCTACCTTGAGGCACATCCTGAACTGGATTTTAAAGGTGGGTCATAACCCAATAAATCTTGACTTTTAATGGGAGTAACAACCCAACACTAAATCATACATATTAGTATATAAATAAGTAACACCATAAAACCAGTATAGACAATTAGGATCTGAATGTGGAGGTAGTAAAGATCACTTCAACGGTACGGTTTTTCCATGATGAAGTCCATCAAAAATGATTGTACCAGTGGTGATCAAACAATGTACAAAAAAAATTTAGTACTTACTAGTTTTTATATCCTAAATATACCTTTACATTTCTCATATATTGAACTAGTCCTATTAAAATCCATTTATAGAGTTTCTTTAGGCAAAAAATCTTCAAAAAATTGAAAGTCCCATGCATAGTTGATGTTTTCTACCATTTCCTAGGAAACTAAGCTCTTCTCTCAATAATAATGATCGACATGACTCAAAAGGTCTAATAAAAAAACTCATTAAAATAATTAATAAATTATTTAATGTTATATAAAATAATTTTTAAGAGTCCTTGTAATTCTCCTACAAAGCATACATGGTTAACACTTCATATTCAAAATATTTCAAATTCCAAACACCTATTTTTTTCCAAGAATGTAGTGTGAATATTTAAAACACATAATAATTATTTAAATACATTTAAAATAATTATGAAATAATTTTATCATTCTCAAAATAATTAATATGTAATTATGGAAAATTTAAATTAAGAGAAATGGGTATAACAAACATGAAGTAAATCAAAATGTCAAAGAATAAGTAAAACAAAGCATGTTTTCTAGTTTTCATGTAAACATGTGAAAAATATATACCACTTAAATGATTCTCAACCTATAGAAAATTTTCTCTATATAGGTAGTTTTCATGTAAGAAAAAATAATCATGTAGTAAAATTTTTCTATGTAACAAATTCCATGTATCCAAAAATGATTCGTGAAAGTGAATTTTATACATATTTAAAATTCATGTACCTAAAATTAATTACATAGAAAAATCCATGTATATAAAAATATTTTTGTAAAAAAAATCCTTTATGTTAGAAAATACACGTATCCAAAGTTTTTATGTAATCTAATTTGTGTAACCAAAATTCTTCAAGTAAGAAAATTTCACATATCTAAAATACATATTTTATAATTTTTTAACAGATTGTATATTTTATGAAAAATAACTATTATATATGAAATTTATCCTTAATAAATATATATAAAACTTTCAAACATTGTAAATAATAATTTCAAAGGTATGAGAAATAATAATTATCTAATTTAAGAATAATTAAAACACTAGTACTTATAAATCACTCATATTAGAGGGAATAAAATACAATAATGTTTTTTAATTTTCAAAAACATAAATTAGATCAAGTATCCACTTAAAAATATCCCCATTTTTTATAATTGAAAAACAAATCTTATAATTTTAAAAAAAAATTCTCCCCCTTTTTGAAATTATCAAAAATACTAATAGAAAAATGTTCTCCCCTTTTATTTTTATTGAAAAAATAGCGATAAAATCCTCGTAAATACAGTAATCAATACAAGAAAATAAACTAATAGTTCTAAATTTTCTAAAAAATATATTTAATAAATATTACACTTTGATTTCATATTCTCTTTCTTTAAAGGTATTTTCAATTCAAATCATGTGGTTTATAAAACTGTTGTGTATGAATTTTGAAAATCATTTAATGAATAATAGTATAAAATATCATTTAAAATGAATTTTAATGATAAATAATATATTAAAAAATAAATATACATAACCAAGTAGGCACTATAATAACTAAAATATTAAAATATTGAACCAATTTGTACAAAAAATCTCAACTGTAATGCTAAAACATATTATAGAATTAAATAAATTTGAAATGCTTAGCTTAATAAATTTATTCAAAACCCCATAAAACATATTCTATAAATTTATATTTCCATCATTATAAGTTCAAACTTGTTACTATCAAATTTAGATAAGTCCAAAGACTTAGTAAAAATATCATTAAGCTAATTTTTAGTAGAAACACATTTAGGATTTATATTTATTTTTTGAACATAATCTCTAAGAAAATTATTTCTAATATCAATATGATTTGTTCAATAGTGTTGTAAAGTATTTTTATATATTAAAATAGTAGAGGTATTATCATAATATATATCCTTTTAAAATTAAAACTAAAATCAAAAAAGTGTTTATTTAATCCATAATTATTGTGAGCAATAAGATGCAGTAGTTATAAATTCACTTTCAATGGTAAAAATAGTAACACAATTTTGTTTATTTAAACTCAAAGAAACTAAATATTTTCCAATAAAATATCACATACTTTGTGTTCTTTTTCTATCTAACTTTTATCCACCAAAATCATAATCATAATAGTTAATCAAATCAAAATAAGTTTTATAAAGTTAAAACAAACCATGATTTAAAGTTTCTTTAACATATATAATAATCCTCTTAACATATTTTAAAGGAATTTCTTTAGGGATACTTTGAAATCTATCACAAAAGAAAATAGAAAAAATAAATTATGCCTTGAAGTTGTTAAATATAATATACTACCAATCATACCTCTATAGATTTAATATCAATAGATTTTATATTTTCATCTAAATCTAGTTTACAATTAGTATTCACGGGGGTATTCATGCTTTTTCATGAATATATCCCAAATATTTTAACCACATATTTATAATAATTTTATTTATTAATAAATATTCGATATTTATTAGAATAATTTGATGACCAATAAATAATTTCAACTCTCCCATCATACTCATATCAGATTCATAAGTCATCAATTCTGAAAATTATTTACAAATATTTTCACATGAAGATCAAAATATAATGTCATAAATATGGATTTTCACAATCAAAATATCATTAAAACTTTTCTTAATTAATAACTTAGGATCAATCTTTCCTTTTAAAAAACTACTTTTAAAAATAAAACTTGATAATCTCTCATACCAAGATCTAGGAGCATGTTTCAAACAATATAAAGCCTTAGATAATTTAAAAGAATGATCAGGATGTTTCTCATTCTCAAATATAGGGGGTTTTTTAACTTATACTTATTTTTATATATAATCATTTATAAATTTACTTTTGACATCCATTTGAAACAATTTAAAATTATGAAATGCAGTATAAGATAATAGTATTCTAATTTATTCTAACCTAGTAACAAGTACAAAAAATTATTCAAAATTAATTCCTTATTGAGAATATCCTTGAGCAACTAATATAGATTTATTTTTAATAATATTTATAGATTCATCAATATTGTTTATAAATATACATTTGGTTTCAATTACATTAGAATCATTAGGTGGAACAACCAAAATCCACACATTATTTTTGGTTAACTGATTTAGAAATTCTTTCATAACCAAGATCCAATTAAAATCGTTTAAATATTCTTCAATATCATTAGGTAAAAAATATTAAATGAAACAATTATAATCAAAAATATTAATAACAAATATCATTTTTTGAACATTTGACTCAACATTTCAAATTTCTTTATGTAAATGGTGATATATATAATTCTTATAAGATTTTTCAAGAAATGGTTTAGATTAAGAATGAATATGATACCCCTCCACATGAGCATCACTATCTTGAGATTTTTCTTCAGAAAAATTAAAATATATAGATTTAATCCACATATTTAACTAAATCATAATCCCTTTTACTCAAATATTTTTCATCAAGCTTAACATGAATTAATTTTTCAACAACCATGGTTCTTTTATTATATACACTATAAGATTTACTGTTATTTGAATATCCTAATAAAATACATTCATCACTTTTTGAATCAAACTTATATAAATAATCATTCATATTTAAGATAAATACTTTAGATCCAAATCCTCTAAAATATCCAATTTTTTGTTTTATCCCCCTCTAAAGTTCATATGGATTTTTCTTTAGTAAGCTTATAATAAGAACTCTATTAAAAATATGAAAATTTTTATTCATAGATTCTACCTAAAAATATTTAATGAGATTAAATTAATTTAAAATGGTTTCAATGATTTTTTTAAGTGCCTTATTTTTCCTTTCAACAATACAATTTCAATGTGGAGATCTAGGAATGGAAAAATTATGAAAATAACCGATTTCTTCAAAAAACCAGATAAATTATAGATTTTGAAATTCACCACAATGATTGATTCTAATTTATTTAATTAAATAACATTTTTATTTTGAACTAATTTATAATAAGTAACAAACTTAGATAAAGTTTTAGATTTAAGTACAAAAAAATAAACCCATGTAAATCTACTAAATTCATCAATAATGACAAAGCAATATCTTTTTCCACCTAAACTAGTAGGTTATACAGGCCCAAAAAGATATAAATGAATGAGATAAAGATTCATTATAGTTTTCATCTCTTTAATAGGTTTATAAGATCTTCTACGTTGTCTAACTTTCAAGTAATATTCGCAAATGAAAGTGTTGTCCAGATTTAGTTTGAGTATGTCCAAAACGTGTTGCTACTTGGAAAGTGTGTTTAAAAACTTGGAATTGACATGAAATAATCTTATATTCTATAAAATGTTATCAGATTATAAATTATTTAAAAATTTAACATTTTGATCACATAATTTGGTAAAATTAATGATATAAATGTTTTCTTTTCGATTTTCATAAAACAAGAAAGATTTTTCCTTGAAATAAATACACTTATCATTTTTAAATTTAACATGCATTCCATCATCACATAATTTTTAAATACTTATCAAATTATATTTTAAATCTTCAATATATATAAATTTATAGATGATAATAGAATTTGAAATTCCAACCTCACAAAAACCTTTCACCTTTCCTTTAAAACTATCAACAAAGGTAACATTACCTCAATCAAACTTATTGAATGACAGGAAATTTAAATCATCACCAATAAAATGTCTTGAGAATACACTATCCATGTACTAATTACCTTTCTTGACACTTCCAAGACACACTTTATACAAAAATAGAATTGTGAGAATTTTAGTACCCATAAAACTTGGGTCTTATAAGATTAGTATATGAGTTTTTTGGAACCCAAACATATTTCAAAACACTTATTTATTGGAAATATAGAAGATAAATATTTTGAAATAAAATATTTTTTATATCCTAGAGATCTTAGAAATATTAAGTAACACTCGTTTTAATAATCACATTTCATTTTATATTTAAAACAAGTAATAATTAATGCACTTACCTTTGAAATATTAACAAATAAAGTATTGTAAATATTAGGTAAAACATTATCATATCCAACACCATTTCTATTTTTAATAATTTTTTTAAAACTAATAATTTTAACAAAGTTTTATTTACATTGAACAAAAGTGGATAGATTTGATTTCAAATTTTTGATTTTTGATTTTATCCTTTCATTATCATTAAGAAAAACATTAAAATTTCTTACATAATACTCATTAAATTTTTACATGAAATAAATTTTTCTTTCATTTTATTCCTTCCATTTTTCAATTTTAGAATGTGTATACTTTAATTCATTGTGAGAAAAAATAAAATGATCTTGAACATATCCCAAAGAAAATTTAAGTTCAATAAAATTTTCTTTATTACAGTCTAAATTAGTTTTTTGAATATATTAATTTTCATCAATAACTTCCTTATATTTAATTTTAGACCTTAATATAAACCAGTAACCTTTTATTTTTATAATTAAGTTTTTCATTTTCCTTAAGAAGTTCATAAATGGTAGGTTCGGAATCATATTTAGAAGAAGAGTAACAATCAGATTTACTTACCTCTTTAACTAATGTCATAAGACAATTATTTTTTTGATTATTTTATAGAACTAGATTCAAAACTTGAATCATAATATGAGGTGTAACACCATCTATCTTCCATAACTTTATTATATTTCTTGTATTTTCTCATATTATTTTTCTTATTTCTTCAAATTGGGTAATCATGTTTGATGTGATCCTTTTTCCTACATTCATAACAAGTAACTTCTTCATCATCACTCTTTCCTTTCCTATTTTCCTTGAAAATATCTCTTATGTAATCCTTTATAGATATTGTTGAATATCCTTTATTCTTTTAATATCCTATCTTTGCTACTGACCAACTTCATTCTCATCACTACTTTACAATTTATAATCCATATAGTATGATAAAACATTTTACTTCAAATCAATTTATTTATTCTTTATATTTTCTCCTTTATAAATATTTTTCAATTCTAATTCATATTCCAATAAGGAACCAATAATATCATCAAGTTTATATTATTGTAAATTATTACTTTCATCAATATCCACCTTTTTAGCATATCACTTCTTAGGTGGTGCTTTAAGAACTCTTTCAATAAGAAATGGATTATCTAATGTTTCTCCTAAATAACTTATACCATTTACAATGATAGAAAATCTATGAAACATTTGATTTATAGTTTTATATTCACCCATTTTCAATTCTTGATACTCAACCATTAACATGACTAACTTAGTTCTAATAATCTTATTAGATCCAAGATATGTAACTTGTATAATTTTCTAAATATCATGTATAGTTTTACATGTAGGTGTATGAATATACACATTTCTATTGATAGAACAATATATGATATTTTTCACCTTATAATTCAACGCATACTTTATTACATCATTACCTACTAAAATTTTGGGATCAACCTCATCTAACTTGTATGATTTTATCATGATACTCTAATGATAGATACTATGGTGTTTTAGGAAGGATTTCATCTAAGATTTCCAATATCTGTATTTAGTACCATCGAAATGAGGAGGTATTTGAGTAATTCATCCATAATTTGAACTTGATCATGTCATCTCAAATAGAACTTTTTCCCATGATGATTAAGTTGGGAATTTTTTAGCACAGATAAAATTATAAACACAAGAGTTGGGATTTAAGCTCTGATACCAATTATTAATTCTTAAACGTGAGATGTACAAATGGTCAATATGGGTGAATTGACTATTTCAAAAATTCTAATGATTATATCATAGTAAATTAATAATGTAGTGTAAAAAAGTAATAATAACACAAGATATTTTTATATTATTTGGATCAAAGTGATCCTACATATACTCCTCACTTCTCTCAAATGCATAGATAAATAACACCCATTAATTATGGAATCTTTGACTTTTCATGAGGAGTCACAACCCTTACACTGAATTTTTTACACCTAGAGTCACAACCCAATTACACCGTATTTTTCACACCTAGAGGCACAACCCAAACTAATCTTATATTTTTTTACATAGAGGAACAACCCAAATAATTATCTCTTTCTCTACCTCAATGCATAACCCAAATCGACTTTTAAAAGGGAGTCACAACTCACTCAATAATGAATTTTAGTGGGAGTCACAACCCAAAACTAAATAATGTAGTCTAGTATAGAAATAATTAACACCACAAAACTAGTATAGACAATTAAGATCTAAATTTCAAGCCAACAAATATCACTTCAGTGGTAAGGGTGATCCATGATGAATTCGAGCAAAAATTATTGCACCAGTGGTGATCGAATAGTGTATATAAAAATTATAGTGCTTCATAATTTTTGTATCCTCAATATTCTTTCCTCTTATAATATGTTTCACTGGTCCTTTAAAACTCTATTTATAGAGTTTATTTCTATATAGGATCTTCAAAAAATTTAAATTCACATGCATAGTCATTGTTTTCTGCCATTTATTAGGAAATTTAACTTTTCTCTCAATAATAATGATCTTCATATATCAAAATGGATACTCAAAAAATCATTAAAATAATTAATAAAATAGTTAATGTTACAAAAAATAAAGTTTAAGATTTCTTGGAATCTTCTCACAATGAATATGAGATTAACTCTTTATATTCAAAATATTTCAAATTCTAAACATGTGTTTTTTTTCAAGAATTAAGTGTGAGTATTTAATCCACATTATAATCATTCAAATATATTTAAAATAATTCAAAATTAATTTTACCATGCTCAAAATAATTAATACATAATTATAGAAAATTTTAATCAATAGAAACAAGTATAACAAACATGCAGTAAATTGAAATGTTAAATAATAACTAAAATAGAGCATGTTTTCTAGTTTTCATGTAAGCATGTGAAAAATATATAACACATAAACAATTCTCACCATGTGGGAAAAATTTTAGATGTATGCAGTTTTTACATAAGAAAAAATAATAATGTAGCATAATTTATCTATGTAACAGATTTCACATATCCAAAAATAATTCACGTAAGAGAATTTTACACAAATCTAGAATTCATGTAACTAAAGTTATTTACATTAAAAAATTCATGTATCCAAAAAAAATTATAACAAAACTCTATTATGTAGGAAAATATATGTATCCAGAGTTTTCACATAACTGAATCTGTGTAACCAAAATTCTTCACGTCAGCAAATTTCACATATCCAAAATTCATATTTTACATATTTTGAACAGATTGCATATTTGATAAAAAATAACTATTCTACATGAAATATAGCCTTAATAAACATAGATAAAACTTTCAAGAAAGATAAATAATATTTTCAAAGCTATGAAAAAAATATAATTATCCAATTTAAGAATAATTAAAACACTAGTACTTATAAATTACTCCTGCTAAAGGGAATAAAATATAATAATATTTTTTAATTATCAAAAACATAAAGTAGATCAATGAACCACTTAATCATCCAAATTCAAGGTATAAGAAAACTAAATCCATTATCATACCTAGATTATAACTTCTTATATGAATATATTTCAATTTATAGAATAAATTTAACTCTTAAAACTTAAGAATACATCATTTATAATATAAAAAGATTATATTTATGAGTAAAATTGGTAATGAACCAAATAAATAAACAATTCATGAATTTAAACATGGGATAAACATTTATGATCAATTCATAAATAAGATAATTATAAACAATTAATAGTTTAGTTATACATTATAGATATTCCATAATTGATATAAACATAAACCTTTACATTTATTCTCAATATGAACACCTTTATATTATTCATTATATGAAATTTACTTTAAATATAAATTATTAAATGAATTATAAAAAATTTACAATCCAATTTCTATTATGTGAACAATTTATATAATCTAAATATAGTGCATTAATTATTATTTAAACCTTGATCAAATCAATAATCAAAACTCATTTTCATATGATTTAAATAATTTCTCAAATAAGACTTATTAATTTGAACAATTTCAAATTATAAATTATGAAAAATTCATAATTAAATATAAAATCATATATTTGGACTTATTTTTTAATTTAAAAAAAATTATAAATCACCTTATAATTTCTATATAAACATTTTATATCTAAATTGTAATTCATGAAGTATAATTTAAAAAGGGTATTCTTAAATATTAATAATTAATTTTATGGATGTTTATTTAATAAATGTTTCAAAAATATTTATTTAATTAATTATAAATAATTTTTAATTAATTTATTTATAAATTCCCTTATAAATTAATAAATATCAAAATATACTTTTTATTATGATTTATAAACATTTTATAAAACATTTAATTTAATTATTAATTGAAATGTGGAAAATTGAAATTTTATTAGAATGGATATTTTAAATTCATGCACATCCCTATAATTTTCTAAGTTATACTAATGACAAAATATTAATACGATCCACTAAAAATCTACATGATATTAAAACCATCGTTGGGTGTGTCGCGTAAGAATAATGTCACACACCAGTAATTCATTCCTTACAATATGGCCTCTGTGTGAGATTTACCTTAGTCATGTAACATTAATAGGTCGTGTGGGGGCCTACGAAAGGTGGATAAGCACTCTTGACAACCATGACTTATGATAATCCTCTATGTGATATTAAAACCAATGATATGAGGCTTGCATAGGATTAATATTGTGTGCCTTATTTATCACAGTAAATGATATGTTGTTGCATGAGATTAATTCAGCACTCTAATAACCTTTCAATAGGAATCAACTTGTGCTACAATAGGAATAACCCATGTGGAATGGTATCTATATAAGAGTAATATCATATGGGTTGGGCCTACATGAGATTAACCCCATGTGATCAATATCTTCATAGGATTTACTTGGTGGTGGATTACAATAGGCCTTATGTAGCATTGATTATAGGTGCTTGGGGTCATCATTTATGACTGGATATAATATCACCATATGGTGAGATATTCTATTTTTTATATCAACATGAACAATTAATTTTAAAATCATTATTTCATGATAATTATTTGATACCACTACAAGGTTTCTAAGGATAAAACAACATTAATTTATCACAGTGGAAGTAATTAGAAACCCCAAATCCCATAAACACCATACATGAGTATCTAAAACCATGATACTGTAAATAAAATAAAGAAATTGATTGGTTTTTTCCTTTAACTGATGAATTTTATTTTAATAATCTTCATCATGTACTTGAATAAGATCACAAATAGGAATCTAAACAAAATCCCTCCTCCATGGTGTATCCATAGGTAGTATCGAATCACTCGATGCTTGAGAGGGAACCTCCTTAACCCATGATATGCTAGTATCTTGGGATGGAAAAGGGATGATAAGAGAGATCCATGGGTATGTGAGAATATATTGAAGAGATATGGGTCAAAAACTCTCACTAATTCGGATGGTTTTTACCTCTTTATATAGTCCTCAACCAAGCTACATGCATTAACTCATGTGTTTCATAAAATATGAGTTAATGTTGAAGCATGCTCATTCATTTATTACATTAATGTAATGATTCTCCCATGTGTTTCATCTAATGAAACACTTATAAATGATATTTAGTGTAAGTGTCAAATTTTAACCCTTTAATGTTCCAATACCATGTTAAGGAAGTGGTATGTTATCACCTAACAATCCTTATGATATCCCTTAATATAAGGTATACAATATGACAGGTTTCTTTCATGTCATGCCATAAAAATTTCACTTATCAAATGATATGTTATATCCCAATGCATTAGTTTTAGGGAATATATCTTTCACCATGCTCAACCTTCAGATTTATTTTAGTCTATAATGTCCCGAGGATATAATTCATGGGCTATAATAGCATGTAGCTAGAGTGCCTATGATGTGAATGTTGGGCTCATGACTACCATCTATTAAACTACTGAATGATATCCACAAGAACATATTAAAGTGGAAACAAATTTTCAAAATAATCCCAAGCTACAACAATTGAAACTTGGAATATAATCTATACCCAAATCACCTCACTGAAATACAAAACCTTCAAACACGCCCAGATAAGAACTATCAGAAGAAACGATAAAAGGAAAATAACAAGTCATGAGAACAAAAAAATTACATGGTTCAAAACTAAATCCTAATACATAGGGGAACACTACTTCACTTTCTTATTAGTAAAATGGGAGAGTGATTTCAAGTGTTAAGTGTATGAAAATAAATGACCACTCCCCCCCCCATTAAATAAAACAACCAAGACAGTGTGTCTGATAGTTGCTATCTTCCAACATTCATGATATAAAGTCCACCTAATTCAATCACTAAGGATAATAATCCATTCATCCAAGGACTTCCACCACCAAAAAATCCCTATTCAGTTCATTGTTTTCTATCTAAAATTCTCATAAATATGTCACTTTTGAACACCCATTCAATATTTTACACACTGCCTCCATCTGAGTGAGCTGAACGGACATGATGACTTTCGGTTGACACCATATGATTGCCTATGTCCATATACATAAAATCTATTTATCTGTAACTATCATTTTTCTCCACCATTTCCTCCCAATGATTGAACATTAGACCACCCAATGTTTCTCCATGTGTTTTTCTTAATGTATTACCCAAAAAATGGATTTTACACATGACCAAGAACCCAACAATTTACCAATTGAGAATAATTTTTTGGGTTCCAAAAAAAATTACATTGTAATATTTAGTAGACCTCCTTTTATAACTCAATATTCCTTATAAATAGTGGTTTATCCTACATGATTTTAGTTATCCAAGTTCAACTGAGGTGAAATTCCATCTCATTACATCCAAGACTACCACCTTTTTCATCATGTATACTATATTTTGAGTTCCTTAACTATTTTTTAGATCCATCAATCTATCCTCCAATAACTTTTAGATGAATTAATACTTCATTTTAATGTGATTCATTCAATAATGAAACATAGAATTTCTATCTTATAGGATTTCACTCGATGAATCACATAATAACACTCCTACTTCTTTCCTCCTTTCGATATCCTCCAAAAACCCTTTCAACCAAACCAACTCTTTTCCTCCATCTGTTAAAGTTAAATACTCTGATTTCATTATTAAGAGTTAAATTACTGGTTGAATATTTGAAATCTAACTCACTATTGTACCACCAAAAGTAAACACTTATTCAAACATGATATTCTATGTGTCTGAGTCTCCCATAAATTTTGAGTCTATAAACCCTTTAAGTATCTCATCCTTTCCAAATCAAAGTTACATGATTCCATAACTCTTTAAGTACCACATAATCCACTTTAAAACCTCTCAGCATTATATTAATAAGTTTTACATAAACCTACTGACATCTCTCACTGCTTACATAATTTACAGATGAGAAAAAAAATGGAGCACATTAAAATTATGACAACTGGTGAATATAGAACCTTCACCATATACTCAACCTCACCTTTCATTCATGGTGAATTCTCCTTAATTAGCTTGAAATGTATGGATATGGGTGTGGAAACTAATTTCTCCTTACTCATACTAAATCATTCAACCACCTTATGGATTTAATCTGGATGGATTAGGTATAAAGTGCTAGAACTAAAGTATCTTACTATATACATCCCCAAAATATTCTTTGTCAGACTGATATATTTCATCTTTAAACTTTTAGAAATTTCATTTTTAAACTTACTAATATTTTCCATTATAGTACCAAAAATCATTATTTCATCAAAATGTCATAGAAGGGTGATGAAACTCCCACCATCAGACACCTTTTGATAGCAGCAATGGTCAGTATTTCTTTAGATGAACCTTTTCTCCTTCATTAAATTGTTGAACTTATAATTCAATTGTATTGGAGCTTTATTCAAATCATAAAGGCTATGGTTGAGCTTGCACACAATATCCCAATTCCAATGATCCTTTAAACCAGTCGGTTTCTCCATATAACTTTCTTCATCTGAGTCCCTATGAATAAATGCCGCCTTCATGTTTGACTACTCAAGATTAAGTCCTTATGATGTTACCATACTTAACACCATCTAAATAGTAGTATGTTTAATGAACTAAGAAAACATCTCTGAGAAATATATTCCTTCCATCTATTGAAAATCTTTAATGACTAGTTGCACCTTTTACTTTCATATACCATCCACTTTATCCTTGATATGATAAACCCATTTGTTTTGTAAGTCTTTCTTCGTAGTATGTCTCTTTTCCATCTCCCATGTTATGGACACATTGATGGAATTTATTTTATCCCTCATATATAACTCCCACTAATTTGAGTCTTCAAAACTTCTATACTCTTTAAATCTCTCAGGTTCTCCATCATTTGTTAGAAGTAAATAGTGAAAATCACTTCTATATATATGTACTTAGAACTTAACTCGGGTAGATCTTCATAACTCCCTTTGTAACTTATCTTCTTACAATATTGATATATTTGGAGAGTTAACTTATATAGATTTTTCTCAAGATTATATAGTCCTTGATCTCTCTGGTACTTTAATCCTTGATGATACTATCCAAATTTGACTCCTTTCTGATAAATCCTCCATGCAGTCTAGCACTTCTAGTACTGAAATTCTCTCTAGATTTTATAGAATATCCATAACATTCGGATACCCATTCAATTGAACCTTATATTACAATGATACTTTTCTCTCACTAGAATTTCCCACTTGGTTTTGGTCATTCCACAAGATATCTTCATTGAATTTCACATTTTTACTTTGGTCGACCTTCTGAGAGTCGTTATGCCATAGTCAAAAACCAAATTCTTAATCTCCATATCCAACAAAGAAATATTTTTGAGACTTAGCCTCCAGTTTTTCTATCTCCTTAGCATTAACATGGACATAAGAGAGTGAACTAAAGACATTGAGGTTATTAGATTAAATTTTCCTTTTGGACCAATGGATCATTGAAAGTTTTTGACTGATTGAAGATGAAAAAATTCAATTGATCAAGTAATCCACACAATTCACTACTTACACCCAAAAAACATTAGGGAATAATGAGTGAATCCTCATTCTTTTTTATCTTCCCACTAACATATGGTCCATCCTTTATAAAACTTTTATGTGTTCTAGAGTCCTTAGAATGGTCTTCTCAAACTGAATCCCCTTTCACCGGCAAAACCTATGGAATTCTCTGTTCCTAGATGATCATTCTAAAGTTTATTAGAAGTTAAATTTCCAACATGCATTTCACCTTTTTATAATCCTGTGTGGTAAAAAATATCATGCTTTACTCATTTTATTATAACTATATATCCATGTGAAATGTTTCATGCACTATCCATTAATGTCATATAAAAACCCACATCATCAAGTTATCCTACCGAGATTAAGTTCTTACTTAAGTGTGGTATGTGTTTCACTCCATGAAACTTCAACATGCATTTGTTACTCATTCAGATAGACAATCATCTCATACCAACTATTACTAGATTTTTTTCATCCACCAGATGTACCCCAATGAACCTTCTAGGAATATAATTCTTCATACTTCTTCTCTCATACATTGAGTGAAATGAATCTCTAGATTCTATCACTCGAGACTCAAGTGAGATAGTAGTACTTAGGATTAAACCACTCCTATATTCTAACATGGGATTAACATATCCACTTCTATAAGTATATTTTTGAAGTTTACTCTTATCTCATCACAATCCTTCTTAAGGTGAAATTTCCTCCCACAATGCTAGAATAAGGGAGAACCTTCTGCCAAGCTACTCCTACTTCAACTCCTCCATCATTTTCCCTTCTGGTGACTTTTTTAATCTCTCATATTCCCCCTTAATTATACATTATAAAAATTTCTCAAAGATGATTGAATATAATTCTGATGAATTTCTCAATTCAAGATCGGGTCCCATAACTACCATGAAGTTCAAGTCAACATTTACACTAGAATTACTCACAGCGATCTCCATTACATCCCATGATTTCAAGAGTAAGGAAAGTAACAATAATGTAGATTCTAGATCTTTAAATTTTACCTTTACTAAATCCAGTTGGATCTAGATCATATTGAAGTTTTTGGTGTGATCAAAATTATACTTTCCTTCTGACATATACATGTTGAACATTCTCCTCAACAATAATTCCTTTTTCATCATCATTTATTTTTCATATATATCAAGGAGGGTATTCATGAGTTTCTTTATGGAATTCACTTTACAGATGTTATAAACCATATACTAATCTAACTAAATCCATATCAAAGCCACTTTTTTCTTATCTATTCACTCTCATTCTTCCTTTTTCATCACTTTTAATTTAGTTCTGGTTAATGGAATATCTAGGTCTTTTTGTAGCCTAAAATATTTCATATATATCTTCTAGAAACCAAAGTTTATTCTATCAAACTTATCCACCCAGACCTTACCCCTATTTGACTTCATCCATATACAAAAGTGAAATCCCATTAACTTCTGGTCAACATAAAAAGGTATTAGTAACTTCTTACCAATATTATCCTATAAGATAGAGAGAGAAATAATGATACTTAATCAAGATCTGAAACACCTCTACCAAAGCTTGAATGTGTGAAACTCTAATTAAAGATTTGATACCACTTGCTAGGATCATTACTACTCTTTTCTAAACCACTATATGATATCCACCAAAATTTACGAAAGTGGAGACAATATTGTAGGAATAATCCCATGATGCAATGACCGAAACTTGGAAGACAATCCACACACAAATCACCTCACTATAATGAAAAACCTTTGAACGCAACTAGATAAGAACTATCAAAAGTAATGATAGAAAGAGAATAACATGGCATAAGAAAAAAAGTGTGCATGGTCCAGACTTATGTCTTAATCCACAAGGGAACACTACTTCACTTTTGTATTAGGGAAACAAAAGAGTGATTACAAGTGCTAAGTGTATGAAAGAAAATTAATCCCCCCCCCCATTAAATAAAATAAACCAAGCGATGTGTATGGTAGTCATTGACTTTCTAAATTCACAAGTTGAAGTCCACCTTCTCTTATATTCATAAACAATCCATTATTCTGCCAAGGGATTTCATTGACTCAACCTCCCTAAATAGATCACTATAAAACTCTGAGATTCTCATGAAGATTTCAGTTGTGAAAACCCCTTCTATATTTTATTCACTTCCTCCTTCTAACTGAGTTGAGAGGAAAATATAACACCTGGGTTACACCATCCAGCTTTCTATGTTGGTCTATATATAATCTGGTTGTCTGGACCTATCATTACTGCTCCACTATTTCTATTAGTCCCTAATAAGTCTTACACCTTTATAGGACGGGTTGAATAAAGGTGTGTCAATTAAAACATTCCCTTAACAGCGATCTTGTTCCATATTTATTAGGAACGATTCTCTCACTATTCCTCATAGTTTTAATGTAGTAAAACTAAAGGACATGGGAAATTTTAATTGGTTCGCCCAAACAGGCTAATCCAAGGAGCATGCACGATAATGTGCTTATTAATCAGAGACACTAAAGGTCACTAGTTTCTATTTGGTTATACAGTGGATTGGTTTCATGGACCCTTTGAGCTTACAACCCTCATAATAAATGAAGAATGCACTACTCTTCTTCACAATGGAAAATGTTTCTCCTTCTACAAACTATTTCTTCTCCATAAATTGTAGATAATAAAAATAGTCTAGGTTGGTGAATCACTTCACACTATAAGTAAAATGTAATTTAGTAATGTTTTTTAATAGTGGTATTTTAAAACATCACTAATGGATTTACCAACATTTTTGAAAAATGTTGAGAAATGAGGTGTCACTAATTTGGGATGTTTTTAAACATTTCCAATTAGTAACATTTATAAATGTCATCAATTACTGACACCTAATTTTCTAATGTTTTTCAAAAATTTCACTAAATGAGTCATTAGCAATATTTATAAATGTTGCTAATTGGTGGTGTTTATAAACATCACCAATTAGTGATGCCTCATTTACCAACTTTTTTCAAAAAAATTGGTAAATAAGTCATTAAATGTTTGTGTTTTCTATAAATGTGGATAATTATTTTTATTATTCATAATTTTTTTAATAACACACCCTGTCTATTTACTTAAAAAAATAATTTCTTTATTTTTTAATCGATTGATGTCACACCCTGATGATCCCTTCGTACGTTCGAGGACACCCCAAGATATCACCCCACCCTGCGTAACGTCACTAAAAGGCCCTATGAAAATGGAAATTTTCCTCCTCAAGGATTTTAAGATAGCACCGACAGACTTTTAATGACTTTTATTTTCCATGTATTATTTTTGGATATTGTATAAATTATTTTTGAGACCAGATTCTAAGACGGCGTGTGATTCTGAGGCCCAGTGTTCCCGGAACAAATGTTTGAAATATATTAAATATATTAAATAGAACATGTGTGCATTTTTCATAAAAAGTGGAATAAATTATAAACAGGTTCCTAGATTAGAAATTTAAGGGAACTATTGAGTTCAAAATGTAGGTTTTACCCTAGGCGTGACTTAACCTAGGTCGGCACAGGTCATTTGTGGAAAAGTCATCATGGGCATAGAAATGAATAAAATAATTAAATAAATTATTTTATTTCTAATTATTGACATAGTGATTAGATATTATTTAAATAGACCATTATGTGATAATTTTAGGGTTAGTTACATAACCCTAAAACCTTTGGAGATCCACTAGAGAGAACATTAGAGGATTTCTATCAGGCGAATGGTGATTGGATCATGGATTGATGATCAACCCACAATAGAATTAAAGGATATCACCAAAAACTGTGATGACACATCATTCTTCGTTAGTGATTGATCCATATTGAGGTAGGTCATTGTTTAATTGGGTTTTATTCCCTGGTCTTGATTTCTATGATGAACGTGAATCAATCAAAAAACATATTGATCTACGGTTCGATCGTCATGTGGGATGGATTTTATTATAGGGATTTTATTAAGATAATTCTTTATGGTTATTGATTCTTTTATTTTCTTTATAATGGAAATGAACTGAGATTGACACGAACATTGATCAAGGTTTGTTCCTCTTGATTATTCTTGTGTTTTTCTCCCCCAATTCTGCATTCATTGTGGGCGTTCTTCCTTCGGCCCACAGTTCATCATATCCCAATAAATCGATCATTACGCACCTGTTTTTTTGTATCAATGATACGATATCGTAGATCTAGGATCGTGATGACATGATGGTGGTGCAATAATGGGAGAGTATATGGATCGGATGACCTTGGACACCCAATTTCATGTTCTTTGGAGTGAAACGAAGAACAACGTATATTTCTGATTTCTGAATGAATAGAAGGGCTTGAATTTATTAATCATTGATGGTGGGGTTCTTTAGACTTGGATTCATGATTTTCCTATCAAGGAGGTCACAGAATTGAAGATTGGATGAAGGAGAATATGCACGGATTCCATATATGGGATTCTATAAAATATTGTGTTACGAAATGTGTAAATCAGATCTATACATTGTGTGGGACCCCTATGTGCCATATAGGGTTTTAGGAGATACTTAAGTATCACACAAAGTATGACTATGTCACACGGCATGTGACCTCTCCCTAGAGAATCGGTGCATACCTCAAAGGGTACATGAACATGGGTTGGAGTATACGGGTTGGATCACACCATGTACTCCCTAAATAGACATGACCTAGATCAGATTACATGGGATATGTCCTGTACTGGTACATGGGTATGGGTATGTAGGTTTAATCCATTTACTGGCACATAGGTAGAGTACATGGGCATCCAAAATGCCATGTACTTCTACATGGACACAGGAAAGAGACACGGGCCATTTACACAGGTAAGACCCAGGGTCAAGGGACACGGAAGGTAACCCTTCTACACATTATGTAATTTATTATACATTTCTTGTAGCCTTTTTCCTATATATATTGGAAAAGTTTTGTTAGGGTGTGTTCCCCACATCGTTTTTCCTGAGGGTTTTTAAGGAATCATCTCATACTCATAGGACAACGATCCCTTCAACATGACTTCTTGGATAGAGTCGTTGGAATCTCTTCATGAGGCAGGGAGTGAGATCCTTTATCTATATTCATAACCTAAGTGGAGTTCTTGGTATCGTTGTGACCAACACTATGGGTTAGATAATCCTCTACTTATTAGGTTAATCCAGATTGATTTATTGGTATCACTCCATGGACTTGGAAGTTATCTTCATCTGTGTATCGTATATCTTTAGACTTCCAGGATGGACTTCTAATGATGATACATGACAAGAACTACCTCTTGTATGGACATCATCCATGCTATTAGACTCAGGAGTGTGTTCTCCCGAATGATTTCTTTTCATAATCTTTGAACTGAGATCCTATGCTAGTATATTATGGTTGTGAATTACCTTCAGATTTTGTGTCTTTGTTGAGTATATCTAGATATTCTTGTTATATGTGTTATATAAATATACCTATGTAGAGATGACTATATTTTTTTTTGTATGCTTTTTGGTTTCAGGGTTTCATACTAAGTATTGTTATACTCACCCATACAGGGGCTTTGCCCGCATGTGTCATATCTTGTGAAAACAATTGAAATTTTGGAAGAGTCCTTGATGGACCAGGACCAGATGGTACTTAGTGAGACCAGATAGATTGAGGTGTGTTCCTATAGTATTCTGACATAATTCCTAGTTTTACTTCAGGTTGGACTTTTGTTTCAGACTCTTTGTGGTGGGCTTGTATTTGTCCATGTTTACTTTCATTTACTTCCTATTATACTCTCATTATGGTATTTAGAGGTATGCATGAATGGTTGTTCAATTGTTGTTGTTTTTACATTTCAACATTTTATAGGCTTAGAGATGTGTGGTTGTGTGTACAGTTAATTAGGATAAGTCCTCCCATGTTAGTGATATACCTACTCGACGCTAGTTGTTATCCCATGGCCTATTGGAGGCGGTCTTGGGGAGTCGCATCACTAGACCCATTAAGACAGGCCATGACAGAGTGATATTAGAGTGGTCAATTCTAATTTAGGACTGGATTCTATGAGATTGGTTTGGTGCAATAGTTTTAAGTGTTTCGAGTTCAGATTTTAGGTCAGAGACTCTAATGTTGGTGTGATGGCTGATGTATCCATACACCAAGACTCTGATCACCTACTTTTTGACTCATTACATGATAAAATTTGTTATAGGGAAAACAATGGTACAAGCATCATATAGGAATGGGTTGTTTCTTTCCATGTCCTTCTTGAGTTAGCTCTTCAGATATACTCATTCATTGTGGTACATCTTATTTATTTCAGGATGCCTCCGCGATGTATTCCAGTTGGGATTCAGCATCATGATCATGAGGATGATCCCCTCAGTGATGAGGATTTAATACAGGGATCAGTTCCTAAGATTTTATCTCTAGGTGGTGCACTAGATATACCTACACCTGTGGAGTAGCATGTGGTACCCACAATACCAGGGGATGAGGTGCGTAGGCTGAGTGCACTTCATGAGTTTCAACAAAAGAGACCCCTCAGGTTCCAAGGCGAGCCCAACTCATAAGTGACTGAGGACTAGCTTGAGGTGGTGACCTAGGTTTTCTATCAGGTCAGGACACTAGAAAATCAGATGGTGGTTCTGGAAACGAGCCTTATTCATAGCTTAGTGGGGTGACGGTGGGGCTTAGTGAACCAGTTTTATGATGAAGCGACTCTTGCATGGACAAAGTTTGATCACCTTTTCAGAGAAGATTTCTCACCACCTATGTTGAGTTTTTTATGTATCCAGGAGCTTATATAGCTCTAGTGGGGAATCATGACAGTATATGAGTATTCATTGAGGTTTACCAACCTCTCCAATTACTCAATAGATATGCTTCGCGATCAGTTCTTCAGGGCTCAGACCTTCGAGCGAGGTTTATGTAGAGACATCCAAACCAACATTATCCCTATATTCTTGGGTTTCTTGAGTGATCTTTGGTGGTAGAGAGTTTCTTGGCCGAGAATATACAACCAGTGGTTTCCAGTGCTAGGAACACAAGAGTAGAGACCTAGAGAGTAGGGATTCAAGATCAATATTATGGACCTGGATGTGCGAGACATTTTAGGAGGAGTTCCCAGGACAGAGGATATATGGTTTGATGCTCACTGGGAGGGTCCAGTCAGCCCAGAGAGAGGTGGTGCTACTCATGTGATGGTAAGGGACATATCGTTTGAGATTATTTAAACCTCCATACAACTGATAGAGAGACCATGGTTTGGCTGCTGAGGCAAAAGCAGCAGTAGGAAAAGGCATGTTCGTAGAGTGGCAGATATGGTAGAGGATATGGGAGAGCAGAAATAGGTGGTAGATGCTTTGACTTGTTACCACTACCACCCCCATGTGTTCCACGTCAAGATCAGAGAGCTGGAGGACATGGGTGGGGATAGTTGCAGGTGATCGAAGCTACGACTCAGGGGATCTAGGGATGATTTGAGGTATAATCTGTATTTTTTCTACCTTATTTGCAGTACTAATAGTCATAGGTGATATTCATTCATTTATTACCACATATATTTTTCAATAATTATAGATTCTGGTTGAGCCCTTGGCTCAACCCTTATGCTTGGAGACTCCTACCAGAGAAGAATCGATGATCACACACTTGTGTAGATGGTGTGAATTGACTCTTGGAGGCAAGAGTTTTTATTGGGATCTCTTTGTAGCAGCAATGAGCCCTTATGATTTTATCTTAGGTATGTACTGGTTATCCATGGTTCATGTCCCAATTAATTGTTTCAAGAAGAGGATGCGGTGTATCCGCAGTGACGGGATTTGTTTCTCCTTTTTTGGTGAAAAGGAAACCCATATAGTGGAGGATGGACCCATGCATATGAGGGTGTAGATGATTACTCATCATTTGGTTAGCCTAACCCTTTTTGTAGTGGATGTTATGAGTCCCCAATTTCTTACAGTGGTGGTGAAGTATGTGGATGTATTCCTTGAGGATGTTATAGGCTTACCTTCCCACCGAGAGATAGACTTCTACATTGATCTACACCCTGGGAAGAAATTGACATCTACGCCAACATATTGGATGGATCCCACAGAGCTTCATAGGCTAAGGGTGTAGTTGGAGGAATTGTAGAGGAAATTATTTGTTAGACCCATTGTTTCACCCTTGGCAGTTCCATTTTTTTCAAGAATGCGTACGGGAGCTTAAGGTTATGTGTAGACTACCGATTCTTGAACCAGGTGACCGTGAAGAACAATTATCCACTGCCAAGGATATATGACCTCTTTGATTAGTTTATAAGGGAATAATGGTTCTCAAAGGTTTACCTCATGTCAAGATATCACTAGTTGTGAGTACAGGATAAGGATATACCAAAGACAACATTCAGATGTCGTTGTGGTCACTATGAGTACTTGGTGATTCCCTTTGGTGTGACGAACGCTCTAGAAGTGTTCATGAGTCTCATGAACCAAATATTTAAGTCTTTCTTAGACCAGTTCATGGTATTCTTCATTGAAGATATCCTTGTGTTTTCAGCGTCCAAGGAGGAGCACGCAAGACACTTCAGGATCGTTCTGGACGTACTTTGAGATCACCAGCTTTGTAGAAAGCTCTCAAAGTGTAAATTCTGGATTTAGGTGGTCCACTTCCTAGGACACATTATCTCAATAGATGGATTGGTAGTGGACTCGGGAAAGGTTTAGGCAGTGTTAGCTTGGGATCCACCCAAGAGCATGATAGAAGTGTGGATCTTCCTTTCGTCAGTAGGCTATTACCATAGATTCATACCTGATTTCTCCATGATATCAACACCCATGATAGATTTGACTCAAAAGGGGTATCCTTTAATGTGGAATAAATGTTTCTAGTAGGATTTTTAGCATTTGAGGTAGATTTTGATGAGTTCTCCTATCTTGAGATTGCTAGAGGAGGGTTTTGAGTATGTAGTGTTCTATGATTCATCATGAACTAGTCATGGTTGTGTTCTGATGCAGAGTTGGGAAGTCATTGTCAATGGTTCACGTCAATTGATACCACATGAGTATAACTACATGACCCATGATATTTAGTTATCAGTGGTAGTCTTTGAACTAAATATGTGGTGACACTACCTAATGGGTGAGCGGTTTATTATCTATTCTGATCATAAGAGTCTCAAGTACATCTTCTCTCAGAAGGATCTTAACTTGAGATAAAGTTAGTGGCTAGAGTTCATATAGGATTATGAATTAAAAAAATGTCTATACTAATAGGAAGGGGAACATACTGGAAGATTCTCTTAGCAAGATATCTTGTTCATAGTTTCTGAGTGAATCTTTGGGGTAGTTGGCCTCATTTCAGTTATCCTTTGTGGATGGTGATGGAGCATCTTACCTCCAGTCGATGGTTATCACCCCTCCTCTCTTATAGTGATTTAGGTATTCATAGACTATGTATTCTCACTATGAGAACCTACATACTAAAATATCCACTGGACATTCTTATGATGGATTTTCTAAAGGTGGGGAGCATGTCGTTCTTTTTAGAGGATGCACGATGGTACTAGTGACATCGTGGGAGGAGGTTCTGAGAGAGTTTCATATGTATCGTTAGGAGGTATATATAGGTATGGAAATAATGTACTAGGACCTCTGACATCAATTTTGGTGGTCAGGGATGAAGAAGAAAGTTGTAGAGTTTGTCTCTCAATGCCTTACTTGTTAGTTAGTAAAGACTGATCACCAAGTTCCAGCGGGTTTAGCTCAACCCCTTGAGGTTCTAGAGTGGAAGTTAGATGGGATATCCATGGAATACATGATGGTATTACCACATACATCTAGGGGATATGATTCCATTTGGGTGATCATAGACTGACTCACCTAGTCCGCTCACTTCCTAACAATTCAGGAGCAGAGTTCAGTAGAGAGATTAATAGACCTCTGTGTGTAGAAGATAGTCTAACTCCCTAGAGTTACATCAATGATCATTTTTAATAGTGATTCTCACTTCACATACCAGTTGTGGAAGGGATTACAGGTGTCTTTTGGGACTCAGTTATGCTTGAGAATAGTGTTTGACCCCCAAACTGATGGTCAGACTGAGTGGACCATTCATGTTCTAGAGGATATGTTGTGAGATTTCATGTTGGACTTTGGACGTAGTTAGGAGGATCACTTACCAATGTTGGAGTTTTCGTACAAAAAAAATTACCATTCCACCATCATTATTTCACCATTCAAGGCTTTGTACGGGTGACCTTGTAGTTCATCACTTTGTTGGACTAAATCAGGAGAGTCAGCACTCATGGGCCCAAAGTTGGTGTAAGCGACTACCAAGAAGGGGCATATCATCTAGGTGTGGATGAATACAGCACATAACTTTCATAAGTCTTATGTGGATAAACGAAGAAGGCCTTTGGAGTTAGAGGAATGGGACCATGTATTCCTATAGGTTTCACCTCGATGTGGATTACTGAGATTTGACTAGGGTGGAAAGCTATCTCTGAGGTTCATTTTCCCTTTCTAAATACTATTTGGAATTAGTGAGGTGGTGTACCACTTATATCTACCTCCTTAGTTAGACCGGGTGCATGACGTCTTCCACGTGACGTAGCTAAGAAGGTACGTGCATGAACCATCGCATGTTATCGACTGGGGTGAGATGGACATCGAGGATGGAGCTATCTTTGCTGAGTACCCAGTAGATATTGAGGTTCATTAGGATAGGATCCTTCATGGGTTATCTATTCCTTTATTTTGTTCTCGATGGTAGCACAAGAATATCCAGGAGAGCACATGGGAGTGGGAGACTCGGATTCCTTCTCAGTACCCACATCTCTTTATATTGCCCTTATTTTGGATTTTTAGGGACATAAATCCCCAAGTTTTGGAGAATTTAATGAATTTTATTTTTCATATATTATTTTTGGATATTTTATGGATTATTTTCATGACCATTCACTGAGGCGATGTGCAATTATGAGGTTCGGTGTGCCCGAAATAAATTTTTGAAATATATTAAATATATTAAATAGAACATGCGCACATTTTTACTAAAAAAGTGGAATAAATTCTAAATGGGTTCCCGGATAAAAAATATGAGGGCACCATTGAGTTTAGAATGTAGGTTTTACCTTAGGCATGACTTAACCTTGGTCGGCATAGGTTGTTTGTAGAAAATTCATCGCGAGTACGGAAATGAATAAAATAATTAAATAAATTATTTTATTTCTAATTCTTGACGCATCGATTGGATAGTATTTAAATAGAATATTATGTTAGAATTTAAGGGTTATTCGTATAACTCTAGAACCATTGGAGAGCTTCTGGAGAGAATGTTAGAGTATTTATCTCTGGCGAACGACGACTAAATCGTGGATTGACGATCAATGCACAACGGAATCAACGGATCTCACTAACAACTGTGACGTCGCATAATTCTTCATTATAAATTGATCCATCTTGAGTTAGGGCATTGTTTAATTGTATTTTCTTCCCTGTTCTTGATTCCTATGATGAACATGAATCAATCAACAAACAGATTGATCTGTGATTCAATCATCATGCGGGATGAGTTTTATTATAGGGATTTTATCGAGAGAATTATTTGTGGTTTTTGATTCTTATATTATCTTTATAATAGAAATAAACTGATATCGACATGAAAATAGATTGAGGTCTATTCCTCTTGATTATTATTGTGCTTTTCTCCCCTGATTATGTGTTCATCGTAGTCGTTCTTCCTTCGGCCCACGGTTTGACATATCTCGATCAATTGATCATTTCACACTCGCTTCTTGGTGAAATGATCCAATATCATAGATCTAGGACTAAAACGATATATAATGTGAGTAGTGATGGATTAGATGACCTTAGAAACCTGATTTCGCATTCTAATGCATGCAACAAAGGAAGATGTATATTTCCAATTTATGAACGGATCAAAGGGCCGGAAGTTGTTAATTGTTGATGGAGAGGTTCATCAGGCCAAGATTCATGATTTTCCTAGAGAGACGGTCACAGGGTTGGAGATTGGACAAAGGAGAAGACATGTGGATTCCAGATCTGGGATTCTGGAAAATAACTCATTACACATCATGTAAGTAGGATCTACATGTTGTGTAATCCCCTTGTGTAGTGACTAGGGTTTTGGGAGATACTTAAGTATCCCACAGCATGTGACTATGTCACATAGTGTGTGAACCCTCCCCAGAGACTCAGTGTGTACCTAAGAGGGTACACAAATAGGGGTTGGAGTACATAGGTTAGAGAACGTCGTGTATTCCCTATATAGACACAGCCTCGACCAGAGTACATGGTCTATGTTGTGTAATGGTATATGGTCATGGGTATATGGGATGAAGCTGTGTACTAGCATATGGGTAGAGTACTCGGGTAGCTGACACACTATGTACTTATACATGGACATAGGCAAGAGACATGGTTCATTTACATGGGTAGTACTTGGGGTCAATGTACATGGCATGAAACCCTTGTACATGTCGTGTACTTTATTATACATGGCTTGGAGACCTTTTCCTTTGTATCTCAGATAAGTTTCGTTAGGGTGTGTTCCCCATATCCTTTTCCCATAGGGTTAGTATGGAATCATCTCATACTCCTATGAAAATTATCCCTTCAGTAGGACTTATTGGATAGAGTTGTTGGAATCCCTCTGTGAGGCCCGAAGTGAGATCCTCTATTCATATTCATGCCTTGGGTGTAGTTATTAGTATCATCATGACCAACACTATGTGGGATTTTATCCTCTGCTTAGAAGGTTAATCCATATTGAGTTTTTGGTATCACCTCATAGCCTTGGAAGTGATCCTCATCTATGTATTTTATCTCTTAGGAATTTCAACATGCACTTATAATGATGAGACCTAACAAAAACTACCTCTCGTATGGACGTCATCAGTACTATCAGACTCAGGAGCATGTTCTATTGGATGAGTTCTTTGTGGGATCTTTGATATGAGATCATAGGCTGGTATACTATGGTTTTTAATTACCATTAGATTGTGTTTCTTTGTTGAGTATATCTGGATATTCTTATTATATGTTCTGTAGACATATACATGTGTAGAGCTGGTTGTATTTCCTTTTTTGTATGCTTTTTGGTTTCAAGTTTCTCTACTGAGTATTGTTATACTCACCCCTACATGGGATTTTTTCACACGTGTTGTGTCTTGTGCAGACAATCAACTTTTTGACAGAGTCCTTAACATACCAGGACCAGACGGTGCTTAGTAAGACTAGACAGACCAAGGTGTTTTCCGACAATATTCTCATAGAAGTCCCAATTTTACTTCAAGTTGGACTTGTTTTTCAGACTCTTTGTGGTGGGATTATATTTGGTCTTGTTTTATTTCTTTAATTTCATGTCGTACTCTAGTTGTGGGATTTAGATGTATGCATGCATGCTTGTTCGGTTGTTTTTTTACATTTTAGCATTGTATAGGCTTGGAGATGTGTGTGTGTGTACAGGAACTTAGGCTAAGGTCTCCCATGTTAGTGATATACCTACTCGGTGCTAGTCTCCAGCCCCTAGCCTATTGGAGGTGGGCTTAGGGAGTCATAGAGCCCTAGTGGGATGGGTTATGATTGGACTCCCACTAATTAGCCGAACCGGCTAATCTAAATAAATTTTATTCGAAAAAATGTATTGTGTTATATTTATAAATATAGTAATATATTTCACTATTAAAATTTTTAATATTATATATATATAATTTTCTATATTAATTTACATATATTAATATAGATATATATATATGTGTGTGTATGTTTATGTGTGTGTGTGTTTATGTGTGTGTGTGTGTAAAAATATGTGTGTG
This sequence comes from Viscum album, assembly GCA_963277665.1. Taxonomy (NCBI): domain Eukaryota; kingdom Viridiplantae; phylum Streptophyta; class Magnoliopsida; order Santalales; family Viscaceae; genus Viscum; species Viscum album. Next base: position 1,444,409,245 of record OY728160.1, on the reverse strand, counting down.
TATGTGTGTGTATATAATTATAATTATAAATTTTTATTTTTATATATATGTAAATTAATAGAATCTTAATTATATATATATATATAATTATCCATGTTTTAAAATACTAATAAAAATGTCACTAAAATAGCCACATTTTCTTAAAAACTTGGATAAATTTAAAATATATGTGTGTTTTTATATATTAATATATGTATGTATGTATGTATGTATATATTTGTATATTTATATATTTATATTTTTATATTTTTATATTTTTATATTTTTATTTGTGTGTGTGTGTGTTTATGTGTGTGTGTGTGTTTGTGTGTGTGTGTGTGTGTTTATATATATAAGGATATATATTTATATGTGTGTGTGTGTTTATATATATTAATATATATATATATATCTAAATATATATTTACATAGATGCAGAGAAATGAGCTACATTATTAATAAAAACATGAAACACGCAAATGTAGGGAAGTATTTGGTGAGGCTCGAACTTGAGACCTCGCCAAGACCCACAAGGGTGGCTACCACTGATCTGCACCCTAAGGGATATATAAATGTGTGTGTGTGTGTGTTTATATATATATTATAATATTTAAATATAATTTAATTTATTTTTATATAAATATAATTATAAATATATATATATATATATGTAAATTAATATAATTATACTTATATATAATTAGCCATGTTTTAAAAAAGTAGTAAAAATGTCACTAAAATAACTATATTTTTAAACATGGATAAAAAAATGTCACAAAATTAACCATGTCTTTTTAATAACATCACTAATTTAGTGTCCTTTTCTTAAAAACGTGGCTAGATTTAAAATTAACCACATTTTTAAACTTGGTTAAAAAAACATCTCTAAATTAGCCATATTTTTTTGAAAAATGTCACCAAATTCCAGTTTTTTGTTGTGTCATCACATAAAGAATGAACTTCTAGTGTGAACAGGTCCTTAAAAAACTACTTCATCAGCTTAAACCTTATATAAGTTTGAATGCCTAGAAATCTTCACTCTCATTTTCTTTCCAGACATGAAGAACTAAATACCAAACTCCTCCTTCCCTTCTATTTCAAAAAGGTTTTAATGAAAAATGCAAGAAAAACCTTCTTTGGTTTTTCAATAAAAAACTAGAAGTTTCCAATTTTAGTTCTCATTACTTTTAGATTTTAGAAAAAACTCTCCCTCTATTGATTGAGAATGACTCAACCTTTTTCCACACCTCTCTTAGTTTTCTCTTCATTTTCCATTTTTTGAAATATTCCCAACTTTCCACACAAGATATAGCCTCCAACATTAACACCATTATTTTATCCCATTGTTAAATGTCATCCATACCGCCTAAAATTACATAAATCATCACTTCAAGATCTATATATAGATCATGTATTAAAAATACATGTATCACCATGCTAAAAAATCACCACATCAACACTTTGAAATTTTATTAGTGTGTTTTGTGGAAAAAAATAGATCAAAAAATCACCTCTAAACGTATATTAAAATCATGGAAATATTCTATCTCAAACTTCCCTTTAATCTCAAATTGAGTTTCTCCATGCGCATTAATCATTTTTATCATAAATGAAAATAATTCAAAATGTTTCAGGTCGAGATTTTCTAGATAATTCATTGATAAATGATGATTACGTATCAGATCATGTGTATATAGAACCAATGATGTTTACACGTACTATGATTATGCATATGATGGTTATGAAACTCCCTTTTATAGTTACAGTGCCCCTAAGATGATGGTTATGCGGGACAGATGATCATTACACATCTCAAGATGATGCTTATTCATATGTGAATAATTGTTACAATAATTCATAAATTATGGTAATACAACACCCCTTCATCTCTATACATCACTAAATGATGCTTACATAGACCATGAAAACGATTCTTATGCATAGGGGACTTAGAAAAATTTATGAAACCTATTGCTCAACCAAATTTTCTATAATTAATTCAAACCACACTAAATCCAATCCAAATCTATTCTAGACTTCAAGAAATGGACTCTACAAGAATACATAGACCACATTTAAGATTCCTTACACTTCATTGTTAATAAACACGACCCAAAAATCACTTTAATGATATTTTTTCTAACAATATCCCTCATTGAGTTTGTTAACAATTCCAAAACACTTCAAAACTATTATTACGCTTCTTCAGCCAAATAATTTTTAAACAATACCAGATGTGACCTAAAAATACGCAATTGAACTTCCTTCCTTCAAGGTGTGTAACAATGGTTCTCTAATAACCAACTCTAAGACCACTTTAGTCATGATTAGTGTGATAACCAAGAGGTTAATGAAAAGATCCTCATGAACATAAAACCTTGGGTATTCAAAACTATTTCTTCCATGTCAAACACTACTCCCCTGATGAACCGTTATGATACTCTCATCCATACTTAACACATTCACTACTACCCCTTTCAAGTAGATTTTGGGAACACTTCTCCCCCTTTGTCAACGAACCCAAAGACTATTTCTATGAAATTTCATAAGAGATAATGAGTATTTCACACATTAAACAAAAGATAGAAGCCATACCTTGCTAGAAATGTAGTTATCATGGGGGAGTGGGGGTCCCAAGCCAAACTCATCTGGTTAGAGTAATACATTTGGACTCTTAGATCCCACTAATTCCTTTTAAAATATGTATTATCTAATTACTTTTTTATTATATCAAAAATTTAATCTTTAATGGACACATAATCCAACCTCACAATTCCTAGATCAATTTTCTCCTTGAGAAAATGATATTTGATCATGATTTTCTTAGTCCTTGAATAATGAATGAGATATTTTTTATGATTTATGGAACTTGAGTTTTTATAATTGATAGGAATGGGATATTCTATATCCTCTATGATGTCTTAAAGTTATTGCTTCATCTAAATAAACTAATTGAAATCTTGAGTGGATACTATGTATTTAGCCTTTTCGGTGCTCAAATAAATGCAATCATGATTCTTAATAAGCCAAGAAATACAATAACCTTCAAGATAAAATAACCACTTGAAGTTTACTTCTTATCATCCACTAATCCTACTATTTTGGCATACATATATCCTAATAATTTTTGTTGTGGACCATTATAGTAAAATAGTCCAAACTCCACCATGTGATTGATATAACAAATTATTCTCTTCATGGATTGAATATGTATTTCTTTAGAGTGGATTTGATAGTAAGAAACTTGGAAAGTATCAAATATGATATTTGGTTGAGTAGATGTCAAATACAGAAAACTCCTAATGATTTTCCTATAATGGGTCATATCAGCCTCATTTCCATGTTCATCCATTGATAATTTCTTCTGGGTACTGGCTAGAGTTTTCATTGGCCTTTAATCTAACATATCAAACCTTTTGAACACCTATTTGGTATATTTTGTTTGAAAAATGAATGTGACGTTATACCCTTGAATCACTTGTAATCCAAAATAGAATGATATCTCACCAATCAAAGACATCTCAAATTCACATCACATATAATCTAAAAACAAATTGCATTGTTCTTCATTAAAGACTCTAAAATTATATTATCCACATAAATAAGAACTAATATCCTTTGATTTTTTCCTTCTTGATGTATAGATTTGATCAACTTTTCCACTTTGAAATATGAACTTCTTTAGATATTGATCAATCTATGAGTATTAATCCCTTGGTGATTTATTTAGGCCATACAAGGTCTTATTTAACTGAAACACTTTATTTTCATATTATTAAAAAATAAACCCATATATTTTATCAATATAAACCTCCTCTTAAATAACCCCATTCAAAAATTCAAATTTGACATCCATTTGATATAATTTGAATCCCCTTTTCATTGTCATAGCTAAGAATAATTTTATAGCTTCTAACTAGGCCATTGGTTCAAAAGTTTCATCCACATCAATTACTTATATCTAGGAGTAGAAATTTCACACTAGACATGAATTGTTCCTTATAAATTTTCCATATTCATTTAGTATGTTTCAAAAAACCTATTTAGTTCTAATGACATTCTTGTATTTTGGCCTTGGAATAATTTCCCAAGTCTGGTTCTTTTCAATTTGGCCAAGATCTGCATTCATATATTTGACCCAATTTTTATCTCTATCAAAATCTTCAAAAATTTTAGGTTCCACTTGAGAAAGAAACAAGGTTTTCCAAATCCTTCATTCTTCTATTTTGAATCTAGGTTATCCAGTCACCAATAATATTGTTGCTACTAATTTTGGACCTGTTGATTTTATAGTTTGGAGGTGTCATCACTACTAAATTTTCCTACTTATTAGTGATTTCATCTAAGTATTCTATATACCCTTGGACTCCCTCTACAACACTACCTTCAGCATCAATTTATCCCTCATTTTCTTCATTGTTTTTTTGGAAAATATTCTCACCAATTTGAAAATTCTGCCTATTTTCAACAACAATTAAATCTTGTATTTCCAAAATTTTCTTAATCCATTTTTATAGAACTTATACATCTTGATTTGGGATGATTATCCAAGTAAAATACCTTATTCCCCATGAACATTGAATTTCATATGCTTCTCTTTGTTAAGAATAAAACATTTTCTTTCAAACACTCAAAAATACTTGAGTGTTGGATACTTTCTGTACCATATCTCATAGGGGTATTCTCTTTATTTAAACATAACAAGGACCTATTATATATTTACATTGAGGTGAGAACTAATTATTTACAAAAACTCTTTGGTAAATTCTTCTCAATAAAAATTATCTGAACCATATTGTTAATGATTCGATTCCTCCCCTCATTGACTCTGTTTTATTGAGGAGTTCATACCATTGATACTTTATGTCTTATTCCATGATTTTCAATGTACTCTTACACCTAAGTGTTAGTAAACTCTATACCATTAACATTATGAAACTTTTTATTTTTTTGTACAATCATTTTCACTGCCAATCTTAGATAGTGAGTGATGCACCAGAACACATCAAATTTGTAAACAATTATCATCAACCATGCCATCCTACTTTAGTTATCAATGAACAAAACATAATATATTTTTCTATTTGTATATTTTGGTGTCATTGTCCCAAATATATATACATGAACTAGATCGAGGTGTCTTATTGGTTTCCCTTTCTTTAGCTTGTTGGTCTTCTCCACTATCTTTCCTTTTTGAAAAGTATCACACACATGAGTGTAATCATATAAGATTTTGGGAATATCTAGATCTACTTCATTATCCAAAAAGTTCTTCAAGTACTTTTAGTTAAGATGCCTAATTTTTTTATGACATGATTTATCTTCATCTTATTTGGAAATCATGAACCTATATTCTTCACTGATAAGGTAACTATTCCCTTTGGTGCATCTTTATTATAACACAATTGATCCATATCTTCCTTTAACATTTCATGCCTTATTACTGAATTCCACTACATATCTTAAATAAAAAAATGGATTATACTCAGAAAATTGTGACAGATACCTTAAACTAAGAGAACATAAGTTTGTCTCAAGTCTTTTCCACCATCCTCTTTTTCAAATCCAATAATCTTTATCCCTTCATCTTTATCAAAGAAAACAACTCTACCCATATTTTATTTTACACCGGTGATGAGGTCTTTATTTATCATCATATGGGAAGTGAACTTGCTGGCTAGAATCCAAATTTCAGACCTTTACATTTCTCTTAAGGTTATTTCATCAATGTTGTCCTTCTCAGATCTTCTATTCTTGACCCATGACCATTGGTTTTCTTTATTTAATGAAGAGAAAGACTGATTCACCCCCAACTCCTAATTTTATTTCTCATCTTTCAAAACCTAAAATTATTTTTGAGATTTTATTTTTATCAATGATGCTTCCAGATAGTGTTTTTCACTTATTTGGATCTCTTTCAGTATATTTATTCATGCTTTATATGATCAATTTGCTTCTTTATGCCCAAAACCTTCACGACAATATCAATACCCATCAAAATCATATCGAGAGTAATAAAAAATGCTCATCTATTTTTTGTATTTCTTGCTCCTTAAAGTACCATATTATGATGGATCACACATATTGGGTGTGTCTTAGCTTTCCACAACAATAATACATGATATTTTGTGTCTTTTTACCACCTCTGTAGCATTAACAGTAGTTTTGTGAGTATCATGTAGATAAATTTTCTTACAGGGTGTAAGTTCCTGGGATTTTGAATTCACTACATATGACTTATTTTTGTGATCCTACACCATAACTAGCTTTACTTTGTCACCAAACCTCTATACACATGGAATAAGAATAACTTCTTTAGTGGAAACCCCATGAACTTCCTTAGTAGCCAATGCACTTGTGCTCCTCGATATCATACCGGGAGTAAGGACTATTTCTAGATATTCACACTTATATTGTGAAATCATGAATTATACTTGGAGTTCTTTAATTATTTTGACCCTATCTTTTATAGAATTAGTCATCCCATAAATGATTCAAGTATGTTCTTTAACTTTGATCCTTAACTCAACTTATTTTTATAAGTTGTCATAATTTCTAATAATTTTTTCAATTTCTAATTTTAGTTTTGATTTATCCTATTATTTTTGTTGAATATAAATCTTATATTCATGTAAAACACCATTATATTTCTTTATTTTATCTCTCCACATATCTATTTATTCAAGGTCTACTTCAAGTTCAGCTTCAATATCAACTCTACCCTTGATTCTAGCGTCTCCATCATCATTTTCCTCCTAGTGCTGCTTGTCTACAACAACCACAAGGACTAGTTCACTAAGGTATCTAAAGCAATCAAACTCCTCTAATTTTTTTACTTTGATTCATCATATTATTTATATAAAAAAATTTGTTTCTTAAAGAATTTTTTCTTTGGATTCAACTAGTTTTTTACACCGTTAAAGGACTTATTTTTTGGGTTCTTCTTCCTCATCATCATCTTGAAATTTCTTGGGAAAACTATAAATGATATTCCCTACTTTTCCACATCAAAAAAAGTGAGTGGTAGCTTGGATTTAAACTTTCTTTTTCCCTTTTGAGATTATAGGAAAGAAACAACATCATCTTATCAACTTATTCATACTCATGTTCTTATTTAATTGAAATTCCCTTCATAAACTTGAATTTTATCTCTTTAGAGTATTATTTTGGAACCAATTAATTACCATTATTCCTCATCTCATAATCAATAAGTGTTCTATGTAGGCTATCCAATGTTAACTCCTTCATATATTTATCTTCATGCATTGAAACCTTTGGATTGAACCATGGGGTAAATATCCTCGAGATTATTTTAACAATTTTCACATCATAAATAATTTACCTATGTCCACGCATATCTTCTATAAGAATATTCAGTCGATCAAAAAAGTATTAATTGCCTCATTTGGGCTCATTCTTAAATCTTCCTATTTATTCCACAAGACTTGTAACTTTTCTTCTTGGACTTTTGAGTAACCTTTATAAATATTTAGATGCTTCTCCCACATTGTATGATATTTCTTGTATGACATCATCTTTGTATTAATAGGGTTCACCAAAGTTCCCCCTAAAGCATTTATTATCTTGACATCAACATCCAGCTCTTTTTTATCTTTGTCTATCGATGCTCCACTATCCATAATTGTAGATATTCCATGCATTGGAACCATATATACATCCATTCCTAGAAAATTAAAATAATATGGCATCATATTTTTTTCATAGTTGGAATTTATTGCCTTTAACAATAGGGATTCCCTTAATGTTCACCACAACTGCCATCATGCCTCAGAGAAACAAAACTCCATAGAGCATCTTGCTTTGATACTACTTGTTGGTCCCCGATAAGGTGTACACCCTAATGGGGGTGAATCATGGTGTATCAATTAAAACTTTACCTTGTTAATAATATGGTTCCATATTTATTAGGAATTCTTATCTCTTTATTCCTCACAACTGTAATGCTATAAAACTAAAGGACACAAGCAATTTTAACTACACTACAGGAAAACAGTGTTTTAGCGGCTGTTTTTTCGCGGCAGTTTTTAAAATCGTCGCTAAATTTTTTTTAAAATATTTTTTATAATTTTTTTAAAATATCTTCTAAAAAATCAATTTTTTAGCAATGGTTTTTTAAAAAAAACACCGTGAAATAGTGGCGGTTTTTTCAAAACCGCTGCGAAATTTAAGAAAATTTTAAAAAATATATTTATTTTTTATTTTTTATTTACAATCAAATATAGTTTATTATTTATAATTTTAAATATTTATAATTTTTCAATTAATTAATATTTATAATTATTAGTTAATAATATTATTAAACTGAAAACAAATCTTCAATAAGTAGAAGAACATACTTCAGCATCAAATGACCATAACTTCTGATCCGAGAGTCCACTTCAGCTCCACAACCAGTCAAATCGAAGTTTATCAAATGAGAAAAAACCAAGTGAGATTTAAATAATGTGATAATCAAATGAAAAAAAATATATTCAAAATTCAAAAGTCAAAAATCTAACTTGAACTTCAAAAGGCCATAACTTTTAATCTGGGTGTCCGTTTGGGCTCTACCACATATCAAATCAAAGCCTACGATGAGATCTACACCGCTTGGGTCTGATACCAAATATTTGAGTATTATACCCCATTTTATTCTTCCAAAAAGGCCCAGAATACCTCCGAAGTAGAGGTTTTAGTTGCATACACCAATTTCTTAAAATTCAAACGATTATAACTTTTGATCCAAGTGTTTGTTTAGCCTATACCACATATCATATCGAAGATCATTTCATCATCTTTGATTTGACTGGTTGTGGCACTGAAAAAGGAGTCTTTGTCATATTTTATGGTCATTTCAGTGTTTTTAGGGTTTTCAGAGGTTCTTAACGTTTTATGATTTATTTATTTATTTATTTATTTATTTAATATTTATTTGTTTATTAATTAATTATTAATTATTAATTGATTAATTATTATTTATTTATCTATTATCTATTATTTATTATTTATTATTTATTTATTTAATATTTAATATTTATTTATTTATTTATTATTTAGTTATCATGTACACATTAATTATTAATTTATTTTTAATTTAATAATAAATTATTTATTATTCATTTATTATTCATTTATTATTATTTATTTATTTATTTATTATTCATTATTTATTAATTAATTATTAATTAATCAATTATTATTATTTATTTATTATTTATTAAATATTAAATATTGAATGTTAAATATTAGATATTAATTATTAATTATTAATTAAAAATTATTAATTATTAATTATCAATTATTATTTATTATTTATTAGTTATTATTTGTTATTATTTATTATTTATTTATTTATTTATTTATTTATTATTTATTATTTATTCTTTATTCTTTATTCTTTATTTTTTATTCTTTATTCTTTATTCTTTATTCTTTATTATTTATTATTTATTATTGATTAATTTATTTTTGATTTACTAAATATTAATTTATTATTAGTTTATTATTCATTTACTATTTATTTATTTATTATTTATTGATTATTTATTGACTATTTATTAATAAAATATTAATTATTTATTAAATATTTATTAAATATTTAATATTTAATATTAAATATTAATTATTAATTATTAATTATTAATTAAGAATTATTAATTTTATAATTATCAATTATTAATTTTATAATTATCAATTATTAATTATTATTTATTATTAATTATTAATTATTAATTAATTTTTATGTATTTATTTATTTATCTATTTATTTATTTATGTATTTATTTATTTATTTATTATTTATTTATTTATTCTTTATTCTTTATTCTTTATTCTTTATTCTTTATTCTTTATTATTTATTCTTTATTATTTATTATTTATTATGTATTATTTATTAATTGATTTTTAATTTACTAAATATTAATTTATTATTAGTTTATTATTCATTTATTATTTATTTATTATTAATTTATTTATTTATTCGATATTCATTATTTATTAATTATTAATTATTAATTTGTTAATAATTTATTAAATATTTATTAATTATTTATAAATTTGTAAATATTAATTATTAATTATTAATTATTTATAAATTTTTAAATATTAATTATTAATTATTAATTATTAATACTTAATGATCAGTTATTAATTATTAGTTATTAATAATTATTTATTATTTATTATTTATTATTTATTATTTATTTGTCTATTATTTATTAATTTTTAATTAATTTTTTATTTATTTATCATATAATAAAATATTTTTTAATTAATTTATTACTTATACATTACTTATATAGTATATGTTATATATTATATATTATCTATTATATATTATCTGTTTTTCTATTATCTATTATCTATTATCTATTATATATTATGTATTATGTATTATATATTATATATTATATATTATATATTATATATTATATATTATATATTATATATTATATATTATATATTATATATTATATATTATATATTATATATTATATATTATGTATTATATATTATGTATTATATATTATATATTATGTATTATGTATTATATATTATGTCTTATATATTATGTCTTATATATTATATGTTATATATTATATGTTATATGTTATATATTATATATTATATATGATATATTATTAATTATTAATTATTAATTATTGATTATTGATTCATCATTATTGATTAATAATTATTGGTTAATAATTATTTAGTGTGCATCTATTTGTTATGTATTACTTGTTTTTTCAATTAATATATATATGTATAAGTATATTAAATTTGATTTATTGACCGCGTGAAGAGCCAGCTGGTGTGGTAAAGTTTTTGGAGAATAAGCAAGAGGTAAGGGGTTCAAATATCACCAAATGCAGAATTTCTATATATGGCATGGGCATGGACATAGACTTATGCATGGAGATGGGCATGAGCGTGGTAATAATAAATAAATAAATAAATTATAAAAATGTTAAAAATATTACTAATATAAAAATATTTAAAAAAAATTAAAAAAAATTAAAACTATTTAGCGATGGTTTAAACTGCCGTTAAATCATTCTATGATGGTTTTAAAAAACTGCCGCTAATTATTTCCCGACACATGATTTAGCGGCGGTTTTCCAAAATCGTCACAAAATGATTTAGCAGCGGTTTAAACCGCCGCTAAATACAATTTTTGGCATGGTGCTACTTCACCCAAATAGGATAATCCAAGGTACACGACAATGCGCTTGTGCACCAGCAACACTAGAGCTCCCCTCTTTCAATTTAGTCACATAACATAGTGGTTTCACTGATGCTTTGAGCTTACAACCCTCACAAGAAATGAAGAACACACTACTATTCTTCATAGTAGAACACACTACTCCTTCAAACAACTTCTCTACGAACTGTAGATGATAAAAAAACAACAGGTTGGCATAGCACTTTAGCATAAAAAGAAAAACTTATAGTGTGAAAAACTACTAGAAAACCCTCCTTATCACCTTCAACCTTCCAATCGCATGCTGACATAAAACTCTTCTCTCTCTCTTTTTCTTTCCAGTTGTGAAGAACTAGAATACCCATATCCTCCTTCTGTTTTTGTCAAAAAGATATCGATGAAGAATAAAAGGAAAACTTTTATTCACTTTTTTATCAACAAACTAAAATTTTCCACTTTCATCTCTCATTAATTTTGGATGTTAGAAAAAAAATCCCTTTATATTGATCAAGGACTCCATCTTTCTCTGCACCTATCTCAGTTTTCTCTTCATTTTACATTTTTTTAAATATTCTCAACTTTCCATGTGAGACATATCCAGCAACATCAACACTATTATTTTCTCCCATTGTTAAATTCCATCTATGTTGCCTCAAATGGCAGAACTCTCCACTTCAAGATCTCCATGCAGATCATGTATTATGCATCACCATGAAACACAAATATTTTCATTACCACTTTCAAACTTTCTATATGTGTTGTGTGGACAAAAAAATATCACAAAATCTCCCTTAAACATGTATTAAAATCATGGAAATATTCTATCTAGAACTTCTCTTGAATCTTTTCTTTAGTTTCTCCATACCCAACAGTTATTTTGATCATAAATGAAAATAATTTAAAATGTTGTAGGTTGAGATTTCATAGATAATTCCCTAAGGAATTATGTTTTTGTAGTAGATCATGTTTATGTATAACTAATGATGTTTATTCAAACCATGGTTACACAGATAATAGTAACACAACTCTCTTTGATTCTTATGGTTCCCCTGAGATGATGGTTACACGTGACAGATGATCATTATACAGCTCGAGATGATGCTTACACACAACTAAATGATTCTTACGTAGAGCCATAAATGATGGTTATTTAGATCCCCTTCATCCCTATGCATCACTAGATTATGCTTACATGGAGCATGGATATGATAGTTACATGAAGGAGACTTATCATCCAAATTTTTGAAGCATGTTTCTCAACTAAATTTCCTATAATACCTTCAAAACACACCAAAGACAATCCAAACCTCTTCTATACTTCAATAAATAAACCCCAAAAGACTACATATACAACATTAAAAATTCCTTTCACTTCCTTATCAATAAAAACAACCCAAAAAACACTCCAATGTGATTTTTTCTATGAATTTACTCCCAAGGATCGATCATTAGACCACTCAGATTTTCTCTATCTATTATTCCTAATGTATTATCCCAAAAAGTGGTTTTTACACATGTTTGAGAACCTGAAAGTTTAGTGGTGATGATGATGTGGTGGAGGTTACAATGTGTAGTGAGGGTCATTCATGGTGGGAGGAGGGTGTGAGGTTGATTTCCTTCATGTTCATGATACCCTACTATGATGAGGATTTGATATGTGGTTTTTATGTGGCATATGGACGTGGATATGTGATTATGGTCATTATGTGGTATGTGGTTATGTAGATGTGTGGATATGGATGGTATTGAATCAAGGGATGGATGTTATTGGGGCATAAGAGTAACTAGTTCAGTGGGGAAGTGGTTACAGGGTACCTTCTTGGTATATATTATTTCAATACTATATTATTATACTCATATATGATATTGGGTGAGTGAGTCTATATGGTTTAGTGATAGTTAACTTGATGTGGGTGTGAGTTAGTTCTATTGTTTATTCACTGGGGTATTAGTATGCTTCTTTCACATTTTCATGAGAAGTCTCGAGGAGTATCCTATCGAGTAAACTTGTATACTCACCACTATATATATATATATTAGGTTTCTGGTAGGGAGACGATGATTGAGTTGGGTATTAATAGCTCAAGGATTAGAGTTGTTATTAGAGTTTTTTTACAGAAGTTTTCTTTTGGTATTTCATTTTAGAGTCCTTTTTTATATATGACATTTAAATTCATTACAGATTAGGTTTTATTTTATTTTATATGGATTTTATTGGCATTTTATCTATGTTTTGGGATTTATGAGGGTAATGCCTCTCATTTTTTTTGTATTTTATACCCTTGGTGTCAATCACCAGCTCGTGGAATATTGAAGGAAGTATTTGGGGGTCACACTTTTCTTCACTGCCATACCTGGAGGGGTTCCCGGGTCATGACACACTAACCACATCTTTGTACGATGATTGATGGTATAGGTGCAATGACGTCCTGCAACGATGAGTGGCTAGTGTGATGGGTAGCATCTCGTGTGACAACTGTTGGATCGAATAAGTAGGTGTATATGTATATTAGATGGAACAATACAAGATGGGGGTGAATTGTAGGTTTAAAAACCTTTGAGTTTTAGCACATAAGAGATTAGTTTAAAAGGTCTTAAATTAATACAAATACAAACACCCACAATTGTATTGAATATTAAAGGTATGATGTATTGTAATACTAATGAAATGTAAAACAATTGTATTCAAGATGAACACAATAATCAGAGTAATATAAATATGAATGATAAAACACTATTTTATTGAATATTTTATTGATAATAAATGATATAATTTCCTCACATTGTGTTAAATATGTTTATTTATAAAATATTTGGGATTAGATCATTCATTTGAATATTTGATGAAAATTCCAGTTTTACCCTTTATAGTTCACTGTAGTATTTCGAAGATAAATATTTTTATATTTATTATTTGAATTTTAAATTTTGTAACAGTATTCCTAACTTAATTATCTACAACTTTTATTCAGGACACTAGATCAAAAGAATGCATTTTAATGGAGTAATTGGGCCATAAGGTCAAAGCTGGGCTGGACTCGCTAGAATGGATAATCTTCTGTATTGCTGCCATAACTCCTACATATGGAATTTTATTGAGCACAAATTTGGAGAGGAGATAGAGGACCCATATCCTCACATTTGATCCTTCTGGAAGGCCAGCCAATTCACGCGTTTTGGTGGTCAAATGGGCAGTGCAATTTGCATTAAAATATTTGGACGAATTTCCACATTCACACTTGAAACCACTTGTAACCTCTCCTCCCCTCCCCTCTATAAATTGGATTTTTTATCATTTGGAGGGGTTGGGACGTGCATTAGGAGATTGGAGGCAGAGGAGAATTTGTTTCACCCAAATTCTCCAACCATTGTAAGAGGGTTAGCTCTTGAAGCAAGGATCCCCTCATCGAAGCCTCCTTCTCTTCTTCATTTTGTAATGTTTTCATTTGTGTAATAAACTTCTTTGTTCTTCTTTTATTTCTTCTCTTTTCTTCTATTTTATTTAAATTTCTTCTTCTCTTAATCTTCCTCTTTGGGTTGGAATTCTTGAGTAGAAGTGTTATTGGGTTATACCCATTATAATCCTTTTCACATGCAAAACGCTTCTACGATGATTACGCCACCCATGGAAGAGTAGTCTTTTAGTAATCGATCTATCTTCTACCCTCTTCATTTAATTATTTTGAATAATTGATCTACTGTAATTCATTTAATATGATCCATGAATTCTGTTTTTAAATTTTAAGAAACTAAGCAATCAATTGAACAATTAACACAAAAACACGCGAGGTCGGGATTTTGTGTAAATTGTGAGAGCGCGATCTTAATCGGTAATACAAGACCACACGGGATAAATTTGTAGAGTTAAAATATAATCCCTAAACACAATTCATCCTCATTTCCAGAATGGATATGAGCCTTAATTTACCACTGAACATAATCTAATCTTAGAACATCAATCAAAGCAGGGTGCTGCGATTGCATGTTCCGAAGTTAGCCTAGGGTTAAATTCACATCATCTTCGTGGTAAAGTTAATTCTCGTAGGGTTCGGGATTTAACAAATTAAGGGATCATAATTAAGTGAATATTAATTTAAATGATAATGATTAATAATAAAGTGAAGAGGTAGAGTTAGATCTATTACTCCTTTTAAAATAGATTTCTAAAAAAACATCTTCTTGTTGTGTCATTTTAATCGAAATTCATTTCAAAATTAAAAACAAAAAAAATGAAATCTTCTTACAGCAAAATTCTTCTAGATTTATAAACTATAAACAACCACCCCCATACTTCCAATTAGTGTTTTTATTCCCTTTTATTTTGTTTCTATAATACCTCTGAAAAGTTGTTTTAATTCACTTCCTCCTTTGAGAGACGACCTTGGTCAGCCACTCTGCTGCACCTAAGTACCCCAAAATCACACTAATCATTTGAGGGCGCCCACGACAGCGCTCTATCAAATTAGCGCCGTTGCTGGGGAGGCAAGTAATTATTTCAACCAATTAGAGGTATTTATTTTATTTTACATTTTATTCTCTTCCTCTCTTCTTTCTTCCTTCTTTACCCAATTTGATTTTTCTTCTTCTTCTTTTATTTTCTTCTACTTCTTTTTGGACCATCAACTCAAACCTCTCATTTTTATTTTACTATGGTCCACTTTATTTCTTTTCATTTTTATTTGACCTATGACACGAACTAATCCCGAAGATCTCTTAGATCTTGACCCTGATATTGAACGTAGCCTTAGGGCTCGAATCAGAAATTCTCAGTCTACGGGAAATTTCAATATTCAACCAGTTTGTGAATTCCTCTCTTCTGGAAACATTGAAATTGTAAGCTATTCAAATTCAAACATAAAAAAGGAACCAATGGCTGAAAACAATGTAAATGAACTTAATAGAACCATTCGATAATTGGCTGCACCTGATATTAACTATCAACCAAATTGTATTGCATACCCAAATCTCGAATCGGACTTTGAACTAAAATCTGGGTTAATTCACTTACTTCCAAAGTTTCATGGCCTCTCTGGTGAGGATCCTAATATACATTTGAAAGAATTTAATGTGGTTTTCTCAACCCTTAAACCAAGAAATGTTTCTGAAGATCAAATCAAATTAAGAGCATTCTCATTCTCACTTGATGGAGCTGCAAAAGACTGGATGTATTATTTACAACCCGAAGATGTAACTTGTTGGAACGATTTGAAACGTCTTTTCTTGAATAGATTTTTTCTAGAATCAAGGACCACATCCATTCGAAAGGAGATTTCGGGGATCAAGCAAGCACAAGGGGAGTCAATGTATGAGTATTGGGAGAGATTCAAGAAGCTGTGTGCAAGCTGTCCACATCACCAAATCAGTGAGCAACTCCTCATTCAGTACTTCTATGAAGGAATCACACCTATGGAGAGGAGCATGGTGGATGCCGCAGCTGGAGGAGCATTGGTGGACAAGACACCAGCAGTCGCACGTGCATTGATCGACAAGATGGCTCAAAACTCCCAACAATTCGGTGATAGAGGTACACCACATGTTCGAGGAGTACATCAAGTAAGACCTTCTTCTCTTGAAATTCATTTGATTGATACTAAGTTATAAGAATTGACAACTATGGTGAGGTAGATTGCATTGGCTCAAAAGACATCCCAACCCCCTCCTTCAAGGCCATGTGGAATTTGCACTGAGACAAGCCACCCAACTGATTGTTGCCCACAACTACAAGAGACAGAAGATTGTGCAGCAGTGTTCCCTGGGAGACCATTTCAGCAGCAACAACAACAACCATATCCCCAAAAGAAGTTTGATACAGTATACAACCAAGGGTGGAAAGATCAGTCAGACATGAGGTATGGCTCTGGACAACAACAAAGGCCCCCTTTTCAACCAAACTTCCAGCAGCCTCCACCTTACCAACAGTGTTTCTAAGAACCCCAAAGGAGATTTGAAGCTCAAACATCAACGAGTCAGCAAAAAGGGAATATCCAACACAAGGTAGACTCTAACACTAATGATCTTTTGAAACAAATTGTTCTTAATCAACAGAATGAGCTGAAGAGTCAAGGTTCGGAGCTGAGAGAGTTGAAGACTCAAATGAGTCAGATTGCCACCGCCCTCCATGAACTTGTGAGTAAGAATTCTGGAAATCTACCTTCCCAACCCACTCCAAATCCAAAGGGGAATGTTAGTACCATCACATTGAGAAGTGGGAAGCAAATGAACGATACATCTGGACCTACCATTCCACCGGGATTCACCTCTACTCTAGAGAAGCCGCATTCTATACCAACTGATGAGAAATCCAAGGAGAAAGATAAAGGTAAGAAAAATATTGATGATATACCTCCTAAACCCCTTCCTTTTCCAAATAGGGTTGTTCAAACCAAGAAGATGGCTGAAGAAGCAATGAAAAATGAGGTTTTGGACACATTCAAGTGTGTGGAGATCAACATTACTCTACTTGAATCCATTAAGCAAATTCCAAGGTATGCGAAATTATTAAAAGAACTTTGTACCAATCGAAGAAGGCTCAAGGGAAATGAGAGGATCAACCTTGGAAGGAATGTCTCAGCACTCATTACACCAACTCTAGCAATGCCAACAAAGTGCAAGGATCCAGGGAAATTCACCATCCCATGTACCATAGGGGATTTGCACTTCTCTGATGCTCTTTGTGATTTAGGAGCTTCAATAAATGTGATGCCTCACTCTGTATTCTCTTCCTTGCAGGTTGGTGAGTTGAAGCCAATAAGAGTAGTGGTGCAATTGGTGAATAGAGCTACAGCATATCCAGCGGGAGTTCTTGAGGTTGTACTTGTCCGGGTAAGAGACATGATCTTTCCAGCGGATTTCTATGTTCTTAACATGGAGGATGATCAGGTAAGTTCTCATGCCCCCATTATCTTAGGTAGGCCCTTCCTCAAAACTTCAAAAACTATCATAAATGTCAATGAGGGTACACTTTCCATGGAATTTGGGGATGAAGTTGTGATATTTAATGTTATGGATTCCATGAAGTACCTCTCAGAGGATCATTCTTCATTTGTTATCTCCCATTTTGAACCACCAAGTAAAAACACCATGGAATTGGATTGTCCTATGCTTAGGGAGATTATGAGTATTGGTTCTGGTTTAATGTCTAAGATAACTTCCACACCTGTTTCTAATGAACAAGACTCTCTAAGATTTGATTTTGAAATGGATTCATATTCTGATCTTGTTCATGTGAACTCTGATTATGACATGGCTATAGAGTATGCTAATGGATTTGATGCTTTATTCTCTGATTTTGATGATGTATATTCTGATACTGATGCTCTTTGTGCACATATTTTGGTTCCTTCAATGTCTCCATCCATACTACACCCTCCTTCATTATAACTCAAGCCATTGCCACCAAATCTGAAATACTCATACTTGTTGAGTGGTGAGAGATTACCTGTTATCATTGCTAACAATCTCCCTTTTGAACATGAAGAAAAGCTTTTGAATATTTTGAGGGAGAACATCAGGGCGATTGGGTGGAACTTGGCTGACATATCAGGTATTAGCCCCTCCATTTGCATGCATAGGATTCTCTTGGAGGATGGGGCTAAACCGGTGAGACAACCACAAAGGAGACTTAATCCCACCCTCCTGGAAGTTGTTAAAAAAGAAGTTGAAAAATTGCTCGAGGCAGGTATAATTTACCCTATTTCTGAATCACAGTGGGTAAGTCCAATTCAGGTTGTGCCTAAGAAAACTGGTTTTACTATTGTTAGAAATGAGAAAGATGATTTAGTTCCAATGAGGGTGCAAAACAGTTGGCGTGTGTGTATTGATTATAGGAAACTAAATCAGACCACTCGCAAGGACCATTTCCCCCTCCCATTTATTGATCAAATGCTCGAGAGACTAGTTGGGAAAACACACTATTGTTTCTTGGATGGATTTTCTGGATATTTTCAGGTTCCTATAGCTCTAGAGGATCAGGATAAGACTACATTCACCTGTCCCTTCGGCACATTTGCCTACCGGAGGATGCCATTTGGACTTTGCAACGCCCCAGGTACCTTCCAGAGATGTATGGTGAGTATTTTTTCTGATTTTATTGAGACCTGCATGGAGGTATTTATGGATGATTTTACAGTGTATGGGTCTTAATTTGATGAATGTCTAAGTAGTTTGGGAAAGGTGTTGAATCGTTGTATTTAGAAGAATCTGGTCCTGAACTTTGAAAAGTGTCATTTTATGGTAGAGCATGGCATTGTCTTAGAGAATGTAGTGTCAAAACATGGGATAGAGGTTGATAGATCTAAGGTAGACATTATTTCATCCTTAACCTATCCTTCATGTGTGCGTGATGTTAGATATTTCCTAGGGCATGCAGGATTTTATCGACGCTTCATCAAAGATTTTAGTAAGATCGATCTTCCTATGTCACAATTACTTCAAAAAGATTCTGATTTTGTGTTTGATGATTCTTGTAGGAATTACTTTGATGAGCTAAAGAAGTGTCTGACCACTCCACCTATCATAAAGACCCCATGGTGGGACCTTCCATTTGAGCTTATGTGTGACGCCTCCAACTTCGCGGTTGGAGCTGTCTTATCTCAGAGGGTGGAAGGACGTTCACATGTGATTGCCTATGCATCAAGGACATTGGATTCAGCCTAATAAAACTACACAACCACGGAAAAGGAGTTTCTTTCTGTCATATTTTCTTTAGATAAATTCTGTTCATATTTATTGGGCTCTAAAGTAGTTGTTTTTTCTGACCATGCAGCTTTGAGGTACCTCCTGAAGAATCCAGATGTAAAGCCACGACTTATCCGTTGGATGCTCCTTCTTCAAGAGTTTGACATCGAGATAAAGGACAAAAAGGGGTCAGAAAACTTGGTGGCGGACCACATGAGTAGGCTTACTCACACACTAGAGGATGACACCTTGGATCAGGTACCACTTCGGGACACTTTCCCCGATGAGCATCTCTATACCATCTCAGGTACGCATCCTTGGTATGATGATTTAGTTAACTACCTTGTTGCTTCTGAAATCCCTGCAAATTTAAAGAAACATCAAGTCCAAAAATTAAAGAGTGAGTCAAGATTTTATGTTTGGGATGATCCATACTTATGGCACATGTGTAGTGACCAAGTCATTAGGAGGTGTGTTCCCTATCATGAGTTTGAGTCTGTTTTGCATTTCTGTCATACACTTGTTTGTGGTGGACACTTTGGACCCCAACGGACAGCTAGGAAGGTTTTGGACTCTGGATTATATTGGCCTAGATTATTCCATGATGCCCATGTGTTTTGTAAGTCATGCTCTCATTGCCAACACACTGGGAACATTTCTAAGAGACATGAGATGCCCCAACAACCCATACTATTCTGTGAGATTTTTGATGTATGGGGCATTGATTTTATGGATCCTTTTCCTAGCTCATTTGGATTTTTTTTATATTTTGGTTGCTGTTGATTATGTGAGTAAATGGGTGGAGGCCAAGCCCATCAGGACTGATGATTCTCATGTTGTAGTGGATTTTGTCAAGACTCAAATTTTCTGCAGGTTTGGAGTACCAAAGGCCATCATCAGTGACCAAGGGACACACTTTTGCAATAGGAATTTTGCTTCCCTCCTTCGAAAGTATGGGGTGACACACAAAACATCAACACCATACCACCCCCAAACAAATGGTCAGGCTGAGGTTTCAAATCGTGAGTTGAAACAAATCTTGGAGAAAACCGTGCAGCCAAATAGGAAGGATTGGAGCAAGAACTTGGATGATGCATTGTGGGCTTATAGAATATCATACAAGACCCCCATTGGTATGTCCCCATTTCGGATTTTTTTTGGGAAAGCATGTCATCTCCCAGTGGAAGTCGATCATCGGGCTTATTGGGCTATAAATAAATGCAACATGGATTTGGCCCAAGCTGAAATCCAAAGGAAGCTGCAAATTCAAGAGCTTGAGGAGATTAGATTATCATTATATGAGAACTCAAGGCTCTACAAGGAAAGATCAAAAGCAGCTCATGACAAAATGATCCAACAAAGGGAGTTTCATGTTGGAGAGAAAGTCCTTCTCTACAGTTCACGACTGAAGCTGATGCCTGGTAAGTTGCGTTCCAGATGGTTAGGTCCTTATGTTGTGACTAATGTTTTTCCTTATGGTGCAGTGGAGATCACACAAGAGGACACTGGAAGGAGCTTTAAAGTCAATGGGCAATGTTTGAAGAGATGCATTGAGGGAATTCCTACTGATGTAGTGGATTTTATCACACTACATGACCCCATCATCACTTGAGCACATCAGGCTGTTCCTAACCCTTTCACTTTTATATTATTTGTCCTATTTAAAAATTCTACATTTCATGTGAATATATCATCTCATAGGTTCACATTGAGGAAAATGCAATATTTTAAGTGTGGGGGAGGGAACCTTTTAGTTTAGTAATTTCAATTGCTTTCCTGTTCAAAAAAAACCAAAAAAAATTGTGTGTTTTTCAAATTTTGTGTGTTTATTTTACAATTTTCTGTGTGTTTTTGAAACTTTTGAGCTGAAATGATTCTCATCACCATTTTTAAATCCATATCAATAAGTGAAACAATTTGCCCCTTGAAACTAAGCTTAAATGAATGCTGAAATGACTTTGTTTCAAGTTCAAATATTTAGTAATTTCATGGAAAGTACACCGAATTTTGAATCTCATGCCACATATCACTGTCTTTATATTTGAAATCACTTTCCTGTGAGGCTTCTGAAACATTATTTTTATATTCTTTACATTCACCTCACTTCTTGAGAGAACCAAACCATGCTTTATTTAACCAGAATTTGATTTATTCCTGTCAAAACTTGAGGGTTTGAGGTACTTATGTTTAAATAATTGAGGCATTTGTTTGGTATTAAAGCCCCTATTTCAAAGAATACTTTTTTATAATGGCCTACCTTGAATATTTAATCCTTTTATCCCTTAGAAGTCATGCACAACCTGTTAGGTTAGCCACATTACAAGCCAATTTTCCCTATCCAACCAACTCTTGAAGTAAAATTGCATAATCTATTTGATCTTAAGTGTGGGGGAAGTTGTCTTGTGTTTTGCCACCACATTCTGTGATACTTTGGGTGGAAAATTAAATTCTGAAGAGATGTGTTTGCTGCTGAAGAAATTCATTATATTGAAATTTGTGCCTTTTCTGGAGCTTTCATGACAAGTGATGATGTGCCTTTTCTGGAGCTTTCATGACAAGTGAAGCTGTGCCTTTTCTGGAGCTTCTAATTGAGGTGGAAAGTTGTGCCCATCTGAAGCTTTCAAGAAAATCATGTTTGAGAAGATTGAAATTTCTTATGCTGAAATGATGAATGGTGTAAACCTTTCATGAATTTTCATGATGATGGAGCTGAATTGATACTATGGGTATTGAAGAGAAGACCATATTTAAGTGAAAATTAGATTAATGCAATTTTGCTTCAAAAGAGTCAAGCCCTCCTCATTCAGCCTTAGAGTTTTTCACATCTTAATCCTACCAACCGAAAGCCACCGAACAACCCTGAAAAGTCCTCATGATAAACATATGTCCTTGACTCACATCGGGTAGCGATGTAGGAATCTATCAAGCCTATGGTGACCCTTGTATGAGTTTGGATGAGAAAGACATTGCAAAAAAATTGATATTTGAGTGATGAGAGAAAATTCAAGCGAGGTAAGTGTTTTGTGCATGGGAGGATAAATGAAGTGGAAATATATTGAATGATATAAATGGATAACTTGAAATAAGGTTTTTTATGAGGCATGATATCTTTTTATTCTTGGGGTGAAATTGATTAATCTTAAGGATATGTGTTTTAAAATTGGTTTTGATTTGATATTGATGTTTACTTGATATGAGGTTTTGCCCAGGTGTGCAAAAGGGTAAGTGTGGGGGAGTTGATAAAACACTATTTTATTGAATATTTTATTTATAATAAATGATATAATTTCTTCACATTGTGTTAAATATGTTTATTTATAAAATATTTGGGATTAGATCATTCATTTGAATATTTGATGAAAATTCCAGTTTTACCCTTTATAGTTCACTGTAGTATTTCGAAGATAAATATTTTTATATTTATTATTTGAATTTTAAATTTTGTAAAAGTGATCCTAACTTAATTATATACAACTTTTATTCAGGACACTAGATCAAAAGAATGCATTTTAATGGAGTAATTGGGCCATAAAGTCAAAGCTGGGCTGGACTCGCCAGAATGGATAAGCTTCTGTATTGCGGCCATAACTCTTACATATGGGCTTGTATTGAGCCCAAATTTGTAGAGGAGATAGAGGACTCATATCCGCACATTTTATCCTTCTGTAAGGCCGGCCAATTCACGATTTTTTGTGGTAAAATGGGCGGTTCAATTTGCATTAAAATATTTGGACGAATTTCCACATTCACACTTGAAACCACTTGTAACCTCTCCTCCCATCCCCTCTATAAATTGGAGTTTTTCTCATTTTTAGGGGTTGGGACGTGAATTAGGAGATTGGAGATAGAGGAGAATTTGTTTCACCCAAATTCTCCAACCATTGTAAGAGGGGTAGCTCTTGAAGCAAGGATCCCCTCATCGAAGCCTCCTTCTCTTCTTCATTTTGTAATGTTTTCATTTGTGTAATAAACTTCTTTGTTCTTATTTTATTTCTTCTCTTTTCTTCTGTTTTCTTTAAATTTATTCTTCTATTAATCTTCCTATTTGGGATGGAATTCTTGAGTAGAAGCGTTATTGGGTTATACCCATTATAAACCTTTGCACATGCAAAACGCTTCTACGATGATTACGCCACCCATGGAAGAGTAGTCTTTTAGTAATCGATCTATCTTCTACCCTATTCATTTAATTATTTTGAATCATTGAGATAATGTAATTAATTTAATATGATCCATGAATTCTGTTTTTAAATTGTAAGAAACTAAGCAATAAATTGAACAATTAACACAAAAACACGTGAGGTCGGGATTTTGTGTAAATTGTGAGAGCGCGATCTTAATCGGTAATACAAGACCACACGGGATAAATTTGTAGAGTTCAAATATAATCCCTAAACACAATTCATCCTCATTTCCAGAATGGATATGAGCCTTAATTTACCACTAACCATAAGCTAATCTTAGAACATCAATCAAAGCAGGGTGCTGCGATTGCATGTTCCGAAGTTATCCTAGGGTTAAATTCACATCATCTTCGTGGTAAAGTTAATTCTCGTAGGGTTCGGGATTTAACAAATTAAGGGATCATAATTAAGTGAATGTTGATTTAAATGATAATGATTAATAATAAATTTAAGAGGTATAGTTAGATCTATTACGCCTTTTAAAATAGATTTCTAAAAAAACATCTTCTTGTTGTGTCATTTTAATCGAAATTCATTTCAAAATTAAAAACAAAAAAAATGAAATCTTCTTCCAGCAAACTTCTTCTATATTTATAAACTATAAACAACCACCCCCATACTTCCAAGTAGTGTTTTTATTCCCTTTTATTTTGTTTCTAGAATACCTCTGAAAATTTGTTTTAATTCACTTCCTCCTTTGAGAGACGACCTTGGTCAGCCACTCTGATGCACCTAAATACCCCAAAATCACACTAATCATTTGAGGGCGCCCATGACAGCGCTATTTCAATGAATGATTCTACCTTAAAGCATATAGAATCAATTAATACAATATGTAATAGAATGGATGTAATTGAAACAATTAAAAATGTATAAGAGATAGAAAAGGAAACAAAAACAATTTCCTTTCTAATACAAATAGCAGCGAAAATGTAAAAGAATTACAATTCTTTTAACCCAAAGAGAAGGGTTATCCTTTCACCTAGGATAAAAGGTCTGTCTCACCAACACCTTGGTGAGCCCTAGATACGATGATCGGACTGTCTGTCTGCCTATCCCCAGCAGCCCTTGATACGATGATCGGAACGTCTGTCTGCCTATCCCCGACAGCCCTCAATACGATGATCGGAACGTCTGTCTGCCTATCCCTGGCAGCCCTCGATACGATGATCGGACCGTTCGTCTGCCTATCCCCGGAAGCCCTCAATTTTGTAGGTAATCGGCACCTCTGTCTTTCAATGACATTAAAGCCCTCGATACGATGATCGGACACACAAAGCTCACAGCATGAGAGAAGTCACAACATCTCTCTCTAGAACTTAATAGAAGAAAAGTATCACAGTTGTATCATGCTTGTTCTTAGTTTTCTTTTTTATCTCAGCTTCAAATGACCTCCTATTTATAGGCCTTGGGTTCCAACGGTCACATCTCCTCCAACGGTCATATTTCTCCGAAAAACTCAGAGGGACTTGGACACCTGGCATCATAACGGTCATATTGAAACAGAAATAACGACATCGTTTTGATTAGTTTGTAACTAACTCAACGACATTGTATTGGTTAAAACAAGATATATGAATAAGATAATCATGAGTACGATTTATAATGAAGCATGTTTTTTTAACAAAGTACCAAAACAAGTATGTAATGAAAGATATGAGAAGAAGAGACAATGCAATTTCCATATTCAGTACGATCAGTATTGTACGATTGGCATGGTCAGTACGATCAGTATGATCAGTACGATTAGCATGGTCAGTACGATCAGCATGATCAGTACGATCATTATGGTCAGTACGATCAGCATGATCAGTACAATCATTATGGTCAGTACGATCAGCATGATCAGTACGATACGATAGACAAGGTTAATACGATTAACAAGACATTTGTGATTTCCAAAACAAAACAAAGAAGTCAAAAGAGGACTTTTGACTCAACAACAACAAGTGGTTATTGTGATAGTGAGACCTCCAACATTAAACAATAGATGAAGGGAGAAGGATCTTCATGGGGATTACAAAGTGTTTTTCCAAGGAGGAGTTTGAATAGAATAAAAACTTGTAGAGATTTTATACTAGGGTTTTTCATACCATAATGGAAAATTGAGTGAGACTCAGTGGTCAAAGGGAGAGCATGACTAGGGAGGGAGTAAGCGGATGAGGAGATGGGGAGGGGGGGAATATGTCATGTGCAGGAAAAAGAAAAAGAGAGATAGGTGAAGTGGAGGGTGGATGGGGATGGGGATGTAAGGGATCGAGGAGATGGGAACAACACATGGATAATAGGATAATGAGAAGATGGGTGGGAGAATCGATGGGGAAGAGGCATGATAGTGGAGAGGGGATTGAGGGGAGCGTTGGGAGAACAAGATAAAGAAAAAAATAAATTACTACATCCTGTAGGCTAGATCGGAAAATGTGGTCCATTCCGTATGGATACAATATATTTTTAACAAGTCTATCTAAACCCATTTTAAAAATAGGTAAAAATATTTAATCCTAGATTGACCAGTATCTACAGGCCACTAGGTCCCATTTTGGAATCCCTAGACAAAATTAATGTATATCTCTTATGTATACTTATTGTGTGTGTTTCCAATCATAGTGGTCTTTGCACCTCCACACTTCCATTTAGATCATGAATTTCATGTACATGTACGTTATTTATCCATAATCAATGAATAGGTTTGATGAAATTCAATGCTAATAGAACGTATTCACCCAGTTCTTCATGTTTAATAGCCAGACTGTTCTTCTGCATGAAATGATTGTTTAGGAATAATACCAACATCTTTCATCTATGATTGTAATCTACAAAATACTCTCCATAGATGAACTCGATTAAAACCATTGATATTAACTTTTTTCTTATCATTTGAATTATATTATTAAAGTTGATTTAATTAATCATTCTACATTATTGGTACTATTCAAATTCATTTAAGTACATTGATAATTCAACTAATTAAATTTCAGGATATTAATAATAATGTACATTCTTTAGTAATGATGTGCATACTAAGTAATAACAATGAAATTAATAATCATTAAATTATATTTTATAAAAACACAACAATAATAGTAATAATAATAATAATATGATTAGTAATGAACACAACTGTAATTAATAGTTTTTAGTAATAATATTTATAATATAATTATTAATAGTTAATAATTTAGTTATTATTAACCAATGACATGGTTAAAATAACAATAATATTAACCATTGTGATTATTAATAATTATTGATGTAAATTATATAATAGTAATGTCATTATTAATAAATATTCTATATGATAATACATTCATTTAAATTATTAAAAATTAATGATCTCATTCATCTTAATAATAATTTTCATCGGCTGGGAAAGAAGAAATATAACTAAAACACACACACACACCCAAGGATTATTGGTGTGCATGATCAGTTAAAATCAGTAAAAGATGCTAGTTTCAATCGACTAACTAAAAACAAATGGCCTCAAGTAATGACTTAAACTAATTGATGATTTTTCCATAACTAAAATAAATTGAACCGGTTGATTTATATCAGTTAAAATAATTTTATATCAATTGAATAAACATGGTAAAAAATACATGATGCAAAAGTGATTCATAAAAAAGGGATAAAAATCTAAACTTTCATAACCAAGGGTTCTAATATAATACAAAGGTCACGATAAAATAAACTATTGGGATAGAATATCTTTGAAAAAATGACCAATTAAATATTTAAATGAATTAATAGTTTGATAAAAACCCAATAATGATTCATGTTATATTCAATTTTATCAAACCATTCCTTCACCAAAAAGGGCCTTTGGTCCATGAAATTGGGATTTCAGGCCACAAGATATGATAGAATAAAACTATTTCCACTTTAGATCTTATTTCGACATTAAAAAAATAATCTTTCATCCCTTTCCCATAGAAATGCATGAGAAAAAATGAAAAAATGCATGAGACACAAAAATTTTACTTGGTTCACCAAAACTAGACTACATTCAAGGAGCATACACAGGCAATGTGCCTATGTACCAAAACCACTAAAGCACACTATTGTTACAATGTTCAAAGTGGAATCATTGTCCCTCTTGGATCAATAACATTCACAATTTGAAAACTCACTACTCTCTCAACTAAAATGTGTTTACTTATCCTTCAGAAGATTATTCTTTTAATCACTTGAATAGATATTGTTTACACCTCATTTAGTGTGTCATGAAGCTCTAATTTCATCCACTTGATGAATGCCTCTTTAACATATAAATTATGGGTAAATACTTATTGGTTCTCACATCTTTTCCTTTCATGAAACATTTTCACAGCTTACATGAAACTCTACCAACATTCATGTAACTTTTATCTTTTGTCATGAAATATTAACTTTTATGCAACTATTCAGTTCGTTGTAGAACTCTCAACTTTCATGAAACTTTTGGATTGTCACGGAACTCAATTGGTCTTATGTACACAAGTACCTTTTTATATGAACAACTAATGTTTTATTTGTTTCTTCATTCAAGAAATATCTTCTCTCAAATCCTACATGATTCAGAGCTCTAAAATTCTCTAAGGGTTGGGTTATCAAATGATGGGGGTATCTGCCTATTCATAGACATAGTTTACCCTTCACACAACTAACTTGTGCACCTTCCAATATGTGTGAAACTTTCATTGTTTTCTGAACTTCAACTATTGGATGACGCCTTTAACATGCAACTCATCACTATCATGAAACTGCATTTGTATTTTGTAGGCTTGCGTAACTCTCCATGTATCACATAAATCTAACTTTCATAAAGTTTCATAACTTGCATAAAACACTAGACTTTTCCATATTCTGATGCGGTGGCCACGAATCTTCACCTTTACTCAACTTTTCAAAATTCCTTCACCCATTCATACAACTTTTACATTTAAGCAAAAAATTCTTCCTTTACCAAAAACACCTTCTTCCTTCCTCCAAATTTTAGACCCCAAAAATTTAGCAAACACTAGGAAATGATGATGCCTTATACACTCAAAATCTTATACCACTTTTAGTTCTCCAATACCTATGTCTTGAATCTTTTTCAAAATACCTAGCCAACAATTGCACTCGAACTCTACAACGAACATTGTCAACTTGCTTTTTCAACAAACACAATCAACCCAAAAAACATTGAAAAGTCACATTATGGGATTGTTGTTTGTGCATGTGCATGTTTTATTTTTTTTGATTACATGAGGAGATTTTTTTTTCATGTTCATGTTTTCTTTTTTTTTATTACATGGGGAGATTGTTTGTGCATGTGCATGTTTTCTTTTGTTAGTTTACATGTGATTTTATTTTAAAAACCTTTCAGTATTTTGATGATATATTAAACTAAATAACTTATATTTGTGTGATTATTCTCATTTTGGATAGATAAGATATTTATCTAAATTAAATTAGTTTATGAGGAATTCTGAAAATTCTTTTTTAATACTCTAAAAATTCAATGAATTTCCTGCTGTAATTTTTTAACTTTTTAGTTTGTTGTTTTAAATATGTCTATATTTATTTTACTAAAACTTATAAAGATATAGGATTAGTATGAAACTTTATTTTATAGAAATAAAAAAAAATATCTTGATTTAAATAGTTTTAATCAAAGTTTAAAAATGTAATTTGGATGGTGAATAAATTTTATGAAGTTCTGCTTTTATTTTTTCAGAACTGCAATTTTTTCAGAATGTTGTTGTTTCTATTTTTTGATGATATTTGGAGTATTAGATGTCAGATTTATTTGATTCATGATTAATTGTAAATATAATAAGTTTTTCTAAAAATAATTATTCTTGACTAAAGTCTAAATCTACTATTTAGAGCCCTTAAAAATTGTTGAAGTTTGTTAAAGTATGTTGTCCAGTTTTTCACAAAGTATGGGAAACCCTACTTTAATGAATAGTGAAAAGTATGGTTTGGCAACCCTACTTTCACTATAGTGAAAAGTATGGTTTAGAAACCCTACGTTACTATCCATACCCTATGCTATGTTACTATTCATACCCTACGTTGAATTACTATTCATTTCTACAAAGTATGGTTTGGAAACCCTACGTTACTATTTATACCTTACGCAACCTTACTATCCATGCCCTATGCTGCATTACTGTTCATACCCTATGTTACATTACTATTCATTTTCATAAAGTATTGTTTGGAAACCCTATGTTACTATTCA
Organism: Viscum album; assembly: GCA_963277665.1. Classification (NCBI taxonomy): domain Eukaryota; kingdom Viridiplantae; phylum Streptophyta; class Magnoliopsida; order Santalales; family Viscaceae; genus Viscum; species Viscum album. Next base: position 1,444,378,991 of record OY728160.1, on the reverse strand, counting down.
TACCCTACGCTACATTACTATTCATTCCCTACGTTACGTTACTGTTCATTTCTGTAAAGTATGGTTTGGAAACCCTACGCTACATTATTGTTTATACCCAATGTTGTGTTACTATTCATACCCTACATTACTGTTCATTTCATGATTTTATATTGAAAATTTATTTTTTGCATATATATGGATTATTTTAAATGGTTTTTCTGTTGGATAAATTCACATTAAATCTAAGAATTATGATCAAAGATTTTTTAATTTTTTTGGTGCATTATTTAAAGAGAAAAAATGATAAAATTATTTCAACATCTTTTTCAAATAAATTTGGTGGTTTCAAGTTTATTTAAATTCAAATATTCTAATTTACATTTGGTTTGTGCTGCTAGTTTTCTGGAACTGTTTTGACTAAATTTAAATAGGCTTCAATGGATTTAAACGGGTGTTTTAAATCATTTAACACTGCTTTTATTCTATAGATTTTATCAGTGGAATTATTCAAAATATTTTTAATTATTTTTAATATTTATTCTATAGGAATAAATAGGCAATGGTGCTGAAATTTTTATAAAGATATTTTTAAAAACTCTTAACTCAATTTATTTTGAATATCCTAAGGAAGCGGAGTTGGTGAAACTACTGAATATTTTTTCTATATATATATATCATTATTTATTACAGGTGATAAAGACAATAGAAATACACAAAGACACATGGGTTAACAAATTTGATACTTTGTATTTTCAAAGTGAACGTGTTTTGAATTTTGAACCTGCAATGCAATTTGCAAGGTCCTGCGACACTCTATTTTATCACCCATACGTTCTCGCAAGTGTCAGATTATTTTTTCTTCAACTAAAATTGTCTTTAAGAGAAATTCTAATTCAAATATCAAAAACTAGTATATGTGATTTCATTTTTTATCTTATTTCATCTGAATCTGAGTCTGTAACACTTTTTCTCATATCTCTCACACACTCTATTTTTCTATTTATGGTTTTACACATAAAAGCATTATCTGTTATTCTATTTATTCAGGTTGTGACTCCCAGATTCTAAAGTCAGGATCTAAGGGTCATGACTCCCTATATCTAAAGTTAGTACTATTTAGGTTGTGACTCCCAGTGTCTAAAGTCAGGTTTTAAGGGTTATGACTCCCCATACAAAAGACAGTGTCATGGTTATCCCTCCACTGGAAAAAGGATTTTGTAATTGGGTTATGATTCCCCCATAAAAAACATTTTTATTGTACATATATCTCTCGCTGGGTAGAGAGGTATAAGAGTATAATAGGACCACTTCGGACCGAACTACTATAAAAAAAATCCTTGCATTGTTTACTTTTTCTACTGATAATTAACCTTAATAATTAACTTTGATAATTAATTTAATTAATGAATTTATTAGATTAATTTTTTTTAATATGGTATATTCACCCCATTCTAGACCGTTTTTCATTACCTATTCCGACCTAGCAATTGGTATAATAGGAATACCTTCTTTAAAATAGTTTAGCTCAATAATTATCTTTCTCAATACCAAACATTAGTATCATTGGTTGTTCCTTCTAGAATTTTGTCAAACCCTTCTATAGAGTCTTCTTTTATATTTAATTATGATAACCTATTCCTATACATCACAGTATAAGGATAAATATCTTAATAAATGGCAGGATTAAACCCAACTGATGCTTGGATTCCTCAAAATCCACCACATTTTTATGGTAATGATTATAGGTACTAGAGATCCTAAATGGAGGCTTACCTCAAATATCATGTGTCTACTTGTAATACACTTCATGAAATTTGGAAGATTCCACAATTTACTCACCTTGGATCAGACAAATTGATCCAAACCAAACTTGGAATGATTTTTGTTGAGTACTAGGACTTTAAGATGGATGAAGATTAAATAGTAAACCAAATTTTCCACAGTTTCACAAGCATTGTGAATGGAAGGAATTCACTTGGTGAAGCTCTGAAAAACCCATTACTAGTTGAACAGGTCCTGTAATCCTTACCAAGAAATGGCATGCCAATAAGGTTTTCATTGATGAAAGAAAGAATTTCAAAGAGTACACCCTAGATGAATTGACTGGATCACTCATTCAGTATGAATTGGAACTAAATAACATAGTTGTCGATGAGGAAACAAAAAGAAATGGCGTAGCTTTTAAATATATGAATGTTTATTCTACTGAATCTTCTAATTATGGTCTACAGGATAGTGAAAAAGAAGATATGGCTCATATTTTGACTGGAGTAAACAAAATAATGAAAAAAAAGATTTAAGAATCTATTTAGAAGATTCCCTAAAAAAGAAAAATATAAGGGAGATAAGAAAGGTAGTAAAAATTTCAATACATTGGATATAACCTATTATGAGTGTAGGAAGAAAGTTCATATCAATCCCTATTGTCCAAAACTTAAGAATAAAGACAGATACAAAAAGGACAAAAAGGAATTGATAACCAGTTGGAGTTGTACAGAGGAATATGATTCTAGTGAGCAATCTAGAAATGAAAAAGAATCTGCTAACTTTTTCTTCATGGAATCACTAAATAAGGTTAGTAATTCTTATTTTTATTCTAGATGTTCTTATTCTAACTATGATTCTAAAAATATGAATGTTTCTGAATTAAATAAAGAAATTTAAATATTAAGAAAATATATTCTCAAATATGTTGATTTATATAATAAGCATAAAGAAAACAATGAGAAACTTGTTTCCGAAAATAAAATACTTTTGGATTAGAATGAAAAACGAAGTAACACTGCTTCTACTTTTCATTCAAAAGTTTATGAAAATTTGAAATTTGTTCAATATTTTAATAAAAACTTGAAAAAGGAAGTTAAATGTCTTAAAAAAATTTTATCGACATTTATTCAAGGTTGTGAAAAATATCATGAGATGATTTCTTTGACTAAAACTGATAAAAATAAAGATGGTTTTGTCTATGAAATAATATTACCCCAAATGTATAAAACTCATTTTTTAAGTAAAAATAGTTGTACTTCAATTGTTACATGTTTTAAATGTGGCATGAAAGGTCACTATGAAAATGATTGTTATCTAAGATTTAAACAATCATTGGGATTTACAAAAACCAATATTTCTAAATCCTTATTATATATAGTACCTTACAATACATGTTTAAATTTTTTATGGGTACCAAAAAAATTTATAACTAATCCCATTGGACCTAAAGTATCTTGGGTACTAAAATTGTCAAGTAATTGATTTGTGTAGTAAAAATGCCTTGGATGTCTCAAGGACAACATATGATACATGTATAGTGGATTATCTAGGCATATTACTAGAGACCTATCAAATTTTACCACTTACAACACATGTGATGGAGGCACTGTTACATTTGGAGACAATTTTGAAGGGAAATTAAAAGATTTTAGTAAAGTTGGTATTTCAATTTCTAATTTTATTTCTAAAGTTTTATATGTTGAAGGTTTAAAACATAATTTAATTATTATATCACAATTATGTGATTATTTAATAGAACTTAAATTTAAAAATGATAAATTTTTAGTTTTTAAAGATTATTCTTTATTATTTTATGCTAATCAAAAAGATAATATTTATACTATTGATTTTGATGAATTAATTGTTCAATATGTAAAATGTTTGAATGTTTTACAGAATGACAACATCCTTTGGCATCGATTTTTAGGTCATGTTAATTTTAGAATGTTACATAATCTCTCAAAACATGAGAATGTGTTAAATATTCCTTCCTTGAAGAAAGAACATATTCATGTTTGTGATGCTTGTATGAAAGAGAAGCAACAAAAAATTTATTTTAGACCCATTAATCAGATAAGTACTAATAGGCCTTTATAGTTAGTTCATCTTAATTTATTTGGCCCCACTAAAATTTCTAGACTGGGTATAAATACGCATACCTTAGTTATTGTTGATGATTATAGTAGATTTACTTGGGGTATAATTTCTTACACATAAAATGATACTTTATCTAGATTTACTACATTTTTTAAATTAGTTCAAAATGAAAAAGACTATATGATTTTTTCTATGTTGTAGTGATAAATGAGGTGACTTTCATAATTTGGGTTTTGAAAAAATTTGTGAAAAGAATGGTTATTTTCATAATTTTTTTTCTCTTAGAACACCAAAGAAAAATGGTGTTATAAAATATAAAAATAGAACTCTTATTGAAATGGATTGAACTATGTTAAGTGAATATAATTTGCCTATATATTTTTGGACTGAGGCTATTTTTGTTTCTTGTAATATTTCAAATAGAATTCTTATTAGGCCTTTGTTAAAGAAAACTTCTGATGAATTATTTAAAATTAAAAGGCCTAAAGTTGGTTACTTTATAGTTTTTGGTTGTAAAGTTTTTATTTTAAATTCAAAAGATAATTTAGATAAATTTGATTCTAAGAGTGATGAAGGTGTTTTTCTTGGTTATTATAATAATAGTAAAGCTTATAGAGTTTATAATAAAGTATCTACGATTATTGAAGAATATGTTAATGTTATTCTTGATGAAAATAATGTTATATTAAATTCTAATTCTGATTTTTTTGATGATGAGTTTAGAGATTTTAATTTTGGTGAGAAAATTTCTCAAGATAATATTGAATCAATTGAGGGGGGAATACTCCTTCTCAATCTGATCCAAAATCATGGAAGATTTATAAAGATCATACTGTTGAAAATGTAATTGTAAATGTTGATTCTGGTGTTAAAACCAAAAATTCTATTTTAAATTATTATGCCAATTCTGCTTTTAATTCTGATTATGTACCTTTTAATGTTAATGATGCTTTGAAATATGCAAACTGGATTGTTTCTATGCAAGATTAATTAAATCAGTTTGTAAGAAATAATGTTTGGACTTTAGTAGAATTTTCTGAGGATAAACAGTTGATTAGAACTATGTGGATATTTAGAAACAAGTTGGATGAGTCTAGAAAAATTGTCAAAAATAAATCAAGACTTTTTGCTCAAGGATACTCTCAAGAAGAAGGTATAGACTTTGAAGATTCATTTTCACTTGTTTCCAAGTTAGAGACAATTAGAATATTATTGGATTTTACTTGTTTTCAAGGTTTTAAATTATATCAAATGGATGTAAAAAGTTATTTATTAAATGGTTTTATAACTGAAGAAGTTTATCTTTATCAACCCCCTGGTTTTGAAAGTGAAAGATTTACTAACCATGTTTTTAAACTATCTAAAACTTTGTATGGTCTTAAACAAGAACCTCGTGCTTGGTATGAAAGACTTTCTTTGTTTTTATTAAATAATGATTTTAAGAAAGTAAATGTTGATCCTACTCATTTTATTAAAATAATTTCAAATGATATTTTAATTGTTAAAATTTATAATGATATAGTTTTTGGTTCGTCTAGTGAAATTCTATGTAATGAATTTTCTTCTTTGATATCTTCTGAATTTGACATGAGTTTAATGGGAGAATTAAAGTTCTTTCTTGAACTTCAAATTTTTCAAAGAAAATATATAGCTTTTCTTAATCAATATAAGTATGCTAAAGAGTTGGTAAAAATATTTGGTCTTGATTATTATAAATCTATGAAAACTCCTATGGGTACTAATTTTAAATTAGATATTGATGCATCTAGTAAATCTCTTAATATTAAATTTTATAGAGGCATGATAGGTAGCTTGCTATATTTAACTACATATAGGTCCGACATCATTTTTAGTGTTTGTTTATGTGTTAGATTTCAATAAAATCCTAAATAAAGTCATATTAAATCTATAAAAATAATAATTAGATATGTTAAAAGAACTATTGATTATGGTTTATTTTATTCAAAATATAACTATTTTGATTTAACATCTTATTCTAACTCTGATTTTGGAGGTTGTAGAATTGACCGAAAAATCACATCAGGTATGTGTCAATTTCTGGGAAAATTTTTAATTTTCTAGCCATCTAAGAAACAAATTTGTATTGCTTTATCTACTATAGAATTTGAGTATATCTTTGTCGTCAGTAGTTGTGCTCAAAGTTTATAGATTAAGTAAACCTTGTGTGATTTTGGTGTTTATCTTGATAAATTTCCTATTTATTGTGATAATACTTATGCAATTTCAATTTATAAAAACCCCTTACAATATTATAGAACAAAACATATTGATATTAGGTTTCATTTTATTAGAGATCATGTGAACAAGGGTGATATTGTTTTAGAATTTATACCTTCTGAAAATCAGCTAGCAGATATTTTTACAAAACCTTTAGACTTTGATCAGTTTTGAAAAAATTAAATCTGAACTTGGTATGTTGTAATTTTAACTTTCTATCCCTACATTTTTTAGGGATTTTCGTTTTTACTTTTTGTTTATTTACAAAAGGGGGGGAGAAATATTGATTTTAAATGTTTCAAAAATTGGTTTTTAAATGGTTTCAATGTTTTGGTTGTGTAATCAAACAAAAGTGGGGAGATTGTTTGTGCATGTGCATGTTTTATTTTGTTTTATTGCACGAGGATACTATTTGTGCATGTGCATGTTTTCTTTTGTTTGATTACATGGGGAGATTGTTTCTGCATGTGCATGTTTTCTTTTGTTAGTTTACATGTGATTTTCTTTTAAAACTCATTCTTTATTTTGATTATATCTTAAACTAAAGTGTTTATATTTGTGTGATTATTATCATGTTGGATAGATAAGATATTTATCTAAATTTCATTAGTTTATGAGGAAGTTTGAAAATGATTTTTTAATACTCTAAAAAATTAATGAATTTACTGCTGCAGTTTTATAAATTTTCATTCTATTATTTTAAAAATTTATGTATTTATTTTCGTAAAACTTATATAGATATCATATTCATATGAAACTTGATTTTATAGAAATCCAACATGTTTATCTTGATTTCATTAGTTTTCATATAATTCTAAAAAGGTTGTTTGGATGGTGAATAAATTGTATGAAGTTATGCTTTTATTTTTCCAGAATGTCGTTGTTTCTGTTTTTTGATGATATTTGGAGCAGTATATGTCAGATTTATTTGATTCTTGATTCATTGGAAAGTTAATAATTTTTTTATACAAATAATTATTTTAAATTCTGAATCCTCTGTTTATATCACTTAAAAATTTATTGAAGTTTGTTAAAGTATGATGTCTAGTTTTTCAAAAAGTATGGGAAACCCTACTTTCATGAATAGTGAAAAGTATGGTTCGACAACTCTACTTTCACTATAGTAAAAAGTATGGTTTGGAAACACTAATTACTATTCATACCCTATGCTACATTACTTTTCATACCTTACTTTACGTTTTTGTTCATTTTCACAAAGTATGGTTTGGAAACGCTACATTGTTGTTCATACCCTACACTACGTTGTTGTTCATACCCTATTCTATGTTACTGTTCATACCCTACGTTATGTTACTATTCATTTTCATAAAGTATGGTTTGGAAAACCTATGTTATTGTTCATACCCTATGCTATATTATTGTTCATACCCTACATTACATTATTGTTCATTTTCACAAAGTATGGTTTGACAACCCTAAGTTATCGTTCATACCCTACACTATGTTATTGTTCATACCCTATGTTGCATTATTGTTCATACACTACGTTACTTTTCATTCTACTTTTATGTTGAAAATTGATTTTTTGCATATATATGGATTATTTTAAATGGTTTTTCTACTAGATAAATTCACATTAAATCTAAGAATTATGATCAAAGAGCTTTTAATATTTTTGGTGTATTATTTAAAGAGAAAATTTAATAAAATTATTTCAACATCTTTTTCTAATAAAGTCAGTGGTTTCAAGTTTATTTAAATTAAAATATTTGAATTTACATTCGTTTTGTGGTGTTAGTTTTCTAGAACTATTTTGACTAAATTTGAATAGGCTTAAATGGATTTAAATGAACATTTTAAATCATTGAACGCTACTTTTCTTCTAGAGATTTTATCATGGGACTTATTTGAAATATTTTAAATTATTTTTAAGATTTATTCTACATGATTAAATAGGTAACAATGTTGCAATTTTTATGGAGATATTTATGAAAGATCTTGACTCAATTTATTTTGAATATCCAAAGGAAGCGAAGATGCTGCATTGCGGAATATTTTTTCTCTATATATATCATTATTTCTTGAAAGTGATACAGATAAGAGAAATACACAAAGACACATGGGTTAACATATTTGATACTCTGTATTTTCAAAGTGAAAGTGTGGTGAACTTTGAACCTACGGTGAAATTTACAACGTCCTCTGACACTTTGTTTCATCACCCGGACATTCTCACAAGTTCCATATTATTTCTAATTCAACTATAATTGTCTTGATGAGATGTGTTAATTAAAATATCAAAAATCTGTACTTGTGCTTTCATTATTTATATTATTCTTTCTCGTTCTCAGTTTGTAACACTTTTTCCCATCTCCCACACACACTCTTTTTTTGTTTATTCTCTCACACACAAAATCATTATTTGTTATTCTGTTTCTTCTGGTTGTGACTCTCAAATTCTAAAGTTAGGATATAAGGATTGTGACTCCCTATATCTAAATTCAGGACTATTCAGTTTGTGACTCCCATTTTCTAAAGTGATGTTGTAAGGTTTGTGACTCCCTATACAAAAGTCAGTGTCGTGGTTATCCCTCAACTAGAAAAGGATTCAGTAATTGGGTTATGATTCCCCCATAAAAATCATTTTTATTTCACACATATCTCTTTCCAAGTAGAGAGGTATAAGAGTATAGTAGGCCCACTTCGGACTGAACTACTATAAAAAACATCCTTACGTTATTTACTTTTTCCACTATTAATTAACCTTAATGATTAACTTTTATAATTAATTTAATTAATCAAATTATTAGATTAAATTTTTTAACCTGGCCTTTTAACCCCCCTCTAGACCATATTTCATTACCCGTTCCGACCTAATAATTGGTATTAGAGGAATACCTTCTTAAGAATATCTTAGCTCTATAATTATATTTCTCAATACCAAACATTGATATCATTGGTTGTTCCTTCTGGAAATTTATCGAACCCTTCTATAGAGTCTTCTTTTATATTTAATTGTGCTAACCTATTCCTAGACCTCATATTATAAGGATAAATATCTTAATAAATGAAAGTATTAAACCCAAATGATGCTTGTATTACTTAAAATCCACCATATTTTGATGGTAATGATTATGGCTACTGGAGATCCCAAATGGAGGCTTACCTCAAACATCATGTGTCTGCTTATAAGACATCTCATGAAATTTGGAAGATTCTATAAGTTATTCACCTTAGCTCAAAAAAATTGATTCAAACCAAACTTAGAATTATTTGTGCTGAGTACCAAGACTTCTATATGGTTTAAGATGAAACAGTAAACCAAATGTTCCATAGATTCATAAGCATTGGGAATGGAATGAATTCACTTGGTGAAGCTCTGGAAAACCCATTACTAGTTCAATGAGTCATATGATCCTTACCAAATAAATTTCATGCCAAGAAGATTATCATTTATGAAAGAAAGAATTTCAAAGATTATACCCAAGATGAATTGATTGGATCACTCCTTCAGTATGAATTGGAACTAAATAACATAGTTTCTGAGGAGACGACAAAAAGAAAAGGTGTAGCTTTTAAATCTATGAATGTTGCTTCTACTGAATCTTATGATTTTGGTCTAAAAGATAGTGTAAAAGATGATATGGCTCATATTTTTACTGGAGTATACAAAAGAATGAAAAAAAGGCTTCAAGGATTGGTTTATAAGAAACCCTCAAAAAGAAAAATATAAGGAAGTTAAGAAAGGTGGTACAACTTTCAATACATTGGATGTAACCTGTTATGAGTGCAGGAAGAAAGTTGATATAATGCCCAATTTTCCAAAACATAAGAATAAAGAAAAATACAAAAGGATAAAAATTCATTGACAACCAGTTGGAGTTATACAGAAGAATTTGATTCCAATGAGCAATCCTAAAAAGAAAAATAATCTGCTAATATGTGCTCCATGGTATCACTGGATAAGGTTAGTAATTCTTGTTTTTATTATATATGTTCTTATTCAAACTATGATTCTAAAAATATGAATGTTTCTGAATTAAATAAATAAATTTAAAGATTATGAAAAGATATTTTCAAATCTGTTGGTTTATATAATAAGCTTAAAGAAAGAAATGAGAAAATTGTTTCTGAAAATAAAATAATTTTGCAGTAGAATGAAAAACTAAGTAACAATACTTATAATTTTCATTCAAAAGTTTATGAAAATTTGAAATTTGTTCAAGATTTGAATGAAATTTTGAAAAAGGAAGTTGAATGTCTTAAACAAAGTTTATCTGCATTTATTCAAGGTCGTGAAAAATATCATGAGATGATGTCTTTGACTAAAACTGATAAAAATAAAGATGGTTTTGGCTATGACATAAGATTACCCCAAATTTATAAAACTCATTTTGTTAAAATAAAAAATAGTTTCACTTAAACTGTTACATGTTTTAAATGTGGCATGAAAGGTCACTTTGCAAATGATTATTCTCTAAGATTTAAACAATCATTGGGATTTAAAAAAACTAATATTTCTAAATCCTTATTATCTAGAGTACCTTACAATACATGTTTAAATTATTTATGGGTACCGAAAAATTGTATAACTAATCCCATTAGACCTAAAGTATCTTGGGTACCAAAATTTTCAAATAATTGATTTGTGTAGGAAAAATTCCTTGGATGTCTCAAGGATGACATATGGTACATGGACAGTGGTTGTTCTAAGCATATGACTAGATACCCATAAAATTTTTCCACTTAAAACGCATGTGATAGAGGCACTATTACATTTGGAGACAATTCCAAAGGTAAAGTAAAAGGTTTTGGTAAAGTTGGTATTTCAAATTCTACTTTTATTTCTAAAGTTTTATATGTTGAAGGTTTAAAACATAATTTAATTACTATATCACAATTATGTGATGATTTAATGGAAGTTAAATTTCAAAATGATAAATGTTTAGTTTTTAAATATGATTCTTTATTATTTTATGCTAATCAAAAAGATAATATTTATACTATTGATTTTTTTGAATTAAATTTTCAACATATAAAATGTTTGAATGTTGTATAGAATGACAAAATCCTTTGACATCAATGTTTATGTCATCTTAATTTAAAAATGTTATATAAGCTCTCAAAACATGAGAATGTGTTATAACTTCATTCCTTGAAGAAAGAACAGCTTCATGTTTGTGATGCTTTCATGAAATGCAACACAAAAATTATTTTATACCCATCAATTAGATAAGTACTAATAGGCCTTTACAGTTAGTGCATCTTGATTTATTTGGCCCCACAAAAATTTTCATCCTTGGTGGAAATAAATATTCCTTAGTTATTCTTAATGATTATAGTAGATTTACTTGGGTATACTTTCTTTCTCATAAAAATGATACTTTATCTAGATTTACTCCTTTTTTGTAAATTACTTCAAAATGAAAAAGGTTGTATGATTATTTCTATTTGTAGTGATAATGGAGATGAATTTCATAATTTATATTTTGAGAAATTTTGTGAAAATAATTGTTATTTTCATAATTTTTTTACTCCTAGAACACCACAACAAAATGGTGTTGTAGAATGGAAAAATATAACTCTTATTGAAATGGCTCAAACTATGTTAAGTGAATATAATTTCCATATATATTTTTGGGTTAAGGATATTTTTTAGGCTTATTATATTTCAAATAGAATTCTTATTATACCTTTGTTAAAGAAAACTCCTTATGAATTATTTAAAATTAAAAAGCCTAAAGTTGGTTACTTTTGAGTTTTTGGTTGTAAAGTTTTTGTTTTAAATTCAAAGGATAATTTAAATAAATTTGATTCTAAGAGTGATGAAGGTATTTTTCTTGGTTATTCTAATAATATTAAATCTTATAGATTTTATAATAAAAGATCTATGATTATTGAAGAATATGTTAATGTTATTTTTGATGAAAATAATGTTAAATTAAATTCTGATTCTAATTTTTTTGATGATAAGTTTAGAGATTTTAATTTTTGTGAATAAATTAATCAAGATAAGATTAAATCAATTCAGGGGATCATACTCCTTATCAACTTGATCCAAAATCATGGAAGATTCGTAAAGATCATCCCATTGAAAATGTAATCAGCAATGTTAATTTTGGTATTAAAACCAGAAATTTTGTTTTAAATTATTATAGAAATTCTGCTTTTATTTATGATTGTGTACCTTTTAATGTTAATGATTCTTTCAAAGATGCAAACTGGATTGTTTCTATAAAAGATTAATTAAATCAGTTTGTAAGAAATAATGTTTGGACTTAAGTAGAATTGTATGAGGATAAACAAGTGCTTGGAACTAAGTGGATATTTAAAAACAAGTTGGATGAATCTTGGAAGATTTTCAACAATAAAGCAAGGCTTGTTTCTCAAGGATACTCTCAAAAATAAGGTATAGACTTTGAAGATTCATTTGTACATGTTTCCAAGTTAGAGGCAATTAGAATATTATTGTCTTTTGCTTATTTTTAAGGTTTTAAATTATATCAAAAGGATGTAAAAAAGTGATTTCTTAAATAGTTTTATAACTGAAAAAGTTTATGTATCTAAACCCCCTGGTTTTGAAAATGAAAGATTTTATAATCATGTTTTTAAACTATCTAAAGCTTTATATGGTCTTAAAAATGCACCTCAGGCTTAATATGAAATAATTTCTTTGTTTTTATTAAATATTGGTTTTAAGAAAGGCAATGTTGATCCTACTCTTTTTATTAAAAGAATTTCAAATGATATTTTAATTGTTCAATTTTATATTTATGATATAGTTTTTGGTTCATCTAGTTAAATTCTATGTAATGAATTTTCTTATTTGATGTCTTCTGAATTTGACATGGGTTTAATGGGATAATTAAAGTTCTTTCTTGAACTTCAAATTTTTCAAAAAAAAAGTTGTAATTTTTCTTAATAAATCTAAGTATGCTAAAGAGTTGGTTAAAATATTAGGTCTTGATTCTTCTAAATCTATGAAAACTCCTATGGGTACTAATTGAAAATTAGATATTAATGCATTTGGTAAACTTGTTAATATTAAAGTTTATAGAGTCATGATAGATAACCTGCTATATTTAACTACATCTAGACCCAACATCATTTTTACTATTTGTTTATGTTCTAGATTTTAAGCAGGTCCTAAATAAATTCATATTAATGTTATAAAAATAATAATTAGATATGTTAAAGGAACTATTGATTCTGTTTTATTTTATCTAAAATATAACTGTTTTGATTTAACATCGTATTCTAACTCTAATTTTGGAGGCTGTAGAATTGACTAAAAAAGCACATTAGGTATGTGTCATTTTTTGGGAAAAAGTTTAATTTTCTGGTCATCAAAGAAACAACTTTCTGTTGCTTTTTCTAGTGCAGAAGCCGAGTATATCTTTGCTGCTAGTAGTTGTGCTCAAATTTTATGGATTAAAAAAAGATTATGTGATTTTGGTGTTTATCTTGATAAATTTTCAATTTATTAAGATAATAATTCTGCAATTTTTATTTCTAAAAACCCCTTACATAATTCTAAAACAAATCATATTGATCTTAGATTTCATTTTATTAGAAATCATGTGAACAGGGGTGATATTATTTTAGAATTTATACCTTCTAAAAACCATCTAGAAGATATTTTTACAAAGCCTTTAGACTATGCTCAGTTTGAACTTGGTATGTTGGAATTTTAACTTTTTATCCCTTTATTTGTTTAGGGGGATTTTGTTTTCACTTTTTGTTTATTTACAAAAAGGGGGAGAAATATTGATTTTAAATGTTTTAAAAATTGGTTTTTAAATGGCTTAAATGTTTTGGTTTTGTAATAAAAAAAAGGGTGAGATTGTTTCTTCATGTGCATGTTTTATTTTTTTTATTACATGAGGATATTATTTGTGCATGCGCATGTTTTCTTTTGTTTGATTACATGGGGAGATTGTTTGTGCATGTGCGTGTTTTCTTTTGTTAGTTTACATGTGATTTTCTTTTAAAAACCTTTCTGTATTTTGATGATATATTAAACTAAATTGTTTATATTTGTGTGATTTTTATCATGTTGGATAGATAAGAGATTTATCTAAATTTAATTAGTTTATAAGGAAGTCTTAAAATTCTTTTTTAATACTCTAAAAATTCAATGAATTTGATGTTGTAGTTTTAGAACTTTTCAGCCTATTATTTTAAAAAAATCTGTATTTATTTTACTGAAACTTCTACAGATATCATATTCATATTAAACTTGATTTTATATAAATCCAAAATGTTTATCTTGATTTCATTAGTTTTCATGAAAGTATAAAAAGTTCTTTTCGATGGTGAATAAATTGTCTAAATTATTGCTTTTATTTTTTTGAAACTGCAGTTTTTTCATAATGTTGTTGTTTCTATTTTTTTATGATATTTGGAGTCGTATATGTCAAATTTATTTGATTCTTGATTTGTTGGAAATATAATTAGTTTTTATACAAATAAGTATTCTTGACCAAAGTCTTAACATGTTGTTTAGAGCCCTTAAATTTTTGTTGAAGTTTGTTAAAGTATGTTAGCCAGTTTTTCACAAAGTATGGGCAACCCTACTTTTATGAATAGTGAAAACTATGGTTCGACATCCCTACTTTCTCTATAGTGAAAATTATGGTATGGAAACCCTACATTACTATTCATACTCTATGCTACATTATTGTTCATACTCTATGTTACATTACTGTTCATTTCCACAAAGTATAGTTTGGTAGTCCTGCGTTACTGTTCATACCCTATGCTACATTACTGTTCATACTCTATGCTACATTATTGTTCATACCCTATGTTACATTACTGTTCATTTCCACAAAGTATGGTTTGGAAACCCTATGTTATTATTCATACCCTACGCTACGTTACTATTCATACCCTACGTTATGTTACTGTTCATTTCTGCAAAGTATGGTTTGGAAACCCTACGTTACTGTTCATACCTTATGCTATGTTACTGTTCATACCCTAAGTTTCGCTATTGTTCATACCCTACATTATTGTTCATTCCATGCTTTTATGTTGAAAATTGATTTGTTGCATATATATGGATTATTTTAAATGGTTTTTCTTCTAGATAAATTCACATTAAAAATAATAATTATGATTGAAGAGTTTTAAATGTTTTTGGTGCATTATTTAAAGAGAAAAATTCATAAAATTATTTCAAAATATTTTTTCCAATAAATTTGGTGGTTTCAAGTTTATTTAAATTAAAATATTTGAATTTACATTCGGTTTGTGCTACTAGTTTTTCGAAACTATTTTGACTAAATTTAAATAAGCTTTAATGGATTTAAATAGGTGTTTTAAATCATTGAATGCTGCTTTTATTTTAGAGATTTTATCATAGGACTTATTCAAAATATTTTAAATTCTTTCTAAGATTTATTCTATAGGAATAAAGAGGCAACAATGTTATGTTTTTTATAAATATATTTATGAAATCTCTTGAATCAATTTATTTTGAATATCTGAAGGTAGCGGAGTTTATGGAATGGCTGAATTTTTTTCTATATATATATATCATTCTTTCTTGCAGGTGATGCAGACAAGAGAAATACACAAAGACACATGAGTTAACATATTCGATACTGTGTATTTTCAAAGTGAAATTGTGTGAAATTTGAACCTACTGTGCAATTTTCAACATCCTACAACACTCTATTTCATCAACCAGATGTTTTGGAAAGTGCTGGATTATTTCTACTTCGACTAAAATTGTCTTGACAAGATGTGCTAATTCAAATCTCAACAACCAATACCTATTATTTCATTGTTTATCTTCTTTTTTCTGGTTCTGAGTTTGTAACACTTTTTCTCATCTATCACACACACTCTATTTTTTTGTTTATGCTTTTACACACAAAAGCATTTTTTGTTATTATGTTTCTTCGGGTTGTGACTCTTGAATTCTAAAGTCAGGATCTAAGGGTTGTGACTCCACATACAAAAGTCAATGTTGTGGTTATCCCTCCACTAGAAAATGATTATGTAATTAGGTTATGATTATCCCATAAAAATCATTTTTTGTGCACACGTATATCTCATAGAGTAGAGAGGTATAAGAGTAGAGTAGGGCCACTTTAGACCAAACTACTATAAATACATCCTTGAATTATTTACTTTTTATGCTACTAATTAACCTTAAAAATTAATTTTGATAATTAATTTAATTAATTTATTTATTAGATTAATTTTTTTAATCTGCTCTATTCACCCCCCTCTAGACCATCTACCATTACCTGTTTAGACCTAATAATTGGTGTGAGAGGAATACCTTCTTAAGAATATTTACCAAACATTGGTATCATTGGTTGTTCCTTCTGGAATTTTATCGAACCCTTCTATAGAGTCTACTTTTATATTTAATCGTACTAACCTATTCCTAAACCTCATAGTCCAAGGAAAAATATATCAATAGATGGCAGTATTGAACCCAAATGATGCTTGGATTCCTCAAAATACACCACATTTTGATGGTAGTGATTATGGCTACTGGAGATCCTGAATGGAGGCTTACCTCAAACATCATGTGTCTACTTGTAAGATAACTCATGAAATTTGGAAGATTCTATAAGTTACTCACCATGGCTCAAACAAATTAATCTGAACCAAACTTGGAATGCTTTGTGTTGAGTACCAAGACTTCAAGATGGTTGAAGATGAAACAATAAACCAAATTTTCCACAAATTCACAAGCATTGGGAATGGAATGAATTCACTTGGTGAAGATTTGGAAAACCTAGTACTAGTTAAAAGAGTTCTATAATCCTTACTAAATAAATGTCATGCCTAGAAGGTTTTCATTGATGAAAGAAAGAATTTCAAAGAGTACACCCTAGATGAATTTATTGGATCATTTCTTTAGTATGAATTGGAATTAAATAACATAGTTTTCGAGGAGACAAAAAAAAGGTGTAACTTTTAAATCTATGGATGTTGATTCTATTGACTCTTTTGATTCTGGTATATAGGTTAGTGAAAAATAATATATTACTCAGATTGTGAATGGATTATAAAAAATAATGAAAAAGAAAGGCTTTAAGAATCGGTTTATAAGAATCCCTCAAAAATAAAAATATATGAGAAATAAGAAAGTTAGTATAAATTTCAATACATCAGATGTAACCTATTATGAGTGAAGGAAGAAAGGTCATATCAAGCCAGATTATCCAAAATTTAAGAATAAAGGCAAATACAAAAAGAAGGACAAAAATGAATTGACAGTCAGTTGGAGTTGTAAAGAAGAATCTGATTCCAGTGAAAAATCTGGAAATGAAAAAGAATCTGCTAACTTTTGCTTCATGGCATCACTGGATAAGGTTAGTAATTCTTGTTTTTATTCTGGATGTTCTGATTTAGACTATGATTCTGAAAATCTGAATGTTTCTAAATTAAATAAATAAATTTAAAGATTAAGAAAAGATATTTTCAAAGCTGCTGATTTATATAATAAGCTTAAAGAAAACAATAAGAAACTTGTTTCTGAAAATAAAATACTTTTGTTCTAGAATGAAAAACCAAGTAACACTGCTTCTACTTCTCATTCAAAAGTTTATGAAAATTTTAAATATATTCAATATTTGAATGAAATTTTGAAAAAGGAAGTTGAATGTCTTAAACAAAATTTATCTACATTTATTCAAGGTCCTGAAAAAATTCATGAGATCATGTCTTTGACTAAAACTGATAACAATAAAGATGGTTTTGTATATTACATAATATTACCCCAAATTTATAAAACTCATTTTGATAAAAGTAAAAATGGGTGTACTTCAACTGTTACATGTTTAAAATGTGGCATTAAAGGTCACTATGCAAATGATTGTTCTCTAAGATTTAAACAATCATTGGGATTTACAAAAGATAATATTTCTAAATTATTATTATCTAGAGTACCTTACAATACATGTTTAAATTATGCATGGGTACTGAAAAATTGTATAACTAATCCCATTGGATCCAAAGTATCTTGGATACCAAAATTTTCAAGTAATTTATTTGTGTAGGGAAAATGGCTTGGATGTATCAAGGATGATATATGGTACATGGAAAATGGATTCTCTAGGCATATGAATAAATAGCCATCAAATTTTACCACTTAAAACACATGTGATGGAGGCACTTTTACATTTAGAGACAATTCCAAAGGCAAAGTAAAAGTTTTTTGTAAAGTTGGTATTTTAAATTCTACTTTTATTTCTAAAGTTTTATATATTGAAGGTTTAAAACATAATTTAATTAGTATATCACAATTACGTGATGATGGAATAGAAGGTAAATTTCAAAATGATAAATGTTTAGTTTTTAAATATGATTATTATTTTATGCTAATCGAAAAGATAATATTTATACTATTGATTTTGTTGAATTAACTGTTCAACATGTAAAATGTTTAAATGTTGTATATAATGAAAACATCATTTGGAATCAACATTTGGGTCATGTTAATTTCAGAATGTTACATAAGCTCTCAAAACATGATAATGTGTTACATCTTCCTTACTTGAAGAAAGAACATCTTCATGTTTGTGATGCTTGCATGAAAGGGAAGCAACACAAAATTTCTTTTAGAACCATCAATCAGATAAGTACTAATAAGCCTTTATAGTTAGTGTATCTTGATTTATTTGTCCCCACTCAAATTTCTAGCCTTGGTGGAAATAAATATATCTTAGTTATTTTTTATTATTATAGTATATTTACTTGGGTATGCTTTCTTGCTCATAAAAATGATACTTTATCTAGATTTAATGCTTTTTGTAAATTAGTTCAAAATGAAAAAGGTTGTATGATTATTTCTATTAATAGTAATAAAGGAGGTGAATTTCATAATTTATATTTTGAAAAAAAATTGTGAAAGGAATGGTTATTTTCATAATTTTTATGCTCCTAGAACACCGCAGAAAAATGGTGTTTTAGAATGGAAAAATAGAACTCTTATTGAAATGGATTGAACTATGTTAAGTAAATATAATTTGCCTATATATTTTTAGGTTGAGGCTATTTTTTCTACTTGTTATATTTCAAATAGAATTTTTATTATACCTTTTTTTAAATAAAACTTCCTATTAATTATTTAAAATTAAAAATCTTAAAGTTGGTTACATTAGAGTTTTTGGTTGTAAAGTTTTTATTTTAAATTCAAAGGATAATTTAGATAAATTTGATGCTAAGAGTGATGAAGGTATTTTTATTGGTTATTTTAATAATATTAAATATTATAGAGTTTATAATAAAATACATATGATTATTAAAGAATTTGCTAATGTTATGTTTGATGAAAATAATGTTAAATTAAATTCTGATTCTAATTTTTTTAATGATGAGTTTATAGATTTTAATTTTGGTGAAGAAATTCCTCAATATAAGATTGAATCAATTGAGGGGGAGAATAATCCTTCTCAACCCAATCCAAAATCATGGAAGATTCATAAAGATCATCCTGTTGAAAATGTAATTGGCAATGTTGATTCTGGTGTTAAAACCATAAATTCTATTTTAAATTGTTGTGTCAATTCTGCTTTTATTTCTAATTTTTTACATTTTAATGTTAATGATGCTTTGAAAGATTAAAAATAGATTATTTATATGAAAGATGAATTAAATCAGTTTGTTAGAAATAATATTTGTACTTTAGTAGAATTGTTTGAGGATAAACAGGTGATTGGAACTAAGTGGATATTTAGAAACAAGCTAGATGAATCTGGATAGATTGTCAAAAATAAAGCAAGCCTTATTGATTAAGGATATACTCAAGAATAAGGTATATACTTTGAAGATTCATTTTTACCTATTTCCATGTTAGAGGCAATTAGAATATTATTGAATTTTTCTTGTTTTCAAGGTTTTAAATTATATCAAATGGCTGTAAAAAGTGTTTTCTTAAATGATTTTATAATCGAAGAAGTTTATGTTTCTCAAACCCCTGGTTTTGAAAATTAAAGATCTCCTAACCATGTTTTTAAACTATCTAAAGCTTTTTATGGTCTTAAAAAAGCACCTCATTCTTGATATAAAAGACTTTGTTTTTATTAAATAATGGTTTTGATAAAGGCAATGTTGATCCTACTCTTTTTATTAAAATAATTTCAAATGATATTTTAATTGTTAAAATTTATGTTAATGATATAGTTTTTGGTTCATCTAGTGAAATTCTATGTAATGAATTTTCTTCCTTGATGTATTCTGAATCTGAAATGAGTTTAATGGGAGACTTAAAGTTCTTTCTTGGACTTCAAATTTTTCAAAGAAAATATGGAATTTTTCTTAATCAATCTAAGTATGATAAAGAGTAGTTTAAAAGATTTGGCCTTGATTCTTCTAAATCTATGAAAATTCCTATGGGTACTAATTGAAAATTAGATATTGATGCATCTGGTAAATCTGTTGATATTAAAGTTTATAGAGGCATGATAGGTAGCTTGCTATATTTAACTACATCTAGACCCATCATCATTTTTAGTGTTTTTTTATGTGTTATATTTCAAGAAGATTCTAAAGAAAGTCATATTAAAGCTGTAAAAAAAATAATTAGATATGTTAAAAGAACTGTTGATTCTGATTTATTTTATCTAAAATATAACTTTTTTTATTTAACATCTTATTCTGAATCTGATTTTTGGGGTTATAGAATTTTCTGAAAAAGAACATCATTTATGTGCCATTCTTTTGGAAAAAATTTAATTTCCTGGTCATCTAAGAAAAAATATTTGTTTCTTTATCTACTGCAGAATCTGAGTATATCTCTACTACCAGTAGTTGTGATCAAAGTTTATGGATGAAGTGATTTTGGTGTTTATCTTGATAAATTACCTATTTATTATGATAATACTTCTGCAATTTCTATTTCTAAAAACCCCTTATAGCATTCTAGAACAAAGCATATTGATCTTAGATTTCATTTTATTAGAGATCATGTGAACAAGGGTGATATTGTTTTAGAATTTATACCTTTTAAAAATCAGCTAGCAGATATTTTTACAAATCCTTTTCTCGGTTTGAAAAAAATTAAATTTGAACTTGGTATATTGTAATTTTAACTTTTTATCCCTATATTTTTTAGGGGGAGTATACAAAATAATGAAAAAGAAAGGCTTCAATAATTTGTTTAGAAGAAACCCTCAAAAAGAAAAATATAAGGGAGATAAGAAAGGTAGTAAAAATTTCAATACATCAGATGTAACCTATTATGAGTACAGGAAGAAAGGTCATATCAAGCCCAATTATCCAAAACTTAAGAATAAATACAAATACAAAAAGAAGGAAAAAATGACATTGACAACTATTTGGAGTTGTACAGAAGAATCTGATTCTAGTGAGCAATCTGGAAATGAAAAATAATCTGTTAACTTGTGCTTCATGGCATCACTAGATAAGGTTAGTAATTCTTATTTTTATTTTGGATGTTCTAATTATGACTATGATTCTAAAAATCTGAATGTTTCTGAATTAAATAAAGAAATTGAAAGATTAAAAAAAGATATTTTCAAAGCTAATGATTTATATAATAAGAAAAAAAGAAAACAATGAGAAACTTGTTTCTAAAAATAAAATACTTTTGTAGTAGAATGAAAAACTAAGTAACATTGATTCTACTACTCATTTAAAAGTTTATGAAAATTTGAAATTTGTTCAAGATTTTAATGAAAACTTGAAAAAGGAAGTTGAATGTCTTAAACAAAGTTTATCTACATTTATTAAAGATCATGAAAAATATTATGAGATGGTGTCTTTGACTAAAACTGATAAAAATAAAGTTGGTTTTATCTATGACATAAGATTACCCCAAATGTATAAAACTCATTTTGTTAAAAGTAAAAATGGTTGTACTTCAACTGTTGCATGTTTTAAACGTGGCATGAATGGTCACTATGCAAATGATTGTCCTATAAGATTTAAACAATCATTGATATTTACAAAAACTAATATTTCTAAATCCTTATTATTTATAGTACCTTACAATACATGTTTAAATTTTGTATGGGTCCCAAAAAATTGTATAACTAATCCCATTGGACCTAAAGTAGCTTGAGTACCAAAATTGTCAAGTAATTTATTTGTGTAGGAAAAATGTCTTGGATGTCTCAAGGATGACATATGGTACATGGATAGTGGATTCTCTAGGCATATGACCAGATAACCATCAAAGTTTACCACTTACAACACATGTAATGGATGCACTGTTATGTTTGGAGACAATTCCAAAGGCAAAGTATGGTTTGAAAACCCTACATTATTATTCATACTCTAGGCTACGTTATTGTTCATACCCTACGTTGTGCTACTGTTCATACCCTATGTTACAATTCATTTCATGATTTTATGTTGAAAATTGATTTACTGCATATATATGGATTATTTTAAAAAAATCTACTTGACAAATTCACATTAAATCTAAGAATTATGATCGAAGAGTTTTTAATGTTTTTGGTACATTATTTAAAGAGAAAAATTAATAAATTTATTTTAACAAATTTTTCTAATAAAGTCGGTGGTTTCAAGTTTATTTAAATTCAAATATTCGAATTTACATTTAGTTTGTGATGCTAGTTTTTTGGAATTGTTTTGACTAAATTTAAATAGGATTTAATGGATGTAAACGGGTGTTTTAAATCATTGAATGCTGCTTTTATTCATGAGATTTTATCAGAGGACTTATTTAAAATATTTTAAATTCTTTTTAAGATTTATTATATAGGAATAAAGAGGCAACGATGCTATGATTTTTATGGAGATATTTATGAAAGTTTTTGACTCAGTTTATTTTGAATATTCGAAGGAAGCAGAGCTACTACAACTGCTGAATATTTTTTCTCTCTATATATATCATTCTTTCTTGCAGGTGATACAAACAAGATCAATACAAAAAGATGCATGGGTTAACATATTTGATACTCTGTATTTTAAAAGTGAAAGTGGTGTGAATTTTGAACCTGTTGTGTAATTTGTAAAGTCCTACGACACACTATTTCATCACCTGAATGTTCTCGCAAGTGCCAGATTATTTCTGATTCGACTACAATTATTTTGACGAGATGTGCTAATTCAAATTTCAATAACCAGTACCTGTTATTTCATTTTTTATCTTCTTTCATCTGGTTCTGAGTCTGTAACACTTTTTCTCATCTCTCACATGAACTCTATTTTTCTATTTATGCTTTTACACACAAAAGCATTATTTGTTATTCTCTTTCTTTGGGTTGTGACTCCCAGATTATAAAATGGGGATCTAAGGGTTGTGACTCCCTGTATCTAAAGTCAATATTTATTAGGTTGTGACTCTAATTGTATAAATTTAGGTTTCAAGGGTTGTGACTCCCCATATAAAATTCAGTGTCGTAATTATCCCTCTACTAGAAAAGGATTCTATAATTGGGTTATGATTCCCCCATAAAAATCATTTTTAGTTCATGCATATCTCTCACCGAGTAGAGAGGTATAAGAGTAGAATATGCCTATTTCAGACCGAACTATTATAAAAAACATCCTTGCATTATTTAATTTTTTTGCTACTAATTAACCTTAATAATTAACTTTGATAATTAATTTAATTAATCAATTTATTAGACTAAATTTTTTAATATGGTCTATTCACCCCCCTCTAGACCATCTACTATTACCTATTCCGACCTAACATTTTTCTCCCAATAAAAGTATCATAGAAACCTAGAGTATTGTAGCAAAGTATTGTAGCAGTCAGCTACTATAGTATGAAGGGTACTGTATAAAGAATACTATTCACTAAAAAGGGCCTTTGGGCCATGAAAATGGGAATTTAGGCTATGGTTCCTTAGGACCATCAAATGTTTGGTCTTCATATATACTCTTAAAAATTTTAAAATACTATCTATGGAGTGGGTTAACCCTTGGAGGGGGTGCGGTGTGCCCTTTTTAGCCCATGGATGTAACACCCTGATATTTTAGAATGTATTTATCTTGAAATAAATTACAAGTGTTTGATAGCTTGCTTGAAATGCAACACCAATCTTAAAACGAATTGTGGTGTATTATAACCTATTCATTAA
Source organism: Viscum album (assembly GCA_963277665.1). Lineage (NCBI taxonomy): Eukaryota > Viridiplantae > Streptophyta > Magnoliopsida > Santalales > Viscaceae > Viscum > Viscum album. The sequence goes on along the minus strand of OY728160.1, from coordinate 1,444,354,902 downwards.
ATTGGTGGTATGAATAGGAATGACCATATTATAAAAAATATCTATAAATTTTTTATATAATGAAAATTTATTGATTAATGTATAATAAACAAGTTATCAATTTTTAGTAAAGCCATTGTATGCTTTAAAAATATGTTTTCTTTAAAACTATTTTTGTTGGTCGGAGTGAGTAACTTAATAGGGGGTTAATTGAGTTCCCAATAAAAATTTCTTTTTAAAAACAATTTATAACTAAATACCCAAAATAATAAAAACACACAGTTAATCAAAATAGTAGAAATATATAAGTTTGATCTTTCAAATAATTTCTTAATGCGGGATTAATGATCAGTTAAAAAAATATTTGAAATCACTTAAAATTTTGAACTAAATCTATTAATCAAACACTTTATATAAAAACAAATTAAGACTAACTATCAAAGCAATTTTTTGTTGAATATTTTAAGAACAGATGCAGTTTTAACTTTGAAATGTAGAAAACCAAAACTAATAAAAACACACAGTGGAATTAAATAAGGGGTTCAATCTCAAGTTGATACTTAATTACCTCTACTTGGAAATCATCTAGTGTCAAGTAGTTTATTAAAAAATAAACTTGATCCACAACCTAGATTGGGTTTTACAATCAATAGCACATAGGGTTTTCTAAGCTCAAAGCCTCTTCCATAGTTATACATGGGATGAAAACAATATCAGGTCATGTAAGACCTATTCCATAGTTCTACATGGTAATACAATAAGAGAGTTTGTGAGAATGTGTCGAACACACTCTAGTTTAAGCATAGGAGTTGATGTGTACAAAAAAACATAGAACAACAACACACTACTCAAAATTAAAGCATAAACAGAAAGAGAAAATGATTATAAATGGGATAAAGTGAAGTTTCTTAATCAAAATAGCCTCAAATTTTCAAAGGTCCTTGAATCTATCTTTTGATAGGATCTCTAATAGGTTTCTTAGAATATGAAGAAAAATAGAGTGTCGTAAAGGTTTAGAAAGTCCTTCTATTCTCAGTCTGTAGAAATCCAGAATCCTTCCACACACAGGTATCTTGATTAATGTATGAAAGGCTATGTATTCTATGCATGTATAACTATTATTGGCTATCTCATTTTTTTCTTCTATGCATGAGGAAGTTCTTATGAATGTATAAATCTCCAGATCCGATTATCCGTTTGAAGAATAATAATAAATAAAATCTTGGATCCTCATACTAGGAACTAAATCAAGAATTATAAATTTTTCTTTAATGCATCTATGTATTGATTTAATAATAATTATTCTTAAATCCATGTGGGACTTGAAAACATTAAATTCCATAAACTAGCTATTAGAGAAATTAAATTCAAATAAGAGTCTGGATAGAAATGGAAGAATACTAGTGGTAGATCTATTAATGGTAGATCTATTTTGGTGGTAGATGATCATTAGTGGTAGGTCAACTCTAATGGTAGATCAAATCTAGTGGTAGATCGACTCTGGTGGTAGATGAGTGAATGGTAACATAATATGGTGATAACACAATCCAGTAGTAGATGTGATGATGGTAGATCTCTTCAATAGTAGATCTATAAATGGTAGATCTTTAGTGGTATATCTTTAAATGTTAGATCTTTAGTATTAAATCTCTTCTGAATTGACGGTAGATCTGTTGAATTGTCGATAAATGTCCTCAATGATCCATTAGCAGTGGAGTCGGACAGTAGATGTAGTCCACCGATAGATCCAGTTGAACTAGTGGTAGATCATCATAGCCAATGGTAGATCTTCTTAAACTAATGGTAGATAAATACTTAACCAAGTTTTTTTACAAATTTTATTAAAAATTATTTTCTATCATGAAGCATTGATGTTGTTAGAAAACATAATAATTAGGATTTGTGATCATTAAAATAAAGAAGTGTCAATAGGTTTTTATTTCATTTTATGGGCGGACATTATAATTATTTTTTAATATTTTTTAGAAATTTTATTTTAGGAAATAAATATCATTTTTTAAATAATCATGTCAATATTATCTTAGGGTGAATTTTTGGGATTTTTCTGAAAAATATTTATTTTTAAGTGAATAGTGAAAATAACGATTTTTGTAATATTGTCATTTATTTTCATTAAATCAAGTAATTTAAAAGTATCATTGTATTTTTAATTTAATATTAAATTAACATAATAAATAATCTAATTAATTACATTGGATTCAACATTATACTTGATTTTGGTATAAGTTCATTTTTAAGCTTTAAAAAAATATTTTTCTAAAAAAAAAATTGTTGCACTTTACGTATTTATATTAAAATTGATTTCTTCCACTTATATAAATTGAATCTTGAAAAATGGATTATATATTTTTTATTAGGAGCTTCATATTTGGTAAATATGTCCCTTTTACTTTTGGTCATTATGAATTGAAACTATGGTAAATATTTGTCACCTTGGTATGGGTAAAGTGGGGTTAAAACTATGATATAAGGCCTAAAAATATCCCTAAAACTTGAATTTATCCTATTTATGTGTTATTTTCAACCAAATCCATCCTTTATATGAAAATGTGATAATTTATTGTCACTAGATGTTGATTATAACATTTATATTATCTTAAGGAAAGGATAAATAAAAAAGATCACTTTCTTGATTTTAGTTTATCTTATATGTTTTCATAGGGACAAAAAGAATTTATTAATGAATATAAAAGTTTATTTTGAACATAAATAATTTTTTTTATTATATTAATTTGTTTTTATTTTTTATTTATGATATAATTACCTTAAACATTTATGCAGTGTTGATATAATGCTTGTGCAAACAATAGAAAAATCAAGGTAAATGATTTTAAAAATAATAAAATTAATATGTTTTGGATAAATTGTGTTATTAAAAGGATTTAATAGGTAATTATAAAGTTTAAATTATGGTAAATGTTTTTATATTATAATTTCATTATTATCTTGATGTCTTTGAATTCAAATTAAATAAATAGTCCCAAAAATGACTAATGATATTTTATATTAACTAATTTTTATTAAATGATTTAAAAAATAAAAAAAACTTGAAATATGAAAATTGTGATAGTAAATGTTCCAAAATTTCATACATGGACCATTTTTTAGCTAATTTTCAACTAATAGGTAAATTCATGACCCTTAAAGGCTAAAAAATGTTTTACCACAATTAAGGTTAAAAAGGGTTAATGTGAGGGTTAAACCAAAATATAAGGTTTAAAATGAAATTTAAACATGTTTAAATTTTATTATTTTAAGGTATTTTGATCTTATAATGTACTAAATTATAAATTATTACCATTTAGTTCCACTTGAAATGATTATGATATATATTATATTTAAATCTTTTATGTAATTCGAAGTGTGTCATTTCCCTCACTTGTAAAAAGTGCCTCCTCTTCTCCTTTATTCATATTTTTTTATTAATATATATAAACCAATTCATTCCCTAATAAATTAATAGCTTTCTTCCCCATGTTCTAGAGATTCTGGTATTCTCTTAATACCAATATTTCAAGACTTAAGGTGTAAGCCAAAGAATGTCTCTCAAAGAAGAGGTAATCATCTTACTAGACTATTTCAAGGTATATTTCTTATTTTTCATCCTATAATCTTTTTTATCCACCCTAACATGATAAATCTAGTATTATAAATATACTAATATGTTATTATGATTATGGGACAATCATTTTCCACCTCCTCTCCAACAAATGGGAAATGAAAATATCGTTCATGGGAACGTGTTCACTACGACTTTCATGAAGCAACATGATTCATTTTCCATCACCGCCTCACATGAATATTTATAATGATATATTTAATTAATATATATTATATTTATTCTATAATTATGATTCTTTAATGATTAAATATTATTTATCTTTCTTTTATTCTTTTTGTTATAAAATGAAAATAATGTTCATGCGTATGTACGGACTACCGTCTCCATAAATGGTGTAGTTCATTTTTCAATCTATAACTTTTATGTATAATTATAAATATGTATATAATGAATATATATTATATTTATATCATGAATAACATTTTATGTATTATGTGACCATGATCAAAGTACAATGACCATAACTGTCGAACCAGAACATATGTAACAACCCAACTCTAGCAACCCAGCATTGGTGTCTACTTTATTACATAAATGTGGATACAAGGGATCACAAAACCAAGTATAAATAAATTTAGTAGTCTTGTAAAACCAGATACATACATGATTCCTATATTACATTGGAAATAAAACATAAAATATATTAAAAAAATGATTTGCATCCTTAAAACTCATTCAAATATTTCTTCTTCATATCCTGAGAAAAAAAAAACAAAATAAGGGTGATCTTAAATGCATAGTAAGGTTTATGTACAATGGAATATATCATGAATAAATAAGGAATAATCAATATGGAAAGTTAAATAACTGGAAACACGTGTCATTTAATCAATAACTTGATCACAAAATGAATCCATGGATAATAGCAATGCAGTAATCTCATGGATAATAATAATAATAACTAAATTCTAAATGAAGGGAATGTATATTACTGGATGTCATGATCTTGGAAATCATGATATCTCTACTGTTAATACCTTTCACCAAGACAGTTTAAAACTATGGGTAAATACCCGTTTAATTTGGCCAACTAATTTGTCTCATTAGACTTGTCAAATGCATCGAGGGGATATATAATTCTAGGTCTCACTAATTACTGCATGTCCAATGCATTACTTATATAACAAATGAATGATTTAATTCATTAACAACATGTATTATCAACAAATATCCATACTGAGTAAAGAATATGAATATATCAAGGCTTTCCCCAGTCAATTAAATAACTTTCAATGTAAAACATTGTATGTACACTAGTATATGGTTTAGGCAATAATCATACCCATGATACAAATAATATGGATATTTATGAACAATTTTATTTCTAATGATCATAATAAAGTGAATGTTTCAAAAAAAGTTAATGTCCATGAGATTAATCAAGATATGAGAGATGACCATAAAAAAGCAGATTTTGTAGTGAAATCAATTATTTTGAAGAATAGATAAAAATGGAAATGAAACATTTAAAATAAGTTCTAATTAAATATTTTTCTTTATAAAACCATTGAAAACTTATATAAGAAGATAAAGGGTGTAAAATAGTTATGGTAGTAAGAAATTCTGTTAATGCCGTATAAGTTAAAAAAATATTCCTTTGAACTTTTTGTAAAGAAAGTTGAAAATGACCCCTTTTAGGAACATATTAGAAAGATCACTTTCATACTATGTAAAAATACAAGGATAAATTAAAACATTCTTTGTAAATAATTTGTTTATATAAAAATTATTTTCATAAAACAAATTTTAAAATATGTATACGGAAGAAAAATATACCTGATCAAGAAGATAAATAAGATCAACTTTTCTTTTAAACATTCATCTTGAAAGAGTAACTTGAATTGAATCATTAATCATCATGAATAAATTGATATTCATTTTAAATACCTTAAAGGGGTAATATGTACACCGCATAAAATTAAATAGGTTCACAATACCAAATATGTCTCAATGGAGTATAAATTGAGATGAAATCTCTTACCTAAAGTTCAACTTGCCTCGTAAGTGATTTTAACTCCCTGCATAATAAATTTAGATTTATTATACTTATATAACAGGGCCATATAAATATCTAAAATTTCATATATTATCCATTTATTACATTTTATCACCTATTTGTTAACAATATTTTTTACTATTATCATTATTTCAGGTGTTAACTACTTCTTTTTCATGTATGTTTTGACTTGGTAGTTCTGGTCCTTGTACTTTTATTATGGTTCCATAATATCAAAAAATTTATTCATGATATAAATATTATATATATATATATTAAATATATATATATATATATATATTAAATATATATTTATTTATTTATTTATATTCATCCAAAAAATATAGAGATAGAAAAATGAATTACATCGTTTATGGAGACGATAGGTCGTGCATACACATGAACATTGTTTTCACTTTTCAACTAATGGAAAAAAGAAAGGTATATAATAATTAATATTTATAGAATCATTATTATATCATATATATCATATATATTCATTAAATATTCCTTATTAACATTCATGTAATACATAAATGAAAAACAGACCACATCGCTTCGTGGAGGTGGTAGTTCACACATACACACAAGCGACGTTATTGCTTTTCAAAGGATTGGACGGTAAGAAGGTATATATGATATTATAGTTATAGGATTATATTTATATCATAAATATAATATATAATCATTAGTTACATATTTATAACCATTTAAGTAAAGTGGTGATGAAAAATGAATTACACTGCTATGCGGAGACAATAAGTCGTACATACGAACGAGTGATGTTTTCACTTTTCATAGGATAGAAAAGAGATGGAATATGGTTGTCCCATAATCATAATAAAATCTTAGTATATTTATGATAATGTATTTATTATTTTAATATGGTTACAACACATTAAGAGTAAGTATAAGAAAAAATAAACTTGAAAGAGTCGGTAAGGATGATTACCTCTTCTTTGGTAGACTTCATTTAGATCTCTTCTTAAGAGACTTAGGTTTGGTCTTTTGGAAGATAAAGGACCTATATAACTTGTATAATGATTTTTATAAGAGTAATTGGTAGAGTTTGGTTACGATATATGGCTCAAAGTGGTGTAAAGAAGATAAAGGAGAGGTGTCCTTTTATAATTGAGGGGAGGTGCATTTTTGGAATTTCTTAAATTATTAAATTAATATAAATTAATTTTCATTAACAAATGGATATAAATTGATATAATTATAATATAAGATTATTATAAGTAGATATCATCACATCCTATAAATTTTGGATAATTTTGGATCACATTTTTACCCTTATCTTTTTGTTTTAACCCTTCGTTAACTCTTTTGACAATTACAGCGATATTAAAGTTTTGTACCCTTTAAGTGTTAATAATATTACTATAAAATGAAAAATGACCCATAAATAGAAAATTTTTAATTTTTAAAACCATAACCCGTTCATTTTTCTAAATCTAATATTTTTATGAATTTTAAATCATGTAATAAAATATTATTTATTATAAAATATCATTAATGTCAATTTTGGAACTATTCATTTAATTTGAATATTAAAACTAAAATATAAAAATGTAATTATAATAAAATGAATCCACACATCTATAATATTTTGTTTTTATCTAAAAAATAACGGAACAAAAAGTGATTAAAATAATATTTTTTTAGAGTTTTCAAATTCATTTTATTGATTTTTTTACTGCTTGCACAAACATTGTGTCAGTGTTTCATAAGAATTTAAGGCAATTATTTATCCACTAAAAGTTTAAAATAAATTGAAATGATGAAAAAAATGGCATTAAAATGAATATTTAGAACTGAACATATCCTTTATTTATACCTATGTCAAAAAATTAAAGATAATAAAACAAAGAGAATGACATTTTTTACTTTTCTTTATATAAAATAATATAAAGGGTTAAAATCATGGCCAAATGGAAACATAAGGCCATATATTATACTTTTTGGTGACTATGGATGAAATATACTCATTAAATAAAATTAAGGTGAGTGTTAGTGTCATTTTTTAGTCATTTTCATTTTATTTTTAACCTTAATTACATGATTTACCATTTACTGTGTTAACAAAATCACTAAAGCTATTATTTATAATGTCAAAAAATCAAAGGGACCTATTTAAAAAAATTGAATGTCATGATTATAAATATGAAATTAATTTTTCAAGATTCAATTCATACAATTGGTATAAAATAATTTTAATATAAATGTGTAAAACACAACAAAAAATAGTGTTTAGAAAAATGCATTTTAAGATCAAAAATTTACTTATACCAAAATTAGGTATAATGATGATTCAAATGATTTTAATTATATTGAATCTAATTAAAAAAATACTTATGTTACTTTGAAATAAAATTCAATATATAATGAGACTTTTTAGTGAAAATAAAATGACAGTTTTACAAAAATCAGTATTTTTCACTATTCACTGAAAAATCAATCTTTTTAGAAAAATACCAAAATTTAACCCAAGGATAATTTTGATATTATGATTTCAAAAATGAAATTCATTTCATCAAATACATTTTCTAAAAGTGACAAAATTAATTATATTATTTTCTCACAAAAAACAATAAAAATCATTTTTAAATAAAACATATTTTTGAAGAATAACATTTCTTTAATAAAAATAGAGTGTTTATTTCCTGAGAATTAATCAATAAATTTGTATTGAGTATGAACTTCACATGTATTTCATAATGTGTTTATTCATATTCATACCCATCGATTTAATAGGTAGGTTATATCAGTCATATTTAAATAATAATATTTTGTGGTTTATTTCAGATCGGTGTTGTGTGTTGTATATGCTATCAAACATAGTATTCTTTTAAAATATCGGGATACTACAACAAACATGAAAAATAGAGTAATTAATACTCAAAATGATGGTGGTAATTAAATATTGTTAATGAACATATGATGATATGTTATAAGTAAACCATGTATGATATTATAAGTATGAATATAATTATGTTATAAAAGTATAATAAGTTTAAATTTATTATGTGGGAGGTTAAAAGTGACTATGAAACAAGTCGAACTTAAAGTTAGGGTTCTTCGTTTCAATATTATTTTGTTGAGATGTGTTTGATATTATGCATCTATTTATGTTTATAAGGTGTATGTATTCCCCCTTTGACATGTTATATCACAGATCCTTCTTAATTCATGGTATTTGAAGTTGTAATTCAGATTATTTTATCCAAGGGGGTTTGATTCAAAAGTTACCAAAGTGGTAAGAGTTTCTCATTTCACTTTTGTTTCTGCAAGACATATGTCATATTCACCACTTGTTTCTTTCATGTAGTGTGTATACAACTCCTTTGATATGTTATATCATGAATCTATTTATATTCATGTTATTTAATGTTTCATTTGAAGTTGTGTCTTTCATGGGGGCTATGATTCAAAAGTTACCAAAACGGTAAGAGTTTTATGTTACAATTTCACTTTTCACTATAATTGTTTGTGCTTAAATTTTCCAATGATGAAATTGTATGATCTATCTCTCACAAATCTTATGCCTTTTCTTTTCCTCTGGTTATTTATAAAGATTACAAGTTTTTTTCATTTTTCTCTCTGTAAGTACTCAAAAGTCTGAAAGAATGTTTTTAAGGGAAAGCCAACTTTATTTCTCTCTTCGACCGATAATCTTTTCTTCTATGTCCGTATTTTCACTGAAATGTTTTCAAGAATGTTTTTAATATTGTTTAAAAATTTATTAATTCACTTTTAATCATGTTTTACTTTCTATAAAAATGTTTAAAATGAATCTTTTTGTTGTTTTCCGAACGATGTACTTTTCACCAAAGGTGCAAAAAAATCTTTGTTTTAATGTACACAACACAAACAATTTTTTCTGCTGTCATGACTACTTTTCGCTTTAAAGCTTCATTTACAAGTTTTCATGGTTCTTTCCAATTAAAATGTTTTTCTTAATGTTTTTTATTTTTTTGGATTTTAAATAAGTGATTTCAAAATAAAAAGGGTATTTTCCTCAAAAAATGTTTCAATGATCTTTTAAAAGTATTTTCATCTATGACAACATCCATTGATGTTACTTATGCTTCACTGAGGATATGATTCAATGACACTGTGTTTATTCATTCTCTGTATGTTTTATGATCATGATGATAAGATATTGATGAAACTCGTCTTCTTTTTCACAGGTTGAGTTATGATAAAATGATAAATGTTTTTATGATCTCGTGGCGTACATATGAATGAATTATGTGGTGGGTGGGTCCGTTATATCCCTCTGATGCATTGGATAATGATTAATATTTACGAGTTCAAAGAGTGCACAAGTGGTTATCTCAGTCCTGAAAGAGAGTATACATGAGGTTATCTCAAGCTCTAAAGAGGGTACAAGAGAGGTTATCCCAAGCTCGAAGTAGATACAAAAGTGGTTAGCCCAAATCTAGCATGTGATGGATGTCTTGGTGGGTAGTCATGACATAAGATTTCTATGATTTTGATCATGCCACACATTTTATGCCATTCTTTATGACATATTCGTATGTTTGTGATATGATCTCACGACTCATGATCTTTGATTCGTCTATGATTCATGCCTTGTACTCTATCAAACCCTTATGTCATGCTTATGATTTATGAATTGTTGAGTATGAATTTCAAATGTTAAGCTCATGTTTTCATACCTTTATGCTTATTGTATGCTTACATATGATCATTGATTGATATCACTCGTGTTTACCTTTACCGAACATCTGAGCTCACCATTTCTTATGTTTCTTTTCCTTAGGTTATGAATAAAGTTTTTATGTATGACGTGTTGTAAGAAGCGTACTATGTGAGAAGAACTTTGTGGGGTATGTTGAAGACCTTTTACAAAATAAGATGATTATGTACATGGTCTTCAAAGACACTGGACCTTTACGGTTCCAACACGTATATTGTTATGAGATGTATTGAATATTCATCTAGAATGATGTAATGTTTATATACATAATATTTGAGTCATCTTAATAGATGTGAGAATTGTTTCGTTTACTTGTAACTTTGAAGTCCTAAAATAAATTATTTATAGTGTTACTTTAAAATAATAACTACATAACTTTTATAAAACTACAAAACCACCTTACACAAGGTGGATCAAATTTTATTCTTTGAGTCGGGTGAGGTCAGGTGGTGAGGTATCTATTTTTTTAGTAGGAATGATCTAACCCACTTATTTTTAAGTATAGAAGGATTATATACTCTTAATTTAAACCTTTTTTATAACATTTAGCACGTTATAACTATTTTTGGACACAAAATATTTTATTTTGTTGAATGGTTATAATTAAAGGTGATATTGTTAAAAAATGATTAATTTTATATCATGATAGTTAAAAAATATTATGGCACTAGTATGAATTAAAAATTTTATGCATTTATACTAATTATTATAATTTTTTTCAATCCCAATATACCCTAGTGGATTGTTTTTTTTTTCACCTCTATGGGATGGGGTGCTAAATTGGAATTACGCTTGTGACCCTCATACCCTAGATCGACTCTCCGCGGCGTCGTTCGCGACGATCTAAAAGAGTCTATGTCCCAGTGTTTTCCAAGGTTCGCAGCATTCAAGCAACCGCCTCTTCGCTGGGCTCCGAAGTAGAGCTGCAGCTGCAGATAAAGTAAAATTTCTGAGAACCAAATCATGGTTGGTAACCTTGTTTTTTTTTGGGGTAAGAGGTTGATCATTCATTCTTGATGCAATATTATTGTTTTTCCTTTAATTTTGGTGCAGTCTCTGGTCGCCAACGAGGATTTTCAGCACATTCTCCGTGTGCTGAACACGAATGTGGATGGCAAGCAGAAAATCATGTTCGCGCTCACCTCCATCAAAGGCATCGGCCGTCGATTTGCCAATATCGTCTGCAAGAAAGCTGATGTTGACATGAACAAAAGGTGTGGATCTCTCGTATTTAGTGTTTCCTCGGTGCCCGTAATTTGTTCCTATCCCGTTGGTAGTCTTCTGTGTCTTTTATTTGATTATTGATGTTATCGATGTAGCGAAAAATGGCAGCTGTTAAGTTTCAGAGTCGGCAGAATGAGCCCGCGGAGTAAGGCAAAACGGGCCCGCGGGGTTCGCCGGTATGGGGCGGACCTAAAAATCTTGACTTTTAAGAGCTCTCGGACCAAGGCTGGTTGAGCCCGCACGGGTGCGGGCCAAGGCTGGTTGAGCCCGTGCGGGTGCGGGCTTACCTGCGATCCTGATTTAAAAAAAAATATTATTTTTACAATATATGTTTCTTTAACATTTTAGTTTTTTTAATAAAAAAATCATGATTAACCCATGACGTATGATTTATCACCATAATGGTCATACTAATTCACAATTCATTCACATGTGAATTTTAAATAGGTCTATATTTATTGTTTTAATATCGTATTATAATATTCATATGGTAATTATTAACCATATTCACATGGCGTGTCATCCCAACTCTCGAAAAATGGAAGTCATTTCCCTTGCACGGTTTCAATTCTAAAAGTGTTATCATAATCATTATATTTTATGAGTTAATTTTTTATTGTTATAATTTAAATTTATTTTGTTAAGAAAATGAGAAATGACCTCTTGGGAACCCTAATTGCCTCCTTCAAAATCAGTCGTTACCTGAAAAGTTATCGCTCATTCACAGGTCCAGGTCCAGTCGTTCGCATCACCATACAACCGACATCATCATTCATAGCTCATCATCGATCACTCGCCTACTTTGCATCGCAACAGTTCACCACCACATCGGCGTCGCTGTATGACAACATTAACTCATCGAAAAGTGCTCCATCACATCCTTTAAAACTTCAACTATGGTTGATCCATACTTCTCCCCACAACTAACATTAAGAATGAGAAAAAAACACAATATTTAAAAGATTATAAATAGTATATTTTTTAAAAAATGCAGGCAAGCCCGCGGGCTACCCGTTGGCTCATGCGAGGTGGGACGAGCTTGAAATTTTTTGTTCGCATTGTATGCAAACTTTTGCGGACAAATCCGCGTGGGCTCAAACCCTCGCTGGCTTGGCCCGCCCCGCATGTTTCATATCACTGGTAGACGTTTTATTTGTTAGCTGTTTTTTTAGGCAAAGAAATAGGATTAATATCGTCCCATGTTCGTCTGTGAACCTGATGGTCAGGTTGACCATTGGATGAATGTCATGTACGCTAGTGACATCATGATCGTCAAAATAGCAATGAATTAAAAAATAATTTATGCGGTCCAAAACAAACAAAAGGCGGATTCTATTTTCTTTCCCACCGAACGGACTGCGAAATGTTTCTCCACCGGGCATGACGGCGATGCCAGTGCAACGACCTTGTGAGAACTTTTATTTGGCACTAACCTCATTGTTTACTGTAGGATCTCTCCTTGTGCAAGAAAGGAAGGATAGAGAAGCTCAAGGTGATTTTTTTTCCTGTAGTTTTAGTCCTCAAAACCTGTATTAAGCGTTTATAGATTTGATTGAGAATCAACATGTTATTGAATATTTGCGGGGGGGCGTTTGCAGTGGATGTTTGCAGCAATTGGTTGCTTTATGAGTAAGTTTATAATCTTAACCTAAATGACATTTCCCACTGAATAGTTATATTGCAGGTTTTTGGTTGAATTTTCATTGGGACTTTCCACCGTGAATTTCCAATGACAATTTTTAATTGTTTGCAGTGAGAATATCAACTGAAAATTTCTTATGGAAATTTCCACTACTAATTTGCAATCGAATCATAATGGAAATTTTATCTAGCAAATTTCAGTTGGAATTTCCAAATTATTCCAAGTGAAAATTGCCAATTGTTTTCCATTTGCAATTGATTTGCATTGGCAATGTCCGGTACGAATTTGCAGTGACAATTTTCAGTGTGAATTTCAATTGGCAATTTTCTAGTGACAATTTGCACTTAAAATTCAGAGTGGACATTGCCAGTGGAAATGTAATTTCCATAGAGAATTTCCAATTGATTTCCAGTGCAACTGTCAATTTCCAGTGTGAATTTCAACAGGTAATTTTCAGTGTGGATTTCAATTGGGAATCCCATGTGGATTTCAATTGGGAATCCCATGTGAATTTCCACCGACTATTTCCCAGTGTGTAATTCAACTAGAAATTGGTACTGGGAATTTCCACTGCGAATTTTCGGTGGGAATTTATATTCCCTTGAAATTTCCAATTGATTCCAAGAGTCGACCTGTTCGAATTTCTAATTGAATTGGAAATTCCCGTTTCACAGGGAGTTGCCAGTTGGAATTTCCACCAGAAATTTTCAATTAATTCAAAAGAATTGTTTACTAATTTCTAATTGATTTAAAGTAGAAATGTCATATGAGAATTTGCAGTTAGAATTTAAAATTGAATCAAAGAAAAAATTTCTAGTGGGAGTTTTCACTGGGAATTGCCATTGGAAATTTCCACCGGGAATTCCTAGTGAAAATTTTTATGAATCGGAAATTTCCAATTGATTCCAAGAACTAGCCTCTTCAAATTTCTAATTGAATTGTCACTGAGAATTTCCATTGGGAATTTCCGGTGGGAATGCCCACTTGAACTTTCCAATTTGAATTTCTTGTAGGAATTTTGGGAATTTTCACTCAAACTTTACACTAGATGTTTCCAATGCACTTGTCTACGTTTCTCGTGCAGGTTTCCAGTGAAAATTCTCATTGCAATATAGCAGTGGGTACCATCACAACATGTTTTCAATGCAACATAATATCCTCACCAATTATATTTGTGGACAGAAATTTTATAGGTTAGAATGGATGAGATCGAGCTAAATCCACACAACTTTCAGAATTTAGAACACATAAATTTAATGGATTTGAATACTGTGCGGTATTTGTCTGACTGTTACATGATGGAACATGACAACGATGACATTAAAAAATCAAATTGCAATGTTAAAATTTTAGTCGATAGAGATGATGTTCCAGACTCACAGGAAAACACCCCATATTCAATAGCATATATAAACAGAGCACTGCATGGAGACTAAGCATTGAGATGATTTTTAAATAGAGTTTGGAGCCTATTCATTTTATGTTGGTTATGGAGACGTTGGTTTTAGTGTACGAAAGCATTATGCTAACTGATATAAGAAGGATAAAAACTTAGTGGCGTCAACATTGTATAAATATAGTAAAGAAGGATGCAGAAGAGCAGACAAACGTGATATCAATATCAAACATCCACATGCGGAAACAAGGACGGATTGTCCTGCATGAATGAGAGTTGTTTACATGTCCAATCTACAGTATCAGTGCATACAATTTGTTTAGGAGCAACTCATTACATTCTCTTGAGACCCTGCATTTGATGAGGTTACAACGACATATCAATGATGCACAAGGTGCAGAGTTGGATGTAAATAATGTAAATAATAAAGTTGGTCTAATGCCTGTTGATTCATTTTCACTTGTAACAATCACTACAACGGGTCCTTGAGAGTCTTGGATTACATGAGTGGACCAACAAAGTTTTTTGCGGTCCAAAAGGCGGAGGGAGTTGCTTTTAGATGATGTTGATGACATGTTACAATACCAGGAGAAAGGGAGAACACATCATTTTTGTACTTAGTGCAACTTGACATGTGTGGTCAAATTACCAATCAAAAAATGAAGGTGGGTTATAAGCATTTTGGAGACACCACTTTCAACACAAACAAGGAGTGTAGGCTTTTGAGAGAGTTTGTTGGCATAAACCATCATAAGGTTGTAATTTTTGGTGCGACAGTGTTATATGATGAAACAACAAACTCACTTGGTTGTTCAGTAGATTTCTTGATTTGCATGGTGGGAAGATTCTCAAGATGATTTTCACTGATCAAGATGCAACCATGTCTAAAGCCATTGCCTAACCCTACCCAAAACAAGACACGGTCGGTCTGCACACTTAGTACTTCATGCAAAATGACATTAAATAAACAATTAGGACTTGTAACGAAAGATGGGTCAACATTCTTGATAAAATTCAAGAATTGCATGTACGAGGTTGATGATAGTTCAAAATTTGAAGCTTTTTGGCAAAAAAATCCAAGTGAAACGCGACAATAAAAATTCGGCATGGTTATAAGATGTGTACAAGTTAAGGGAAAAATGGACTCATTGTTTTATGAAGATCACATTGACATTTGGCATTCGAAGCCCACGGTTGAATGAGAGTTTCAACGATGTATTAAAGGATTAGTTGCATTGTAAGCTTAGTGTCTTGGAATTCTTCAAACAATTTGAGCACCTGTTGGAGAAGAATCGGTATTGAGAAATGAAAGCTGAATTTGAGGGTTGGGAAAAACTCCCGCACAATCATTTTCCATATCATTCGATCACGCTTCAAGCAGCTCAGTTGCACGCTCAAAAAATATTCGATCTTTTTCGGCACAAACATTATCTCTTTGGTGCTTGTTGTCTTAAGTCTTCCAATGAAACTATTGTCCCAAAAATATTTGTTGTCATAATGAATGGTTCATCAAATGAATTTTCAGTTGCAGTGTACCAAGATTCATCTGTTAGAATAGGTTGTAGTTGTTGGAATTGGTGTCTTAAGATCAACTGTTTGTACTTTGATTACATGTATATTCGATATATTGAATATTAATAACACTTATTACATATTGTTTATTGTTCTACATGACTTTAATGTAATAATGTCCTAGAGTATATGTTGTATTGATTAAGGTCACAACACTTTCCTGCTATGATTAGAACCTTGAAATTCTGTGATGATATTCTTAAATCACGTTTTGCGGTTGGATAATGTACTATGATGTAACGCATAACACATAGATTGTCAGTCGTAAACAGATGAACCTTCTTCTCATGAAGTTCGCATTTGGTAATTGACAACAAGAAACAAATGATATCATGTCTTCTCAAAAACCATTACTTCTAGTTCTCCATTCAGATCATTCAATCCATTTCCATTTCATTTCTCCTCCCATGTACACAAGACACCTTCCTCAAATGGATTTTCTCTCATCTTACAAATGTCAATTTTCAACAAGGTTTTCTCATTCAAACCCATGTAAAAGTCACTATAGGCTTTCCTACATCTTCACTCGATGTGAGTCAAGAACATGTGTTTATTATGAGGACTTTTCAGGTTGTTCAGTAGCTTTCGGTTGGTAGGATTTATATGTCAAAAATTATGAGGCCAAATTAGGACTTTGATCTTTTTGAAGAAAAATTGCATGATTCTAATTTTCACATAAGTATGGTCTCCTCCTTACTTCCCTTAACATCAAATCAGCTCTAAGCAACTTTGAAAATCTCGCCATGAGAAAATTAGAATCATGCAACCAGGACCATGGGGTGATAGTGAGGAGGATGATCACAACTAGGACCATGGGGTGATACCAACAACTCAATCTGGATTAACCCCGTTAAGTAGAGGATCGACACCCTCGTAGTGTTGGTCACGTCGATACCAAGAACTCCACTTAGGGCACGAAGATGAATATAGGATCCCACTTCAGGCCTCTCGGGAGGGATTCCAACAACTCTATTTAGGAAGACCTGTTGAAGGGATCGTAGTTCTAGGAGTAGGAAACGATTCGTACCAACCTTCAGGGAAACGATAAGGGGAACGAACCCTAACGAAACTTGTCCAAGATATGGAGAAGAGATTCAAGCCATGTTGAAAGGGGTACACGACGTGCAGTAGGGGTCACACGCCGCGTCCCTTCACCTCAGGTACTGCGTGTAAATGACCTGCGTCATCAATCCGCGTCGTGTAGAAAAGTACACAGTGTGTAGAGGGGTTACACGCTATGTCCCTGTATCCCGGGTCCCGCCCGTGTACTTCAGCCGTGTGCTCGTACACGGTGTCAGCCCGTGTCTTGTGGGAGAGTAAACGCCGTGTAGGCGACCTGTGTACTCCACTCTGTGTCCGTGTACCTTCAAGGTACATGTCGAGTCTCCGGGGAGTGATTACACGCCATGTAGGCCAAGCCACACGCCGTGTGGTACTCATCTCCTACCCGAAACCCTAACCGCCGCTAAGGGAGCCCCACACGTTGTGTAATCCTAGATTACACGCCGTGTTCTGCGGGATTTTCCAGAACCGTTCGCCCGCACTCTGGTTAGCTTTTCCCTCGCTCTGACCACCATTCTGGCCGCGCCTTGTCGGGTAATTCAAGGGGGAGCCTCGCCCGAGCCTTGCCATCACCGATCTACCACTTATGGGTCCTCGATCCGCTCGAAAAACAAGATTACTGTTGTTCTTTATTGCGCGCCGAAGAACGCGAAATCGGCACCAACCGTCGTTCGATCCGCTGCCGCAACCGCCGTCGCACCTCCGTCGAGTCGTACCGATGCCGAATCTATGATTTCAGATCGTTGCGCCAAGAATCAGATGCGCAACAATCGACCGTTCAAAGAAACGTTGAACCGCGAAGAAAAACGTAGAACATCACGAAGAATGGTGAATCGGGGGAGAAAGCACAAATTCAAACAAGAGGAATGAACCTCGATCGATGTTCGTGTCGATCTCGGTTCGTTGCCGTTAGAATGACAATCGAATAATCAACATCTACGAAGAAAATCTCCCGATAAACCCCGTAAATAAACCCATCCCGCATAACGATCGATCCACGGGCCAATTTGTCTGTTGATTGGTCCGCGTTCATTGTAGAAATCAAGAACAGGGAAAACAAAATTTAAGCACACGCCCTACCTCGATTCAGTTCGATCGCTGACGAAGAATGATCCGTTGTCGTCAATGTTGACAAGATCTGTCGAATCCGAGGTGTGTCGATCCTTTATTCGCAACTCCGTCGTCATTCGTTCAAGAGGATTCTCCAGAGGTTCTCTCCAATGACTCTCTAGAGGTTTCAGGGTTATGCGGCTAACCCTGGATTTCCAACATAAGGATCTATTTAAAGATTTTTGATCGCTGCGTCAAAACAATTGAAATAAAATAATTTATTCCAATTATTTTATTCACTTTTGCGTCCGTGACAATTTTTCCACAAACGACTCGTGCTGACCAATGTTAAGTCGCACATAGGGTAAAACCGTCATTCTGAACTCAACGGTCCCCTCAGATTTCTAATTTGGGCACTCGTTTAAAAGATATTCCACTTTTTTCTGGAAAACCGCACACGCGTACTATTAAATGTATTTAATATATTTCAAACATTTATTCCGAGCACATCGGGTCTCAGAATCGCACGCTCTCTCAACGTCTGGTCTCAAAATTAATCCATATAATATTTAAAAATAATACACTAAAAACCCGAGACATTACATTCTCCTCACCTTGAGTTTTACGTATCCGAAAATCCAAATCAAAGGCTACTCAAAAAGATGTGGGTACTGATCACGAATCTGAGCCTTCCGCTCCCAAATGCTCTCCTGGAGATTTCTTTGTTGCCACCAGATACGCACCGAAGGAATCGATCGCCCACGAATGATCATCTCTCGCCGATCCTCGATCTCCACTGAGTACTCAACAAAAGTTGTTTCATTCTTGATGTCTAGCTCGCCCCAGTCGATAACATGCAATGAGTTATGCACGCATCTTCTCAGATGCGACACGTGGAAGACACATCGTGTACTTGGTCTAACTGCGGAGGTAGAGCTAAGCAATACGCCACCTCGCTAATAGAGCACGTGATTTACCCGAGACTTGGAAGGTGTATTCAAGGAGGGGCAAGGATGTCATTCCGGAAGAGAGGGGGTGCTGTTAGTTTAACTATGCACAAGTAGAGGGAGGTGAGAGAGAGAATTCTGTTATAAAGAAACAGATAGGGAATTGAAGAAAAAGGCAGTTATTTCGTTCGAAGGGGCCTAAGGGCTTGGGGCGGGAGAGCCAAGGAGTCTTCCGAATATTCTTTCTTCTTTCTTCTTTTCTGCTGTTTCTTTCTGTTTCGACTGAAAACATCACTCTGTAACTCCCAATTTCATTCACTAATACAAACTCAAGTGTCCTCACTTGAGGATTGTGTGTTGAGTGCCTTAACACTTGGTCCGACCTGCCGCGCCGTCTCTTTCCTCAAAGAGGCGCTCTGTTAATTTTCTTCTTCACCATGGAAACACGACATCAAGCTCGTTTGGACGGGATGGATCATCGTTTGAATCGTGTGGAGTCGGTGCTCACTGATCTTTAATCTTCCGTCGGGGCGATCGCTCTCTCGGTCGAACTTTCACACAACAGCAGCAACGATGGGATCAAGACGCTAAGGAGCAAATCGAATTTCTCAAATTTGTTACCAGTGCTCTGCATCATTCGGATAATCGTTCCCTTCTCACTGAGCCTCATCCTTCTTTAACAACCATGGAATCTGGAGATCATTTCGCTGGAATTACTGCACCCGCTGCTCTTCATCGCGATCTCTCCTTCCCTCCTACCTCGGCTGGTGCCGCGCGTGATTATATGCCGATTGCTCGAGGCGTGGAAATGCCATTTTTCGACGGCAAGGATCCACGTGGTTGGATTACTCGAGCAGAGCTCTTTTTCGGTGTTCAACAGACTCCAGAGGAGTCTAAGGTACCTATAGCGCAAGTCAGTATGGACGGCTCGACTATTCATTGGTTTACCTTTGTATCTGAAGTTCATCCTCAACTTTCTTGGTCGACATTTAAAGAGGAATCGTTGGAGCGATTTAGTGGTCTCGAAGTCATCAATCCTTACGAGGAATTGGCTGCCCTCCAACAGACTGGATCTGTACCGGAATACATTGAGCATTTTGAATATCTTGCTTCTTTGCTTCCTCGACAACTGGAACTACGATATGTCGACTATTTTTTACATGGCCTCTGTGAAGATATCCGCAGTTAGGTGCATATTCAGAATTCGGACTCGCGCTTGCATGCGATGCGGATCGCTCGATAGGTTGAAGTAGTTTTCCGTCAGGGCCTCGATCCACTGTTCAGAAGTGGTGATTCTCCACGTCTAGCTGTTCGTCAGTGGTCTCTGTCTCCTCCCTTGCCTTCACCTCCAATTGTCAAAAGAGGGGGGGCAATTTCCTCAGTTTTTTCTCGGGAACCCATCCACCAGTTTTCAGTTGACACCAAAGGAGTTTGGCAATTATCAAACCAGGAGTGGGAAGATCGTCGCAAACGGGGTCTTTGTTTTCGTTGTGGTTTGCCCTATAGTCCTTTGCATAAATGTGTGGCCCCTCGTATGCGTGTTTTAATTTTAGGTGAGGGCGATGAACTTGATGACAACACCGCACCATCCAGCAACTCTGCACACCCTCCAGTTGTGGATTCTGATGAAGCTGATTGTAAAGTGGTGGAATACTGTGACTTAGCTGCTGACATTCCCTCGGCACACTCCGCCATCGGGACAGATGGCCTCTATGAAGGTGGAAGGGTGTTTAAGTGGTCTACCTATTATGGTTTTACTGGACAGTGGCGCAACTCATAATTTTTTTGACTCCAGCTTTTAATCCGATTGCTTGGTCTGCCTGTTGATCATTCTGTAACACTAACTGTTCGGTTAGGTGATGGCCATAAACTCCGTACTTTGGGTTTGAGCCCTAATTTACAGTTGCAGTTGGGCGATTACATTTGCACAATCGTTGCTCATGTTTTGTCTATTGGTGGACTTGATCTCATCCTCCGTATTGCTTGGTTGCGGACTCCTGGTGAGGTCCAGATTAACTGGAAGCTCATGACTATGCAGTTTGCCGTCGGTCATCGAGTTTATATCCTTCAGGGAAATGACAAATTAACTTCTGAAGCATCCGGTTTGACTAGAGCTGCAGCTAAGACCTTTAAAGGTACTCTCTATTGTGAGTTATCAGCTACCGTGCTGCACCGTCAACAACCTCCTTTAGAACCTTGTCAGCAACACGACCTTCAACAATTGTTAGCTCAGTTTCCCTTGGTGTTTTCAGAATTCACGAGTCTTCCTCCACTCAGAACGCATGCTCACGCCATTCGGTTATTGCCCGAACAGGGTCCTATTTTGGTCAGGCCTTATCGTTATCCACATTACCAAAAAAATGAAATTGAGCGACAAGTTAATGCTCTGCTCCTTTTGGGACATATCAGGCCTAGTTCTAGCGCTTTTTCGAGCCTCGTACAGTATGCAAGAAGGATGCCTCTTGGAGATTATGTATTGATTATAGGGCTCTTAATAAGGTAACCATTCCCGATAAATTTCCTATACCCGTGGTGGATGAATTGTTAGATGAATTACATGGGGCTTGGTACTATTCTAAATTGGACCTTAAATCGGGCTATCATCAGATTCGGTTGCAGGAGAACGACATTGAAAAGACTGCTTTTCGTACCCATTGTGGACATTACGAGTACTTGGTAATGCCTTTCGGCCTTACCAATGCAGTGTCCACTTTCCAAGCCACAATGAATGACCTTTTTCGGCCTTTCCTGCGAAAGTTTGTGCTTATTTTTTTTGATGACATTTTAATCTACAACTGTCAGTGGAGTTCCCATCTTGAACATTTGACTGCAGTGCTGCTGTCAGTGGAGTTCCCATCTTGAACATTTGACTGCAGTGCTGCAGATTCTGGCCGATTCATCTTTTTTTGTTAACATTGGTAAATGTTCTTTTGCTCAGTGGGATGTAGCTTATTTGGGCCATGTTATTTTTGAAACAGGTGTTTCCATGGACACCTCTAAGGTTCAGGCTGTTTTAAATTGGCCCATTCCTAGCTCCGTCAAGGGGGTCCGTGGGTTTCTCGGCCTCACTGGTTACTATAGGAAATTTATTCGGGATTATGGTAAAACCGCCCAGCCCCTTACTGCTCTCACTAAGGACAAATTCTCCTGGACCTTGGAGGCAACCCAAGCTTTTCAGGCCTTCAAACGGTGCATTACAGAGGCTCCTGTTTTGGTTTTACCTGATTTTTCTGAGCAATTTGAGGTAGAATGTGACGCTTCTGGTTGGGGTGTGAGGCTCCTGTTTTGGTTTTACCTGATTTTTCTGAGCAATTTGAGGTAGAATGTGACGCTTCTGGTCGGGGTGTGGGTGCAGTACTCATGCAGCATCATCGGCTACCAACTTAGCCAAGTCTACTTACAAAAAAGAAATCATGGCTTTGGTATTGGCCATTCAACATCAGCTGCCTTATCTTCTTGGACACTCTTTTGTGGTATATTCGGATCATCGTAGCCTTAAATTTCTTCTTCAACAATGGGTTGCTAGGGCTGCTCAACAATGCTGGCTTGCTAAATTGCTTGGGTACTCTTTTGAAGTCAAGTACAAACCCGGTCGTGAAAATTCTGCTCCTGACGCTCTGTCTCGGCGTGATGACTCTTCTGCTGAATTAGTGTTTCTTCAATCTTATCCTGTCTGGGAACCTCACTCTGATTACAACAGGGTGTTTTCGATGACCCACTGTTCAACAAGGTTATTTCTGCACTGCAGGCGGGATCTACTTCTTTCCCTGCCTATACGTTTCAGCATGGGGTTCTGCGTTACAAGGGTCGTCTGGTGCTGTCCAAGTTTTCTCCTTGGGGGCCCAAATTGTTGGCTGAATTTCATTCTTCCCCTCAAGGGGGTCATTCTGGTTTCTATCGCACTTACAGGAAATTGGTAGCCAATTTATATTGGATTGGGATGAAAAAACAGGTTCTCCAGTTTGTTCGCCAATGTGTCATTTGCCAACGGAATAAATATTCTACCCTTTCCCCCCGTCGGCCTCCTTCAACCATTAGAAATTCCCCAGCTGGTATGGTCCGATATCTCCATGGATTTTATCTCCGGACTTCCCAAATCTCGGGGCTATACGGTGATCTTGGTCGTTATTGGTCGCTTATCAAAATATGATCATTTTATTCCTCTCAAACATCCCTACACAGTGCAGAGTGTAGCATATATTTTTTTGAGGGAAGTCGTCCTTTTGCATGGTCTTCCGTCGTCCATTGTTAGTGACCGTGATCCGATCTTTGTTAGCCATTTTTGGGCTGAACTGTTTCGGCTCCAAGGCACTGCTTTGAAACTCAGTTCCGCCTACCACCCACAAACGGATAGTCAAACCGAGGTGGTAAATCGTTGTTTGGAAACATATCTTCGTTGCTTTGCTGGAGAACAACCTAAACAGTGGTCTTTTTGGCTTTCTTGGGCCGAATTTTCATATAACACTACTTGGCATGCTTCCACTAATACCACTCCCTTTGAAATAGTTTATGGACGACCGCCTCCAACGGTGCTAAATTTTTTGCCTTCGGAAATCCGAGTCCCTGCTGTAGCCCATGCTTTGTTAGACCGCAAAGAGGCTTTACGACAGCTGAAATATCATCTTCATCGCTCTCAAGCTTTAATGAAGGCCCATGCAGATAAACATCGTCGAGACCCTCCAGGTGGGTGATTCAGTATTTGTTCGCCTTCGTCCTCACAAGCATCACTCTTTGACCCGTCAAATTTCTCCAAAACCGGCTCCTTGTTTTTATGTTCCCTTTACAGTACAGCGACAAATTGGTCCGGTGGCTTATCAGCTCGATCTGCCTCCTACAGCCCGCATTCATCCGTTTTTTCACATTTCTCAGTTAAAAAAACTGGTCGGTCCTACTGCTCTGTAACCTACTCTTCTAGTTGATTTGGAGGGTGATGAATCTGTTGGTTTGCTGCCTGAATCTGTTGTGTCCAGGTGCACTCACACACAGGAGGGCGTTTTCCAACCTCAGTGTCTTATTAAATGGAAGGGCCGTTCTTTGGAGGATGCTACTTGGGAGGATGAGTTTGTTCTCCATAATTAGTTTCCTCTTTTCAGTCTTGAGGACAAGACTGCTCCTCAAGCGGCGGCTAGTAATAGAGCACGTGATTTACCTGAGACTTGGGAGGTGTATTCAAGGAGGGGCAAGGATGTCATTCCGGAAGAGGGAGGTGAGAGAGAGAATTCTGTTATAAAGAAACAGATAGGGAATTGAGGAACCAGGCAGTTATTTCGTTCGAAGGGGTCTAAGGGCTTGGCGCGGGAGAGCCAAGGAGTCTCCCAAATATTCTTCTTTCTTTTTCTCTGTTGTTTCTTTCTGTTTCGACTGAAAACATCCCTCTGTAACTCCCAATTTCATTCAGTAATACAAACTCAGTGTCCTCAGTTGAGGATTGTGTGTCCCAACTCTACGCAGTATCTGGGAAGGGCCGATGAAGCTCGAAGATAACTTGTCGTTTCGGCCAAATCTCCATAATCCACGTCGAGATGAAACCCGTAGGAACACATGGTCGCCTTCCTCGAACTCCAAAAGCCTCCGTCGCCTGTCAGCATAAGACTTCTGACAGCTTTGTGCAGTCTTCATCCGCTCTTGGATGATCTGCACCTTCTCTGTTGTAGCTTGCACCAACTCCGGGCCCATGAGTGCCGACTCTCCTGGGTTAGTCCAACAAAGTGGCGACCTGCAGGGTCGCCCAAACAAAGCCTCAAAGGGTGTCATACTGATGGTGGAATGATAGTTGTTGTACGCAAACTCCATTAGTGGTAGGTGATCCTCCCAACTACGATCAAAGTCTAACATTCAAGCTCACAGCATGTCCTCTAGAACATGAATGGTTCGCTCTGTCTGACCGTTAGTTTGTGGGTGAAACGCTGTGCTCAAGTATAATTGGGTCCCAAACGCCTCCTGTAATCCCTTCCACAATCGGGATGTAAAGCGAGCGTCACGATCAGAAACAATCGTCGATAGAATCCCATGGAGTTGAACTATCTTCTGAACGTAGAGGTGTCACAAGCTCTCTGTTGAACTCTGTTTTCGGATAGTTAGGAAGTGGACCGACTTGGTGAGTTGGTCAACGATCACCCAGATGGCATCGTGTCCTTTGGATGTACGTGGTAATCCCGTCACGAAGTCCATAGATATCTCATCCCACTTCCACTCCAACACCTCAAGGGGTTGAGCCAAACCCGCTGGAACTTGGTGCTCAGCCTTCACTTGCTGAGAAGTAAGGCATCGAGAGACAAACTCTTCAACTCCTTTCTTTATCCCTGACCACCAAAACCGACATCGGAGATTTTGGTACATCGTTTCCACACTTGGATGTACCGTCAAAAGGGATGTATGAAACTCCCTCATAACCTCCTCCCGCAATGTCACTGGTACCATCATGCGTTTTTTGAAAAGAACGATGTGCTCCCCACCTTTAGAAAATCCATCATGAGCATGTCTTGTGGATATCTGAGCATGTAGGGTCTCACAGTCGGTATCCCCAAGTTGCGCCTTTCTGGCTCGCTGTAAGAGTGGAGGGGTGACAATCATCGACTGGAGGCAAGCTGCTCAATCTCCATTCACAAAGGATAACTGCAACGAGGCTAACTGCTCCGACGCCTCGTTCAGCAACTACGAACTAGATCTTCTGCTGAGAGCATCTGTTACCACGTTCCCCTTCCCAGAAGTATAGATAATCTCAAAATCATAGTCCTGGAGGAACTCTAACCATCGTTTTTGTCTCAAGTTGAGATCGTTCTGAGAGAAGATATACTTGACTCTTGTGATTGGAGTAGACGATAAACCGCTCGTCCATCTGGTAGTGACGCCGCGTCTTCAAAGTGAAGACTACCGCTGCTAACTCTAGATCGTGGGTCGCGTAGTTCTGTTCATGTGGTCTCAACCGGCGTGAACCATAGACAATCACTGCTTGCTTCTGCATCAGAACGCAACCAAGCCTGTTACCTGATGCATCGCAGAACACTACATACTTGACATCTTCCTCCGACAGTCTCAATACGAGAGCGCTCGTCAAGCTCCGTCTCAACTGTTGAAAAGTCTGTTGGTACCTTTCTGTCTACACGAAAGGCTTCCTCTTTCGAGTCAAAGGTGTCATGGGTGCTGATATCATGGAGACATCATGTATGAATCTCCGATAATAGCCTGCCAACCCAAAGAAGCTCTGCACCTTCGTCACGCTCTTAGGTTGCTCCCATGCTAACACTGCCTCGACCTTGGCCGGGTCCACTGTCACTCCATCCGCTGAGATAACGTGTCTCAGAAAGTGGACTGCCTGAATCTAGAACTGGCACTTCAAGAGCTTTCCGTAAAGTTGGTGCTTTCGGAGTACGTCTAGAACTATCCTTAAGTGTCTCGTGTGCTCCTCCTTGGACGCCGAGTACACAAGGATGTTGTCGATGAAGACCACCACGAACCGGTCTAAACAAGGTTGAAAGATCTGGTTCATGAGTCCTATGAACACTGCTGGGGTATTCGTCATGCCAAAGGGTATCACCAAGTACTCATATTGATCGTAGCGACATCGGAATGCAGTCTTCGGTATATCCTCATCCCGTACTCGCAGTTGGTGATAGCCTGATCTGAGGTCAACCTTCGAGAACCATTGTGCCCCTCTCAACTGATCAAAGAGGTCATCGATCCTCGGTAGTGGATACTTGTTTTCACGGTCACCTGGTTTAAACGCCAGTAGTCCACATACAACCTTAAGCCCCCGTCTGCCTTCTTGGCAAACAAAACTGGGGCTGCTCAGGGCGAAACACTAGGTCTCACGAAGCCCTTCCTCTGCAAGTCCTCCAACTGCACCTTCAGCTCACGAAGCTCTGCGGAAGCCATCCGATATTTTGGTGCAGATATCAGTGCCGTCCTGGGGTGTAAATTAATGCAGAAGTCTATCTCTCGATGGAGAGGTAAACCTGGAACATCTTTAGGAAAGACGTTCTCGTACTCTGCCAACACTGCAGGAAACTGGGAACTCATAACATCCACTGCATCAAGGGTTAGGCTAGCCAACTGATGAGTAATCGGCTGCACCCTCCTATGCATGAGTCCATCCTGCACTGTTTGAGTTTCATTTTCTCCGACAAAGGAAAACCTGGTTTTGTCACTACGGACACACCCTTCGCCTAAAACAGTCGATCTGGGCATGAACTGTAGATAACCAATCCGTACCAAGAATGACGTCGTAAGGCCTCGACGCTGCTATCAAGAGATTCCAACGGAAACTCTCGCCTCTAAGAGTCAGGTCACATTGTCGGCACAAGTGCGTGATCTCTGAGTCTTCTCCAGTAGGAGTCTCCAAGCATAAGGGTCGAGTCAAAGGTTCAACCAGAATCTCTAAGTCTCGTGCAAGGTATGTGGCAAGAAATGAATGACCCGTGTCTATCAGTACTGCGACTAAAGTTGAAAAGACACGAATTGTACCTCGAATCATTCCCGGAGCCCCTGGGTCATAAAGCCTCGACCGCCTGCAGTTGTCCCTGCCCCTGTCCTCCAGCTCCTTGATCCTGGCGTGGATCACTTGGTGGTGGTGGTAACAAGTCGAAATGTCAATCACCTCCTGCTGCTCTCCCAGCTCTTCTGCCACGTCCGCCACCCTGCGGATCTGCCTGCTCCTACCGCTGTCTCTGTTTCGGTGGTCCATCCACAGTCTCTCTGTCAGCTGTACGGCGGGTCGGACAATCTCGAGCGAGATGTTTTCTGCCGTCACATGAGTAGCACCGCCTCTCCTTAGGCTAACTAGACCCACCCTATGAGCCCCGAACCGCAGATCCTCTGTCCTGGGACCTCCTCCTGAAACGTCTTGCACGTCCAGGTTCGTGAGACTAACGTAGACTCTCTGCTGCCGAGGTCTCTGCTCCTGCTTGCCCACTGCTGACTATCACTGGCTGTATCTGCTCATCAAAGAAGTTTTCGACCACCAAAGCTCGCTCAAACACCTCGATATAAGTAGAAATGCACAGAGGGATAACACTGGGTCGAATGTCTCTACACAGACCTCGCTCGAAGGTCTGAGCCCCGAAGAACTGATCTTGAACCATATTGATGCGAGACGCACGGGATGGCCCAATCTTCACGGCGTAGGGCGGCGGATGAAAGATGCGGTTCGGGACTAAGTGGCAGATGATAGGTACGGATAGTGGATGCAAGTAGTCAATCAACGCTATATGGAGCGCGACCTACTACTTAGACAACACACTCAAGGGAGGGATGTGATGACCAATCCACACAACAACGCACTTGGGTTGAGGCACGGAATTGGGGGCTTTGTGATCTTGAATCACCAATCTAACTTGTAGATTGACAAAGCAAGAATGCACAAGAGTTAGGAGAAAATCCAGGACAATCCTCACACAACGGAGAGAAACAAAGCATAAGCTCTAAATTAAATCTTGAATGCCATATAAGTGCCATGAGGGTGGCTATTTATAGCCAAGGGGGTGGTACAATAGTCAAGGGTCTAATACCCTAAAGTCATAAAGGCTAAACTACTTTGTTCCCTTAAATTCAAAAAGATAAAGCCTACCAAAGACTTTTGGAAAAGTGACGCACAACTTTCCAACTATAGCCCACCGGATTTGACTTTGAGTGCATAGCCCACCGGATTTGACTTTGTTGTCCAAAAATGTCATTTCTAGAATCCTCCATGTGGGCAAGGCTTCCAAATTCGTGCAACCATGTGGGCCAAGCTTTAAGCATCATGTTTGGGCTTGAATAAGTGAGATAATAGGCCCATTTGCTCCATCCATGCAAGGTAAGACCCATTGGGCCTTTAATGAAGCGAGATGAGCGCCCGTTGTTGCATTCAACCTCTTTAATATCCCACGCGTCATCGGGCCTTGCAAATCCAACTCCTCCACTCGGGTAATCGACTCGGTGCCTTCAACATGGTTCGCATCACATATCCATCGAGTACCTGGAGAGGTTGGTAAACCTCGATGAATACTCAATTACTGTCGCGCTGCCCTGCTGGAGCTGCAAAACCTCCTGGATACGCACAACTCTCAACGTAACTGGTGAGAACTCCTCTCCAAAGAGGCGCTCGAACTCTGTCCACGAAGGAGTCGTCTCATCGCAAGTCCGGGTAACCAAACCCCACCATCGTCCTTTTGAGTCATGAAGAAGGCTCGCCGCGATGACCACCATTTGATCTGCTGGTGTCCTGACTAGACGAAAAACTTGGGTCACCGCCTTAATTCAGTCCTCAGCCACCTGTGGGTCGGGCTCGCCTCGGAACCTGAGGGGTCTCTGCCACTTAAACTTGTGAAGCGCGCTCAACCTATGCACCTCATCCATTGGTACTGCGGGTACTGTGTATTGCTCTACAAGTGGCAGTATGGCTGGTGCACCACCTGAAGGTAACATCTCGGGAACTGGTCCCTGTATAGAAGCCTCGTCACTGAGGGGGTCATTCTCATGATCAAGCTGCTGAATCCGAGCTGACATACGCCGCAGAGGCATCCTGAAAGTAAATAAGATGTACCACGGTCAATGAGTATATCTGGAGAGGCGACTTAAAAAACACATGGAAATCACAACCCATTCTCAATGATGCATATACCATTGTTTCCCCTACAACCAGTGTTTTCATGTACCAAGTTGAAAAACAGGTGATCAAAGTTCTGGTGTATGGATATATCGGTCGCCGCACCAACATTGGAGTCCCTGGCCTGAAAGCCGAACTCGAAACACTTAACATTGTTGTCTTAAACCAATCTCACATACTCTCGGTCCTAAAGTAGAACCGACCGCCCTGACACCATTCTGTCACGATCCGTCTCGGTGGGGCCAGTGCCACGACTCCCTAAGCCCACCTCCAATAGGCTAGGGGCTGGCGACTAGCGCTGAGAAGACATTTCACTAACATGGTAGACCTTAGCCTAAGTACCTGTATACACGCACACATCTCCAAGCTCATACAAACGGTGAAATGTAAAAACCACTGAGTAACCATGCACTCATACATCTAAATCTCGTAACCAGAGTACGACATGAAGTTAAGTAAACAAGGTTAAATACAACCCCATCACAAAGAGCCTATAACACAAGTCCAATCTGAAAGTAAAGGTAATGGGACTGCTGTCTGAAAGCCGCAGGAACACACCTCGGTCTGTCCGGTTTCACTAAGCACCCTCTGGTCCAGGTCCGCCTAAGATTTCGTCAAAAGGTCGGTCGTCTGCACAAGGCACGACACGTGCAGACAAAGCTCATACATGGGTGAGTATAACAATACTCAGTAGAATACCCTAAAACCACATAGCAATACAACAAAGGAAAGTACAATCATCTCTACATAGGCATATGTCTATAACACATATAACAAGAATATCCAGATATACTTAATTCAAGACACAGTCTAGAGGTAAGCCACAACCATAGTATATCTGTCTTAGGGTTCCAGCTCGAAGATTCTACGAAGCACACATTGTGGAGAAAACACTCCTGAGTCTGATAGCACTGCTGACGTCCATCCGAGAGGTACTGCTCGTCGGGTCTCGCCATGAGAAAGATACACTGATCGTCTGAAAAGAAAACGATGCACAAATGAGACCCGACGAGCAGTACCTCTCGGATACCA
This sequence comes from Viscum album, assembly GCA_963277665.1. Taxonomy (NCBI): domain Eukaryota; kingdom Viridiplantae; phylum Streptophyta; class Magnoliopsida; order Santalales; family Viscaceae; genus Viscum; species Viscum album. Next base: position 1,444,324,048 of record OY728160.1, on the reverse strand, counting down.
AGAACTCCACCTAGGGCACGGAGATGAATAGAGGACCCCACTTCGGGCCTCTCGGGGGGGATTCCAACAACTCTATCCAGGAAGTCCTGTTGAAGGGATCACTGTCCTTAGTAAAAAACGATTCGTACCAACCTTCAGGGAAACAATAAGGGGGATTCCAACAAACAGGTACTGCCCGTGTAAACGACCCGTGTTGTGTAGAAGAGTACACAACGTGTAGAGGGGTTACACGCCGTGTCCCTGTATCCCGGGTCCCACCCGTGTCGTCACGTTATGTAATCCCGGATTACATGCCGTGTTCTGCGGGATTTTCCAGAACTGTTCACCCGTGCTTCGGTCGTCTTTTTCGTCGCCCCGACCACCATTCCGGCCGTACCTTGTCGGGAAATTCAAGGGGGAGCCCCGCCCGAGCCTTGCCATCACCGATCTACCACTTTCAAATCCTCGATCCGCTTAGAAAACAAGATCGTTGTTGTTCTTCATTGCGCACCGAAGAACGTGAAATCGGCACCAATCATCGTTCGATCCGTTTCCGCAATCGCTGTCGCACCTCCGTCGACTCGTATCGATGTTTGATCTATGATTTTGGATTGTTGCGCTAAGAATCAGATGCGCAACGATCGATCGTTCAAAGAAACGTCGAACCGCGGGGAAAAACGAAGAACATCACAAAGAACGGTGAATCGGGGGAGAAAGAACAATCCGAACAAGAGGAACGAACCTCGATCGATGTTCGTGTCGATCTTGGTTCGTTGCCGTTAGAACGACAATCGAATAATCAACATCCACGAAAAAAATCTCCCGATAAACCTTGCAAATAAACCCATCCCGCACAACGATCGATCTGCCGGCCAATCTGTTCATTGATTGGTCCATGTTCGTCGTAGAAATCAAGAACGGGGAAAACAAAATTTAAATACACGCCCTATCTCGATTCGGTTTGATCGTTGACAAAGAATGATCCGTTGCCATCAATGTTGACTAGATCGGTTGAATCTGAGGTGTGTCGATCCTTGATTCACAACTCCGTCATCGTTCGTTCGAGTGGATTTTCCAGAGGTTCTCTCCAATGACTCTCCAGAGGTTCCAAGGTTATGCGGCTAACCCTGGATTTCCAACATAAACTATTTAAGGATTTTCGATCGCTGTGTCAAAACAATTGGAATAAAATAATTTATTTCAATTATTTTATTCACTTCTACGCTTGTAATGACTTTTTCACAAATGACCCGCGCTGACCAATATTAGGTCGCGCCTCGGGTAAAATTGTCATTCTGAACTCAACGGTCCCATCAGATTTCTGATCTGGATACCTGTTTAGAAGATATTTCACTTCTTCAAGAAAACCGCTCACTTGCTATTAAATATATTTAATATATTTCAAACATTTATTCTGGGCACACCGGGTCTCAGAATCGCACGCCGTCTCAGTGCCTCATCGCGAAATTAATCCATATAATATTTAAAAATAATACATAGAAAATCCGAGATATTACACTCTAGGTGTTTCTCTTCAGGTGCATCATCTTCTCTTTCTTCATCCTTCAAGGCAATACAAGTGTTGGCCGAATCTGAAAATTTAAAACAATTAGAGGTGATACTCAAATCTAAAAAATCATGTCAGGAAATTGTGGCAAGCTAGAAATAATTTACCCCTTGAACAACGAACTCATACAACAATGGACTGATATTAACATAGAACGTCGACAACAATCTAAAACTGCATTCAAGAAGAAAGATAAAAGAAGAGGTGGTGACATGTTCAAAAGTTGTCTAGAGCAGCCAACAAAACAAATAAAGAGCAGTTGCAATATCAGAGAGACTACAAAATTTGTATGCAGATTTAATTTTTTGATTTATGTTAATGTGTACTACATTTTGTGATATCGTGTATACATAATGTTATCATGGTGTTGTAGGGAGCTACTCAAGAACTATCGAATGGTGGCTTACTTGGTGATCCTATCATAGATCTAAATGTATGTATGTAATTACTATTACATTAATAAAAATTAGCTGACTGATGTCTACTTAACTGTATTGTTTTCAAGGAGACACCCTCTAGTGTGATGGAATCACACAGTTATAGGCATAATTCGTTTGCAGTAAGTGATCAGCATATAGACCTCACCGTGGTTAGTTATTTCAGATTATGTAAGACAACTACTATTTCGGTATTTGGTTTTTAATATGTAATTTGTGCACTCCTTGCTTGGATTCATCAAACCTGACAACCATCTTATTCAAAAGCAACTGTTGTATTCAAAAAAGCCATCTGCTTGAAGCAATGAAGATAACAGTTTATGCTAAATTGGAGGGGCAGTTGCTGGTACCAATTACCCTGATAATCAGATTTTGAAAGAATGCACCAGTGATCAGACTGAAAAGAAAAGTTGGGGAACCGACATCTCGATGGAAGCATTCTAGATTTCAGAGAATGAGCCGCCTCAGCTGCGGATGTCATCACGATATCCAACTGTTTGGGCAAACTGGTTTTTGTAAATACTGATTTGGGCAAGGGCTTACATGCTTTATCCATTGTGGCTATTTGGGATGTTTGGTTTTCATTGGTTTGTCTGTTACGATCACATATTACATCAATATCGCTTCATCAATACTTTGATACTATTTTCTGTGATCCATTTATGGCCTTAGGAGTTTGAACTCTAAGGGAGATTGTTTGCAGAAGATGGAAGCCCGGAATACTTTTGTAAATGACGTCGTTTCCCAGTATTTGTCAATTTTTTGGGTGTGAAAGTGCGAAGTTGATCTTAAAGCAAAGAAGTTTGCGAAAGACATCACGAAGTCACATTGTTTTTGAAGCAAATGCATGAGTTTTGCGAAAGATTGACCGTTCCGTGAAAGTCGAGTAGTTTCGCGAACACAATGCAGATTTATTTCGCAAGAGGGTGACATGTTTTGTGGGCGTGCAAGAGTTTCGCGAGAGGGTGATTTTTGCCTATAAATAGGCTGCTGATCGTCATTCAAAGGATCAAAGTTTTGGAAAAGGGCCAATTGCCCTGTATTCACATAAGACTTACGCAAATGTATTTCTTATGTGAAACATGAATCTTATGCGAACTCAAGTTATGCTAAAAGTATGTTTGAGAACTAAGTTGAACATATAGATTTCAAGAAAGAAATTTTCACAAAAGTCGGAACTCGTGAAAATTGGAGTTTTCGCAAAGAAGGAAGTTACGCGAAAATAGTTGCGTGAACTAAGTTACACTTGGGGAACATTTTGTGGAATGCATTGAAACATCATATTTGGTCTGTCATGATGCAAAACTTGATCATCGTGTACTTATATATAGTGGTGATCTTCAAGTCAATAAATTGAGGAAGACTTCAACCAAAGCAGTGAACAAGAGATTCAACGGAAGTGATCTCGCGTTGTCCCTGAATTCTTGTAATGTCAATGCGCCCGACACATAGTGACCGTGACCGAATCTTTGTCATCCACCAAAAACTAGTGAAGCTTAGTGGATTTTGATATGACCGACACACTGTCGGCGTATGCTCCTTTGACTAGCTTTTAGTGGTGAACCAAGTAAAATTGTTGTGTTGTGTTTTTATTTCTGCATTTCTGTGTTTAGTGATTGCACAATGTAACGGAAATGCCGGGAGCAACAAACGACAAACGATTTGCAGAAGTAGAGTAATGTCACGAACCATCCCGGACACCCTGGTACACTGATACCCGAGCCGGCTTTGACATAGCCCAAAAGACGTTCCCGATCCCCATGGGTTGACGACTAGCACCTGACATCATATCAAGATCAAATGGGAACAGTTTTGCCTCAAAGAATACAAAACGACGGAAGATAAACAATACAGAGTCGGTATGCTCAACACTCCTAAAGAGAAATTGCCATAATCAAACTGGTAAAAAAATACCCAAACAACACATCATCAAAAGACACAACCTCGCCAAGATAAAACTCAAAGAAAACCCATGTAACAAGTGGATCACATCTCCATTGGTCACCTCCATTGCTCCCAGGTCCTATGAATCAAGTACACCCGCTGCTTCCAAGAGGTGCTTTCCCTTTACTTGAACCTAACATAAGAAAATCTACAAACGTTCGGAGACAAAGGGTGTGAGCAAAGAGCCCAGTAGGATACCATCAAGATTCCATAATCAATTCCATAACAATAAACCATTTATGATTTCAATTTAAATAGAACAAGGCATGACAAGAAATTTATATATTTTTCAAAAAAACATGCTTTCAACTCAGAAGACGACGGATATATAAAGAAAAACCAGCTTAAATGAACATTTTTATATAAAACGGTTGACATGAGTAAAACAGTTCAATAATCAACGACATGTATAATCAATCAAACAAAACATAGCATCATGCTCATAAGCCCCGAGGTACGTTAGTTTCTGGCAATAGAATCCTCACACTTCTCAATCATCATCACGACTCAAGATAGGTGTGCACTCTCATCAACACCTCAATAGGGGATCCATTATGGGAAATCGTGCCGAACTGGGTTTAGTTAGTGTTGTCATCATCAAGTAGGGAGTCAGAGTCCTAGCGTGTTTGTCCTAATCACCACTAATTACCTAGGCTAACATGTGCTTCAAACAAACAATCAATCAACCATGGGAAAATCAATCATTTCAAATCATTTTAATCATTCAAAATTCAATTGCCCATATTTCAATTTCAACGTGCCCTTTTCATTTCAAAACCAAATCATAGGTTTTCATCAAATTCATGCCTTTTCAAATCAGCTTTCATTTTAAATTATTTTCTCAGAATCAAGCAAAATCATTTTATCGAAACGATTTCCATCACAAGCCATATTTTCTTAGAATCATTCAGTATCTAAAAACCACCCAAAACAGGGTTTTATTTCACAAATCCATGCCCTTGAAATCAATCATCAAATCTGTTTTAAAATAAGCTTTGAATCAATAAAGCAATTACCCTTTCAATTGAAGGGTGAAGCTTTATAGAACCACCTACCTTCGATCAAACCAACTCAACACCTGCAACGGGAATGCTAACAAGGAACGAAGGTGAAGGAGATCAAGGAAAGAATCCCTAGAAACACCATCCATCAAAACATGGATTCAATCCATCATTATCATGAGGGTTCAACACTCTCAAAGAGGGAGAGAAGGAAAAACTGAGGATTCCAAAACGAGGAGAGATCACTTACTGGAGAGGAATCAAACGCTTCCACTGGATACAGGGCAGCTTGAGAAAAACGGAAGCAGATATGAAGACACATAACATACACATTTGAGGTCAGGCAAGCACTGAAAGAGAAAACAAAGCATTACTCTGCACGGAACTCGAAACATCCCAGCACAACACCCAGAACATTTCAGCATTGAAAGGACTGAAAGGAGCACTTGAGGCAAGCCCTTGAGGATATGAAGCCACAGCCCATTTGAAAAATAAACTCAACTGCTGGTGTGCAGACCATTTGGGGATATGAAGCCACAGAACATTTGGAAAATGAACTGAACAGCTGGTGGGCAGCTTGAGCCAGACGGAAGCAGATACGAAGCCACAGAACATTTGCACAGACATGAGCCAACAGAACTTTCCAGCACAAGCACAGTACATTTCATCACTGAATGGACTGAAAGGGGTACTTGAGGCAAGCACTTGAGGCAAACAGAAACGGAGAACACTGAAATCTGAAAAACATAGAACATTCCAGCACTTGAGGCAAGCAGTGAAAGAGCAAACAGAACATTACTCTGCAGGCAATATAGAGAAATCCATATTAGGATCACACTGGTATTCATCTCAAATTTAGAGATCATCCGATCTCTAATCAACACATTTTTCATCTTGATCATGCCTGCAATCATGCCCCCTTTCCATCCTGTCTTTTCTTACTAGTACCATGGGAGGAATCTGTTCTTTGCCAGCTTAACTAAATCAGCATTCATGGGTTTTCCTTCCTCAAAATGCAGACCAGCAGACCGCGTGGCAACTGTTCTCTGCAAAGAATAGTCCTCGCACAGTCTTCTCTTTTTCGGTTGGACAACACTAAATCCATCTGTATCACCAGTGTTTTTTCTTTCTTTTATTTTCACACTAATGGGCGGCACGATCTTCAACATCACGATGGGAGGGAGAGGCCAGCTGAGAGGCTTTCGCAGTCTCCAAAAAGTTCTCCATCTCCCTTGACTCCTCAACTAATACTGGAGAAGCAGCAGAGACTTCTCCCATTTTATCAGGGGGAATTATACTGTCCCTTCCTCCTATTTGTTGGCTGTTATTTGTTCAATTAGATGCATTAGGGGGTGCACACCTTATCTGTGACAAGCCAAATCTGACCTTTTTTTGTCAAAACTGAAAAACTGCATAATTATTAGAAATTTTAAGCCAGTGGTTGTTATACACAAATGGTTTCAGTATGGATTTAATACATCCATAATTCCCTCAACATTCTTTGGACTATAACTGTCAACATTTTATTAGTTGCTTTTGAGTTTGTTAATTAGCCCTGTCCTGTCATGGTGTTTTCAGCTTCATTTTTTCCCCGTTATGAAAGTAGTTAAGAGAGTTAATATTCTGATGGTGGTACATGCTGTTTGTGTCTGTGCGTGCGCAACCCTGTATTTTAAGGATGGTTTATATTGCAACCGTTTTATGTATCTACAACTTGATACATAAAGATCCCGTCTTTGAATGAAAAGGACATTGTTTTACTTGAGCATTAAAATTGGCCTCAATTGAAGGTTTCATACCCGAATCTCAGAAGAATTTTAGGTCTCTTAAAAAATTTCATTAAATATTGGAGTATTATTTTTAAAATCCCTTTCAAGCGATTTACAAAGTGCTCAGGTGAGGTGTCCTTGCATCTTCATCCAAAATGATATTGATGTTAATGGCCTCGATGAAAATATGATCTTTGATAGAGCTAACCGGCAACATTTGATCCATGTAATGAATCACATTTATATGGGTTGAAGGCTTGTTTGTTATTGTTATTTTTTTAAACTTCCTTTCCCCTTTATAATGAAATGATTTACCGTTTTTTATTGACATTCATTTTATTAAATACTGTTGAGGTGTTGGCAAGGTAATCATCACCAGACCAGACCCGCTGGTGGTCCAGTCCGTCTGAGCATTGTTAGAAACCAGGATACTGGAAACCTGCCAGCACTGGCCAAACTTGGAGAACTGGTTTCAAAATTTTTTTAGGCAAAATGCTTGGCAGGTGTCATTATAGAATCAAAACAGCAATCAAAGGAATACTGTTCCCTTTGGCATTCCACTAGGCTTGAGGATAGGTTTTAGTTATAATTTTTTTTAAACTTCATATTCCATTTTAAAATTCAAAATCAAATAAAATTTGATAGAAGGATTCCCATGTCAGTGTTTGTCTCCCATAAATTATATTTTTCACGGCTGTATCACCTTTTCTTCAATGCAACCCTTAAAATTCCAATCCAACAACTTGTTATTATTAAATTATCATAATTTGTTAATTTTAATTAAAAATAAACAAACCATTATACAACCCTCCACTTCACTCTATATCATGGATCACTTTGCATGATTTGGATATCTCTTGAACAACACCCTAAGACTTTTCCTCCACTTTTTTCCCTTCATTTCTTTATATTAATTATTTTTCTTTTTACCAAGTATTTTGTATATTAGTAAAGATAAAAAAAAGTGCAGGATATTTTTTCAATGAATCTTATTCCTGTTATTGTTTTTTTTTATTTTGACATTCTGAGTTTGTTTAATATTGATAATTATTTATTTTAAAATTTAGTTGATTATGGATCTGGATGCAACCAATGTTGGTAGAGGATATTTTAGTTATGATCTTGACAGTGTGAAACCCAACATTGTTATTTTGATTGCTTGTATTTGATTTTGTTTTGTGTTTTGGCAATAATGAAATTTTGAAGTTTCATCCAACAATATATGAAAGATGGTTAATAGTTTTTTAATATTTTTAATATATACCTTTTAAAAATGCATCATTTTGATGATAGCCAGTTCAGCCATGATTCGACCTCGGTTGGATCATTGAACCTTGAACTGGTTCTGCATGTCATGTGATTTTGAGCATTTTATAGCATTTTATAATGAAACGTGTTACTTTTCAAGGCTCTCTGTTTCTTCTAGAAGTCATGGCACTATAAATGGTTTTTATTTCATTTTAATTGAAAGCATGTATTTTATCTTCTGTCATGGGAGCTAAGAAATGTGACAATTTATTAAAAAAATTATATTATCTTGATATAAACATATACATCACCTGTATGCAAACCCGGCAACAGATTATATTAAATTTGAGTATTTGAATTTGAATTTGAATTGAATAATTGCAGGGCTGGGGAGTTGACTGCTGCGGAGCTGGATAGCCTGATGACTGTCGTGGCAAATCCTCGACAATTCAAAATCCCAGACTGGTTTCTGAACAGGCAAAAGGATCATAAAGATGGTAAGTATTCTCAGGTGGTGTCCAATGGGCTGGACATGAAGCTGAGGGATGACCTGGAACGCCTGAAGAAGATAAGGTACTATTGTTTAGCCGCCACATGAACTGTCTGCCTGGATTAGATTAAAATAATTCTACTTGTTGTACTCTGTCGCATGCGATACTTGGAAAGTGCCTCTAATTTGGCGCGGTGTATTTTCTTTGATGGCAGGAACCACCGTGGTCTGCGTCACTACTGGGGCCTGCGAGTCCGTGGGCAGCACACAAAGACAACTGGCCGCAGAGGGAAGACCGTCGGTGTCTCCAAGAAGCGCTGAGGGAAGTCTTGCTGCTTCAGGGTGTTTTTTTTGGGATGATTTCTCAGTTGGTTTCATGAGTGGAGACTAGTGGTACGATATTATAATATGGAACCTGTTTTCGTTGATTATTTGGCAGCATTGCTGGTGTACGATCATATAAATTTGAAATAGTACCTTAAATTTGAAAAATGGATCTTGAATTTATAAAAGATATTTTCCGTATACATAATTCAATACATTTTCTATTACATTTTTTAAAAGTGAAAATAGAAAATATTTTTCGAAACCAAACAGGACCTCACTCTCCCCTCCTCCCCCCTCCCAATCCAATCCAAGTAAACATCACGACGCCTGCAATGGCCCACATCTCAAGTTTCAAGGATCTTAGGTCCACAGACCACATCTCAAGTTTCAAGGATCTTAGGTCCACAGAGATGAGGGCAAATGGCTCAAACACTTAAAAGCATGAACTGTGGACTATATTGGCATTTCAACATATTTCACAACATAGTAGTGCAACAGACATGATTGTACAAAACTTCTAAAAACAAGCACCACTAGAATGTGTGTAAAATGGCTTTAAACCCTTACTTGAATAACTTCATCAATGATGTTGACATCCAGAACTCTAGGAACAAAGCCAGCACCAATCCCCTGAATTTTATGCAGACCTAAAAATTTATATTTATTTTCATTTGTGAAGAATATATTAGAAAATAAGATGTAACATGTTTTTGAAAATTGCGGGGGGGTGGGGGAATACGGGAATTACTTATCCAATCATTCTTGCTTTCCTGAAAATATGAAAACAAGTTTTCTGTTTTTCAAAAATCGACAATTTCCATTTTACACTGTCATGTTGGTAAGGCCCCACAATAGGAACAATTAAATTAGTTATTTCACTAAAAATATTACACACTCACACATTTATGCCCATTGGGCCCCACAACAGAAGATAACAATAGAGAAGTTGCAACTCACCAGGATTTCCCCCAGCTAGGATAGCACTTTCAGCTGGTTCAATACAACTACAATTAAGGAAAAAGATCCAGAAGTTATAATATCCAAAGCGAGAAGGAAAGAAAAAGGAGAGGGATAGTGCATCAAGTTAAGTGAGAGCAGCATATTGACCACACACTTCTACTGTGGATGCTTAGGCTGCGTTTGGTTTTGGAAAAACTTGTTTTCATTTTCTAAAAATGTATTATAAATAGAGTTAAAAAATATTTTGTATAATAGTGGAAAACAAGAAAATATGCAATTTACCTTTTCTTACATTTTCCAGAAAACATGAAAACGTTTTTTTTGTTCAAAAAACCACTGAGAAGAACAGAGAGACAAAAAAAGAAATAAAAAACGACTAAATAAAACTTGATGGATACTATAGGATTAGCAGGGTTTTCAAACTGCTGAAGAATGTAGGCACCGGGTGTGATTGCCTTTATCTCCTCAGCCTTATGAACCGCCCCTTTCATCCACTTTGCAGGATCTGAGAGGACTAACTCAACTCTCCAAAGCTCGGAGAATAACCCTTCTCTCAAGACTCATTAAAGCAGGCAAAGCTCGGAGAATAACCCTTCTCTCAAGACTCATTAAAGCAGGCATGGTAATAATAAGTCTGTTATCTTTTGGCTGCAGCCATGAATGCCAACCCAATGCCAGTATTACCACTGGTAGGCTCAATGAGAACACTCTTCACCAACAAATTGCATAACAGAGAAAGGGATAACCCCCTCAAAAAGTCAACAAATATGTGAATCGCTTATCTATTATAGAAATGGATTCCACTGGATCAAATTTAAGCCAGCAAGTTACCAAAAATACCGTGAAAGAAAAACGCAACACCACAAGTTAATGCGTTCAAGAGGAATTGAATCATGCAAAAGCCTCATGATTGATATCTTTAATAAACCGAGTGGATGACCATTATAACTAGCACTACCACAGATCCAGATAAGTGATGTGCTAGGTTTTATCAACGTTAAGCAGAAAGCGCTGATAAAACGAGGATCTTTATCAGCGCCAGTGAAAAGCGTTGATAAATCTACTATTTCTCAACGCTAAAAAAAGCGCCGATAAAGGTGTAACATTTATCCGCGTTTTTTTAGCGCTGATAAAGGGTAGATTTATCAACGTTATTTTTAGCGTTGATAAAAGTTTTTAATAAACAATATTATTAATTTATATAAAATTATTATATTTATATTAAAAAATAATGTTTATTTGTATACATTAAATAAAAAATGCATGTTTATAATTATTATTATTTAATAATTCAAATATATATATATAATAAAATTCAATAAATAATAAATATATTTATTATATTTATATATTTATATATTTATAATTATATATTTATAATTATATATAAATACTTTTTAAATATATATATTTATAATTATATATAAATACTTTTTAAATATGTATATTTATAATTATATATAAATACTTTTTAAATACGCATATTTATAATTATAATTATAAATATATATATATACACATTTAAATAAATATATGTTTCCAATGAATTTGGTCAATTGATACGTGAATATAACTAACGTTCATATGTTATGTATTCATCATGAATGTTCATTTATACATTACACCTTCATTACTATTCATGTTGTCCATTTATATGATGACTTGTTTTTTATGATCTATACTTTACTTGGTGTATATGATTCATTCATGTTCCCATGAAACTATTATGTTCTCATAAATACTTAAAATCACGATAAATATATTTATAATAATTATAATTTTATAACTATATATAATTCTAGAAATATATTTATAAATATATACAAATATTTATATTTATAATTATAAATAATATATATGTAAATAATTATAAAATTATAATAAATATATTTATTATATTTATAATTATAAATATAAATAAATAAATATTTATAGTCATAAATATAAATAAATAAATAAATAAATAAATATATTTAAATACCTATGAAATTAAAAAAAATATTAATTATATATATTTTTTTTATAATTTCATAATTATTTAAATAAATAAATATATATTTATATTTAAATAATTATAAAATTATAATAAATATATTTATAATAAATATATTTATTATATTTATTTATAGCCATAAATATAAATAAATAAATAAAATATATATATATATATATATATATATATTTAAATACTTATGAAACTAAAATAAATATATTAATTAAATATATTCTTTATAATTTCATAATTATTCAAATAAAGATATATTTATATACAATTTTATACTTATTTAAATATAAATATATATTTATTTAAATAATTATAAATTATAAAAAATATATATAATTATTTCAATTATTATACTTTCATAAGTATTTAAATATATATATATATATATATATATATTTATGACTAAATAAATAAATATTTATTTATAATTATAATTATAAATATAATAAATATATTTATTATAAATATATTTATTATAATTTCATAATTATTTAAATATAAATATATATTTTTTTAAATAATAATGAAATTATAAAAAAATATATAATTAATATATTTATTTTAATTTCATAAGTATTTAAATTTATATTTATATTTATGACTATATATAATTAATATATTTATTTTAATTTCACAAGTATTTAAATAAATAAATATATATATATGTATATATATATATATATATTTATGACTATAATTAAAATATATATGTAATAAATATATATTTATAATAAATATATATTTATTTCATAAGTATTTCATAATTATTTAAATAAATAAATATTTATATTTAAATAATTATAAAATTATAATAAATATATACAAATATTTATAAATAAATACAAATATTTATAATTAGAATTCTAAATAATACAGATATATTTAAATAATTTATAAATTATAATAAATATATTAATTATATATATTTATAAAATTATAAATTTAATAAATATATTGGTTATAATTTTATAATTATTGAAATAAACAAATATATATATATATATATGATTATAACTATAAATAAATATATATTTATTATAACTATAAATCAATATATATAAATTTATAGTTATTAAATAATTATAAAATTACATGTATACAAATGTTTACAATTATAATTCTAAATAAATATAGATATATTTAAATAATTATAAAATTATAATAATGATATTTATTATATATAATTATAAATATAATAAATATATTTATTATAAATTTATAATTATAAATAAATATATATTTATTATATATATATTTATAAATATAAATAAATATATATTTATTATACATATAATTTTATAAATATATATAAAAATATAAATAATTTATTATCATTATAGTTTTATCAATGCTTTCTATTTTAACGCTGATAAAATATATTTTTATCAGTGCTTTTTAGCTAGCGCTGATAAATGCTTCCCCCCAATTTTATAAACGAACCCTAATAGTCCCCTCCTCTCGCACGCCTCGAGCTCTCGTGGAAGCCTTACCCTACGGACTCCTCTTCTTCCTCCTCCTCTGGTGTTGTCGACTACTCCTCCTACTTCGCCGCCGCGAAGCCCTACTCCACCGCTGCACGAAGCTCTCCTCCATGAACATCACCCCCGCTGCCGAACCCCATCTGTTGTGAACCTCACCTCCACCGCACGTTGAACCCCACCTCCGCCCTGAACCCTGTAAGAGTTAGTGTTCTAGAACCAACTGGTTTTACTTTGATTATATGGATATTTAATGTATTATTACATATTGTCCATTGATTTGCATGACTATGATGTAATAATGTCCTAGAGTATTTGTTGCGTTGATAAGGTCATGACAGTTCCCCGTTATGATGAGAACCTTGAAATGCTATAACAATATTCTTAAATATAGTTCTACGGTTGGATGAAATACTATGATGAGACACATAACATGCAGACTGTCAGGTGTCAGTACTCGTAAGCAGATGAGACTTCCTCTCATGAAGTTCGCACTTGGTAATCTCCAAGATAGAAGATTATGAGAATAGACCCGCTAGTAGAAATTCCGCATGTTTTGGTATAATCGAATATTTCTATCTACGGGCGTGTGTAATTATCCTTAGACTTTAAGATTATCATTAATACGTGTCACGACTTGTGCACTTTGATTTACTGATGAAAACCGTTACGCAGACAGTTGGCGGGAAGCAGGGTAGGTTGGGTGCGTCACGAGTAACATGTTATTAATGGATAAGTCGAGGAAGGATTTGTCCCTTCCATTTATGGAAATTGATATCTCGACCATTTGATTGAAATAGAACCGTCATGCGAAATTCCATGGCCATGATGTAACGATGAGTTTATTTCAGGTAGTCAAAGAACGACGTATCAAGCATAAAAGTTGATGATACCATCATGAAACCTGTTTGATGAGATATTGCGACAAAGAGATTATATTACACAGTGAGCGTTCGTATGTGGATGTCATTGTTGCGACTTTATGTTCTTTCTCTTGGGTTCCTTGACCCGTTGCTAGATAATACTCTTGAACTTTAGGCAAGCCTGCCTAATGCCAACGAGAAAGAATCCTAGAAGGTCACACACTAAGTGTTTTTGGTGGTCTCTATTAAATTCTATTTGAATTTAATTAATGAAATAAATATTATTCTCAAGATTGTGGAATAATTTTATTCAAGTTAAAATGATCACATAAATTAAATTAAATATATTTATTTATTTTATTGAACATTTAATAAATATTTATTTACTAGTTTGTAAATAAAATATTTATTTAAGAGAATAAATTATTTATTTATTTATTTGGGTGTTCAATAAATGGAAGCGGAGTTCGAGCGGATCATGACTGGTTCAGTAGTAAAATAATTATTTGCAAGGCGGTAAATAATTATTTAACTAGTTGGCACAAGTTAAAATAATAATGGCATTGCTATTATTTTTTGACGCAAAATTTTATTTATAATTCCGTTTTGCGCAAGTTCATGCACCATAAATAATGACGTGATATTATTATTATAAGCATGAGTTTTCTCTAAGTTCATGGATGTATTTAATTACTGTTTTGCAATTAAATATTGTAACTGAAATTCCATGTATATAAATAGATAAGTATGTTTATTGTGCCATAGACCACACCACACGCCTGGTGAATTGAGAATTGTTGAGCCAAACAATTTCTCTCTCAAATCATCTTCTCTCCCCTCTCAAGAATGAGAGACGTTCTTCAAGACTGAAGAACAAGCGATCAAGAATGACCGACAAAAGACACTCGCTTCGCCGGGCTAGCACTCGGAGAATGAGCGGTGTCGATCAGAGGCTGTCAGAGCATGTGTGGATCACCGCTAGAGAGATTCTAGTTTGGATCCTTGCAAGCACAACAAGATAATCCAGAAGGGTAATTCCGAACAATCAACATCATCAACGAAGAAAATACCGAAGATCCAAGTATTATTTTCTTTATGAAATTAATTAAATTAATTATAAACATGATGCGCAAGATCCTCTCTAAAGGTTTCGGGCATCTTCCTTCTTTATCTAAATCTTTTATTATATTCTTTGGAGACTGGCGTTCATTGTCGTATTGATCATGGAATAATCATTGATCATGGTAAAAATCAAAGTTGGGTGCTGTCCCAACCACGCTTCCGCTATGCCTAGAACCTTTAAACCCTTCCTTTATTGCGAACCCACCTCCTCCACATACCCCACCTCTGCTGTGAAGCCCTTCTCCTCTGCAAACCCACCTCTGCCGCGAACCCAACTCCTCAGGTGATACCATTGTGAGTCTTTTAATTCTCATGATCTCCATGCTTCCAAATCCATGTTGACAACCTTTTAATTTGTTATTTAGACATTGTTATCTAGTTTTTGGATGTTACCTTTATGGTTTGGTTATTTTGAGATGTGATGTATTGTGAATATTTGATGTGATACTATGATTTTTCTTATCTTATCACGAGTCTGTTGAAGGTGAAATCATTCTCGTGTCTCTTTGTATGATACCCTAGTGCTTGTCTCCAACCCATGAAGATCAAGAGAATCCTTCAAGACTTTTAGTTTCTCTATTCGAGTTACATTTATGAGTTGACCCTGGTTGATCTGTTACAGAGATAACCATACCCAACCCTACGAGGTTAAGGAATTGTAGATAATTTTTTTGACCATTCAAGTAATATTTTCTTAATGACATAATGGCGTGTTTTAATCGTGCTAACAAGGAGGTTTATCTTTACTAATTCCCAAGGGGATAGAAATTGGAAATGAATGATAATAGTTCAAGTAATTCCATTCTAGGGGTTTCAAATCTAGTGATTTTTTGAGGGTAAATAGGATTTTTAAGGGAATTCAATACATACCAAGAAAATTTATTATGGAAGATAAAATAAAAGCATAAAAAATCTATATCTCAATGAACTAGATAGTACTACATGAGATGCATTTTAGTCAAACATTAATGGATGACTCTATAGGATAAGGGCCTCTGAGCGACGTGTCTCCTTCTCTTCGACGCATCTAGGGTTCCTCTATCGGGAGTGTCTCCTCCCCCCCTCCCGTGTGGCTTGGCGGCTCGGTGTCGGCGTCTGGATCTACGGCGTGCTCGACGACAGTGTTTTCTGGTTCTCGTCTCAGTTTCTATCACGACAAAAAAAAGCGGCGGAGAGGCGGCGCGCCGTCGCGCGCCATGGTGGCCAGAGGCGGCTGGCCCGAGCTGACCGCACAGGAGAAGGGAAGCGCCCGCAGGCACCGCCAGCGGCAGTAGCCGCGGCCAGCGGACCGCAGTAGGAGGGGGCGGCGCGGCCCCGCGTAGCGCTGTGTCGCGCCAGACGAAACGACCCCGCATCCACGGGACCAGCTGGGTGAAGCGGTCCGCCTTCAGGCAGACTGGGCCGGACGCGGGCCGAACCCGCCCAGCGAAGCGAACCCGCCTAGTGGGCCGGGCCGGACCGCGGCCCAGTGGGCCAACGCGAGTGGGCCGATCCCCACCTAGAGGGTCGGGCCAACCACGGCCCGAGCCCATGAATCGAACCAGGCCGACCCTTAATGGGCCAAACCCGAGCGGGGTCAGGTAGACCCTGGGACTTGTTGCGTCGGGCCGACCTGACCGAGTCGGATCGGACCCAGATCCAACCGACCCCCAAATAAAGAAATGCCCGTAACTGACAAATCGACTGTCTGTTTGACACACCTTCAGTGGCATTGAGACCCCTTTTGGGAAGCGATCCCTTTGGCATATTCCAGCGGACCCGACCGAGCCGGGTCGAACCAAGGTGCGATCACCCCCGTTTCACGGAAAGGGGTGTAACTAACAGACGAGGCGTCCGAACGATGCGCCATCTGTGGCATAAGGACCCTTGTGACAAGGTGGTCCTTTGGAGATACTCTAAGTGAGTTTTGATGGAGTTTGACGTGCGACCTGGGTTGGATCAGACTTGAATCCAACTGGGCCCTTTTTACAAAAGTGCCCATATCTCACAGACCGGGCGTCCGATCGATGCACTGTCTGTCACGTTGGGACCCCTATGACGGGGTGGTCCCTTGGGTATGATTTTTGCAGGACTTTGTACCTGTTGAAATATGACCGATGACTTGAGGAGCAGAGTCTTCTGGAGATCAGGCGAGCTTCGTGCATGAATCTAGTGGATGACTGTGACATGAAGAAGAAGAGCGACCAATACGGGTCAGCATCAGAAACTCCAGAGTGGGATGATCTAGCTGTACAACTAATCATCAATACCTCTGTACCATCAACCAATAAAGGTCAGCACCATCGACCAATACAGGTCAGCACCAGTGACCAATACGAGTCAGCACCAGCGACCAATATGGGTTAGCACCAGCGACCGATACGGGTCAATACCAGTGACCAATACAGGTCATCACCAACGACCAATACGGGTCAGCATCTAGCAATCAATATGGGTCAGCATGCAATGACCTATACAGATCAGTAGTAGAGTTACTACGGATACGATGGTCTGGCTGTACAACTAGTCATCCCTATCCCAGTAACCTTGAAGTTATACCGTTAGAGTGAGCTGTCTCTTTTGCTTTGTGCTTCATGATTTAGACCATGCTTGTGATATTACCTTTGTGGTATTTCTTGTGATGTTTTCCTTTGTGGATTACCGAGAGACATTTGGGGGTCTCGGGGTCCCTACTGGGTATTCTTATACTCACCCCTACATGGGCTCCACCCGCACATGTGTGTCTGGTGTAGACTACTAACGCTTCGAGGAAGACTTTGGAGGTTCGGGAATTGGTGGATCTTGGTGCGACAAGATCAGTTGAGATCATCTTCTTCGACTTCAGACTTATAGCTACTAATCTCTAGGTAGAGCTCCAGGGAAGATTTGAAAAATGTTTATTGTCTTTTCAGTTTCTAGGGCTTGTATTCCAGCCCACTGTTTTCAGTTTACAGTTGTACTTATGGTTATACTTTACACTCATGGTTGTACCTTTCTTTTGTTTATTTTTTACTTCAGTTTCCCTTTTTGAGTCTGTATAGATCTCTAAGGCAATGCCTTCCCTGTTCGGGAAAAGCCTTCAGGTGCTAGTCACCAACCCCTGACATATGGAGGGCGGTCTTGGGGTAGTCACGTCCGGGCTCAGTGGGACGGGTCGTGACAAAGAAAAAAAATAACCAAAAGTTATTTTATCATTTTTTTGTAAAGTACAAAAATCAAATTTTTCGTCTGACCCTTGTTGGTTGAAGTTAAGATTCCCTTAAGCGAATCCCAGTGCTGCGGATTCAACAGTGCTTGACATCGGATTCAACGTGGTCCTGGTGTGGTTTGGGTTTTCTCCAGATCTTCAGCTTGGCGACGGCTCGTTTTGGCGACGCTTTCCTGTCCTCCGGTGCTGCTCTGACTTGACTTCTCTGTCCCGACATTGTCCTCGATCTAGTGTTGGCGGTCCTATCCTCATTTTGTCCTCAGATCTAGCAAGTTCTGGTTCGGAGATATCAGCCTGGCATCAGTGTTGTCTGGATAGGCTTCAGATATGGTTTTCTTCTAAGTTCAGGCGTTGACTTCGATTTGAGGTTTTTCATTGGCATGGTCCGGCGATGGATCTGGTGAGTCTCGCTTCATCTGCGGTTTCAGATGGGTGGTTTGTCTCATCTTCAGCATGACTCATAGGGGGAGGATTTGGTCTCTGTTTGGCTTTGGGGTTTGGCAGTTTGAGTATTGTTGTTCTTTTACAGGTTTTTTTGTTTGTTGTGTGGATGGTGTTCTTGTGGTGTCTTAGTTATTAGAGCAATCCCTCCTTGTTGGTGCCTTCGCTTCCCGTGGTTCGACTGGTTTGGAATCTGGTGAGGGTTCTTTTGTAGTTTGGAGAGGACCGAATTCATGCCTAGGGAGGCACTGCTGTCTCTGATCGGATCAGATCCCCTCAACAGAGACACTCCATTAATGTGCTTTTGGGGTTTCCAGTCCTGGGTGAAGAAGACTTGGCTTCACGTTCCTGGTTTGTCTTCCTATCTGGGTTGCTGCGTGTGGTGTCAGAGGTGCCTTGTGGATTGGTGGGCTTCTGTGGCTTTGATTCCAGCATTGTGTTTCTCCTTTCGCTTTTGAATATGTTTTGTCTGCAATGGTTCTGTACGTGGTTTGTTGGAATGGAGATGCACCCAAGGTTGATCTCATGTAGCAAGTCCCAGAGGAGGTTTCAGAGACTGTCTTTCATCTTTTCAGCGCTTTATGGATTTGGAAGTTGAGAGGGTATGGTGTCATCCATTGGACAGGGCCTGTGCTTTGACACAGGACACTGGATTGCTGTAAAACCATGCATCGGTGGGGGGATTTTCACGATCAAATTCTAGGGAGGGGTAACTTCAGGTTGTCAGGTTGGTTTGTATCTCTAGACCTTCGGGCCATGATTGTCATATGTCCATGAAGTCTGTTCGGGTTTCCCCCCTTCATCCCTTAAAAGGGGGTTCTGTTTTAAATAAAAATTTGAAGGTCTTCGGGCCGTTGGATGGATTAATGGATGCCTCCACCAACCTATTGTGATGTATTGTATAAGTACTAGGATAGGTCAATGATCAAACAGACTCGGACTATTGAGGATGAGGCTCGTACTTCCTTTTAGGCGATCCAACCACTCCCTACTCACCTCTGGTCATGTATAATTTGATTGAAAGTAGGAGGTAAATACAAGAGGGAGATAAAAATTTCACATATATAAAAAATGGATTCATAGAATGTCTCAAAACTATTTGATAGTTTTACCTTTTAAAACATTAATTCCCACTTAATATAAACACAAAAATGAAAAAGGGAAGGTTCAAGTGACATGAAAATTGTGAGTCTACTTTGTGACTACAATTAAAACCCTCCATGTAGTGATGTATCTACTATATCAATTGTTTTCATCAATGGGTGGAATTATATTTTTCAAGGGTGATGATTATGCCTATATCAGAGAGTTGGAAATGAAAACTAGTTATGTAGGACCTATATTTTTGTACCTGGGTAGAATCACAACCCATTTTTCTAGAGTAATTTTGGATGATAGAGAGAAACATCAGTCAGTATGTCCTACTGTCATTGAAAAGTTACTAGATGTATTTCCCAAGGACTTATCTAGATTACCACCCAAGGGATATGTTGAGTTTATTATTGTGTTATTACAAGGTGTGGAGCATATATCTATTCCACCATATAAGATGGATCCTATAGAGCTATGAGAGAAGAAGGCTCAATTGAACGACTTTAAGGTGAAGGGGTTCATATGAATGATTATTTCCCCTTGGGGCGCCATAGTTTTTTCCATAAAAATTCAAATGGATCATTGAGAATATGTGTGGACTATTAGAGGTTATTCTAAGTGATAAAAATGAACTTATATCCACTTATACATATTGATGGACTATTTGATCAACTTAGAGGTGCTAAAGTGTTCTCTAAGATCGAGGAAGGAACATGTTCGATATCTGGAGATCATTTTGATAAAACTTAGGGTGCATCAACTATATGCCATGATCTCAAAGTGTATGTTTTGTATTGATAATGCACACTTCATGGGGAAAATGATATTAGTGGATAGCGTATTTTTAAAACCCGAGAAGTTAGATGTTATAGTTTATTTTGAGAGGCCAAAGAATGTTTTTGAGATACAAATATTTTTTTGGGAATTTCTAGTCATTACTAAAGGATCAACCATGATTCTTCCTGACTAGAAGCGCTAAGAAGGCCTTAACGAAGAATGCGGTATGGTTCCTTTGCTTAGATGTTCATGAGATATGTTTCTAAGATCTTAATGGGAGATTGATGAAAACACAAATCTTAACCATAAATAAGCTAGTCAATGAGTATGGATTATATTGTGATGTATCAGGAGTTAGGATTTGAACAGTTCTAGTCCGTGATGGTCATGTGGTTACTTATGGGTCCATACAGTCAAGGAAACATAAGAGAAACTTCCCAAATCCTTTCCTAGATTTGGAAATAGTGGTGATTTGCATGAGGTGTTACTGGTATTATCTTTAGGGTGAGATATTTTTGGAATACACTAAAAATGTGTTTGAAATATATTTAATCACAAAGTGAAATGCACCATTGATAGCAAAGAAGGTTTGAGTACCCATAGTCCTTTAACTTTGACCTAATGTATACCCTCAAGAAGGGTAATATTTTTTCTAATGTATCATATTGGATGGATCAAGATTAAGTAGTACATGATTCAAGCATCAAGTGGAATATGGTTTCCCACTTTCAAGAGATGTTACTTTATGTTCAAAAGTATCATGGACAAGTGACACTTATGTCTTTATCTATAACTTATTCACTCCTCAGTAGTATTATGGGAGTAAAATATAGGATTCATACTATTTATTCATGAGATACATGATGAACCTTTTATAGCTTTATATTTTATAAAATGTTGGTTATTTTTGATTCATGTAATTCATGTATCCTTTATAAAGTGTCTCTCTTAGGATTTATGTCTTTGTGAAAATGCGGATCTTTTAAAATGATCAATTATTTTGAAATGTTTCTTAAAAAATTATATGTGTTCAACATACCCTTTTTTGGTTTTAAATAGATTTAAAACTATTTAAACACTTGACATGGACTTAGGTTGCATTCCAAGTGTTTGTCAACCCACCCGATTGGCTTTTATAAAGGGATGTGAATGTTTTGAAAGCATATGTAATACTGGTTTCATTTTAACAAGGGGTGTGTGAAGTTTTAAATGAAAATTTGTAAAATATAAAGGGTTTTCACTCATTTTAAATGATTAAGTTTTTTGGTTCATGAATTTTCCTTGAATGCTTAAAAAAAGGAATTGGGGTTTTGTGAAAGAGTGTTTGGAACTGATTGGTTTATTTTAAAAAGTGTGTGTTATTTTAAAGAGGAATTTGTGTAAATGGTTGGTTTTTAATGGGATTTCAACTATGATTTTATAAATAGTTTTAAAAGGACATATGAAATGCATTTTTTTCATAATATTTTAAGTTTATATTTTTATAGAATTAGGAAAACCATTAAATTATATAAGGAAGACAAGTAGATCAATAACACCATGGAAATGGTAAATGTATTTCAAGAAAAAATGGATGTCATGATTATATTTCTTCATGGTGATTCAGAGGAAGAGATATACATAGATCAATTGGAAGGTTTCATTCTAAATGGAATAGAAGGTTCGGTTCCAGTCTCAAATGGATTCTTTTTGGGATTAAGTAGGCACCAAGATAGTGTAACTAGAATTTAAATTATTTTATGGTAGAATTAATGTTTATGTAGTGTAATGTAAATAATTTATACTATATGAAGGTGTATTATGACGATAGTTTTGTCATTTTACTTCTTTATGTGGATGAATTTATCTTAGTTGAACCAATGAAAGAAATACTGGAAGAGATGAAGATTGATTTATCTAGAAGATCCCAAATGAAGGACCTTGGTTCTGGAAAGTGGATATTAGGGATAAATATTGAAGGAGACTTAAAGTCTATAAATTTCTTTAGCCTTGGTTAATTTTTATATCAACATTTTTTGTATTTATTTTTTTAAATATTAATATTACCAAATCAAATAGGATGGATATGAATAAAGAATGGATGGATGCCAATCGTCTAACAAAAGAGTATGAAGATAGCATGAAATAGTTAATCAAGTTTGAAAAAGATCATGCATATAACCCTTATCAAATCCTTTATCCATGTTTACACTACTTTTATTCAAGAAAAATTAGTCCTAAGGAGTTGTAAGAACAATTGATCTATCATGGAATAGATCAAAGTTATAAATTCTAGAATAAACATAGGAAACAAGAAAATATAGCTAGTGGATGGGATAACACTACATTTTATGGATCATATGATATGATGACAAGTGTGGAAAATGAATAATACTATATCGAGGATGTCATTAAAGATGTGAATGATGATGAAGATAATGCTGATAAAATGACAAAGACAATTGAAGATGAACTTAGTGATTGCCCAAAATTGTTTGAGAAGTTAAAGAGTTGTGAAAAGACACCATTGTATGGTGGTTGCACTAAATATACAACATTATCAGCCATAATGAAGCTGTATAATCTAAAAAAAGTCAAGGGATGGAGTGATGCCAGTTTTATGGAATTAATTTCTCTCTTGAATGATATTATCCCAGAAGATAATGAGATCCCAAGCTGAACATACAATGCCAAATGAATGCTACGCTCGATGGGTATGATCTCTGAAAGAATACATGCCTACCAGAATGACTGTATACTATTTTGAAAGGACAAAAAATCACTTAAATATGGGAAACTAAGTCACTTGATATAATCTCATCAGTGGAAGATAATTGATCATGAGTATCTTGAATTTGGAAATGAGCTAAGAAACCTTTGTCTTGCATTATCTACAGATGGAGTTTTTGGTTTTCAAAGCAGCACTCATAGTACATGGATGGTTATGTTGGTAAATTATTAATTTTCACCATGGTTATGTATGAAATGAAAATACATCATGTTATCTATGCTTATACTAGGACCAAAACAATCGGGGTAATGATATTGATATTTATTTGGCTGCATTGATCGAGGATTTTAAATTATTATGGGATTTAGGTGTTACGTTATCTGATGCTTACAGAAATAAAGATTTCACATTGAGAGCCATATTGTATGGGATGATAAATGAATTTCTTACTTATAGAAAATTTTTCAGGATATAGAATTAAAGTAGCTCAAGGGTTTCCTGTCTGCGAACAAGGTATACAGTCAATTAGGTTAAAATATTCATCGAAAACCGTGTTTCTAGAACATTGTAGATTTCTACCCCAACGACATAAATACCGATCTTAGAAGAAATCATTCGATGGAATTTTAGAAGAATGTACAACACCATACCCACTAATAAGTGATCATCTATTTGAGAAAGTAAAATATGTGGACACTGATTTTGGTAAATTGTTTTCGAAAAACCTTACAAAAACTGGTTGAAAAAAGAGATCAGTTTTTTTGAATTATCATACTCAAATTGTCTATATGTCAGACATTTTCTTAATGCCATGCATGTTGAAAAAAAAATATGTGATAGTGTCATCGACATGTTGCTAAATGCACCCGAAAAAACAAAGGATGGAATTAAGGCTAGGTTGGACATGGTCGACATGAGAATACGAGAAGAGTTGGCACCAGTGAAGGGTGAAAAATGAACTTTTCTTCCTCCAACTGCTTACACTCTTTCCAAGCAGGAGAGATGTTAGTTTTGAAACTTCTTTAATGATGTAAAGGTTTCAAAGGGGTATTCATCGAATATCAAGAATATCGTTTCAATGACCGATATAAAGTTAAAGGGCCTGAAATCACTTGACTGCCATGTTTTGATGTAAGATATAATGCCTATAGCTTTATGTTGAAATTTGAACAAGAATGTAAATCATATATTAACTAATCTCTGTTTCTTCTTCAAATCTATATGCATCAAAGTTATAGAACCAAAGAAATTACCGACTATGGAAAGAGAAATTGCCATCATATTATGTGAATTGGAAATGTTATTCCCACTAACATTCTTTGATATGATGGTTCATTTTATGGGTCACTTGGTGAGAGAGATTTGACTATGTGGTCCTATACACTATAGATGAATGTACCCCATTGAACGGTATATGAATATTTTGAAAGGGTATGTCAAAAATTGAATTCAGATAGTGGGTTGTATTATAAAGAGATATATTGTTGAGGAAGCCATTGAATTCTATATCGAATACCTGTCCAGTGTGGAAAGCATCGGTCTACCGAAATATCATCACACTGGGCAGCTTATGGGTGAAGAAATTTTTGGAAGAGATGTTGTCACAATCAATATTACAGATTGAGAGCAGGCCCACCTTTACATTTTTCATAATAGTTTAGAGGTTTCCTTATATGTTGAAACCCAAAAATAAATTCTTAGGCATTTTAATTCATCAAGGGATGAAATATGGATATCAAATACACATAATCAACAGTTTATAGGATGTTTTCAGGACCATATTTTAAAGGAGTCAGATGAAAATCTATATTCAATTTCAGAACGACTTCGATGGATAACCGGAGGACCCAGTGTGTATGTATTATCTTACAATGGTTATGTAATTAATGGTTTTATGTTCCATACAAATGAGAATGATGAAGACAATACCATGAAAAATAGTAGAGTTACACTCGTGGATGAAGCAATGCATGTTTCTAGTACTAAGGACATAAATCCAATTAATGCAAATATTTCATACTTTGGAATCATCAAACAAATATGGGAGTTGGATTATACAATATTCCAAGTGTTGATTTTTCAATGAAAGTGGGTTGATAATAGAAGTGCTGTTAAAATAGATGAATTGAGATTCATGAAAGTTGATTTTAGTAAGGAAGGATACAAAGGCGAACCATTTATAATGGAATCACAAGCAGTACAAGTATTTTATGTTTCATATACTGCAAACCTAAAGTGGTCAATTATTTTATTATCGACCAAAACCACTAAAGGGTCAGATGCAAATTCAACTGAGGATGACCCTTTCATTGGTACATCGCAATCATTTTGCAGCGGTCCCAATGTAGATGGTATTTTTTATGTTAGAGGAGACTACAATGAAGGGATTTGGATCATTGATAGAGGTTTCAAATCCATTCATCCTTTAAAAAATAAAAAGATATTTCAATAATCAGGTTACTTTTTTTTGTAATATACATTATTTTACCTCATGTTATTATCCACTTGTTTCTGCATTTATGTACTCTAAATTAAATGTTAAACCACTTATGAAAATAATGACTTCCGCACATGCTAGTGCTCCTAATCCTGAGGAACAACAAGTCTCTCAACTTGATGCTGCTTACAGTGTAGAGGAATGACCTTCTACATGTGATGGTGATCCCATTCCTAAGGAACAATAGATTTCTAAAATTATTGTTGCTCCCAGTGTAGAGGTACAACAACCATCTGCACATGCCAATGCTGCTGCTCTAGAAGAACATATTGATGATGTTGATTATGAGGAAATAGTAGGCAATGAAGGACCGACGGCGTAGAAAAAACAAGAGTGCTGTATTTTGAAAGTGTTAGCAAAAATCATCAAGGAAAAAGCCAAAGGCATCAAATATGAGGTTGGATGGAATGCGCAGGGCCAACATGTTAACCCCAACAATGCCATGTTCAGAAGTTATATTGGAATTATCACTTGGAAATGCGTGCCGATTGATGAAAATTCATGGAACCATGTTGTTCCCAGGCTTAAGACATTGACGTGGGAAGAGATTACAGTAACACTATGATATCATTTCTTTATTTTACTAAAAAATAAAATAATGAAACATTTAATTACTCTTCATCATCCATTCCAGAGTGCATTTATAATAGATGAATCCCACAAAAAATATGTATTAATGCTTGATGGAAGGATTCACAGAGGATTTCAAAAATTCTAACAATATATCATCTTAAAGATGCTGAAGGGAAAATAAACCTACACCCACCACTTATCTATGCACACATGATAACCCAAGAAGCATGAGATGCATCAATTGTCCATTGTGCAGATGTGTCATTTCATGTATATTGTGGCTAGTAATAAATTGTTTGAAGATATGTGTATTCATCACTTTGATTGATTTTTTTATTTATGGAACAACAACTGAGTGATGGAAATAAGGAAAGATCAGTAAAACCAGCACACCCCTACAGTAAATCAAGGATGGGGTATGCTTTACTTGAAAAAAATTGGCATGTATTTTAGATCTACCGTAATACTGTTATGTGACATAAAACAACACCATAATTATGTTCCTCTATTTATATACAGATTGATGACTTCAAATCCAAATACACTTCCATCCCACATCATGTGATATGGAAGGAGGAATGTGTAAATAAATATAGGATACTAATAGATGAAAACACACAAAAAGTGTGGGAAACATGTGTAAGTATTACATAATAAAAATTTGTTTTTATTTAAATTTCTATTACATAATAATGATCAATTATTTCCTATATTTTTTATCCTATATAATCACAGGAATCAACAACACCTATACCAGATGAAAACATACTATTGGTGGCCTTGAAGTGGCCCGAATAGTATAGCTGCGTCAGAGGTGCGGGTTTTGGGGTGACACCCCGAACATATTTTGAAAAAAAAACAAGAGGAGGATCAAAGTGAATTAATAAAACAGATGAAAGAAAGAATATCTACCCTTAAATAATAATTCCAATGGTAGATAGAGATGATGTAAACTTTAATGGTGGGGGGGGGAGGTAAAGAGAAAAATCAACTCAAGAACAACCACCACGTGGAGATCCCGCCCCACCCCCACTAGCTATGAGGCTAGAAATTCCCCTCAAAGAGATGTCTTATCCAAGGTAATCAATGTTCTAATAAATGTTTCTATGAAATGTGAATCAGATAGACACTAATACCTTTCCTGTTGTAATATTATACAAGGTGATAATAATTGTGATTTATATCTAGAAACACCCACCAATCACCTTGTAGTGAGGGATATAGTGTTTAATATTCAAAATGACATTCTACACAATAGAACACTTCCAACATGTTATGTGCGAGTTTTGATTAGCGTATACCATGATCTGAGCACAGAGATACCTGATCCAATTGATGAGGAAGATATTCATATGATTAAAAAATCTATTGGAATATTCATTGCATGGCCGTCACATCTTGTAAGAAAACATGTTGAAAAGTAGGTATTCATTTCCAATTTATTTTTCAAGCTAAACCTTTAATAATTAATGAAAAAGTTCTGAACCAATGAATGCTATTACAGACAGAAAAAGAGAAGGGGATGAAATGAAATACCACCTCAAAACCATCTAAAGGACTGACCAACCAATCAAAGAGAGCTACTGAAAGCACCATTACCCTGCCCATTATATATAAAAATTTATTATCATTGAAGGTTCATGTGTATACAAAGTTAAAAAATGATGGTAATCACATAATTGATTTTGAAGAAAATATGTATAGATAGAAATAACAGGACTTCATTGGTGTTGAGAGTGTAAGTGTAATACTTGAATATGATTGTCTAGATGGCTCAGTTGTAAATGTATACATGAGGTATGTTTTCATGATTTTATTTTCCAAAAGTTGATATACTGTGTTAATTATGACTAAATACATTTAATATTTTTGGCATATGTATATATGAAATAAAATTTAAGGGATTTTCCCATGAAATAAAATTTGGACTCGTTAGTCCTTATGTATCCTCTATAGAACAAACAAAAATAACCCCCCAAAAAAGGATGAAATAGTGATAGGTTTGATCAAATCGTTTGAAAGAAAAATTTCACCTGAAATACTCTATTTAATACCAATGTTGCAAGGGTAAAACTCTACAATTTAATAATATCAAATATATTTTTATTTCTTTCATTACTTATTCCTTATATGATCATTGATATCTCCCTTGTTTAAAATTATTAAGAATCTATGATCACACTTTATTATGTTTCATATCCTTAGGTTATTAATAATGGTTTTATAAATGATATGTCTAAGAAGGTTTTTAGTAAATAATAAATTTATGAGAGACTCTTATGAACTAGTTCTTTATGTTTCCATGTTTCCAAAAACACTAGACCTAAACTATTCTAGCATAAATAATTATGTTATGTAAGGAATATTAATCAAATAATATGTGATATCTATGTATGAAATGTCTGGGTCAATATAGTTGGTATCCGAGCAACTGACCTACTCAAAATTGAGCAAAAAGAATAAGTGATCGGTATCACTCAAAGTGTCTCTTTTTATTTAAAATTGACACTACTTTTAGTAAAAAGAACAAGTGACATAATGAAAACTAAGAAAATTAATTTTTATTGTTTTTATACTTTAATAAAATGATCCATAATTAATTTTTGATGTGTAGGAATCAACCAAATCTTAACCCGATGCACGGTGTGGCCAATATGACTAAAAGTGTCCGTTATCAATTTAAAATTGACATTTTAGTTCAAAATGTGTCACTCACTGAAAAACAAGAAAATGTGCTATGATTTTATTGATAATTTAGGAAATAAATTCATAATTCATTTTTGATGTGTATAAAGAAGTCTCATTTCAAACCGATACATTATGTGACTGGTATGACTCATAATGCGTGTTTCCAGTTTGAAATGACATTTTATTAAAAAAACACAATTGATATACTGAAAATCGAGAAAAAGAATTTGTATTGTTTTTATGATTTAGAAAAATGATCTATAAGTATTTTTTTATGTTTAATAATAATCCTCACCTCAATACGATGCATGATGTGGTCGGTATAACTCATAGTGTATTTTTATTTAAAATTGACATCAATTTCAAAAAAAACAACAAGTGGCATGCTGAAAACTGAGAAAACACATTCAGATTATTTTTATATTTTAGTAAAACGATATATATATATATATATCATTTTTGATGTTTAGGAATCATTAGTACCTAAATAAATTGCATGGTGTGGCCAGTATCACTCAAAGTGTCTGTTTTTATTTAAAATTGATATTAATTTAAGTAAAAACAACAAGTGACGTACTAAAAACTAAGAAAACACATTAAATTGTTTTGATACTTTAGGAAAATGATCCATGAGTGATTTTTTACCTTTAGGAATCAAAAAAACCTCAATACAATTCACAGTGTGACCAGTATTACTAAAAGTTTCCATTATCAGTTTAAAATTAACATTTTAGTTCAAATCATGCCACTCATTGAAAACCAAGAAAACATGCTCCGATTGTCTTGATAGTTTAGGAAAGCGATTCATAAGTCATTTGTGATGTCTATGAAGTAGTTTCACATCAAACTAATGCATGATGCAACTGATATGACTCATAATGCGTGTTTCTAGTTTGAAATGACATTTTAGTAAAAAACACAACTGATATACTGAAAACAAAGAAAACAAATTTAGATTATTTTGATACTTTATGAAAATTATATATAATTCATTTTTGAAGTTTAGGAATTATACTCACCTCAATACGATGCACAACACGGCTGGAATAACTCAAAGTGTCTCTTTTTATTTAAAATCAACATCAATTTTAGTAAAAACAACAAGTGACATACTGAAAACTGAGAAAAAACATTTAGATTGTTTTGATATTTTAGGAAAATTATATATACACAATTTTTTATGTGTAGGAATTATCTTTACCTAAATAAGATGTACATTGTGTTCAGTATCACTCAAAGTGTCTCTTTTTATTTAAAATTGATATTATATTAAGTAAAAACAATAAGTGACATACTGAAAACCAAGAAAACACATTTATATGATTTTGATATTTTAGTAAAATGATCCATGAGTCATTTTTGACCTGTAAGAATCAACAAAACCTTAATCTGATCCACGATGTGATCAGTATGACTAAAAGTGTATGTTATCAATTTAAAATTAAAATTTTAGTTCAAAACATTCCACTCACTAAAAACCAAGAAAACACACTCCAAATATCTTGATTATTTAGTATAGTGATTCATAAGTCATTTTTGATGTGTATAAAGTAGTTTTACATAAAAAATATGCATGATGTGACCAGTATGACTCATAATTCAAGTTTCCAGTTTGAAATGACATTTGAGTAAAATAACAAAACTGGCATACTGAAAACTAAGAAAACATATTCATATTATTTTGATACTCTAGGATAATGATACATAAATAATTTGTGATAGTTATAAATCATCCATATCTCAATAAGACACATGGTGTGGCCAGTATAACTCCAAATGCGTAATTATTTTAAATTGACATTAATTTTAATAAATGAACAAGTGACATACTCAAAACTGAGCAAACAAATTCGAATTGTTTTTATATTTTATGAAAACAATCAATAAATCATTTGTGACATTTAGTAGTCAGCCACACCTCAATAAAACACACAATGTGACTGGTATGACTCAAAGTGTGTGTTTCTAGTTTAAAATGACATTTTAGTAAAAAAAAACACAATTGACATATTGAAAACTGAGAAAATGAATTCAGATTGTTTTTATATTTTAGGAAAATGATATATTAGTCATTTTTGATGTGTAGAAATCATCCACACCTCAATACGATGCACGATGTGTCTAGTATATCTCAAAGTGTTTGTTTTTATTTCTAATTGACATTAATTTAAGTAAAAACAACAAGTGACATACTTAAAACCGAACAAATGCATTCATATTGTTTTGATACTTTAGGAAAATGATATATTAGTAATTTTTGATGTTTAGAAATCATCATCACCTCAATAAAGTGCATGGTGTGACGGGTATAACTCAAAGTGTCTCTTTTTATTTCAAATTAACATTAATTTAAGTAAAAAAACAAGTGACACACCGAAAATCGATCAAAAACATTCAGATTATTTTGATATTTTAGGAAAATGATATAATAGTCATTTGTGATGTGTAGAAATTAGCCTCACCTCAATACGACACATAGTGTGTCCATTATAACTCAAAGTGTCTCTTTATATTTAAAATTGACATTAATTTAAGTAAAAACAATAAGTGGCATACTGAAAACTGATAAAACACATTAGAATTGTTTTGATAATTTAGGACAATGATTCATGAGTCATTTTTGACTTTTAGGAGTCAACCAAACCTCAATCTGACACACAGTGTGACTGGTATGACTAAAAGTATCTGTTATCAGTTTAAAATCGATATTTTAGTTCAAAACGTGTCACTCACTAAAAACCAAGAAAACACACTCTAATTGTCTTGATAATTTAAGAAAATGATTCACAAGTCTTTTTTGACATGTATGAAGAATTCTCATGTCAAAAAAACACATGATGCGATTGGTATGACTCATAATTCATGTTTCCATTTTGAAATAACATTTTAGTAAAAAAACACAACTGCCATACCAAAAACTAAGCAAACACATTCGGATTGTTTTGATACTTTAGGAAAAAGATCCATCAGTAATTTGTGATAGGTAGGAATTAAAATCACCTCAATCTAACACATGATGTGACTGGTATAACTCCAAATATGTCATTATTTAAAATTGACATTAATTTTAGTGAAAGAACAAGTGACATACTCAAAACTGATCAAACACATTCAGATTGTTTTGATATTTTAGGACAACAATCCATAACTCATTTGTGACATGTAGGAATCAACCCCACATCAATAGGACACACATTGTGACTTATATAACTCCAAATGTTTCATTTTTATTAAATATTGACATTTTATTAATATATTATTTCATATTAATGTTTAATTTATTTCTTTATAGTATTACTAACATAATATTTGTTTTCATATATAGGCAAAATATTTTTCTCATATTGAGATGTTTTTTTCACCAGCTGATACCATGGGTGGATATTTTTGAGCAGGGATCACATACATCAAAAGATGAAATATTAATGTTTTAAAATGTTTGTTGGATAATTGTAAATGTAATTATATAAAACATTTTGTTTGGAATGTAAATAGAAATGTTTTTTTTGTATATAACATGGGTGTATATTTTTATATTCATGATGTCAATTAAATGTATATAGAATTGTTTGAAATTATAGCATTGTTTGAAATTACATTTTGTATATAGCATATGAAATTGCAGGTTTTTGCTTCTAGGTGTGCTGTTATATTAACATCACATTGTAGGCAACTAGACCTTTATTAGTGCTATTTAAAGCATTGATAAAGGGCCCCCCTTTATCATCGCTATGATTAATAGCACTTTTTTAGCGCTTTTAAAATCCAATTTGCGTGCTATTAAAGGGAATATGTGTAGTAGTGTAGAATAATAGATTAAGTATAAAGAGAAGCAAATTAACATCTTTTGGTGATTTTCCCTATATACTTCAAAGTGACCAAATTGCCATGGAAATTGAATACTATTATGAATTGTTTAATTTTTCCCATGAAACTATTCATTTCATATTCTTCTTCCATATTCTTAATCCACAAAAGTAAGCATGTCAATTAAATATCTTCAAAATGAAAAAATGGTACAAAACTAACATATAAAAAGCCAAGGCATATAGAAAAAAAACGCATCATTGATAACCACACTTACATTTAAATAAGGTAGATATTCAAAGATAGAACCCAAAGAGAACTTTTTTCTAAGAACTCTAGCCACAAAATGTCAAAAAGGATGACCAATCCTTTAATAAGTTGAAGAATTAAGAAAAAACACAAAGACTTCAAGAAAAACTCACCATAATAACAATACTTTCATTCATTAATGCGTATCAAGATTACAAGGGGGGGGGGTTATTTATATCATAAAAACGTCTAACACCTGGTTTTCACAATTAAAAAATCCTAAATAATACTTTTGATAATTTTGAAACATGTCGATGAATTTAAGTAACAACTAAACCACCCCTTTTAAAAATTATGCACCTAAAAAAGGATTTAAGATAACCAACCCACCATATTTGTATTGGTTCCTAGTTCAATTGAAGTTCTTATTGAGGTCGATCCTGACTCAGTAAATGTTAGATTCAATGGATCATTCACATATTGTACAAGGCATCAACATCACAACCAACAAAATTTTCCAAAGAATATTGACAATGAAATATACAACAATAAAGAGGATATATTTTCACATTAAATTTATTATTAATTTAAATAGATCAAAAGAAAGAATACCTCGGTCTTGAGATCTTTCTTCTATGATGATGTTGATCGTCTAAAAACCCTTTTCGATCAACTGTCATTGTGCTTGTATGATCCAAGTGTAGAATCCTTTCAGCAGTGATCCACACATACTCATATGATCCCCAAACAACATCGATGGATTGCTGGGTGCTAGCATGACAGATTGACCATATTGCGATGTTCCTCTAGATCACTGTGAAAATTCATTCAAACTTGAATAATTGAATTTTCACTCTCATTCTTGATAGGATGGAGGGAGGAAGAGAATCTCTATAGCGTTCTTAAATCTTGAGAGAGAGATCTAGATTTTATTGTGCGCAAAAATTCTCAAATTAGATCTATCTCGATCAACCTTTACACGATAGACATAATCATCTATTTACAAAGATAAGACTAAGGTTAAAATATTATTTAGTTGCACAAAAATCCTTAAATAATATATTAAATCTTATTTGACCCCATGCCGTGTAATGATAATATCATTGTTATTTTCGTAGCGTGCACAAACTGGCATAATGATAAATATTTATTTACCAGCTTTCAAATTAATATTTATCATTGGATATATTTTGGGTCTACTCATCCTCCTCATCATTTATCAAATACTCAAATAAATATTTAATTAAATATTTATTCTTAAAATAAATATTTTATTCACATTATGATGAATAAATATTTATTAAATATCCAATAAAATAAATAATTTATTCACAGTCTGATGAATATATATTTATTAAATAATCACATAATAAAATAAATTATTTATCAATGAATAAATAATTATTTATTACCTTATGAAAAATATTTTCAATCAATAAAATATAAATAAAATTATTCATCAGTCTTAAAATTAGTATTTATTCTAATAATTAAAATCAAATAGAATTTAATTGAGATCAATGGAAACACTTAGTGTGTGACCCTCTAGTATTCTTTATCATTGGAATTAAGTGGGATTTCCTAAAGTCTAGGATTACTATCTAGTAATGAATCAAGACACCCAAGAGAAAGAAGTTAATGTCACAATGTTGACCACTATATACAAGCACTCGTTATGTTATATAATCTTTTCATCTCAATATCTCATCAAATAGGTTGCACACTCATTTCATCAACTTATATGCTTGATACATATTTCTTCGAATATCTAAAATAAACATCATTGCAACATGAATGTGGAATTTAATGTGACATTTATATTTTAATCAGAGGCCTGAGATATTGAATTCCATAAATATGGAAGGAAAAAATCCTTCCTCATCTTATTCATTAATAACATGTCATTCATGATGCACCCAACATACCCTATTTCTCGCAAACATATGGTGTCATAATTTTGGTTAGTAAATATAAGTGCATGAGTTATGACATACATTAATAATAATTTTAAAGTCTAAGTACCATTACACACACTCACAAATAGAAATATTTGAGGCACATAAACATGTAGAATTCCTATAGGTGGGTCTGTTCTTATAATCTTCCATCTTGGATATTACCAAGTGTGAACTTCATGAGAATAAGTCACATATACTTATGAGTACTCACAAATGACAGTCAAAATACTATGTACCCCATCATAGAATTTTATCTAACCATAGATCTAGATTTAAGAACATTATCATAGCCTTTCAAGGTTCTCATCATAATTGGGAACTTTTATGACCTTTTCAATGCAACAGATACTCTAGGACATTATCACATTAATGTTATACAGAAGAAAAATCAATATGTGATAAGGTATTTAAATTAATATTAAATTATTTTAATATACATGTAATATTAAGTACAAAGAAGTTGGTTCCAGGACACCAAATCCAATAGATTCCCACTTGCACTAGAGCCAACTGCTAACGATTGATTATTTATCACATGTTAAACATGATACTGCTGAGTATGAATATAACTACTATGCCTATTACATTTCCATGAGTATGGTTGGTAAAGACACATGTCTATGTGGAAAATCTACTTACTGTAACATTTCAACCTTGAGAAAATCCCTCAAGTAGTGATATAACCAAGGATCCACCTTTTGTTCCCATGTTAGAGTCATGACATCTTAACTAAGTCCATAGTCAAAGATTATCATAATAATGATAAAAATAATTCTTTTGGTATAACCCAATATCATAGTCGTATGTTTCTAAACAGCTCCTTAAGCCGCATCAGAAGCTACGAAATACTCTAATATTGTAGATTTGGAAACCACTGATTGTAATAAGTTTTTTTTGCATATTACCCTATCCTTTTCTACAATACTAGATCAAATTGAACTGCCCTTTTCATCCACTTTACAAGATATGAGAGTAACAACTAATCTATCCAAATCTTGGAGAATAACCCTTCTTTCAAGACTCATTAAAGTAGACATAGTAATAATAAGTCTATTATCTTTTGGCTGCAGGCATGAATGCCAACCTAATGTCAGTATTACCACTGGTAGGCTCAATGAGAACACTCTTCACTAAAAAATTTCATAAAAGAGAAAGGTATAATCCACTCAAAAAGTCAAAAAACATGTTAATCACTTATCTATTATATAAATGGCTTCCACTAGATCAAATTTAAGCCAACAAGTTACCAAAATTACCATGAAATCAAAACACAACTCCACAAGTTAATGCGTTCAAGTGGAACTGAATCATGCAAGGGCCTCATGATTAATATCTTTAATAAATTGAGTGGATGGCCATTATAACTAGAACAATAGATTAAGTATAAATAGAATCAAATTAACATATTTTGGTGATTTTCCCTATATACTTAGAAATGACCAAATTGCCGTGGAAATTGCATACTCTGATGAATAGTTTAATTTTCCCATGAAAGTATTCATTACCATGTTATTCTTCCATAATCTTAATCCAAAAAATTAAACATATTAATTAAATATATTTAAAATGAAAAAATGGTATGAAACCAGTATATAAAAAGCCAAGGTATAGGTCCAAAAAACGCATCATGGCTAACTGCACTTACATTGAAAGAAGGTAGATAGTCAAAGATAGAACCCAAAGAGAACTTATCTCTAAGAACTCTAGCCACAAGATGTCACAAAGGATGACCAATACTTTGATAATTTGAATAATTAAGCAAAAATAGAAAGTCTACAAGCTAAATTCACCATAATAACAGTACTTTCATTCATTCATGCATCTTAAGAGTGCAAAGGGGGTGGGGGGTGGTTATTTATAGCATACAAACGTCTTTCACCTGGTTTTCACAAGTAAAAAGACTAAATAATACTTTTGACAATTTTGACACATGACCATGACTTTAGGTGAAAACTAAACCACCCCTTTTAAAAATTATGCACCTAACGAAGGCTTTAATAAAACTAGCCCACCACCTTTGTGTTGGTTCCTAACACAACAAAAGTGCTTATCGAGGTCGAACCCAACTCAACAAATGTCAAATTAAATGGATCATTTGAATATTTTACAAGGTGTAAACTTCATGACCAATGAAAATTTTCCAAATAATATTGAAAATGAAGTACAAAATAATCAAGAGGAGATATTTTCATGTTAAATTTATAATTAATTTAAATAGATCAGAATAAAGAATACCTCAATCTTGAGATCTTTCTTTTATGATGCTTTTGATTGTATGAAAACACTTTTTGATCAACCGTCATTGTGCTTGTATGATCCAAGTGTGAAATCCTTTTCGTAGAGATCCACACGTACTCTTATGATCCCCAAACAACGTCGATGGATTGCTGGGTTCTAGTATGGTAGATTGATCGTCTTGCGATATTTGTCTGGATTTCTATAACAATTCCTTCAGGCTTGAATAATTGACTTTTAAATCTTGTTATTTAGAGGATGGATGGGGAAAGATAATCTCTAGAGAGTTCTCTAATATTGAGAGAGATATCTATATTTCATTATGCACAAAAATTCTCAAATTTGATCTATCTCAATCAACCTCTATACAATAGACATAATAATCTATTTATAGAGATAGGAATATGATTAAAAAATTATTTAATTTCACAACGATCCTTAGATAATATATTAAATATTATTTTACCCCATTCCATGTAATACTAATATCATTATTATTTTCAAAGGGTGTGCTAACTAGCACAATGATAAATATTGTTTTACCAGCTTGCAAATTAATATTTATCACTAGACACATTTTTGGCCTACTCATCCTCCTCAACATTTATCAAATACCCAAATAAATATTTAATTAAATATTTATTCATAAAATAAATATTTATTTATTAAATAAATATTATATTAACATTATTATGAATAAATATTTATTAAATATCCAATAAAATAAATATTTTATTCATAGTATGACGAATAGATATTTATTAAATATTCATGTCATAAAATATATTACTTATTAATGAATAAAATATTATTTATTAACTTATGAATAATATTTTCAATTAATAAACTCTGAATAAAATTATTCATCAGTCTTGAAAATAATATTTATTCCAATAATTAAATTTAAATAGAATTTAATTGAGATCAATGGAAACACATAGTGTGTAACCCTCTAGGCTTGTTTCTTATTGGAATTTTGCGGGCTTTCCTAAAGTCTAGGATTACTATCTAGAAATGAATCAAGAAACCCAAGATAAAGAAGTTAATGTTGCAACATCAACCACTATATACGGGTGCTCTCTATGTCATATAATCTCTTCATCTCAATATCTCATCAAATAGTTTGTATACTTGTGTCATCAACTTATATGCTTGATACATATTTCTTTGACTATCTAAAATAAACATAATTACACCATGAATGTGGAATTTAATGAGACATTTATATTTAAATCAAAGGATCATGATATCAAATTTCATAAATATGGAAGGAATGAATCCTTCCTTGTCTTATTCATTAATAACATGTCATTCATGACGCACCCAACATACCCCATTTCTCTAAAAAATATGGCCTCAATGTTTTTGTTAGTAAATATTAGTGCATGAGTTATGACATGCGTTAATAATAATATTAAAGTCTAAGGACTGTTACACACACTTGTAGATAGAAATATCTGATGGAAAATAAACATAAATAATTCCTACAGGCAGGTCTGTTCTCATAATCTTCCATCTTAGAGATTACCAAGTGTGAACTTCATGATAAAAAGTCACATCTTCTTATGAGTACTCGCATATGACAGTAAACATACTATGTACCCAATCATAGAATGTTATCCTACTATAAAACTAGATTTAAGAATATCATCGTGGCATTTCAAGGTTATCATCATAATTGGGAACTTCTATGACCTTTTCAATGCAACAAATACTCTAGGAAATTATCACATTAATGTTATGTATAAGAAAAATCAATATGTGATAAGTTATTTAAATTAATATCCACTTCTTTTAATATACATGTAACCTTAAGTACAAAGTAGTTAGTTCCTGGACACCAAATCCAATAGACCCCCACTTGCATTAGATCCAACTGCTAACGATTGGTTAGTTCTCACATGTTAAACATGATTTTGATGAGTATGGATATAAATACCATGCCTATCACATTTCCATGATTAGGGTTGTTAAATACACATGTCTATGTGGTGAATCTTCTTAGTGTAACATTAATACCTTGATAAAATACATCAAGTAGTGATATAACTGAGGATCCACCTTTTGTTCCCATTTCAAAGTCTTGACATAAAGACTAATTACATAGTCAAATATTATCATAATAATGATAAAAATAATTATTTTGGTATAATACATGATTAGAATCAGATGTTGCTAAACCACTCCTTAAGTTTCATTAGAAGCCGCAACATACTTGAATATTATATATTTGGAAACCATTGAATGTAATAAGCTTTTCTTGTATATTAACTTTTCCTTTTCTAAAATACTAGATAAAATTTAACTAAGTGAAGATAAGTGTTAAATTCCCTTGATCACTTTTATTCCTACTTCTCCAGACACCAGGAACTCATCCAGTTCTACTTTTCAAAGTACCATTAAATAGTTCTAACTGCAAGTTGATGCAGTTATGTTGGATCTATTTGATATTCACCTACTATGCATTATGAATCAGTAATATCAAATTCCAGTACATATCATGGAATATGATATAAATTCATAGCACTTAAGCTTTTGAAAATTTTTTTAATCTCAAAAATCTCTTCCTATGTTTATGCATGTTTTACTGGAAGGATTATATGTCAACAACAATTTGATCTTGAATTGTTTCAACTTGTATTTTTCCATACTTCGTTAATATATATACCATGAATAGAATTAGAAAACCCACAAATCTATTTTTTTAGATCTTATTCCATAGAACACGATTGCTACTTTGAGTCATACTTGGAGAAATTTCATTCCTTAGTCTTAACAAACTGGTAATACACAACATTTTTTTCCACATGTTATCAATATTTCTATCTTGAAAACTTTTAGTGCTCCCACTAACATATTAAATATATATGTCACTCATTTGTTCTATATGAATATTCTATGATAATTATGCATGATTTATTCATAAATAATTTTATGTAATCTATATATCTTATTGGAATTTATTGATTTCATCAATCCTTTATTGTTATTACTTATAGATATATACAAGGGGGTCTCCTTTTTGGTTGCATCATATAGACATCTTCTATAAGGATTACTCCAAATTATGTGGATTTGACTATCAATAGCCAATATTATGATCATAGAAACATGATTTTTTAAGGGGTTTGTTCCTTGGTCAAAAAACCAAAGGAACTAATTATTGAATATATAAAAAAGGAGAGTTAAAAGAGACAAAATGAAGGGAGTTTTTTACAATATTTATCATAAAGCTGTAGAAATCAGGAGGCAAAGTGTCCAACCAGGTTAGGTCCTAATTGACCCCTTTATTATCAAGTGCATCAGCAACCATGTTGGCTTCCCGAAAGACATGTGTAGCAATGTAGTCGATCCTCAGAAGTGAGTCAAGGCACTTCATCCATCTAGTTTTGAGAGGCCAAGAAAGATGAGTTACTTCATTCCAGATTGCTTGCAAAATGGTGGTCGAGTCACTTTCAATCCATATTTTCATCCAACCTTTTTGAAGATCAAAGGAAACAACATTGATTACGACCATCATTTTGGCCTCAATAAAAGAAGTAATACCACAACTACTAAAAAAGAAACCATGAAAATTCCCATGATGATCTCTAAAAATAGCACTGCATCCTGCTGGACCTAGGTTACCCTTTGATGCACTATAAACATTCAATTTTATCCACCTTGGCATCGGGGTTTTCCAGAAAACTTCAAGAGTTTTCTTGGGAGGACTATATATTCCATCAATACAAAGTTTGCGAAGTATCTCAAAGTCGCCTATAGAATTTCTGCAATGATCCTTTTGGATCAAATCCATTTCCCAAATTGCAATGAGTATTCGTTCTTTACCTGCATTTAAATTAAATGAGTATTTGTTGTAACGAATATTATCTCTATCATACCAAATCACATGAAGAAGTTCAGAAACTACAGAGAGGAAAATATTTTTAATTTGCTGCGAGGCATCATGCTGAACACATCTATTTAATTGCAAGTCGATAGAATCAGAGATCAGCCACCTGCAGTTAAAAATGTCAAAAATGTAGTTCCATAAAGCAGTAGAAGTAGCACAGGATAGAAACAAATGGTTAGTATCTTCCCTATGTTGATTATATAGGTGAAATTTGGTGTATAGGTTTTTTCATAGACTAAACCTTTCAAAAATCAATCATGTTTTATTGGTACCGTCTTGTACTATACATGTTCAGTTTCCCTTTAATACTCAAAAAATACCAAGTATTAGAAATATTCAAAATAAGAAGTACCTGAATCTTGATACATGGAGTCCATTAATAGAATTTATTTATAATTTTCAACCTTAGCATGTTTCCATTTACAACTTCTTTATAGGAATATTTATTTTAAAAGAAAAAATATATGTATCACCCACCACAAAAAACATAAATCACCTCTTTGGTTATGAATTCCTATGAAATATGTGTCTTTGGAACTACACCTCCCACTAAGATCAGCGGAGTCCAACATTCCTATGCTAACCCATGTGTA
Source organism: Viscum album (assembly GCA_963277665.1). Lineage (NCBI taxonomy): Eukaryota > Viridiplantae > Streptophyta > Magnoliopsida > Santalales > Viscaceae > Viscum > Viscum album. The sequence continues at coordinate 1,444,282,159 of OY728160.1, read as the reverse complement.
TCCAGAGCCTTAAACCATAGAAGTTAAGTCTTCTACCACTATCCTTAAAGATATAACATTTCTTTATGTAAATATAGTTGGTCCTAAATAGATGTTAATATCTTTAGTGTCTATATGATTATTAAATCAGATGCACCTTAATGTTTTCTATTTGTTTGTAGATAAATCCAACTTTTAAAAAATAGCTTTAGACACTTGTGGAAGTGTTATGATAGATTCTTATCATATCACAATTGATATGATATCCAATAGACAATATTGTTGGCATATGGTTATTTGTTGTGCTTCTATTTTAAAAACATGTCTTGGAAGAAATAATGAAATATTTTCAATATATATAAGACTTCATCATTGATATTCCTTTTACTACCATCATGAAATTGATTTATATAAGGAAATGTGAGTGTGATATTACCTTTACTCCACATGTATGACCAATGATTACTTGGATAAGATGTTCTTTAACAATCTAGCTCTGAGATTCCTTAATCTTTACCAAGTTTACTCATTTACTTCACTGAGAATTTTTAAAATTTATTAAAGGAATCTCATGAAGTATATGGAATTACCTTTAGATTTTTAATAGTTCACATAGACATATTGAACTAACTATTAAAATATTTGTGATGTACCTTTATTTATAAAGGTTTATTTATCTAAAACATGAAAATTAGTTTGTTTTTATATCTGGTATTTTAGCTCAATTGACACTAAAACACTTTTATGGGTATAAACAAGTCAGCTACTTTCATTTTTATTTTACAAAGAATGATCTTTCCATAATCGGTTAAGAGTCTTATATTTTATATTCATCATTCATTATGATGGATATCTATGATTAAAGTGTTATTGAACCATTAGTTTAATATTGAAGTACTATAAAAAATTTATTCCAAATGTGAAATAATATCTTGATGTGTCTTGATAGAACTGGGATAAATGTTTTGGTAATACTTATTACAAACTTGAATCAATCAATTTGGAAATTACAAGTAGTGATACCCCCTTGGATAACGCAGGAATCTCCCTTTCTCAGATCCTTTTGAGTTTAATCTATAACATTTATATTCTTTCTCATTTCCTATATTTAAACACATGTGGTGAATAGAAACTTGATGAATATACCCGAAGTGGATGAATCTTATTGCTTCTTCAATTCATTAAAATTTATTTTCCAATGTCTATTATTTCCACATTAGAAGCTAATAACCTCCTATTCATTCTTCTATCTTTGATTCTTTTATCTCTTTGAAGGACACTGTAAAGGATATTTTGGATTTAGATTATCCATGGTATCTTCACCCTATTATTTAAAACTTCTCACTATAAGGGGTGTAGAAACATGTTTCAACCAATCCTTATCTTCTTGGTGAATTATGGAAAAAATATTTATAAGAGACTTATCCATTTTGTTCATATGGGTTTGGATGAATAAGGATAAACTTGGTGGTAAGGATAATAAAATAATATTAATGGATAATTTCATATCCAAGTAGAATCCTAATTTTGATAACTGATTAATATACCCTAGAATTATGAAATCATGATCAAAAGCCAGATTATCTTCTTCCAGTTCACACTAATATAGTGCATTGCAAATATTATTTATTTCAACCCTTTCCTTATCTTTCTCAATAAAAATAATATGAGATATTATGGTGTAAGAATCCGAATCCTTATGTTGTATCATTAAATATCTGGAAATAGTTGATAATATAATACAACAGACATAGGAATCATCTTAAATATATCTCTAGTAGGAATCCTTTTCACCTTCATTCACTAGATGGGGTGGAATAATAGGAATAGGGGACTCCAATACATAATAATTTTTTTTGATAATAATGCATCACATAAATTATTATACCATATTCATAAATTTGTATTTTTAAGGACATACCCTAAGTTAAGAATTGATAGATACGATTTAATAGTTTTTCTTTTCATTTTTCTACAACAATTAAAACAAATTATTAGTACTTTACTTGATTAAAAATTATACGAGACATAATTATTTTAATTTCATTAATTATCCCACTATTTTTTCAAGTATCAAAATCCCTCACCATTGAAATTGGAATGCCTAGTTTCATGAGAATTATAGTGGAAAATATCCATATTTCCCTCCTTATGATTCAAACTATGGTCATGAAAACCATAATAAGTGTTTAGGTAGGCAGTCTTGTCAACTACAGTCTTATAGTTCCTTGTTCTATTGAGTGGACTCCCCAATCCTAAAATACCGACTCAGATTTATTCAACTCCTACCTAAAAATTTGTATTGAATATACCATGATCATTAAATTCAATAAAATTTTGGTTAAGTTAACCCAAAAACATTATTGGAAATCCCCAATAAAAGTAAGTGTATAAACTATGACCATGTAAACACTTAGTTATATGGTTACATTCTTATTCAAGTAATGAAAGGATTGACTTAATATTAATTTGTGAGATTTTATTTGTGTAAATAATTCTTGTGTCATTATTTACATGTATTTTTAATATTAATTGGATTTTAATTAAGGGATTAACCATGTTATGATAATTTTTTTTCACATCATCCATTTATTTTAATTCCATCTTTTCATATTAGTCTATTTATTTATGTGATCGTGGTCTTGCATCCATAAAATAAATCATTCATAAGATAGAAATAAAATAAATAAATAAATGACATAATCACGTGTTTATCTAATGATTGATTTATTGAGCAGAAAATATATCAACCTATGAACCTAGGGGAAAACTCCTTGTGCTGGTCTTGGCATAATTTTCATTATTCCACTTTTCCACCTATGTATCATCTATGTAACATCCCACCCCAACTCATTGGCATGATAAGAGGTGAAGTGCCATTAAATTTAGGTTACATCCCTAAGATACCAAAGGCTGGTAATAAATTCTAAGGGCTTAAAAAAAATTTGGGGGAAAATTTTACCTGTAAGATGAAACCTAAAAACATACAACTTAAATATAAAATCCTTCTATATTATGTATGAGTATAAATAATGAAACCTAAATAATAATCCAATAGAAAAACAATATCAAAGTGAAAATAGAACATGGATAATCAAGAGACAAAGTTCAAAAGACCATCAAACTCAAAGACATCAAAGAAAAATCATCCCAAGAATCACCCAGACTATCTCCAAAGTCCCAAAACCACTTATAATTCCCACGATATCAAGATGCATCACTAGAAAATTAAGGCACCTTCCCCTTCCCTGTATCTCAGTATATGATATCTACAAACACACTAAAGTTTCCAAGAAGGGGGTGAGTATAAAATCTACAGGCATTCCTTAGATACTTCCCAACACATTCCACTTATATAAGAACCATTTATCAAATTTTATATAAAATATTTGAAAATAGTTAAATTGTATATATAATTCCATGAGGTAAATTCTTATGAGAAAACCATAAACAAACTCATTACCATCCATTCATATTTTACATAACCTTTCCCATGTTCACACACACACACACATTTACAAAACACACTAAATATTAGTGATACCATTAATAGTGATACTCTATGATAATAACCCATCCAACCTTGATAGTGGCACTTCCGACCATACCCGTCCACTTTGAACACACGCCAACCCATAAATTTCAATTCCATGATGATTCATTTCCATAAAACAATTATTCCTTTGAAACCATTTTATCAAAAACCTTGTGAGCATCAAAACCATTCTATAATTTTAAAATAATCATTTTAAAATTATAAGAAAAGGTTTTTTTTTTCAAAATACATCCAATTTTCCATAATTTCCTATGATGCATCTAAAATGGTTTCCTTCACAAAATCCAACATTTTTATAGAAAATACAAGAAAAAAATTAAGAAAAAAAGTATTCAAGTTCTAAGAAAATCTATATGAGAGACAATACACATACCTTGAATTATATTTATTAGTATAAAGGATTTAAGAAAAAACCACTAATCTCAACTCTTCCTTTTGTTCCTCCATTAAAATCTAAGAAGATCCCATTAAGACTCATATAATTCCCATAGATCTAGATACCAACAACGATATATGGTTTCATTCCAGAAAACCCAAAAAGATCCAATATGAGAAGGAATAATGATATCCTAACCATTAATTTCTATATTCAAATGCTTGAATATCTATTGGAATCAAAGTCTAGATGTCGAAGATCACTGGAAAATTCCTAGGATAGCCCTAGAAATCAAGAGGATAAGAGTCGTCATAAAAAAAAAAGATTTATAAACATTAGATAGGATTTTATACCCTAACTAGAAATAAAAGATCATGACACAAGCTAATTCACCATGGAGTAAAAAATAAGGAAAAACGCCAGACCACAATGTAGTGGAAGGGACCACACTTTAGTGGTGCTGGTCAAAGGCACATTTAAGATCTGTGATGAGATCCACATATCAGATATGAAAAATCATGGAACGGGCCATAGAACAGCCAAGGTAACTATATAAAAGGACTTGATAATGATGAAGATGGGTTAAACCACACCCTTTATCCATGGCACAACTACCCCAAAAATGGCAGTAACACCAAAGTCATCCTCTCAGCTTTGTATGCCATAGCCAAGATCTCCATGCTGGAGAACCCACCAACACTATGCCACAACCCAACTCCATGTTGTAGGAATAAAAAAATGGTAGTGTAACGAAACCCTCCTTTGGGATGCCCCTACTCCATAGTACACACCTCCACACCATAGAGACTCCCCTTATGGTGTAGTGTAAGGCTCCACACCGCAGCTCATACAAAACCCTTTCCAAAACTCTTCAAAATCCTACCAGAAACTCCCAAAACTTAACCCAATAATTATATAATATTAGAATACATAATAAAAGGGTAAAGTACCTAAAACCAGGGGTGATACATTCTCCCCACCATTATCATTTCCTCCCTCAGAAAGTGGAAGACCAGTGTTGCTTTAGAAGAGATCAGGACACTATTCCAATATTTCTTTTTCATGCTCCTATGTCTCTTCTTGAATCTGACCATGTTGAAATAAAAACCATACTGAACCAATTATTTTCCCATTTAAAAGTTTCTCTTTTCTATACACAATTAGTACTAGAACATGAATCAATATTACATCTAGTTCATGATAAACATAGTTAAATCATATCATATGGTCATGATCAAGATGGTACTTATTTAATTGAGATACATGAAACATATTATGAATGGAACTTAACCTTAGAGGTAAAGAGAACCTATAATCCACATCTACAACCAATTTTGGTATCTTAAAAGGGCCAATGTACCAAAGATAAAACTTTCCTTACTTACCAAAACATTGATTCCCTATCCTTGGAGTGATTCTCAATAAAACATGATCAACCACCTCAAATGATAACAGTTATCGACGATGATACACATACAATTTCAAATGACTTTGAAGCATCACAATCCCCTTTTTGATCATTTGAATCTTTTTTATTGCTTCTTTCACAAGTCTAGATTCAATAAGTGTAGTCCCGCCTATTTCTACCCAATAAAGTAGTTAATGATAAGGACGACCATACAATACCTCAAAAGGATCCATATGTATCAAGTCCTAATAACTATTATTATATAAGAAATCCAATAATGGAATATTCTCCTCCCATGATATACCAAATTCCATTACACATGCTCTAATCATGTCTTCCAATGTTTGGATTGTCCATTCGGATTTTACATTGGTTAAGGATGATAATTTGTGATCATGGTTAATTTTATTCCAAGGGTTTGTTAGAATGGTATAGCTTGATCCATTTTGGATGATGTTGGGACAAATTACAGTGACCCAGATTTCACACAAGACCACAAATACATGGATCTAACTCCTTGGTGAGGTTTTTGGGGGTTATAGGGGAAATATACCCTTTCTCTAAGGGTACAAGGACTGAAGTCCCCCAACCCAAATTTTGAGAACTATAGCAATGGAGAGTCACTATATCAATGCTAACTGGTGAAACTGACAAGGAACTATAGAAATGTGGACTTTGAAACAACATTGTAACAGAGATAACCGGGAAAAATCTAAAGGGAACTATAATATATCATACTTTGAAGACACTAGTACTGTATCTCCATGGAATTATTACCACCGATACTGTATCAGTGCATATTTGGGTGGCTTTAGTACTGTAACACAATGGACTTACTATATGATTAGTAGAACATTGCCTCATCTTCTTTATTAGCTCATTCAAGCAAGGGTTTCTATGTGTAAAACAATATTATTATCTCCCTGTAATTCTACTCCAGAATTAGTGAAGTGATTTTCCTCTCTATAGATGTAGGGATTTTCCCTGAACCACATAAATCATTGTGTCCTATGATCTTCTTCTCATTATTTTGTTTTTACCTTTTACTCTTATGTGAATCATTTGACAGTTGTTGCTCCCACCATTTTTGAAATAGGGCTTGATGCAAGGATTTCCAAAAATGAGAGGTAAACCTGGGGTACTGGTTGATTGAAACTAGAAAGTTGTGCATCTTTAAAATTTCCAAAATGTAGAGTTTGGAAAAATATTCCACCATATTGGATTCATGAATAGGGATGAATTGAGCCTACTTCATGAGGTTATACATAGTCACACATATAACATCATGTTTCTGAACCATTCTTGGAAGACCTATCAAAAAATCTATGTATACACTAGTATAAATAGGGTCTTTGGCATCAATGTTTTAATGTTGAGTTTTTAGAAACTGACGTTAAAAGTTAAGCTGAAAACTTTTAACATCTGTTTTTTATAAAACCAATATTAAAATTAATCTATACTAAATTTTAAGGTCGGGTTTATAAAAAAATAATTTTAATTTTTTTAAAATTACTTCTGATGTTGGTTTTGTAAAAAACTAATGTGAAAAGTGTTTAAAAAAAACATCGGTACCTTGAAACCCTCATTTAATTTTCGATCAAAACCAATCCTCTAAACTCATGACAAATACCGATGACCTTTGGGGACCATCAATCCTAAAATTTAGTCAAATTTCACCATCTTTTCACAATTTTCCTCCTCAATCTTCTATCCTTCATCCTTCTTTTACTATCATTGTGCTATCTCAGTAGACCCACAACCATAGTTTAAGGTTTTTATTGTTTTTTACTTCATTTTGTACTTTTTTTCTTCAATATTGTAGCCTTTTCCTTGTTTCCACTAAATTCGAGTGATTTAATTAGAAGTAAACATATATTTTACATTGTTGACCTCTAAAATTTTCAATTTTTTATTTATTTTTAAAGATAAGTTAATTTCTTTGTTAGTTATAAATTTTATTGATCTATTCATTTATTTGTATCATTTTATTATCAATTATATTTTTTTGTTAAAATTTGTTTAATATATATATATTTTATTATAAATTGTTTGTCACTAAGTTTTTTTTGTTTCTCTAATGGTTTGTATTTATAAATTTTAATCGTTATAATTTGTTTTTTGTTGAATTTTTTTTAAGATAAATTATTTGTTCAAAAATTTATGCATGTTTAAATTATCTATTTTTATTTACTTTTATTTAAAATTTTCAATGATATATTTTAATCATTATGTATAATTATTTTTTATGATCAAATAGTTATAGATAATTGATTGTTTTGATTATATGTTTTTATGTTTAAAATTTATCTATTCATATATATATTTAAATGTTTATATGTTTTAATATATTCACCTTTTATATTTTGATCTTAGTTAATCAATAGATCATAATTGGATAAATTTATGATGAACCACTGATGAATATGAAAAAGGAGTTGATGATATCTTGGAATTTTCTAAAAGAAATATTCAAAACAAACATTTGATTTTCTATCCATGCATGAAGTGTTTGAATACGAGAAAGTTAAATTTCATAGAAATCAAGGATCATCTCATTTTCCATGGTTTTATGCATAATTATACATGTTGGATTTGTCATGGTGAAGTAAATGAAAATTCAACATCTAATGTTGATAAAAATATTTAGCATGAGACAGAGGATCGTATTGAAGAATTAATTCATGATGTAGGCATTGAAACCATTGAAAAAATAATAAATGTTGAATGATCATATAAATATTATGAGAAACCACTATTTATAGGTTGCACTAAATTTACAGTGTTATTAGTAGTATTGAGATTAGTTTACTTGAAAGTAATAAATGGGTGGAGTGATAAAATTTTCTCTAAATTTCTTAAACTTTTAAAAGTGATAATTCTAGAAGGATACAAGCTTCCATTTTCCAATTATGACACAAATAAAATATTATTTCCAATGGGATTGGGGTATAAAAAGATAAATGTTTTCCCTAATGATTTTGTTTTGTATATGAAGGAATATGAATGCCTATCAAAATGTATTAAATGTGGTACATCATGATATATCATGGATAAAATCTGAACTTTGATTCATTCTAAGGTACTGACATAAAACCACCTACTGAATCAATTTGGTACCTTCCAATAATTCCTCATTTGAATCATCTATTTACAAATTAAAATGATGCAAAAAGGTTAAGATGACATACTGATAAACACATATATGATGGAAACTTATGTCACCCTATTGATTCACCATAGTAGAAGAGATTTGATTTTTTATTTATTTATTTTGGATGTAAAGCTAGAAATATTTGAATGGGACTTTGCACAGATAGAATGAATCCACATTGGTGCCTCAATAGCCAACATAGTTTATGGATTATTTTTTTGTTAGTTTACAACTTGTCCCCATAGATATGTATAAATAAAAAAATATATTATGGTAAGCTTGACGATTTCTAGAAAAAAATATCCAAGAAACGATATTGATGTATATCTTTCACCATTGATTGATGATTTGAAACTTCTATGGGAGACATGTGCTATAGTTTTTAATGCCTACAATAAAGTGTTTTTCTTTTATGTGTTATGATAATGTTCACTATAAAAAACTTTCATACATATGTAAAATTATCTAGATACAGTGTCAAAGTAAATAAAGATTGTCCAATTTTTGAATAAGCAACTTCATATTATCAATTGCAGAATGGAATAAAGGCAGTGTACATGGGACGTAGAATATTTTTGAAAATTTATCATACTTATCATAGATTGAAAAAACCAATTAATGGTTTATAATAATGTAACATATCCCCACAATTATTTTTATCTGAATAATATTATGATATGGTTAAAAATATTGATTTCACATTTGGAAATGAAGTAAGTTCTGGTCATAAAAAAATATTTGGCTAAAAAGTATATTATATTCAAACTACCTTATTAGAGATTTTCAGAGATAAAACATAACATTGATGTTATGCATGTTGGGAAAAACATATTTGATAGTTTGATTGGAACTTTTTTAGACATAAAAGGAAAGATAAAAAATGGATTGTATGCTAGATTGGACTTGATATCCATGAGAATATGTTTGGAGTTATCTCCCACTATGAAAGAAAATAGAACATATTTTCCTATGGATTGTCACACATTAAGAAAGAGTGAGAAGATGATTTTTTATCAATATCTTCATGGTATTAACGTACCCAGTGGATATTCTTCAAAGGTAAAGAATTTGGTGTTATTAAAGGATTTTAAATTAATAGGTATAAAATCTCTTGACTATAATATATTGATGAAACAACTACTTCTGGTCACACTACATGGTATATTACCTACACCTATCAGAAATACTATCATAAGGTTATTTTATTTTTTCAAATCCATTTGTAGAAAAGTTGTTAATTTGAATTTGTTAGATGTGTTGGATAATAAATCTATGCTTATACTATTTTATCTATAAATGTATTTCCCACCAATTTTTTTGATATAATGGTTCATATGGTGATTCATTTGATTCATGGGCTAAAAATATGTGGGTCTATTTATTTACATTGGATATATGATTTTGAAAGATATATGAAAATATTGAAGGGATATATTAAAAATACTCAGGGAATGGAGGCCTCTGTTGTTCAAAAATATGTTTTGAAAGAGGTGATTGAGTTATGTATTGATTATTTATATAAAGTAGACCATATTTTTCTCCCTATATCTCGAAATTTGAAAGTTGATAGTGAAGGTATAGATATTTATGGCTTAAAGGTAAAGTTAATTCCATGTGATGAAGTGATGAAAACAAATTTATGCATTTTGAATAAAACAGATGAGTTTCAACCATATATATCATCACATATTGTTGGATTAAAGGTATAATATTTGAAAAGAAATGAAAAATTATTGATGATTGAGCATAAAAAGACATTTGTTTCATGGTTTAAAGAGAAAGTCAACCTAGATTTATCTGCATCAGAAACATTGAAATGGTTTTCAAGGGGACTATATATTAATGTGATCATATGGTTTGTTTTTGATATTAATGGTTACACATTTTATACAAAAAACCAGGATGAAAAGAGTACTGTTCAAAATAACAAGGTAATGGTCATCCCTAAAGCACTGCATTTTTTGAGTGCAAAAGATAAAAACCCAATTTCTGCATCAACAAAATATTTTGGAGTTCTTGAGGATATATGGGAAATCGATTATACTAAATTTCAAGTAACAATGTTTAAGTGTAACTGGGTTGATAGCAATGGTGGTGTGAAAATTTATGATTATGGATTTAAACTCATTGATTTGAAAAGATTTAGCTGAAAAGAGAAACCTTTTATCATGGTGACACATATAAAGAAAATATTTTATATTATTGATCCAACGAATGATAAGTGGTCCATCATTTTGCAAGGGAAAATCATTCATTTGGGTGATGAGGATGAGGATGATGTTATAGATTTATCTGAGGTTTCTTTGTATATTACACGATTTCCAAATGATAACAATGAATATAATGTAGACATAGTAAATGTTGTATGAAATGATCATGATGAAGGAATATGGGGAAATTAAAAATTACTCTCCTAATTATTCAGGTAAATATTTATAATCTATTTTTCATTATTGACCTCTAAATTTTGTAATTTTTTTTCATTTATATTTTTTTGTTATAACTTGTTTTTTCATTTTTAATTGTTTTTAAGATAGAAATTATTTGTTAAAAATTTATGGATGTGTAAATTATCAGTTTTTATATGTGATTATATGTTTCTCTTCAATCTTGTAGCATCCACCCTGTTTTGACTACCTTTAAGTGAGTTTGACGACATTTAAGATCTATTTATGTCCAAAATTTTTGAGTTATTTTTTATATTTGAAGATAAATTAATTATCTGTTAGTTACAAATTTAATTCATCTAAACATTTATTTTTATAAATTTTATTATTGATTACATTTTTTTGTTAATTTTTTTAATGTTATAATTTTTTATGAATATAAATTATTTGTGACTATAATTTGTTTTGGTTGTAATTGTTTGTATTTAAAATTTTTTATATTTATAATTTTTTTATTATTATAATATGTTTGTGGTTTAAATCACGTTTTTAGTTAATTTTTTTTATCTATTATGAAAAATAAATTTTTTATTCATTACAATTATTTAATTTTAATGAAATACAGGTACACATACTTTTGTTGAGGTAATGTAAATATTTCAAAATCATAGACACTGAGGCAGGGGAACTGAGGTATGTAGATTTTTATTTTAAATATATATATTTATATTAATTAAATTATTTAATGAAATTAATATTATATTTCTTAAAATTATTTGAAGCTATTATTCTTCTCTAGAGAGGATTATAACAAAATATTACAGGATGGTATTACATGTTTACCAAAATGTGCACTCCCATATAGAGAGAAAATGTTGATAATTAACTTTGATGAAAATTAATTCCAAAATGAACCAAATTACACACAGTTTAGGACTTACCTAGTTGTATAGATTCAATGAAGGATAAGTATTTTATATCTTAATTGGAGGAGTGTCAGCCATTCAGTGAAATATCTTATATGGGGCTCTCAAACTATCACATTTCTAAACTTATTCATTTAGTTTTCTAATGGTTTAAATATTATACATCTCTTAATATTTTATTTATTCAATTACAGATGAAATTTTACTTTCAAGAGAAAAAAGGAATTAAGAAAATATGTTTATCCATTTTTGAAACAAGATAGATGGATTTTAAGACAAATTTGACTTCAATATATATTTTTGGGAGTAAAAAGGATAAATATCCATGGATTAAGTATGAGTTTGTAGATAGAGAGACATGACAAAAGTTTGTCTCCAGTCAGTTGGATGAAGCTTTTATGTCATGTTTTTGTTCTTTTTAAAACTTATTTGTTTAATTAATTTTCATTATGTTATATCTTATTTATTTTTTCTTATGTAACAAGACTATAGGAAAAATCACCAAGAGACACAATATCACAATTTATGCCATAATACATTATTATGAGGAGTGTCTCCTTTATTATAGGAACAAATGATTGCTAAAAAACATAGTGAATTAAGAGCCAAGTCAATCACTGACCCTGAATATTAGAACCACCTTATTTTAATGATAAAAAATCATGTTTTTCATTTTTCTGAAAAGTTTAATGTTTTATGATAGTAAATATTTTTCTAGTAAATTTATGAATAAATTTGTATAAGTACTGATCTACCACTATACACATATACTACCATAAAGATCTACCATCAGAAAGATCTACCACTAGACAAATCTACCATTAGGAAGATCAACCATTAGATAGATCTACCATCATATAGATCTATTGTCAAACAGATCTACCTCGAGGACTAGTCTACCGTTGACATGATCTACCTTTAGTTTGTGCTACCTTTCAGTGATGATACCACCGTTCTGTGCCACCGCTACTGCCACAACATTGATACTATCAGAACATCTACCACCCATAGATGCTACCTCTATAGATATACTACCAAAATTCTACATGAGCACTCAACTACACTATGGAAATATCCCACGTGAGGGATTCACCTTTGTAAAACGACTACATCGTAGAATCGACTATATGGAAATTTCCTACATCGATGAAATCGCTTATGTAGCAATCAACTATATGTTCTGCCTTTATAAAAACACCTACATACCAATCACCTACATGGATTTGGATATGTGACTAATTAAATAAATTGTTCTCATGGAGTGTTTTAATTTTCCAATGACTAGTTTAAGGAATCAAATGTAGTCAGATGCATATGGGTTCAAGAATCATTATTATTAAACTACTTCATAGATGCATCAAAAGAAAAAATTAGACTTTTCTGATTTTTTTCTTAGTAAGAGGATTCAGGTTTTATTATTATTATTCTCCAATAAATAATTTGAATTGGAGTGATATAAATTCATCATAATTCCCTCATGTGCATAGTCAGTGACACATGAATAGATAATACATACCTTCATATATTGAATCGAGATGAATATCTAATATACTTGTGTGTGTAAGGATTCCAGACATCTACAGACTAAAAATAGAAGGATTTTCCAGACTTTCATGACACTCTATTTTGCTGCACATTTTTTGGAACCTATTTGAGATTCTTACAAAGAAATATTCATGGATCTATGAGCATCTAAATCTATTTTGATTGAGAAACATAACCTTTTCCATCTATAATAACTTTCTCTTTTTGTTTATGATTTATATTTGATATGTGTTCAGTTTTACTCTTTTTATTTATAAAACACAGTCTCTTATACTTAACTGGAGAGTTCTCAACACACCCTCTCAAATTTATTCATTTTTATACATACATATAAATGTGGAAGAGGTCGTTTGTGACCTGTAATTGTTTTTATCTCACATATAAATGTGGAAGAGGTTTTGTTCTTGGATATCCTTGTGTGCTATTGTATGTAAAACACAGTCTAGGTTGTGGATCAAGTTTATTGTTTAATAAACTACTTTGAAGCGGGTGATTTACAAGTGGAGGGGATTAAGTCTCAACTTGAGACCAAACCTATTATTTTATTTCCACTATGTGTTTTATTAGTTTTATTTTATGTATTTAAAAGTTCAAAACTGTATCTATTTTGAAATCAATATCAAAAATTTAATATGATATTTAATCTTAATTTTTATTCTATATAGAGTGTTTGATCAAGTAATTCAATTCCAAAATTTAAAGTGATTTCAAATATTATTTTAACTGAGAATTGATACTGTTTTGAGAAAATATTTGAAAAATAAAATTATATATTTATATTGTTTTGACTAACTGGGTGTTTTTATTAAATTGGGGGATTTAAGTTTTAAATTTTTTTAAATAGAAATTTTATTTGGAACTCAATTTACCTCCCTCTTGAGTTACTCACTTCAACCAATATTTGGTATCAAAGGAGTTTTCAAAATATCATTTTAATATTATCTAGTTGTAATTTAAATATATTAAATTTCTATTTATTTTAAATTTAATTCTTTATGGATAATAATAGACAAGGGGGAACTACCACTAATTAACCTCCTTATTTTAATGGTACAAATTATGATCAATGGATGATTAATATGAAAATTCAGATTGAAAGTATGATATTTGAAATTTTGACTATCATTGATGATTTGAATTTGATAAATCTATGAATGCTTTATACCATGATTTAGGAGATGAAGAGTTTAATATAATATCTACCTGTACCACTACATTTGATATTTGGGACCCCTTGTATGTTTCTCATGAAAGAAATTTAAATTTCAAAGAAATGTATTTGAATACTTATAATATTAAATATGATACCTTTAAGATGAAACCTTATGAATCAATTTATGATATGTATCTCAGGTTCAATGATATGGTGAACATAATTCATTCACTCAAGAAACCAATTACCAAAAAAGATCAAGTGATGAACCTTCTAATATGGTTACCAGATAGATAAAGAGGAAATTCAGTTTCAATTTGAGAATCATGTGATATAAGTAAGTTTCCTATTAAAGATCTAATAGGAACGATCATGATGTATGGAGATGAAATTAAAGTGAACAAAGAAGAAGATAAACCAAATAGGAAGTCAATATCCTTTAATAATTTTGAATCAAATAAAAAAGGTAAGATTAAAGAAGATATATCATGTAATGGAGAATCATCTTTTGAAAGTGATTAATAAATAGCTCACATAGCCAGACGATTCAAGAAATTTTACAAAAGGAATAAATTCTTCAAGAATCCAAACTACAAAGGTAATTATGAAAATATAGGTAACTAGAGAAAATAATAGAACATGGATGATTCCACAAATGAAATGGTATGTTATGAATGCAAGGAAAATGTCATATCAAAGCAGACCATTCTAAGTTAAAGTTTAATAAAAAGTATGAGGATAAATATAAGAGGTATAAGAAGGCTACAAAAATATCTTAGAGTGATTTAGAAGATATTTAAAGTGATTCATACTCAAGTAAATAGGATAAACATGATAGATCTAGTATGTTTTCTATGACAAACACATATGAGGTATCTAATATTTTTTTGAATCTCCTATTCATAATTCGAACCTTTATAAAAATGAAAATAGTGAAGGAAACATTTCCAATGAATAAATTTTTGAATATTGTAATATTATGGAGGATACCTTCAATAAAATTAGAGATAAATATAAAAGTTTAAAGATTCATCATACATCATCTAATCACTTTAAATCAGATCTTAGTATAGAAAAGGACAAAAAACGATCAAATTATAAAAGAAAATAATGAGCTAAAATTATCCTATGAATAATTAAAAAAGGTTTCAGATAGATTCATAAATGTAAGAAATACTTTAACTCAGATTCTTAGAAAGAAAAATACACCTAAGTATACCACATGAATTGCATACCAACCTAGATAGAGAAATATCAATACGACTAAATTTATTTATAGTTCTAGTTCTATCAGTTATGAGAATAATTAATATTATTATAAACATAACAAAGTTTTTTTTACTAAAAGTATCAAATCATCATTTAAGAAACTTAATAAACAATTATAGATTCCATAATACCTTATTAATAACATCTCTAAACCCAGAAAGATGTGGGTAACTAATTCATTTTTGGTTTAAATCTATTTTGTAGGAAACATGCTTGATAATATATAGTAATCACTTATGGTATCTGGAAAATGGATGCTCCAAAAATATGAGTAGGGACTACTCAAGTTCAAGAACCTAATTAGGGTTGATGGTGGACATGTAACCTTTGGTGACAATACCAAAGGAAAAGTAACTATACTTGATGAAATTGGTAAATCTAATGCTGTTTTAATTTCAAAAGTTTTATTTGTAGATGGATTAAAGTATAATATTATTAGAATATCATAGTTATGTGTTGATTATTTCTATGTTAAGTATTAAAATAATTCATTCAAAGTTTTTAATTATTAAAATGATTTAGTTTTCACTGCTTTGAGAAATGATAACATATATGATGTTAATTTAGATTCCTTTTTTCTCAAAACATTTACTATCTAAGTGCCTTTCACATAGTGTATTGGTTATGGAATATAATACTAGGCCATTGAAACATACATTATCTTACAAAGATAACTAGGAATGGGTTAGTTAAAGACCCACCTAAACTAGAATTCCCAAATGAAAAAGTCTGTAACCCATATTAAAAATAAAAACAACACAAAATATATTTCAAACCGAAAAAAGAATTTTCAACTTATCAACCCCTAGATTTTTTTCACATGGACTTTTATACCCTTTAGAGTTTTAGCTTAAATGATAAGCACTATATTTATATTCTAGTAAATTAATTTTCTAGAAACACTTTGGTATTCTTTCTAGATCACAAAAAAGAATATTGTACCTATTTTTCTAAGTATACTAAATATTTAAAAAATATAAGTGGGATTAGAATTAGGACCTTAAGAAGTGATCATGTTCGCAAGTTTGAAAATCAATATTTTGAATCATTATGCTCACAACATGGCTATAATAATAAATTTTATGCTCCTAGAACCCCACAAAATAATGATGTAGTTGAAAGGAGAAATAGAACCCTTTAAGAAATTTCCTAGACCATGCATAATGAGTATGATTTAATTATTTATTTTTGGAAATAATATGTGAATAAATCCTGGTATATAATCAATCAAGTTCTTATAAGGCCAATTTTAAAGAAAACCCTATATGAATTATGGAATGGAAGAAAACCAAAGATTAATTACTTTAGAGTTTTTGGTTGAAAAAATATTTATTTTAAATAAAAAGTAAAATCTTGAAATTTTTTCATCCAAGAGTGATGAAGGAATATAACTTGGATATTTCACAACTAGTAATTCATATAGGGTATTTTATAAAAGGACTAAGATTTTTGTGGAATCTATACCTGTAAAATTTGATAAAACAGATCCAAATGAGTCTAAGATATCTTTAGAAAACCTTAAATATTATACATATAATCTAAATATAATTGCTAAAACTTCTGATAGTTTTGTGAAACACAATGAAAAATATTCCAATTCTGATGAACAAATTGAACCCAAACCTGCAGAGGATAATGAAATATCCATCACTTCTTTTACTAGAACTATTAGGAATCATAGATATTATCCCTTAGACATTGTAGTTGGATACCTAGATAGAGGAAACAAACTAGGGATTCTCTTAGAAATTAGGTTGAACATCAAGATTTCTTGTCATAACTTGAAACTAAGAATATCAATGATGCAATTAATGATAAATTATGGGTAATGGAAATGTAAGAATAACTAAATCAATTTGAAAGAAATAAATTCTGAGAACTAGTGGATATACCTAAAGTTATTTTGACCATTGGAACTAAATAAGTATTCAAAAATAAAGTGGATTAGTCAGGAATAATATTTAGAAACAAAGATATATTATTTGCATAAGGATATAGTTAATAATAAGGTATTGAATATGAGGAAACCTTTGTACTAGTTGCTAGACTTGAATCCATTATAAAGAAACTTGCCTATGCAGTACATTTATTTATGATTTCTAAATGTTTTTCAAAAGGTATATCTAACCCTACTTTATTTATAAGATGAATTTCAAAATATGTTTTACTAGTATAAATTTATGTTGGTGATATAAATTTTTGATCTTCTATATATTCTTTTTGTAATCATCATCAGATTTATATTTTTATTCAAAAAAAAGGTATAGGGTATGGGGGGGGGGGGGATCCAAAGCAAACCTAGGATTAGGGGGGGTCTAAAATAATAGAGCCTGAGGGCATCCCCTCGAATCAGATTAATCCCCTCAGCCTTGAGGGAGGCCGCATTGGGGAGACAAGTCACTTTGGATCCCGGAGTAGCCATGGAGGAAAGATAGTCTGCAACCTTGTTCCCCTATTTCCATGTGTGTGTGATCTGGATATTGCTATCAAGGATATGTTTTCACTTCCTGATTGTGTATGCAACTATCCAAGGAGTGGAGTCTCTACCCATAAGATATTCATAAATAATCCTCAAGTCTATTTCCACTTGGGAGAGAGCAATGTTTTTCTTTTTTCATAGCGTGAACCTAGTGAGGACTGCATTAGCCTCTGCCTAAAGTGCACTGCCATTTCCATAGTGTGCTGTGAATGCCAGGAACACACTCCCTCCTGGGTTGTGAACCACTCCACCTCCTCGTATGTACCTCATGATGCAAGAACCATCTGTATTTAACTTCAAACCTTTAGTTGGAGGAGACAAATTAATCCAGTGACCCCACACTCCATCCATGGGAGGAATGGCTGAGGAAGAATAATCCTGTAGAATACATAGGGATAGTGCTTCATGCCAGTTGTCGACTAGGGTGACCATATCGATCAACAACAGTCTAATTATCATAATTAAGGAACATCTTGTGGAGGGAGACCCCTCAAATATGGCCTTATTACAATCCTTCCAGAGGCACCATCAACCAGTACTGCGAATAATGGAACTCCCCACCCTCTTGGAGACTTTTTCTGTAGTCCCCTAAAACCAACTCTCCAGAAAATATGTGCCCCATAGGTCCGGAGATTAGATCACCGCAAAATCACCAAAGAAATTCCATACCTCTTATACCCATGCACCTTCAAAGAATATATGGTTTTCACTTTCTTCCCATTTTTTGTTGTAGCACTGACAAAAGGAGGCAATTTTGATGCCTATTTTCTTAATACCTTCATCAGATGGGATCTTGGAGTTACTAATTCTCCACATAAGAAATTTGTATTTGTTCGGGAGTTTTTTGCACCACAAAAGATTATTCCAGCTTTCTTGTTGCACCTAGGGGGTTGATATCCCTCAAAAGTTCTTTTTATTGAAATTCATATATGGTGAGAGGGTGAAGACACAATGATCTGGTTCCAAGTTGAGGAGGATAGAGTTGAAGATGTCTTTTTGGTTCTTGTCAAGAACTTCCTTAATGAAGTTCAGATGTGAGCTCATGTCCTTGAAGGTAATTGATGGGATTGGGAACTTCGGAAAGTCAAACACTATTCCGAACCAATTTTATTTCTAGAATATAATATTTACTCCTCCAAAAATCCACCAGGAGTGCTGTTGGAGGCTTGGTATGAGGGGGAATACCGATTCCCGAGAGGGGATCCCTGTACACTTTCCATATCTGTGTTGCTGACAAAACTGTGTAACATCATCCTCCCCCAGATATTGCAGCCCTCCATTATATCCCATGAAAGTTTGGTGTGCATGACCTTGATCATGTACCCCAAGCTCCTAACATTAATCCTCCTGCATGAATCAGAAAAGCCATCATGTCCCATGAAACCGAGTGTTTTTTTTCTTCCGCAAGCACATCCCATAGGAAGCTATCCAGGACCTTGTCGATAGCTTTGATCACCCCCTTAGACACCATGGTGGCCTCCATATAATGCACTGGAATAGTGGATAGAACACTGTTAATCCGTGCAATACGCCCTCTGAAGGATAAGAAGTGACTCTTCCAGTTGAGTACATGACCCGTAATCCTGCTTACCACTTGATCAAAGTCTTGAATGCGCATTCTTCCTGGAAAAAGAGGGGTACCAAGGTACTCCATTAGGAAGTTTCCAGGATTCATTTCCATTCTAGTGTAAAGAATATTGACCCATATTTCCACACATTTTTTTGAGATATAAATGTTGCTTTTGGAGTGGTTGATCACCTGAACACTCCAGTAGCATTATTCTTCGAGAATCCACTTTATAGATCTCATAGATATCTTCCCTGAATTTGAGAAAATGATCGTGTCATTTGCAAACATCAAGTGTGAGATGGGAGGAAGGTTACTTTTCCTTCGATAGGGAAGAAAACTTCCATCGGATATACCTATGTTCAAGAGACTGCTAAGTGTGTCCTACATAAGGATAAACAAGGTCGGGGATATCAGGTCACCTTGCCATAAGATGCGAGTGGTCTTGAAGAATCCATGGTATTTCCCCATGAAAGATACTTCCATCCATGGATAGCTAAAACATCAGAATAGAATATCCGAGGCTTTAGGAGAGAGTCCGATGCAAGCTAAGACCCTGTTAAAAAAGCCCCATTATAGTCTGTCATACGCCTTGTTCATATCTGCTTTAATAGACATGTTGTATCAGTGTGTCTTGGTGTTCAAGTCCCTCATCATTTCATGTGCCAGTGCAATTTCCCCTTGAATTGAACGACCCCACACAAAGCCGTGTTTCTCCATGGAGGTCCAGTGTGGAATATTTGTGGCCAATATCATGTTAATAATTCTTGTTAGGATCTTGTAGGTGAAGTTTCACAAACTTATAGGTTAGTATTGGATAATATAGGAGGGGTCCTTCACCATCATAATGAGAACCATAGTCATGGTATTTGAAACCCGATGGAGGGAGACACCTCATAAAAAGTCATGAACTGCTACAACCATGTCTCCTTTGACCACTTCCCAAGAGGCTCTGTAAAACGAACCTGGAAAAAAGTTGGGCCCCAGAGCACTCTCCGGGTTATGATTCCTCATGACTTCGTAGATCTCTATCTCTTCTCAGATCCCTTCCAAGTTCTCATTATCCTCGGGGGATACCCTACTTGGGATTGCCTCCCATAGCTCTGCACTCCCATGTAGGTACCCACTAGCCATCCTGGCATGTGGACCTACAAGAAGATATTTAAATAAATAGTAAGCCATTTCACCCACAACATCCCTATCGTCTGTGTAAGTTCCAACTTCGAGCTTGATATTGGGTTTTATCGGGCGTCTCTTCTCCTTGATGCAAGCGTGGAAGTACACTGTGTTTTTTTCCACCTCATGCAACCACTTTATCCTTGATTTATCCCGAGCCTCTCGCTCCTATCTCAAGATCATATCCACTAGGGTTTTCTTCTTGTTTGAGAGTTCTTAGAAACTGTCATCATTCCATGCTTCCTCTAGGATAGCCTCTAATCATTTGATATCCATTTTGAGATCCTCAATATTCTGATCAATTGAAGTAAGACCCCCCCATGACTATAAAACTAGTTTTAGCCACCTTAATTTCTTATGTAGATCCACCCAGAAGTGTCATTGAACCAGTTCATTCCATGAAGACCTCACCACCTGAAGAAACTATAACTTTTGATTATAATGGTAATAGAACCCAAAGCTCCCTTGGTGAGAGTTCCTTGAGGACAGCGAGACCATCAAAGGTGAGTGATCAGAGATACCCTGAACTAGATTATTCACCTTGGTATATGAAAACTTTGTTAAGGCTTGCATGTTGGCGAGGCAGTGGTCAAGCCAGATCCAACATCACTTATTACCTCTTTGATTGTTGCACCATGTATAGTAGTCTCCAGTATACCCTAGGTCCATTAATCCCTTGAATTCCATGAAATGTACAAAGTGTGTGCTCGCACGGTGTGGGAACACCCTGCGTCCACTTTTCTCCGATGGTTCCGTGATGCTATTGAAGTCACCACCAACAATCCATGGTTCATTTCCTAGTTCAAACATGATTATCTACTACCACAGGGATTATATTCATCCATTTTTAAAGATCCCATAGATTAATGATGTGAAGAAAGTGAGAGACCCCTTTGTCACCCTCGTTGTTATGGCCTGGTTCCCCATCTGTATCAGGTCCACTGAAATATCCCTCCTCCAAAAGATCCAGATGTGCCGGTTTGTTAGAGCCGCCTACATGGACACATGAATTTTTATCCTGTGGGTGAAATCACCTATCTTAGATATGTCCTCCATTCTATATTAGACCAATCGAAGAAGAAACCACAACACTAATGGTGGGAGGAAAACAGACCTCCTGTCTTCCCATAGGAATCCGCATAAAGAGTTCCAGTAACCCACCCACAAAGAGAACCTAGTGTGGAACCAATGCCCAACCTAGAATATTATCCTCCCAAGTAGGGGAAAATCCCCAAGAAAGGCTAACCATATCTCTGTTGAGCAAAGAATCTATGACCGAAGTAAGAGGGAAGACCATGATGTATGGGGGATCAAGCAAATCTATCAGCGGGGCATCGACATGAGGGGCCTCCTGGACCGAGGAAGATGAGGAACTATCTGACCCTCGAGGGGGAGCCTCACATCCCAGGGCTGGACCACCCCCCGTCAGAATTTTTCATGATGACGCCACTTTCACATCTGTGAGGAGTGCCCTTGGAGAAGGCAGTAAGAATAGAATAATGGGAACACCGGGTAAACAATTACTTGGTTCCACAACACTGAACCCTGAAACTTCAGGGAGATTTTCCCTAGAACAAGAAGAGACAAATCAAGTTCAACGCACATCCGGGCGATTGAAAGATCTAAACCACTCTTGGTACAATCATCCGCACATAGGAAAACTCCAAGGGAGTCTCCGATAGCCTTAAGGAAAGAACCATTCTGATAGGGAAACAACAACCCCGTAATACTGATCCACACCACTGCTTTTGAGCTCTCCTTCCCTTTGTGAACATCCATCAACCACCTCAACAAGATAAAACGCAACCTTCCCATGTGCTGGGGAGATCTGCACCAAGCATGGATGAAGTCCTCCTTTGAGGAGAAGAGCAAACAGAAGGAGAGATGGTGGATACCAGAAACTCGAACCGGGGCCTGCATCCCCTAAGAGTCCACCCACCATTTAAAAACCATGAGAGGAGGTTTTCTAATGCCAAACCTAGCTACAAGAGTCCATTTTAATCCAGAAACTATTGATTTGAACTCAGTCATAGATACATCCATGGATAGGTCAACACCCGCCATTGAAACCATCAGAGCCACTCGAGGATCCTCCGGGAAGTAGGAGGACAAAAAACCAAGTAGAGAGCCGTAGAGTGCATCCTTGAAGGTAATCACAGGCCTATGGAGGCTTGAAGGGGAAACATGAGGTGTTTGGGGTGGAGGGGAGCCACCACCACCGGGTCACGAGTTTAGATTGAAGATTGTCTCCACTTCATCTGCTGATGGAGAGTGATCTTCCAGATGAGTAACAATAAGAAAATTTTATAATCTTCCGAGTGCGTGGGGCACGTTGTTTTGAGAATCCATTTTTCAATCCTTATTAGTTACTTAAACTGATTATTTATGTAATAATTTTTAAAAAATGATGAAAAGTTAATTTGAAATAAGTTTAATGGGTGAGTTAAAATTATTTCTTGGTTTTAAATTATTTTAAAATAAATATGGGAATTACTTTAAATAAAAGTAAGTACACCAAAAAACTTTTAAAACATATTTGGTATGTATATAATAAATATTAGTGATACTCCCATGAGTAAAAACTATAAACTGGATCTTGATGAAACTGGAAAATAAGTTGATCGAACCAATTATAGAGGAATTATTAGAATCTTTCTATATTTAACTACTAACTGACTAGATATTATGTTTAGTGTATGTATGTGTGCTCATTTTCAAAAAAAAAAAAAAAATCCTAAAGTGTCACATTTACATGATGTCAAAATAATTTTTAAGTACCTCAAGTATGAAAACAACTTAGGTATATTTTATCCTAAAGGAAATGTATTTGATTTAGCGAGTTATTTAAATATATATTTTTTTGGTTTTAAGTTAGATATAAAAAGAATCTTTAAAAAATGTCACCTTTTGGGAAAGTCACTTGTTTCATGGTGTAGAAATAAGAAAAATTGTGTTGAATTATCTACTACTGAAGTTGGGTACATAACTACATGAATTTTATGTGCACATATTTTGTGGATGAAACACACTTTACTACACTATGAATATAAATTTCAACATGTCCCTATAAATTTCGATAATTCAAGTGTAATAAATATATCTAAGAATCCCATATCTCATTCTAGTACAAAAAATATTGATATAATATATCAATTTTTGAGAGATAATTTTCAAAAAGGTTATATAACTCTTGAATTCATTAGAATATAACATTATCTTGCTAATATATTTACAAAGCCTTTGAATTCTGATAGATTAATCTATATCAGATATGAACTAGGAATGATAAAATTTGATTGGTTCTTTTTCTTTAGATTTAATTTTTAGAAAAATTCCATATTTAGAGATCCACCATTGGTGATCCACTATTGCTCATCTTCCATTGGTGATTCCCATTGGTGATCTACCATTGATGATAAATTATTGGAGATCTACCATTCGAGTGTTTCTGATTATATACCACCTCTCCTATTTCCAGTGATTAAATTTTTATTAAGTTTATTTATGTATATTTTATTATATTTTTTAAATTATAAATCTATAATTGATAAAATCATCTTAAAATTGGAATTTGAGAACCATCTCTCTCATGCCTATTTCAAACCTTCCCTTCTCATTTCTCTCTTGACCTACAACCCTCCGTGAATTCTCCCTTCTTCCTTCAAATTAGTGTGAAGATGGTGCTTCTGTTTCATCTCCCGAAGGATCACATCTCTCAAGGAAATCATGAGGTAAATATAACCAATTTTATATTATCAAACCAAATAATTACCAAATATTATCTTGAACTGTTGTTGCTAAAAAGGAAATATATTCTTAATGGTTAGTTTCCAGCAAGTCACTAGTGCTGAATGTGTTCCAAAACCAAGTATGGATTGAATGGTTTTCAAGGAACGACCGACCATTCTATCCCAGGCTGGTTCACCAATTTTATTAGTTTGTAGAGTATTATTTAAGTGAAAAGAAATATTTTATTAGGACTATGATTGATGAAAAAATGTGACCTTTTCATCAAAATAATGGGTCATATGCCTTAATGTACCTCATAAAGGTATATATGATGATTTTTAGGGATCCATCCAAGTAACAGTGAGTTTTTCATGTACGAGCATGCCTTACTAAAGTTAACTAGGAATTAAACTATATAAAGGCCTATAACTATAGAGTTTTATGGGAAGTGCATAATTTTGTTTAAGTTTATCCATCATATTATTTGTCACAGGAAGGGGGACTTTAGTACCACGAGGTACCGAGATGTGTTTTTCTCATTTCTTCTGAAAAAGGGGAGATAAGATAAACTTATGCAGATACTTGACGGTCCATATGATGGAAATGATCAAAACATAATCTAGATCTAATTATTTGATATACCCCAAGTCTATTTTAGCTATGTTGGAATCCAAATATCTATTGCCTAAATTTGAAGAGGCTGTAATCATTTGTGGAGGTTTTTGTTTAAGTCAATTTTCCCATAAGAGAATGAATGATAATTAGAACCCTTAGATCAAGAAATGGGTGAATGATAATGATAATATTTATCATAATTTTAACCTTGTAAATAACCCTTCTATACTTAGAGATATGGATGGTCCTGTATTGGAGACAAATGAAGTTGTGGTATATTTCTATGATGAGGAATTTGAGGTTGATATTGAAAAAGAAGAAGCTATAGATAGAGAAGAAGTGTTAATTGCTATTTTAGTGGAGGAAGGAAGTGACCCTAATGTGATCAGAAGCCCTTATGTTTCTTATGGACATTTTATTCCATCTCTTTATATTCCCTCTAGAGAAAGTGTTCTTATTGAAGGTGAAGATTATGAGGAAACTGAAGTCTTGAATGCAGAATAGTCTGAGAGATCTTCTTATGAGAGATCAAAGGATTTGGTTGAAGTGTATGATAATTACAAGGATGGAAATGGTGATGAGGTTTTGGATTCTGAGAGTCAAGATGAAGATATTTTCTTTGATAAAGATGAGGGGAGAACACCTACTAAGGGGGAGAAATCCCCTTGATCTACTCAGCTAGGGATTGACTATTCAAACTCATAGGATGATGATGATAATGATGACCATGTAAGTACACCTAATCATGGAGGAATTTCTATATCTATTACTAAAAAAGATCATAAGGGATCTCTAGTTGAACAGATTGATGAGGCTAGACAATTAGAGGATTTTCTTTTTGATATTCTTGTAGCCGAGTCTGAACATGAGGATATTGTATTTCCTAGAGAAGAAAGGATACCATCTCATCCTCCTTATCCTTATATTGATTCTAGTTTTGTGACTAAAGATGGCTTGGATACCTTTAGAGTAAGCTTGTCTTCTAATATAGGTGGGAAGATCAGATCCACACCTCCCCAAGAGACAAAAATCAATGAAGCTAATACTAGATGGATATTTGAATTAGTCATATCTCATATCCAACCTAAGATGATTTTGAAAGTGAAAGAAATGGAAATTGATAACAAGAGGTTTAAAGATCATATGGAAGAGACTAGATCCATCATTTAGGAGATGAAATGGAGCCTTTCTGAAGGTTAGTTATCACTTTTGGAGATATTGGAATCTCTTTCTATATCTTGTGCTTCTACTTTTAGTGCTCCACCTCATGTTCTTTCAGTTGATGAAAATATGATTTGATCCATTATTAGAGAGGCGATGAATTTTTTCATGGGTTATTTTTCATATATCATCAAGAGGAACTTATTTAGATAAAGACACATGGTGATTATATTTATAAGCTGGTTAGGGAATGCTTGAATGAGACTCGGAGTGATAGAGTGACTATCACTAAAGAAATTAAGTATTACCTTTCTAGTATTTATAAAAATAATGATCTAAATTATCACTTTAAGTTTCTTGCTGAGAATCTAATAATTCCACATGTGACTAGGGAATTCAAGGAGAAACTGAATCATATCAAGGTTTTGGCCCATTTGCTTAATATTTTCATGGAAGATAAGAATGATTTATTGAAAGCAATGAAGTATGGTGGAAAAATTTTCACAATTTTTTTAGTTTATGAAACGTTTTCTATATGCATTTAGGATTAAAATCATGAAATCTTGGGCTTTAACCTTTTATTCCATCACTTATTCACCTTATTCAACACCCCTTCCTCTATAATTTCAATCTTTTATCATGAATCTAGTTGATGCTGTTCAGAAACTCATGCCTGTTATGATCAAGGAACCCCCTCCACCTACTCGTATACCCTATGCCTATACCTATGTACCTTCAGTTGCTGGAAAATGAAAATATCCATTGGTCCCTTCATATCATCAAGAAGAGAGTGGTTCAGACTTTGATTAGTTTTTGATAGGTAATGTATTTTCCTTTTATTACTTTTTGGGATGCAATATTTGACTTTTATATCTAATATAGGTTGTCTGTTTTTCATCTCTTTATCTTTTATTTTATTTTATTTCTTTTTGATAATCCTAAAAGGGGGTGTATATTTGATAAAATTTAATATGGTAATTATCACATCCATAATTTAAAATGTTAACTAGAATATTCTTTATATTCATATATACTATATTTGTTTTTATATACATGGTTATAAATTCTATGATTTTTGATCATCAAAAAGGGGGATATTGTTAGAACCTCCTTATCTTAATGATCACAAATCATGTTTTTTATGTTTTTAACATGTTTAATGTTTTATGATAGTAAATATTTTTCTAGTAATTTTTTAGAAAATTTGTCTATGTACTGATCTACCATTGGACACATCTACCACTAGATATATCTACTACCAAATAGATCTACCGTTAGACAGATCTACCACCAGATAAATCTATCATTAGACATATCCACTATCAGATAGATCTACCACCAAAAATATCTATTTCTAGGCATATCTATCATTATAAAGATCTTTTTCTAGGACTAATATACCACTAGGATGATATACCGCTAGTCTATGCTACCATGTAGTGATTCTACTACTAGGCTATGCTACCACTACCGCCAAAACATTTCCATAATCAGAATATCTACTGCTCTGAGAAGATACCACTAGATATATACCACCAATAGCCTACATGATCATTCAACTACAACTTGGTAATCACCTACATGAGGGATTATCCTACATAAAAAGTCTATGTAATAGACTATACTACATGGAAATATCCTACGTCGATGAAATCACTTATGAAAAAATCGGCTATGTGGTGTTCCTCTACAAAAATGCCTACGTACCAATCACCTACATAGATTTGGCTATGTGACCAATTAGCTACATCATTCTCATAGATTATTTTATTTATCAAATAACTAGTTTAAGGAATTAAATTCATTCATCCTCATGTGAATTTAATAATCATTATTCTTAAACTACTCTATGGATTCATTAAAATAAAAAGTTAGAATTTCTTGATTTTGTGCTCAGTATGAGGATTCAGGTTTTATTATCATGATTCTATAATGAATAATTTGACCTAGAATGATATAAATTCAGTAAAACTTATTCATGATCATAGGAAGTGGCACATGCTTAGATAATATTTACCTTTATTCATTGAATCAATAATAATCTCTAATACACTTTCACGTGGAATGATTCTAGACATCTATAGAATGAAAATAGAAGGATTTTCCATAATTTCACAACACTCTATTTTACTGCACATTTTGTGGAACCTATTCAATATTATTATAAATATATATTCAAGGATATTAGAACATTTTAATCTATTAATATTGAGGAATATTACTTTTTCCCATCTATAATCACTTACTCTTTCTGTTTATGCTTTATATTTGAGTTTTGTAGTTTTACTATGTTCATATATAAAACACAGTCGCCTATACTTAAGTAAAGAGTGATTGAAACACTCTCTCAAATTTATCAATTTTTATACCCACAAAAACCGTGGAATAGGTCATGTGTGACTTGTACTTGTTTTTACCCCATGTATAACTGTGGAATAGGTTTTGTGCCTAGATAACCTTGTGTGATGTTGTATATAAAACTAGATCCAGGTTGTGGATGAATTTTATTTTTTATTAAACTAGTTGGTATTGGGTGATTACCAAGTGGAGGGGATTAAGTATCAACTTGATACTGAACCCCTTGTTTTATTTCCATGGTGTGTTTTATTAGTTTTGTTTCCTCAATTTCAAAGTTCAAAACTATATCTATTTTAAAATCTGTATCAAAATATTACTCTGATAATTAATATTAATTTGTGTTTTATATAGAGAGTTTGATCAAGTAATTTAGTTTAAAAAGATAATTTTGTTTCTAATATTATTTTAACTGAGCATTGATCCCGCTTTGAGAAGATATTTGAAAAATCAAATTATATATTTCTACCATTTTGATTAACTGGTTATTTTTATCAAATCAGGGGATTTAAGTTTTAAATTTTTTTAAACAAACATTTTATTACAAACTCAAGTCACACTCTCTTGATTTACTCACTCCAACCAATACTGAAGAGGTTCCAGTCAACCCTCTCTCTCCTCCCACTTGTCATAAAAAATAAAAAGGGGTGATAATGTCAAAAAAGGGAAAATATATTTCTGATTCAATAAAGAAAGTGGGTGATAATATTGTAAGTAATTAATTGTTAATTTTTATCTATATTACTATTGAGTAAATTTATCTTACTAATATTACATTTGAAAATATTATTTCAGGACACCCTTTAAGAGAAAATGGCACAGGGGACCTTTATCCCTGAGGGTAGGAAGGATATTCTTACCTTTTCTTTAGGAATTCTGAAATACCTTGGCTGCATCAAAGGGTGTAAGGAGGGTTTCAGATTTTAAAAAGTTTTTGTCCATTCTCTTAGTGTGAAATTGATGGGGGTGTAATATAGGGAAGAAATAGATTCTTTTAAGGATGAGATATAACAAATTAATGAGTTGATAGAGGATAGTATTAAATAATCTATATCAAATATGCTTGAAGAAGCGATGGGATAGATGTAGCCAACATAGCCTGCATAGCCTATGTACCCTTGATACCCAGATCTACCACCACCTCATTCTGACCTGACCGTGTATTGTGAATTCCTTGTTGGGGATCCCCATGTATGTATTATAGCATATAGAATTATACATCATATAAGAGAATATGTACATACTCATCTTATGTAGTTAGGCCAGGTAAGAGTAACCATACATGATATTATTGATCCAACTATTCCAGTATTGCTGCATATTGAGGAGGTGTCCATAGTTAGATAGAGTATTGAGCATTTTTTAATTTGGCTAGATGATTTTTGATGTCAGTTGACATATGAGGTATGGGTTTCTTTTCATTTTTTTATTTATCATCAAATTCAAAACTACTTATAACATCTTCTTACCCTTACCTTATATAAGAGTATATGATATCGAAGGAATCACTATAAAGGAAAGGAAATTTTCAGATTCCATTACCTTCAGATATACTCCTAGAAGATGATTGGGTAACAAAGTTATCACATATTTTTACTATATTATATAATTATTATAGTATTCCAATGAGTAATAATATATGTGGAAGATATTATTCATTAAATATTTTTAAAACCGATATCATGGATGTTGTAAAGGGTGATCGGATCACTGTACCAGTGTTGTAGTTGTTTTACATGTAAGTAAATTTCAATTATTAATTTATTTTCATTAAGTGAACATATTTTATATTTACTTAATTAATTAATTTTCTAATTAGATATCTTCAGAGCCTTTTCATCCAATGTGATTTCACTTATATTTATGGTTTTATTGACCTATAATACATTTCAACAGAAGTGAACTATTTGAAATAAGAAACCATAATTAAATATATATTTGAAAGATTAAAAAACATGGACATCACATGTTGGTTTTTTCCATTCCTTAATGGGTAATAAAAAATATATAATTTTGAACTTCTATTCATTATACTATTAATAATTCTGAATATTTTATTTTTTAATGGACATTGGATTTTATGTGTATTTTTTCCCAAAATAAAGTAAATAATATTGGTTATGATCTTCATTGGGTGGTGTTCGAATAAGATTTAGCATAATGTTAAAGAAGTAAGTTTTTTTCCATGATTTTAGTTATTTAATATTTTTTTTCAAACTACATCAGTTTTGATAATTAATATTTTAAATTACAATAGTTATTTTATTGTGTTCAATAAGGATTTATTTCCAATAGCTAATCTAGAAAAAATTTAATATGTCAAAGTTTAGGTAAATAAATTTTATATCAATGAACACTTGGTTTTTCTTACACATATAAAGTTTTTATTTTTATAATATGGTTTAAAAAATGATATATCATTATCAAAAAGGTAATATTGAATATGGATATTATGTTTTACAATTCATTTATGAGATAATCACGACTAGAACAACTTCATATTTCAAAAGTTTAGTTTCCTTATAACACTTATAATTTAAAAAAATATGTCATTTTTTAAATTTGTAACACTATTTTTTAGGTTTTTGATGATGTTTCTTTGTATACATCCAATGACCTGAAACACATTTAAAATTTATTTGCACAACATTATCTAATTTTGACTAATTTTGATATTTAGTTTTATGTAGTTGTATATTTGTAAAAATTTTTGTATAAGTTCTCAATGATTTTAATTACTTTTGTGCTATATCTGCTATATGTTTATTGTTTATGGTTCTAATTTGAGATTTTTGGTGTATGGATTAAGTAATTTTCAATATTTTTTTTTAAAAAAATTCAAATTTCAACATTGATTTTATAAAAAACTGACATTGAAAGCCCCCTGGAAGGATTTATAAATCGTTTTTTACAAAAAAACCGACGTTGAAAGTGGATTTCCACATAAGTTTTATATAAAACCAATGTTGAAATCCATTTGAATATTGATATGATTTTGATGTTGGTTTTATAAAATACCAACATTGAAATCCATCATGGTAGTTTTTCCACGTCATTTTTATATAAAACCAATGTCGAAATTCCTCTATAATTCCCCTTATGGAAGGTTTCTAGAAAGTGAAACTTTTAACATATCCTGTATTAACAATAGTTATTAAATGATGTTAAAAAGTAAAAAAATAACATTAAATTAGTTTTATCCACTAGTTCTACCTGTTCCCATTTTCACATAGGAATTAGTAAGGAGTGCAACATACCCGCTGGACGTTGGTGCTCCTAATTGACTTGATAATAGGCAAGGCATTTCAAGATATACTATGTCACTTTCCTATTTATGTCAAACCACCAAAACTATGATCTTAGTGATTTATACATCTTTTGGATACCTGGATGAACAACCCATCTCAAATAGTGGTAGGAAGAAAAAAGTTATTTCTGATATATTGGAGGGACCACAATACGATCTCTAAAACATAGAAAAATATGTTATCTAGCATCCATCCCTCAATGGTCTCCCCACCATTGAGTTTTGACCTCATGGTTAAACATTAAATATCAGATGTTTGAGCATATCTAACCTACTCAACCAAATTTGGAACAAGAGAAACTGGAAAGAAAACTACATCGTCACCTTGCTTCACACAATCTAGATGAATATCAGTTATGAATGAAATTAACTACCATTGAACTAAAGTATCTTTAGCCAACTGATTATATGAATTCCTACTCAATTAATCCATTATAGATTTTACTTATACCGGTTTATACATCAAGTCAAATTCAAACATCTATAGATATTCCATCCATGTACATTGCCTTAAATTCAAATCCCTTAATGTGAAAATATGTTTCAAGATCTTATAGTAAACACTATAAATTTATCAACGAAAAGATAATGATTGCATGTATTTAAGGAATGAGATAAAATAGATAATTAAAAATCATGTGTTTTATATTTCTTCTCACGCATCCATAATTTTCATGAGTCATAAGTATAAACATGATCTCCCTTCATGAGAACACAACCCAATCTATCCTGATGCATCACAATAGACCACATACCCTTGTCCTGACTCTAGAAATGGTAGGATATGTGGAAATGTAATTTAAAATTAAATCTCTTGGAAATATTTATTTCAGTCACCATTCCATTATAAAGGAACACATTTCCTTTTCAAATCTTTCACTAGTGAGAAAATACATGAAAAATAAAAAACAAAGTGTCAGTAGTATCCTGCCAAGCTAAGGAAATTGTATATCTCAAAAACATTCTTTGGTGGTTTCCAAGTGATATTTTTTTTATATTTTCAGTATATATAGAAACACATTTTTCATAAATGACATGACCATGGAAACATACTTCTTGTATCTAGAAGTCACACTCAAAAATTTTAGCATAAAGACAATGTTCCCACAAGATACCCAACACTATTGTCAAGTGTTCTTCATAATATTATTTTGTCCAAGAATACAACAGAATATAATAAATGAACACCACCATAAAGGAATCAGGATACCTTTGAAAAATTTGATTCATTAATTCCATAAATATGGTTGGTGCATTCATAAGACCAAAGTGCATAACCACATATTCAATGTGGCCATAGTGACTTTTTAAGGCTATTTTTAGAATATAATCCTTCCAAACTCATAACTAGTGATACCCCAATCATAAATAAATTTTAGAGAACTATTAAGCTCCCATAAATTGATAAAAAAGGCCTTTAATTCATGGAATAGGATACCAATTCTTTATCGTAACATGGTTGAGTTTACGATAATCCATACAATTTTTTCTTTTTTACAAAAAGAACTGATGCTTACCATAAGGATGTTATCAGTTGAATGAACCCTCTAATTTATACCCTTTCTAGATAAATTTTTAATCCTCTCAATTCTATTGGTGTAATTATATAATATGGAAGTGAAATAGGACTGGTACCTAGTAAGAAAAACTCCGTTTCTCATTTAGGTGGAAACCCAGAGAAATTTTCCAAAAAAATATCAGGATATTAGTCAAAAAAGGTTGGAAAATATCTATGTTTGATCTCATAAATGAATTCTAAATTAACCTCTAAAAACTGATAAGAGATAGTCCAAACCATTGGAACCAAATGTCTTTCTCTTCTAGCATTTATGTACCAATATCCTTTAAAGAGATTCTTAACACCATCAAAATATATGAAGCTGACTTGTTTGGAATAACAATCGATGTGAGCCTTGAATGATGTCAAACAATCCATTCCAAAAAATCAGGTCATAAATATCCATTTCTAGAACTAAGAAATCCCAGGAAAATTTAATCACATCAGTAGTCATCATAGATGCTGCACACCTAAAGGATCAACACTCTCATTGTCTTATAGGTTTTTGAAGTTTCATAATATAAGGAATCATTTCAATAAGTAAACCCATATGATCTACCATATGAGAAGAAATAAAAGAGTGGGATGCACCTGTATTAAACAAGGCTTTCATATGGGCATAATTCAAAAGAATTATACCTTACGCAGTCCAAGGACTAGATTTATCATCCACAATCATCTTTTAGACACCATAAAGATTCTTAGTAGCCCCCATTTGATCATTTATTCCTTACTAAGGTTGCATAACTTGAAGGTTCATAGTGTTCCTAGAATCACCTTGACTCGCTTGGTTTTGAGGATGATTATTATTTAACGATATCACCCTGTAGAATCATAGGATGCTTGAGAAATATAGGATGGATCTCCCACACTATAATTTAGAGCTCTATAACAATAATGCTAAAGATTTACCATCTGATTAAAATTGTGACAAGCTCTAGGAGGTTATTTATAATCTCTCTTTTTATGGGAATTAGGGCCACATTGAAAATAACTAGGTTTTATTTTGGGTCGAGGTGGGAAGTTAACTAATCTTGTAGTCTTATTCAGAGATGATTCACCACCTTGGAAGCAGGTTTACCATTTCTATATATCCCTAGTGTTTGAGTTCTAACCTATTCCCATGGTGATAAACATACTCCCTCCAGTCGGGTTTCCAAAAATGTCTCTTTCTACTACCACTTCTCTATTTACCATTTCCATATAGTCTGTAATACAATGAAAAACTATCTTAGAGATAACCTCTAGTTACAGCCTATACTCAAAGATGTGTGCCTTCAAGGATGCACTAGTAGAAATTTTTGGAAAAAACAAACCAAAATTTTAAACTTATCCACATACTCCATGATGGATAAATTTTATTATTTCAAGATAAAGAAATAAGTTGTTCTTAACAATTTGAACATGTGAGGGTAGAATTGTTTATTAAACAATTTCTCAAAATACTACCAATTACTTGGTCGAATTTAGCTTGATAAGCTAAATACCACCATTGGAATGCAAGATATTCTAACATATAAGTTTCCATATTAAATTTCAACTTGACTGGTGTACTAAAATTAAAAGAATCAGTTTATCCATTTCAATCACACTTCTTCTTTTACAGGTTTATAATCCCCCTTAAAGGTGGGTAGATTATTCTTTTTAAATTGAACCAAGTGGTCCATTTGTCGAGGATCATCATTTATCTATGGATTGAAAATCCTGAATGATACTTTGGACTGGTTATTAGTTCACTCATGGATCAGGTGAAACCATGTTTTTAGAAACTTCCTCTTAATAATTCTTATGATATCTCCCCAATTACATCCTCTATAACTAGAAAAAAATTACATTTAGTCATCACTTAACTAGAAACTCAAGTATTAGTAAATTTTCAGTTCATCATAAGCAATAAGAATAAAAACTAGTATTTTCAAAATCCACCATTTTACCCATTTGAATAAATCATTAAACATAAAATAAACAATGCAGTCCTAGTGGGAAGTATCACTAACAACACATGATATGAATCAATCATTGTATACAACCATGATGATGATATGAGAGCACACCTAGAAGTGTTTTAGAACACTTTTGTACCTAGAAACCCTAGTAACTCAAAGTTCATCATAAAAGGTTAGATATGTATTTTTAAGCTATAAATTTCAAGTTATGATATTACTATCTTATTGATACCATCACAAGAGATAAATAGATAGACCAAGACTAATAACATTTGTAACATACCACCCCAACTCATTAGATTGAGAACAGATAGATTTCCACTAACCTTAGGTGACATCCCAAGACACAAAAGGCTGACAATAAATGCTGAGGGATTAGAAAACATTTGAGGGATGATTTTACCTATAAAATAAAACAACCTAAAAACATAAAACATAAACATAAAATCCTACTATATGATTCATGAGTATAAATAATACAACCCAAATAATAACCCTATATAAAATAATATTAGATTTATGGTGAAACATGGATAATCCAAAGATAAATATGAAAATATTACTAGACTCAAAGTCATCAAAGAGACATCATCCCAAGAATCACCTAGACTAGATCCAAATCTCCAACACCAACTTTAATTCCCATGGTATCAAGATGAATCACTAGAAAAGTAAGACACCTTTCCCTTCCCTGTATCTCAGAATATGTTATCTGTAAACACACCAAAGTTCCCAAGAAGGTGGTTAGTATAAACTTAGCATGCATTCCCTAGAGAATTCCCAACACATACCACTAGGATAATAACTAGTTAACACATTTCATATAAAAAAATTTAAAATAGTTAAATAGTATATATAAGGACACATGGAAAATTAATATGAAAAATCCATAAAAAACTCATTACCATCCATTCATATTTGGCATAACCTTTCCCATGTTCACACACACAGACACAAATTTACACAATACACTCAATATTAGTGATACCATTGATGGTGGAACTCCATGAACATAAACCATCCAATATTTTCAATTGAACTTCTGACCAAACCCATCCACTTTGAACACATGCTTACCCATAATTTCTAATTCCATGCCGATTCATTTCCATAATTTTTTTCTTTAAAACCATTTTATCAAACTTGTGTGCATAAAAAACATTCTATAATTTTAAAATCATCATTTTTAAATTATAATAAATGGGGGGTTTTTCAAAATACATCCAATTTTCCATAATTTCACAAAATGCTTCTAAAACAGTTTCCTTCACAAAATCCCACAACATTTTCATAGAAAATACAAGAAAAACCATTAAAAAACTAATAATTCAAGTTCTAGAATAGTGGAGATGATAGAGAATCCACATAACTTGAATTATATTGATTATAAAAAAGGATCTATGAAAAAACTAATGATCTTAACTCTTCTTTCCATTCCTCTATTAAAACTCAAGAAGATCTCATTAGGACTCATCCAATTCCCATAGACTTGGATACCAACACCAATATAAGGTTTTTTTCATGAAAACCCATGGAGATCCAAGATGATAAGAAAGAATGAGATATTAACCATTAATTTTCATATTAAAAATCTTGAATATATATTGGAATTAGAGTTCATATGTCAAAGATCACTAGAAAATTCCTAGGATAGCCCTAAAAATCAAGAGAAGAGTCATCACAAAAAAATATTTACACTCGATGAATGGGATTTTATACCCAGACTAGAAACATAAGACCAAGACAAATTATACTTCACCATGACACTAAAAATAAGGAAAATAACTATAATACACCACATTGGAAGAGACCATGATTTAGTGGTGTTGGTCAAAGGTGCATCCAAGATTTGCGGTGAGCTTCATAGCACAGATCCAGAAAACCGTGGAAAGGTCCATGAAACTGTCAAGGCAACTATGCATTAGGACTTGAGAATGATTAAAGGGAGTTATATTCCATACTTAATCTATCTACCCTATAAAAGGTATTATCCCCAAAATCCCTCTCTTATCCCCTTACATAGTAGCCATGATCTCCACACTGCATAACCCACCAGTGCTATGCCACAACCCATCTCCACAGTGCAACCATTCCAAAAATGGCAGTGGGCCGAAACCCTCCTTCAACCCCATGTACACTGAATCACACAACTCCATATTATAGAGACTCCCCTTACATCTTAGTGTGATCCTCCATGCCACAACCCATGGAAATCCTCTTCCAAAACCCCTCAAAATCCTATCAAAACTCCTAAAACATAACCCAATTATTATATAATTTAGAATACATAATAAAATGGTCACATACTTGAAACTAGGGGAATTATATTCTCCCCACAATCAGTCTTACTCTCTATGGAATGTGGAAGATTGGTGTTGCTTTAGAATAGCTCAGGACACTATTCCAACATTTCTTTTTCACACTCCCACATCTCTTCTTGAATTTGACCATGCTTTAATAAAACCCATATTAACCAATTATTTTAAAAGGAAAAATGTTCTCTTATCTATCCACAATTTGTATTGGCATATTAATCAACATATCATCCGATTAAATATCAACATGGACCCATCATATCACATGGTCAGGATCAGGATGATACTTCTTTAATTGAGATACATGAAACACATTATGAACACAACTAAACCTTGGCAGTAAATCCAACCTATACTCCACATATCTAACCCATTTATATATCTAAAAGGGAAAATTTACTAAGTATATAACTTTAATTTCTTACCAAAACATTGATTTACTAGCCTTGTAAAGCTTCTCAATAAAACATGATTAGCCACCTCAAATGATAGCGGTCATCAACGATGATCTGTATATGAATTTTAATAATTCTGAGTTGTCACCATCCTCTTTCTGATAATTTGAATCTTCTCCATTTTTTCTTTCACAAGTATAGGCCTGATAAGTGAAGTCTCACCTATTTCAACCCAATAAAGTGGTGAATGACAAGGATGACCATACGATGCTTTGAAATGAGAAATATGTATCAAGGCCTAATAACTATTATGGTATGATAACTCCATTAATGGTATATGATCCTCCAATGAGCCTCCAAAGTCCATCAAACATGGTCTAATAATGTATTCCAATTTTTGGATTATTTGTTCATATTTTCCATCAATTTTAGGATGATAAGTTATGATCATGGTTAATTGTTTTCCAAGGGATTTCTATAAGGATTTCCAAAACCAAGAGGTAAAACTAGTGTCTTGGTCAGACATGATTGAAACTGGAATGCTATGAATATTTACAATTTCCTAAATGTAGTGTTTGGAAAAATATTCCTCCGCATTGGATTCATGAATAGGGATGAAGTGAGCCAACTTCATGATCAGATCCAAAATCATCCATATAGAATCATTTTTTTGAATCTTTCTTATAAGAACTTTCACTAAATCCATGGATACCTATTCTTATTTCCACATGGTAATTGGTAAGGAGTTAAACATACTCACTGGCCGTTGGTGCCCCGCCTTGACCTGCTATTAGATAAGGCATATTGAGACATACTATTCCACTTTACTCTTCATCCCATCCCACCAAAACTGTGTTCTTAGTGATTTTTACACATTTTAGATACATGAATGAATAACCCATCTTGAATGGTGGTATAAATAAAGAAGTTGTTCTTGATATATTGGAGGGACCACAATCTAATCTCTAAAACATAGAAAAAATATATCATCTAGCATCCATCCTTAAATGGTCTCCCCACCATTGAGTTTTTACCACATGGTTAAACATTCAGGATCAACTATATGAGCATATCTAACCTACTCAACCAAATCAAGAATAAGAGAAACCAATAATAAAAATGCAGCATCACCTTTCTCCGCACAGTCTAGATGCATACCAACTATGGTGAACATTATTTTCCATTGATAAGAAGCCTCTTTAGCCAAATAATTATATGAATTCCTACTCAATGAATCCACTACATAATTTCCCCTTATTTTATACATCAATTCAAAGTCAAATATCTGTAGATATTCCATCCATATGTGTTTCCATAAATTCAAATCCCTTTGTGAGAAAATATTTTTCAAGATATT
The DNA here is from genome assembly GCA_963277665.1 of Viscum album. Taxonomy (NCBI): domain Eukaryota; kingdom Viridiplantae; phylum Streptophyta; class Magnoliopsida; order Santalales; family Viscaceae; genus Viscum; species Viscum album. The sequence continues at coordinate 1,444,242,449 of OY728160.1, read as the reverse complement.
ATGGTCTATGAACACTATAAATTTATTAAAAAAATAAAATGATTCCAAGTATTTAAGGAATGAACTATAAAAACTAATTCCAAATCATTTATTGGGTAGTTATTCTCATGAACCTGTAACTGTCATGAATTATAATCAACAATATGATCTCCCTACATGAGAACACAACCCACCCAAATCCCGATGCATCACAATAAACCACATATCCTTGTCCCGAATCTAGAAATTTTAGGATAGGTGTAGATGTAAGAAGAACTTTAAGCTCTTGGAAAGATTTATGGTAGTCATCATTCCATTGGAAAGGAATAAATTTAATTTTTGAAGTTTTCATTGGTGAGACAAGATGTGAAAAATCATGTATAAAGTGTCAGTAGTATCCCACTAATCCAAAGAAACTACATATCTCAATTTTTTTAGTGGTTTCCAAGATATAAAATATTATATCTTTTTAGGATCTATAAAAACTCATATCCATAAAATACATGACCAAGGAAACATAATTCTTATATCTATAAGTCACAATTTGAATTTTTATCATAAAGATTATGTTCCTACAAGATACCCAACACTATAGTAAAGTGTCTATAATGATCCTCTTTTGTCCCAAAATATAATAGAATATCATCAATAAACACCACTATAAAGGAATCAAGATAACTTTAAAAAATTTGATTCATCAATTCCATAAATATGTTTGGTGCATTCATAAGACAAAAGTTAATAACCACATATTAATAGTGTCCATAGAGGCTTTTGAAGGAAATTTTTAGAATACAATCCTTCTTAAATAACAATTGGTGATACCTTTATCATAAATCAATTTTGGAGAACCATTTGGCTCCCCTAAATTGATCAAACAGGTCATAATTTCACGGAATAGGATAAAAATTCTTTATCGTAACTTGTTTGAGTTTATGATAATCCACACAAAGCTTAAGAGTTCCACCTACATTCTTTACAAAAGAACTGGTGCTTCCCACAAGGAAATGCTCAGTCAAATGAACCCTCTACTTTCCAACTCTTCTAGATGGATTTTCAATTATCTCAATTATTTTTGTAGAATTCTATAAGATGGAAGTTAAATAGAGATGGTATCTAGTAAAAGATCAATTATAAACTCCACTTATCTTTTTGGTGGAAACATAGATAAATTGTTTAGAAAAACATCAGTAAACTGTTTAATGATGGTAGGGAAATCTCTATTTCTAATATAATTAATTAATTATAAAGTAACTACTACCAACTAATAAGATATAGTCCCAACCACTAGTTCCAATGGTTCTTATTTTCTTTTATTTATGTCCCAATATCCTTTAAAGAGATGTTTAATGCCATCAGATGACGTGAAACTGAATTGTTTTGGATAAAAATTGATGCGATCCTTGAATTATGTTAACCAATCCATTCCCAAAATCAGGTAATAGATATCCATTTCTAGACTTGAGAAATACCAGGCCAATTCAACCCTATCGATAGTTATTACATATGTTGTACACCTAAAGGATCAACATTCTCATTGTATTAGAGGCTTTTGAAATTTTATAATAGAAGGTATCATCTTAACATGTAAACCCATATAATCCACAATAATAGAAAAAATAAAATAGTGGGATGCACCCATATCAAACAAGGTTTTCATATTGGTAAAATTCAAATGAATCATACCTCATGCAGTTGTAGGACTAGGTTTATCATCTATGATCATCTACTCACCACCATAAAGATTCTTAATATCCCCTATATAATCATTTATTACTTGATGAGGTAAGATAATATGGGCATTCATCGTGTTACTAGAAACACCTTGTCTTGGTTGGTTTTTAGGATAAGTATTATTTTGAAGAGATAAACCCATTGAAGCATAGGATGTATAAGAAACATGGGATGCATCTCCCACACTAGAATTTAGAGAACTATGAAAATAAAACCAAATATGTCCCAATTATTATAGTTGTGACCAACTCTAGATGGTTCCATACAGTCTCTCTTCTTATGGGAAGTAGATCCATATTGAAAAAACCTAGGTTTTATGTTTGGTCGAGGAGGGAAGTAAGCTGATCCTATAGTCTGATTCTGAGATGCTCCACCATCTTGGAAGTAGGTTTCCATATTCCACTTATTCCCAGCATTTTATTTCCCACTGTTCCCATTATTATAAACATACTCTCTCAAAATTAATTTCCAAAAATGTCTCTTTCTACTACCATTTCTCTATTTACCATTTCCGTATAGTCTGTAATACAAAGAACAACTATCTTAGAGTGAATATCTGGTCATAGACCAGAATCAAAGACACATGACTTCAAGGATGTATAAGAAGAAAAATCTGAGGAAAATAGGACCAAATTTGCAAACTTAGTCACATACTCCATGAAATATAGATTATCTTGTTTCAAGATGAATAAATTAGCTGTTTTTGAAACTTTGAACGCGTGAGGGTATAATTGTTTGTTAAACTATTGCTAAAAATAATCCCATGTAATGTATTAGTGGAATTTATCTTGAGAAGATAAATCCCACCATTGGTGTGAAAGATATTCCTGTATATAAGTTTCCATCTTAACTTTAAACTTGGATGGTGTACCTAATAATTCAAAGATTCGATTTATCTGATTCATCCACACTTCTAATTTTATGGGTTCGGAATCCACCCTAATCATAGGTGGGTTCTACTTTTGAAATGGAGCTGAGTGGTCCACTTATTGAGGATTATTATACCTATATCCTTTATCTATGTCTTGAAAATCCTGAATGATACTTTGGACTAGTTATTGGTTCACCTATGGATTAGGTGCAACCACATTTTCAGAAGCTTCCTCTCACTGATTCTTACAACATATCCCTAACACCATTATCTATAACCAGAACAAAACACTCTTTATTCATCACTTAACTAGAAACTGAAGGCATAGTAAATTTCTATATCATCATAAGTAATAATCATAAAAACCAAAAGTTCCAAAATATACCATTTTACCCATTTGCATAAATTATAAAAGTCAAAATAAACAATTCAGCCCTAGTGGTAAATCTCACTAACAATACATGATATGCATTAATCCTCAAATAAACCCATGATGATGAGATGAGAACACACCTAGAAGTGTTTTAGAACACTTTTGTACCTGAGCACCCTAGTAAATCAAATTTCAGCATAAAAAGGTTATCTATATCTTTTTATGACATAAATTTTAAGTTTCAACATTCCTATATCCTAGCTACCATCCCAAGATAGATAGACCAACCAAGACTGATACCATTTGTAACATCCTACCCCAACTCATTGGTTGAGAATAGATAGAGTTCCACTAACCTTATGTGACATCCCCGAGACACCAAAGGCTAAAAATAAATTCCACGGTCTTAGAAAACATTTGGGGGACAATTTTTCCTATAAAATACAATAACCTAACAACATAAAACATAAAAATATAATCCTCCTATATGATGCATGAGTATAAATAATAAAACCCAAATAATAATCCAATAGAAAAACAATATTAGAGTGACAAAGAAACATGGATAATCAATAGACAAAGATCAAAATACCATCAAACTCAAAGAAAACAAAGCGATATCATCCCAAGAATCACCAATACTAGCTCTAAATCTCTAACACTACATGTAATTTCCCACAATATCAAGATTAATCACTTGAAAAGTAAGACACCTTTTCCTTAACTATATCTTAGTATATGATATTTTCAAATGCACCAAAGTGGCCAAATAGGGGGCGAGTGTAATCTCTATAGGAATTTTCAAAATATTTCTCAACACAAGATGATAAGATAAGAACCAATTAGAAAATTTTATATAAAATAGTTGAAAATAATTAAACTACTATATATAAGTCCACAAGGAAAATTCACATGAGAAAACCATAAATAAACTCATTACCATCCATTCATATTTTTCATAACCTTTTCCATGTTCACACGCACATGTACACACACAAAAAAATTGACACAAAACAATCAATATTAGTGATACCATTTATGGTGGTACTCCATGACTATAACTCATCCAACCTTGATGGTCAAACTTCAGACCATACCTATCCACTTTGAACAAAAACCAACCCATAAATTCCAATTCCATGTCTATTTATTTCCATAAATAAACTCTTCATTTGAAAATAATTTATCAAACACCTTTTGTGCATTAAAACAATTCTATAATTTTAAAATAAATGTTTTAAAATTATAAGAAAAGGGTTTTTTTTCAAAAGACATCCAATTTTCCATAATTCCCCAAAACGCATGTAAAACGGGTTCATTTTTGAAATCTCAGAAAATTTTCATAGAAAATACAATAAAAAAAATTAAGAAAACTAAGACTTAATGTTTTAAAATATTGGATATGAGAGAGAGGAAACCTACCTAAAATTCTACTAATTGGAATAATGGGTCTAAGGAAAAACCAATGATCTAAACTCTTCCTTCAAATCATCTATTAAAACCCAATAATATCTCATTAGGAATCATATAATTCCCATAGATCTAGATACTAACACCAATCTATGGTTATATTCAAGATTACCCAAATAGATCCAAGATAATAAGGAATAATTAGAGCCTAAAATTTAATTTCCATAGTCAAATTCTCTAAGATCTATTGGAATCAAAGTCCCGACATTGAATATCATTGTATAATGACTAGGATAGCCTTAAAAGTTGAGAGGAGAAGATCCTTCACAAAAAAAATTATTTACAACCACCAGATGAGATTTTATTCCTAAACTGTAAAAATAATACCACAAAATAGGATACTTCACCATGATGTATAAAAGAATAAAAAACACTATAACCAAGTGTAATGGAAGGGGATATGACACAATGGTGATGGTTAAAGGTGAATATGAGTTCTTCAATGACCTCTATGCCACAAATCCAAAAATATGAGGAAAGTTTCATGATGAAACCAAGGACACTACACTATAGGATCTGAGAATGATGAAGGGGTGTTACACTACAACCTTAATTAGCAACATAGCTACCCTAAAAAAGGTAGTAACACTAAACTCCTACTCCCAACCCCCTACACTGTAGCTAGGATCACCACACTGCAAAACCCACCAGTGCTATGCTACAACCCTGTCACGAACCGAATCGATCGCCACCAAAAATGGCACCAAACCCAGCCCGTGACAAGGCCCGAAGGGTGTTCCCGATCCCCAAGGGCTGACACAAGTGCCCGGGTATCATAAAATGAAAATTGGGAATGATTTACCTGAGTTTATAAACATAAAACAACAAAAGAATCCAATGAAACAAATCTGGATTTTTCAAACCAAACAATCTTTTACAAAAATTCAGAACTGAATTACATAGCTTAAAACAACTCAAAAGGTCTATACCAAAGGTACTAAACCAAATAAGGACAGCCCAAGAACCCCCATGGAAAGGGGCACCACCCTCAAGACACCTCCACAAGACTTCACCACCAAGGACCTGCTAGAAACCCGAACCACTAGAACAAAAAAACTGTACCCAACCTGCGACAAAAAAAATAACCAAGTCTACTTACACCCAAGGGCGTAAGTAGGGTGTGAGACAATTCCCAGTAGGATACCACCACTAAGATATTCCACGTGATAAACATTTAAAGACGAAAAGCAAGCAAGTTTTCAAAAACATGAAAAGCTAGTTACAATTTCTAAAAGATGCAACTTTGAATAAAAATAGCTTTCAAGTGGGTTATCATTAAGAATCAACACTTTTAAAAATAATTTCAACACTACTGAATTTTCCAGCCAACTATACCATATGCCGACGGTAAGTACAAAGTAAATAATGAGCACAAGAAATAGGAAATAACCCCTAGGCACTAGCTAGCTGTGGGTCCCAGGTACCTCGTATCTCGGTGAGAGTAACCATCACAAATATCCATTCTCGTGCACGAGCCACTAGTAGGGAACATACCCATAACCTAGTGGTCCCCAATAATCATCATCATAGTTTATTTAGAGTTGTAAGCGTCAATCTTGCTAAGTGAAACTGAGGCCAAACCCCACAAATTCACTAGCATACTAGTACACGTCTACCCACCTAGATACCCAGGTTTTCCCCTTGTGCTCAAACAAGTTCAACACGTCAAGAAATATACATTTAACATGAAAATATCATTCAAACATCACAAATTCACCAAACATCCCATATGTATACCACACAAGTCACAAAAATCCATTTTTCATTCAAAATGATTTTGAAATCTGAATCACACCAAAATAGCCCACAACACATTTCACATTTCTTCAACACTTCCACAAAACCATTAAAAAATTTTATAAAACAATTATAAGATATTTAAACTCATATAACAGCCCAAACACATAGAAAATAACACTTCTTTCATAATCAAAAATTCAATTTTTCACATCACACTCACACAAAACACTCCACATCACTTTCACATCACTTTCACTCTTCAATATCTCCTTCAAACAATTTAATAAAATATTTCCAAGATGATACATATCACATAACAGCATTTTCACAAATGAAATGGACCTTTCAAAAATATACTCCTACCAAAACAGTTTGCTGATATAGTTTCACCTATTACACAACCCAATAAACCATTCAAAACTTTCATAAAACAATTATAAAGAGTATACCCAAACTTTGCACATAAAATCCATTTCAAAAACCACTTTTTAAGACAAAAGCACACCAAGACCCTACCAAAACATAATTAGCATCCCAATAAACATGTAATAATCCCCTTTCAAATGTTATATAATCACCTTGAATAATATCACAAAAGATACCCATGAGAACACACAAATCCATAAAACACTTTCAAGGAGTATAACAAGGTTATACAAATAAAACCATTCAAATACACCCCCTTTTTAGGCCCACATGGAACTATATCATTACCCAACCATAATTGGCAGCCCCTTTCAACAACTAATAAATCACTTCCACATTTTACAAAACTACCACAAGAGATAACACATGAAATACATTTGAAAAATACACACTTCAAGCAAAATTGTAACTTTAAAAACAAATGCTTACTATTGCTACCAAAAATGGTTTTCTCATAATGCACAGAAAATAAGGAACATGTAAAATTATTTAATCAAGCAAACTAACTCATCATTAAATGGTTACCCACGGAATAACCTACCTTTTAAGTCAAAACACTCAAAACATGGTGTGAAACATAAACCGCACCACCGCCGCACCTCGAGGAATTGAAATCCAACCTAAAACCAGAAGCATTCACCCAAAAGACAAGAAATAAAACCCTAGATTTTAACCCTAACTTATGGACATTAGGAACCTTATGGATAAGGTGTGAAACCCTAATCACATTGAATGTAACCCTAAGCAAATTGAAAGAAGAATGAAGAAGACCAACTTACTTGAGGGATCTTGTAGAAATATCCTCACATACACTAGTAGATGAATTTTAAAACAGCCAAAAATTTAAGGGATGTTCGAAAAAGGATAAGGGTACCATGTAGGAATTTTAATGGGGAAAAAAGAGTGAGAATTGAAGGATTTATGAAGGAAACAAATTACCTTTATAAATCTGCCCGAAATGTGAGTTCTTCAAATTTTTTGACTTAAAACGCGATGTAAATGAGATGCAAAGAGGGTGGAAGGATATTGGACGCGCTACTGGGTTCAATGGGCGTGTTTGGGGTTTGTAATCACTGAAAAAGCCTTAATATTGGATAAGTTATTAATTAAACAAATTTTATTTTTAAAACTGGAATTGGGCTTTCGGGCAGGCCCAATCCCTTAAATAAAAACCCATATACAGCTTGTTTATGGTTTTCTAAAGGCTCCAAACTACAATGGTGGTGTTTCTATGTCAGGGGAGACCATTTAGGAACTTTAATGGGTGAAAAATATTAAAAAATTAAAAAGTTATAGAAGAATCAAAATTTATTTTTAAATCTGGAATTGGGCTCACGGTTTGGCCCAATTCATGAAAACTCACCCATTCCACCATAAAAACTTGAGAAACCCAAAAAACAAAGCATAAATGAAAATTTAATGAAATTTAACTTTAAAATAAGTCATTTATGTGACAATTCTCCCCACCATTAAAACTTTACGCCCCGGAATGTCACATCAAGGATAAAGCAACAACCAAACCCAACTAAGAAACCAAGAGGTACTCCTTTGCCAGGTTTCACCCCCAAAGGCCAAAACACCTCCAGTGATCTATTAAGGATTACTATCACAACCAAAACATATAACAATTTCCTTAAATGATCAATCACATTCATAATTTATCCCAAAAGAAAACTCCTAAAACACTATCCAAATAAGACTCAAGCAATTCACCCAAATGAACAATAACATAGAACAAGGCTACACTTACCTTACTTTAACTAATCCATTGGGCACTCTCCAGTCCCAAAGTTTACCCAAGAAAGATGTTGATAGCTAGATAGATTCGAACAAGACTATCTACACCAAGCCAAGACCATGGATAAATGTAAGTTACTGGTACGGGGGGACACAAATACGCTCCCCACCATAAGAGACAACCAATATTTTTTTTCTGAGACAAAAACAGGACACTAAAAGGGGGAGGCCTGAACGGACTCCCTGGTACATAGGGTAGACTTCCATTCAAAATTTATGAAGGAACATACATGAAAATCATAGTGGTTCTCCCCACCATAAGAACCAACCATCTTAACCGACTAGCATGTGCCGACACAAAAAAAACCCAAAAATTTGAATATTTGGGAAGGTCGCACGGTTAGTCCACACAGTTTGTGAAACCATGAACTAACTATGCAGATCAATATTCCTGCATGACTTCTAGGCACACAGTCTCTCTTAATCGTTCAAAAAACATGTGCTCATCCTGTCTAGCCAAATTTCCAACCATTCTCCAAATACTCAATGGAAACCAAAGGGGGAGGTAATGACATTGGGCGATGTCATGGGTATAAGGCCCTCCACCTATTTCCACTAAACGTGAAAAACAGAATAAAGATAATGAAACCATAGGTTTAAACACTTAATATCTTTCACACCAAGGATATTAAATTGTACAGGGGTTTAAATGAGCCAGGGATTTCCCCTAACTATGAGCCAGCTTCTCTCCAAGACCTATGGTTGGAGCTCAAATGATCGAAGCATCTTCGGCCTCACAGTTAGTCCTTGGAAACCCCTTGGACGAGAATTATTCTTTCAGTGCTACCAAAAACTACACTACAATCCCCGATATGATTTCCAAGACATAACACATTCCAAACTCACTTTACACTAACCCAATATTTCAATGAAACAAGGGCTTAGAAGATGAACACAAATCACACCTTGTTTCTTCGGGTAAGAAACAATAGAAGTAAATAACACCTATACTAACCTTCCTAAAAAAATGGATGATTTTGAAGTTTTTACAAGGGATACATTCTCCCGACATAATAGAGACTCTCAAAGTATTGCATGAATTTCACCTTTAGGGTCAATCGAGCACATGACATCACAAGGAGTCACCAAACATGACCATTGCGACAAATATAAGAAATTAATGGAAAGGGACTTTATACTACATCCCCAAACAATACACAATTCTAGAACGTGGCCACAATATCCTCTTATGACTAGATTTCCCACACTGGTAGTTTATTGTGAACTTCTTCTTCGAAGAGACTATGATGGACTGAGAGGACCTCTTAGACACCATCCAGATACTCATCCATGCTAACGACCCCAAACCACTTCCACCTTAGGAAAATCTGAAAACTTAAGAAGCTATGGTCTCTTGAAACCTTCCATGATCACTCTCCCACTACAAGAGGATACAAAAAACCAGGAAAGGAAAGGGTGTAGACTCAATATTAAAAGCTCAAGAAAAATATTCCTTATATTGATCAACTGGAGGGTCTTCAAATGGCGAAACAATCTGGGTTGCACTTCAGTGTTGAAATAACCCTTAATGGGGCGTACCTTATCCAATGATTGAACCCAAGGACCCAACCAAGATGGTCCATTGTTCAAGAAAAAAAAACCATAAACCAGATCCAAACACATGAAGGTAACCACCATAAAGGTGTCCCGAAACATATCTCAGAGGAGACTACTAACCGGTCCTTCTACCCAGCTTACCGACCAAACATAAACCCAAAACACAGTTCAAATAGGAGGGGTTATTGGACTAAAAAAAACATCCCACAAAAAAAACATTTTCAAAAACCCATAATACAAACCATCCAAAAATATTCATCAAGACATCATGTTTTTCTTTAAAACCATTTCTTTGAAAACAAACGGTTTAGCGGTTAGCATATCCACCAATAGTACCCCATGGGCCTCACACATGCATGTTTTTGTGCCACACCAGACACCCTCCTCATATCCGTCCCGACACTCATCCAGTCGTGCCATCAACCATCCATCATCCCATATAACCCCATGCATGTGGTCGCTAATGGAAATACCAAAGGTTAAAACAAAAATTCTTTCCACTTTTCAAAACCAAAACAGTCAACCAACACATCCTTTTTTCTCATAACCGCTAACCACGAGATCAAAATCCCAACTCACATCTTACAAAAATTTTCATAAAGTCACAACCATTTAGAAAATAACTCACTTTCAATATATTCACATCAATTTCAAAACATCTCATCCCATTAAAAAACACTATGATTTTTTAAAAAACTCTATTGGAAACACTTTTCAAAACCAACTTCAATATAGTTCCTGCTTTCAAAGAGGTGTAAGCGCACCATTTTACATTTCAAAACAATTCTGAAAATTCAGTTCCACCATTTCATAAACCAAACCATTACCTCTTTATTTGAAAATCATTTCACAAAAACTTTACACTTCTTAAAACCAAAGTGCTAAGATTTCAAAACCTAAGCACAAAACAGTGCGAGAGGAAACTAGTTTCAGTGGGTGACTTGGAAATATGGTTGGCGGCCATATTCCAATCACTTCACTATCACAGAGAGTGTTCTAGGGAATATCCTTGGCTCCACATGGCTTTCCAGGCCCTTTGAGCTCACTAGGACCATTAACCCAACTCTCTTTTCATTTCCCTTAATCATCATCGAACCAAGAAAACCGAAGGACTTAGATAAATCCCGACTTCTCTTGGAAACTTGAATCCCATTATGTGGTAGGGTAATCAGGAATACTACCCATAACTAGAATTCTATGTCCCAACAATCCTAACTCCGGACTATCCTGACTCTTCCCCAAATAACATGACCCAAAGAGTTAACCTGAACCTCCTTTGATACCATTTTGTCACGAACCGAATCGATCGCCACCAAAAATGGCACCAAACCCAGCCCGTGACAAGGCCCGAAGGGTGTTCCCGATCCCCACGGGCTGGCACAAGTGCCTGGGTATCATAAAATGAAAAATTTGAACGATTTACCCGAGTTTATAAACATAAAACAACAAAAAAATCCAATGAAACAAATCTGGATTTTTCAAACCAAACAATCTTTTACAAAAATTCAGAACTGAATTACATAGATTAAAACAACTCAAAAGGTCTATACCAAAGGTAATAAACCAAATAAGGACAGCCCAAGAACCCTCATGGCAAGGGGCACCGCCCTCAAGCCACCTCCACAAGACTTCACCACCAAGGACCTGCTAGAAACCCGAACCACTAGAACAAAAAAACTGTACCCAACCTGCGACAACAAAAATAACCAAGTCTACTTACACCCAAGGGTGTAAGTAGGGTGTGAGCCAATTCCCAGTAGGATACCACCACTAATTGATTCCATGTGATAAACATTTAAAGACGAAAATCATGCAAGTTTTCAAAAACATGAAAAGCTAGTTACAATTTCTAAAAGATGCAACTTTGAATAAAAACAGTTTTCAAGTGGGTTATCATTAAGAATAAACACTTAAAAATAATGTCAAAACTACTGAATTTTCCATCCAACTATACCATATGCCGGTGGTAAGTACAAAGTAATTAACGAGCACAAGAAATAGGAAATAACCCCTAGGCACTAGCTAGCTATGGGTCCCAGGTACCTCGTATCTCGATGAGAGTAACCATCACAAATATCCATTCTCGTGCACGAGCCACTAGTAGGGAAAATAACCATAACCTAGTGGTCCCCAATCATCATAATCATAGTTTAGTTAGAGTTTTAAGCGTCAATCTTGCTAAGTGAAACTGAGTCCAAACCCCACGAATTCAATAGCATACTAGTACACGTCCACCCACCTAGATACCTAGGTTTTCCCCTTATGCTCAAACAAGTTCAACAAGTCAAGAAATATACATTGAACATGAAAATATCATTAACACATCACAAATTCACCAAACATCCCATATGTATACCACACAAGTCAAAAAAAATCCATTTTTCATTCAAAATGATTTTGAAATCTGAATCACACCAAAATAGCCCACAACACATTTCACATTTCTTCAACACTTCCAAAAAACCATTAAAAAATTTTATAAAACAATCATAAGATATTTAAACTCATATAACATCCCAAAAACATGGAAAATAACACTTATTTAATAATCAAAAATTCAATTTTTCACATCACACTCACACAAAACACTCCACATCACTTTCACATCACTTTCACTCTTCAATATCTCCTTCAAACAATTTAATAAAATATTTCCAAGATGATACATATCACATAACAAACTTTTCAAAAATTAAATGGACCTTTCAAAAATATACTCCTACCAAAACAGTTTTCTGATATAGTTTCACCTATTACACAACCCAATAAACCATTCAAAACTTTCATAAAACAATTATAAAGAGTATACCCAAACTTTGCACATAAAATCCATTTAAAAAACCAATTTTTAAGCCAAAATTACACCAAGACCCTACCAAAACATAATTGGCAGCCCAATAAACATGTAATAATCCACTTTAAAATGTTATATAATCACCTTGAATAATATCACAAAAGATACCCATGAGAACACACAAATCCATAAAACACTTTCAAGGAGTATAACAAGGTTATACAAATAAAACCATTCAAATACACCCCATTTTTAGGCCCACATGGAACTATATCATTACCCAACCATAATTTTCAGCCCCTTTCAACAACTAATAAATCAATTCCACATTTTACAAAACTACCACAAGAGATAACACATGAAATACATTTTAAAAATACACATTTCAAGAAAAAATGTAACTTTAAAAACAAATGCTTTACTATTGCTACCAAAAATGGTTTTCTCATAATGCACAACACATAAGGAATATGTAAAATTATTTAATCAAGAAAAATAACTCATCATTAAATGGTTACCCACGGAATCACCTACCTTTTAAGTCGAAACACTCAAAACATGGTGTGAAACATAAACCGTACCACCACCGCACCTCGAGGAATTGAAATCCAACCTAAAACCAGAAGCATTCACCCAAAAGACAAGAAATAAAACCCTAGGTTTGAACCCTAACTTCTGGACATTATGAACCTTATGAATAAGGTGTGAAACCCTAATCACATTGAATGTAACCCTAAGCAAATTGAAAGAAGAATGAAGAAGACCAACTTACTTGAGGGATCTTGTAGAAATTGCCTCACATACACCAGTAGCTGAATTTGAAAACAGCCAAAAATTTAAGGGATGTTAGAAAAAAGGATAAGGGGACCATGTAGGAATTTTAATGGGGAAAAAATAGTGAGAATTTAAGGATTTATGAAGGAAACAAATTACCTTTATAAATCTGCCCGAAATGTGAGTTCTTCAAAAGTTTTGACCTAAAACGCGATGCAAATGAGCTTAAAAGAGGGTGGGAGGATATTGGACGAGAGAATGGGTTCAAGGGACGTGTTTGGGGCTTGTAATCACTGAAAAATCCTTAATATTGAATAAGTTATTAATTAAAAAAATTTTATTTTTAAAACTGGAATTGGGCTTTCTGGCAGGCCCAATCCCTTAAATAAAAACCCATATACAGCTTGTTTATGGTTTTCTAAAGGCTCCAAACTACAATGGTGGTGTTTCTATGTCAGGGGAGACCATTTAGGAACTTTAATGGGTGGAAAATATTAAAAAATGAAAAAGTTATAGAATAATCAAAATTTATTTTTAAATCTGGAATTGGGCTCACGGTTTGGCCCAATTCATGAAAACTCACCCATTCCACCATAAAAACTTGAGAAACCGAAAAAACAAAGCATAAATGAAATTTTAATGAAATTTAACTTTAAAATAATTCATGTATGTGAAAAACCCAACTCTATTACATAGCCATAGTGAAAATTATAGTGGCATAAAAACCTCCTTCAAACACCATAACACACACCTCCATACCACAACTAATCCCCTTATGGATCATTGTGATCCTCCACACCATAGATCATGCAAGAAATCTTCCAAAACCCTTAAAAATACCACCAAAAGCTCCCAAAACTTAACCCAATAATTATATAAGCTCATAATACATAATAAAAGGGTAAAGTACCTAAAATCGAGGTTATTACAATCCAGGCTGATTTTTTATTGGTTCAATATTGAATTTCCTCAATGCACCATGAGATAATCTTTTTATTACATATGTTTATAACTCACATGCAGGTGAGGGGATCCAAATAATTAGTTAAGTGAAATTATATAAACAACCCTGGACACATAGGTACTATATAATAACAGAGGGAGGGATGACTCATATGCCATCATATTTAATTTAATAATAAATAATTTCAAAACCATGAAATAAAATTAAATTAAATAAAACTAACTCATACACATGTCTAGTCAAAGATCATGATCAGTAATACACATACAATGAATAAAAAAAGTACAATACCTATCATTCACTTAAATTAATTATTTATTATTAAGATGAACATTCTTGAGTTGATTCAATAAATTAATTAATGAATACATTTATTCCCTTTATCTTAATGACTATATGAAGTCTCTTGGAGATAACCATTATAAATGAATTCATGGAAAATAAATGAAATGACCAATAATTATGGATAATTATAAAGAATTAATTGATCAATTATCAATTCTTCAAAACATTTATTACATAGTCAAACACATTTGGTGTTAATAGTGTAATTAGGTTTTAATGGTAGAATTAATCATTTTAATGTAATTTAAATCTATTCTTTATTGGAAGACTATACGACATGTACTAACGAGTTTCATGTTATGCCGTATCTTTCCATGTGTCTAGGATAAATTCCTAAGGCCTTGGCATATATCTTATCCAGATTACACAGCGTGTACTAATGAGCTACACATCGTGTTCTTGCATAACTCTCTAATTGGCTCGGTGTGTTATTTGGATGTGGGAATTAATGGGTCACATGATGTGTACTCTAGATACATGCTGTGTTGCCTATTTTTTGTGTGTTCTCATAACTCTCCAATTAACTTAGTGTGTTCTTCAGACTCAGGGATTATTGATTCAAACGATGTGTATGCCATCTGCATTCCATGTGTTGCATTAATGATCTAGGTTATTAGTCTCACATGGTATAAACCTTGAATTTGATCACATGGTTAGCATGAATTTCATCGCTAAACCATGTAGACTACATGAAGTTTACTCCAAAAAAACCACATATAGTCTGAAAAACTATGTGCCAGTTTGGCCCAATAAACATGTATTTTACAATAAATGCATTAGGTGTAATAACCACTCAGCGTGTTACGTATCTCGTGAAACATCCAGGTGTAGTGAACTTGGGTATATGAAATGTACTCTGGCTATATGTAGTGTAACCTAATCTATCGAACAGAATCTTTAGCACCTCCCGATGGAATCACTAACCATTATTTATCTGCTCTTAGTTCTTAAGAAAAATTTAATATTGAATAAATAATAATTAAATGTTGAAATCATGTTAATTAAAATTTGGATTAAAGAACTAATAATATGGAAATAAAAACTAACCTCAATTTTTTATATACGATCAAAAATAAAATAAATAATTATAAATTTAAACATGACCCCTCTAATACCACTTGTTGGTTCTGAGCGTAGCAGAAATACTTATCAAGGATGATCCTAACTCATCAAATTTCAGATTCGATGGATCATTCATGTAACGCCCCGACCCCAATTACCCAAAGTCAGTGAATTATTACATAACATTGGTATGATCACAAAAGATCAAATCTCAAAATACCGATTAGTTTAGTAGCCTTGGAAACACTAGATACATTCATAAGTCTTACATTACATGATAAAGTGAAAAACTACAACAACATAGTCTACATAGTCCACACTCATATACCCTCAGACTATCCCTGCAGGTCAGTCATAAAATACTTCTTCGCATCCTGGGAAAAATAAAACATAGAAAGGGGTGAGCTCAGATGATTAGTAAGGATAACAATATAGCAGAAACTTTCATAAATAAGCATAAAAATTTAAGGCAATGTATAAATAAAAAAAAGCCTTTTAAACTTGAATTTCAGCATAATATGGTAAAAATAAAATGAAATAATTCCATTTACTTATTCACATGGACATTCTACTAGTCGAATAATCACATGCAATATCAATAACCACTTTCATAATTATGGAACGCATAATGCCAGACTATCATAACCACATAGTCAAGGCCTTGTGCCAAGACTACAAATAAGATTTTGTCAAGGCCTTTTTCCAAGACACTAGTTTGTCTCATGAGACCTACTGATGCATCGAGGAGCTATATCGGGCTCCACCCTTCGCTTACTAAGTCCAATGCATTCCTCATATGAACAAGTTTAAACATAACATAAAAATTAGTATTAAAAATAGCATACAAAATGTCAATACTTTATCCATAAACCATGAATGGTATAAAAATAACACATCTATAGTCAAACATATCACAAAAACTTCAATACTATATGGAAGTTTTTTATCATAATAAATTAACTTCAAATAAGCTTAAAATCCATCAAAGGATGTTGACATAGATGAAATCAAAACTATTTGAGAGAAATATATCTTTTTTTGAAATCATTTAAAAGTAACATAATTATAAAATAAAAAATTTACTTTGAAAATATTCTTATAATCTTGTAAGGGAAGCTTTGGCGATTTTATAATGGCGGAAAATAGCCACACCCTCTGTATAAGTTAAAAAAAGACATTCTTACCTTAATTTTGTCGAAAAGGTTAGAAAGGACCATGTTTGGAAAATGACAGAAAGATTCCTCTATAAACATATTATAAAAAGTAAAACAATGGTATAAATGACTTTAACCCATAGTCTATAAAATATTAAGAATGTTTTGAAATACATTTTTAAGAAACATGGATGTGGATGATAAAGAGGTCCCAGTAGATAATATAAACAACCTCGGATAATGAAGAGATTGTGAAATTAACCCTTACCTTGTACTTTTCCTTGGAAGAGGGTAGGTTAAACTTCTATATAATGGTGAAATAATTGTTATTAAATTATACAATAATCATATACATTAATATTATATCATATATGATCTTTTAACATTGCTTTGTTAATAATATTTTAGTATTATCGTTGTTTCGGGTGTTAATAGATTCATTTTCCTTTATATTATTTGTTATGTGAGTCATATTTGTTATGTATGGGATGTATATTATTCATATACAAAATGATATCAAGTCTTTAAACATTATTTTTAATCATCTAATAAAAATTATTCTTGAATGGATACGATGAGGAATGAATCTCATCGCTATGTGGAGACGGTAATCTGTACGTACGCATGAGAAACAATATCATTCTTTTGATATTAACATAATATATAATTGGATGGTATATCATATATACAGAATCATTATCATGTTATATTTATTATTTACATCAATTACACATCATTATTATACCCATCCAAAAAATAATGTATTGAATAACAATTACACCATGACGTGGAGACGGTAAGCCGTACGTACGCATGTATGGTGACATGTCATTAAAAGGATGGATAGAAAAATGAATTTAATTGTACCATATTTATAATAAAATAACAATATATAGAAGATACTGGAGTTATTATTTTAGAATGAAAACAACAAAGAAAAGGAAGTGGAAGAAGAAAGGAACTTGAAAGAGGTGATGAAATATTTACCTCTTCTTCGGGTTCTTCCTTTTGATTTGATCAAAAGGGATCCTTAGGTTAGATTTATGACTAAAGTAAGGCATATATGATGAAGTGAGGATATTTTAGAGGGTATTTAGGAAGAGTTTAGCCGATCCAAATGGCTTTGAAGGTGTGAATTAGAGAGAAGGGGGAGTACCCTTTTATAAGAGGGGTGAGGGGAACCTTAGGAAAAGTTAGAAATATTATTTTATAATAAAATCATTTTCGGTTTATAATGGATCGAAAATGGATTATTTAAAGGATAAGGTGAGGATGAGTCAAAAACCACTCAACCAATAGGTTTTAGATAGGTTTGGGTCACTATATTAACTTTATATTTTAGATTTAACTCTTAGTTAAATAGTTTGACATTTACCATGTCTCTTTGTATTTTTATATTATATAGTTAATAAACTTACTATATACTTTCAAGAGAACCCCAAGTGGTTAATTAATAATACAAATATCATTATATAATTACTTTGGCTGAACCATAGATTTTTAGGAATAGAATATCAACTAATAATATAATATTTGTTTTAAAAACTCTTTTATGTCAATTTTGACACTATTTAATAATTGATTTTTGTTAAAGTCATAAAAACTTTATTAATTCGAAATAAATTCATTTAATCAATCCTAACATGTCATATTAACCTATAAAATTCATTTATGTCATCAAAACTTTCAAATTATATTTATTTTAACATTTATAATACCATTTATTTGATTCTTTCATTAATAAGGAAAATAATGAATCATCATTGTTTCATAAATAAATTTAATTATTAAATTTCTAAAAATTATAAATAAAATACCATTATTTAGTAAATATTTTTATGTTTCTAATGAATATTTATAGTCGAATAGATAACATGTATAACCCTATGTAAAAATTGTTTTACTAAAAGATATATGCTTATGTCATTTTTGTATTTACTTTAACTTAATTAATATAAATTGTCATTATCACTTAAAAGTGGCTCCATGGGGTCCCAAAATCGACCCAAAGATGCCCATGGTCGGACATGTATCATCCAATAGGGTTAGGACACATGTTAGGGTAATTTAATATTATCATAATATTATTTTTTATCCTTATTTACCAGATTTAAACAATTTTGACCTCCTGATTCTAAATATGGAATCCATTTTTCTAAATTAAAAACATAGAAGTGGCCGAAATTAATTTAAAATTAATTCCCGTTGTCAAAACAAAAAGTGTGTTTTTAATAAATAATAACTATCAAAAGATTGACACTTTCTTATGTCCAGTTTAAATGTGAAATTACGTCCATTGACCAACATTGGATTAAATGGTAAAAATATAATCTAATTATACTTTAAAACCACTCAATAGTATAATTTAGCAATATAAATTATTTTTATTAAAATAGTTGTTTTTAATTAAAATTTAGTATTTTTCACTATTCATAAAAAACTGAATGTTTTCAGAAAAATACCAAAAATTCATTCTAAGCTAATTTCGATATTCCGAATCCAAAAATGAAGTCCATTTTGAAAGGTAAAATTAATAAAATTTCAAAAAGTGGGTATTAATATTCATAACGACTAGTTTGATTGGTTGTGGTGTGTTAGAACTTGAAGTTGCGTACAACACATGCTATTGTATTATTCAAAGAGAAGCGTACCGTGGAAGCTTGGGGTATTACATTCTAACCTCTTTCAAATAATTTCTTCCTCAAAATTTCTAGAATACTACCACATGAAAAGACTCGGGTGGTTCTTCATCATAAGTTCCTCGGGTTCCCACATTGCCTCTTCCATCTTATGGTTTCTCCATAGAACTTTTACCAGACGAGTCGTCCGATTTCTTAGCACTTGTTCTCTTGTATCAAGAATCTTGACAAGCTCTTCGCAATAAGGCAGATCAGGTTCCAGTTCTAATTCCTCATAGGTGAGTACATGCATTGGGCCAGGCATGTATTTTCTCAACAGTGATACATGTAACACTTCGTGAACTTTGGAGAGACTTGGTGGCATTTCCAACCAGTAAGCTATAACCCCAATTCGTTCTAGAATTTAGAAAGGTCTGATGTACCCGGGTCTCAATTTTCCCTTCTTACCGAAACGTATAACACCCTTCCATGGAGATACCTTCAAGAAGACATGATCTCCAACCTGAAATTCCAAATCCTTCCTTTGGTTATCGGAATAACTCTTCTTCCTACTTTGAAATGATTTGATGTGGTTTTGGATTTCCTTTACCTTTTCCATTGTTTCCTCCACCAGTTCTGGGCCTATGATTTTTCTTTCACCAACATCATCTGAACAGGTTGGTGTGCGACATCTCTTTCCGTATAATGCTTCATATGGTGCCATCTAAATACTTTAATGGAAGCTATTTTTATAGGAAAATTCTACCAGAGGTAAATATTGATCCCACATACCTTGAAAGTCAAGTGATCATGATCTCAACATGTCTTCTAAGGTTTGAATAGTCCATTTTGATTGTCCATCAGTTTGGGGGTGGTAAGCAGTGCTCAAACGAAGCTTAGTATCCAGGGCTTTCTAAAGAATTTTCCAGAATGTTGAGGTAAAATGTGGATCACGATCAGAAAAAATCGATAGGGGTACTCCATGAAGTCTCAAAACTTCATTAATATATAGTCTTGCTAGACTTTCAAGTGGTAAATCTTCCCTTATAGGAAGAAAATGTGTTGACTTGGTAAGACGATCAACAATGACCCATATTGCATCATTCCTTCTAGGAGTCTTTGGTAGTCCCATGACAAAGTCTATCGTAATATTGTCCCATTTACACTCCGGTTGGGAAGAGGTTGCATGACTCCTCCAGGATGTTGCCTTCCAGCTTTCACTTGTTGACAAACCATACATCTTGACACAAAATCAGCAATCTCCCTCTTCATGTTGTCCCACCAAAAATGTTCCTTCAAATCTCTATAAATTTTGGGGCTCCCAGGGTGTATAGAGAAATTGGAACTATGAGAATCATCCAACAATTCCATTTTCAGATCAGGTATATTGGGAACACAAAGTCTCTTCCCAAATTTTAAAATTCCATATTTATACACAAATTAATTCAATCTCCCATCAGTCACAACTTTAATATTCATTTGAAATGCTTCATCACCGGTCTGAGAACTATTTATCCTTTCTAGTAAAGATGGTTTGGAATCCATTTGAAAAATTATTGATGTTTTACCTTCCATGGTGATTCCCATATCCATCTTTACTAGATCCATATATATAGGATCCTTTTCAACTCTCATATTGTTCAAAAATCCATGATCCTTTCTACTCAAAGCATCTAACACCTTATTTTCCTTCCCTGGGTGTTAGTGTATAGTGCAATCATAATCCTTGAGCAGTTCAAGCCATCACCTTTGCCTCATGTTGAGTTCTTTTTGTGAGAAAATATACTTCAAACTCTTTTGATCGGTATATATCTCACATTTTTCACCATAGAGATAGTGTCTCCAAAAATTCAAAGCAAAGATTACAAATGATAACTCAAGATCATGAGTAGGATAGTTTTTCTCATGAATTTTCAGCTATCGTGATGCATAGGCAATAAACCTATCATTCTGCATAAGGACACAACCAAGTCCTTTCTTCGATGCATCTCTATAAATAACGAACCCATAATTCCCCGATGGTAGAGTCAATATAGGAGAATTGACTAATATTCTCTTCATTTCTTCAAAACATTCTTCACACTCTTTTGTACAAACAAATTTAACCCCCTTTTGTGTGATCTTTATTAATGGGTTAGCCAACCGGGCAAAATTCTGGACGAAACGTCGATAATAACCTGCTAAACTAATAAAACTACATACCTCAGTTATACTTGTCGGTGCTAGCCATTCTTGAATTGCTCTTGTCTTAGAAGGATCAACAGAGATTCCATACTTAGAGAAAATATGGCCAAGAAAAGAAATCTATTGAATCCAGAATTCACACTTGCTAAACTTCCCATATAATTCATGTCTTCTAAGAGTATTTAGGATAATGCACAAGTGATTTTCATGATCTTCATAGCTTTTGGAGTATACCAAGATATCATCAATAAATACCACTAAAAAGTCATCGAGATATTCCTTGAAAACTCTATTCATTAGATCCATGAACACAGAGGGTGCATTAGTCAATCCAAAAGGCATTACTGTAAACTCTTAATGCCCGTACATGGTTCGAAATGCTGTCTTCAAAATGTCTTCCTTCTTCACACACAACTGATGGTATCCAGATTGAAGTTTAATCTTTGAAAATTATTTAGATCCATGCAGTTGGCCAAATAAATCATCAATGCGTGGTATAGGATACTTTTTCTTTGTTGTTATAGCATTGATTTCCCTGTAGTCGATACATAACCTCATAGATCCATCTTTCTTCTTAACAAAAAGGATAGGGGCTCCCCATGATGAAACACTAGGGAGAATAAATACCTTATTACTCAATTCCTTTAGTTGTTTCTTTAGTTCCACTAATTCCATAATGTCCATTCTATAAGGGGTCTTCATATAGGCCTTGAACTAGAAATTAAATCATTGGAAAACTAAATTTCTCGTTCTGGAGGATGTCCAGGTAAATCTTCTGGAAACACATCAACATATTCTTTCACAATAGGTACATCCTATATTTGAACATTCCTTTCCTCACCCACAATTATTTAATTCTCTTCCTCCCCAATAATTGAATTTAGTTGAGCTACTGGAGGTGGATCTAAATGAGAATCAGGTGGTGAAGATTCTGCTCTAAAGATAAGGTGTTCTTTATCATCATCATCAAAAAGCGTAACCTCTTTTTTATTACAATAAATCTTCTCATCATGGTCCAAAAGACAATCCATACCGAGGATTATATCAAATTCAATCATATGTATGATGATGAGATCAATAGATAAAGAACATTTATATTCTCTAATGGGAACGAATTCACAAAAATTTGTTGCGATGATAATTCCCTTAGGAGTTTTAACTGACAACTCCCTTGTTAAATCAAATTGGAAATATCTAATTTTCTTAGTAAACAGGGAATATATGAAACAATGTGATGATCAAGAATCAAATAAAGCATTTTCTAAACTTGTGGAAACCATTAAATTACCTGCCACCATGTCTTTTCAATCTTCTACCTCAGCAGTAGTGATAGCATAAGTTTGGCCTTGATCCCTTGGCCTTTTCTGAGGTAAGTTCCCTTGACTATTAAGAAATTCATTTGCATAATGTCCCATCTCCATGAAATTGTATCATTTAACATTGGTAGCTTCTTTCTTCCCCGTGCAATCAAGAGCTTGGTGTCCTTTTTCACCATACTTGTAACAGACTCCCATTCCATTCAAGAAAGTATCGGGGTGTTTCTTCCCACATTTACTGTAGGAGGGATATTAAAATTTTCCCTTCTTCCAGTTATTTCCATTTCCTGAGTGTTCAACATATCTCTTCTTCTCTTTCTTTGATTTAAAGTCATAAGACTTAGAGAATTCTTTTTCTGTCTTGATAGTGTATGAGAAAATATCTTTGTACGACGAGAAGGATTGTGAGACTAATGCTCGATGGAGAAATGGTTTTAACCCATAAAAGAAATGATAAATATTACTTCTTGGGTTACGTATATAATCTGTAGCATGCCTCGCTGACCTTGTAAAGTTAGCCTCATACTCTGCGACATTCTCATCCTCCTTTTGCCTCATACTCAAAAATTTCCTTTCCATAATTTCTCGATGGTCACGAGGAAAGTATTTTTCTAAGAAAATCTCTTTAAACTACCTCCATTACATATTTTATACTTCACCATCTGCCTTTTTTTTGAATCAATGACCACCATTGATCAGAATCTTCAGTGAGGCGGTAAACTGCCATGATAACTTTTTCCCTTTCATTACTCCCCAGGGCATGGAATATTTTCTCTAAGGAATTTATCCATTGCTCAGCTACTAATGGATTTTTACTCCCATTGAATGTTGGTGGCTGTTGCCTCATAAAGAGATCTAACATTGATCCTCCACATTGTGGATCAGGGTACTCCATATGGGTAAGGTTATTATCCATAACCTGAGTGAGTTGTCCCAATATAGTGATAAGCTGATCAGCACTAGTTGTATCACCAGCTCTACTATAATTATCTTGAGAAGGAGGGAAATCTCTACATGGAGTGTGTGCATTGATATAGTTTCCATTCCTTCTACTAGGCGCCATTTATAAACAATGGCATAAACTAGATTAGTTTATGAATCGAAATACATAATTCCAAACTTGTAAAATACTTAACATAAATTGAACAGTTTACGGATATAATCCATAATCATAAAAAATTTTCTTTGAGGAAGTATATACTCATAAAACTTTCATAATGGTTTGTAAATAAAATGAGAATTATCCTAATCATATCCCCCGGGAGTGTCGTAACCAAGAGTGCAGTAAAGCCCATTGTTGTGCACCAGTTCCCATTCAAGTCTAGCTCAAAGTGGTGTTTTCAGGTTTTACCCCTAGGTACATCTGTGCTAGAACCGCCTCTACCTGCTCATATCCAGACACAGATTTATTGCTTGGAAAACTCACAAAATATCTACAATACCAAAATTATAGGAAGTTCTTCTATACTAATCCTCAAATTCTATCTTAGGGCTATGTGCTCTAATTAGAGTTTATCTAAATATAGCTTTCAAGGTTTTTACTAAACTTCCTCTGATACCAACTATAATGACCTGACCCCATTTACCCAGAGTGGGTTCATTATTACATAACATTGGCATGATCACAATAGATCAAGTCTCAAAAGACCGATTAGTTTAGTAGCCTTGAAAACACTAGATACATTAATAAGTCTTACATTACATGATAAAGTGAAAAACTACAACAACATAGTCTCCATAGTCCACATTCATATCCCCTTATACTATCCCTACAGGCCAGTCATAAAATAATTCTTCGCATCCTGGGAAAAATAAAACATAGAAAGGGGTGAGCTCAGATGCTCAGTAAGGATAACAATACAGCGAAAACTTTCATAAATAAGCATAAACATTTAAGGCAATGTATAACTAAAACAAAAACCTTTTAAACTTGAACTTCATTATAATATGGTAAAAATAAAATGAAATAATTCCATTTACTTATTAACATGGACATTCTACTAGTCAAATATTCACATGCAATATCAATAAAAACTTTCATAATGATGGAATGCATAATGCCAGACTATCATAACCACATAGTCAAGGCCTTGTGCCAAGACTAAAAATAAGATTTTTTCAAGTCCTTGTGCCAAGACACTAGTTTGTCTCATGAGACCTACCAATTCATCGAGGAGCTATAGCGGGCTCCACCCATCACTTACTAAGTCCAATGCATTCCTCATATGAATAGGTTTAAACATAACATAAACATTCGTATTAAAACTAGCATATGAAATGTTAATACTTTATCCATAAACCATGAATGGTATAAAAATAACACATTTAAATTCAAACATATCACAAAACCTTCAATACTATATGGAAGTTTTGTATCATAATAAATCAACTTCAAATAAGCTTAAAATCCATCAAAGGATGTTGACATAGATGAAATCAAAACTATTTGAGAGAAATATCTCTTTTTTTGAAATCATTTAAAAGTCACATAATTATAAAATAAAAAATTTACTTTTAAAATATTCTTATAATATTTTAAGGGAAGATTATATGATTTTATAACGGTGAAAAATAGCCACACCATCCATATAAGTTAAAAAAAGACATTCTTACCTTAATTTTGTCGAAAAGGTTAAAAAGGACCTTGTTTGGAAAATGATGGAAAGATTCCTTTATAAACATCTTATAAAAAGTAAAACAAGGTTATAAATGACTTTAAACCATAGTCTATAAAATAGTAATAATGTTTTGAAATACATTTTTAAGAAACATGGATGTGGATGATAAAGAGGTCCTAGTAGATAATATAAACAACCTTAGATAATGAAGAGATTGTGAAATTAACACTTACCTTGTACTTTTCCTTGGTCTATGGTAGGTTAAAATCCTTTATAATGGTGAAATAATTGTTATTAAATTATACAATAATCATATACATTAATATTATACCATATATGATCTTTTAACATTGCTTTGTTAATAATAGTTTAGTATTATCGTTGTTTCGGGTGTTAACAGATTCGTTTTCCTTTATATTCCTTGTTATGTGAGTCATATTTGTTATGGATGGGATGTATCTTATTCATATCCAGAATTATATTAAGTCATTAAATATTATTTTTAATCATATAATGAAAATTATTCTTGAATGGATACGATGAGGAATGAATCTCATCGCTACGTGGAGACGGTAATCCGTACATACGCATGAGCAACAATATCATTCTTTTGATATTAAAATAACATATAATTGGATGTTATATCATATATAAATAATAATTATCATATTATATTTATTATTTACATCAATTACACATCATTATTATACCCATCCAAAAATAATGTATTGAATAACAATTACACCACGACATAGAGACGATAAGCCGTACGCACGCACGTATGTTGACATGTCGTTCAAAATATGGATAGAAAAATCAATTTGGTTGTAAAATATTTATAAAAACATCACATTATATATAATATACTTGAGTTATTATTTTATAATGGAAACAACAAAGAAAAGGAAGTGGAAGAAGAAAGGAACTTGAAAGAGGTGATGAAATATTTACCTCTTCTTCAGGTTCTTCCTTTTGATTTGATCAAAAGAGATCCTTAGGTTGGCTTTCTGACTAAAGTAAGTCCTATAGGATTAAGGGAGGATATTTGATAGGGTATTTGGGCCGAGTTTGGCCGAGAAAAATGGATTTTAAGGTGTTAATTAGAGAGAAGGGGGAGTGCCCTTTTATAAGAGGGGTGAGGGACACCTTAGGAAAAGCTATAAATATTATTTTATAATAAACTAATTTTCGGTTTATAATGGCTCCAAAATGTATTATTTAAAGGATAAGGTAGGGATGGGTCTAAAACCACTCAACCAATAGGTTTTAGACAGGTTTGGGTCACTATATTAACTTCATCTTTTAGATTTAACTCTTAGTTAAATAGTTTGACATTTACCATGTCTCTTTGTATTTTTATATTATATAGTTAATAAAAATACTATATACTTTCATGAAAACCCCAAGTGGTTCATTAATGATACACCTATCATTATATAAGTCCTTTGGATGAACCTTATATTTTTAAGAATAGAATATCAATTAATAATATAATATTTGTTTTAAAAACTATTTTATGTTAATTTTGACACTATTTAATAATTGATTTTTGTTAAAGTCCAAAAAAATTTATTAATTCAAAATAAATTCATTTAATAAATCCTAACATTTCATATTAACCTATAAAATTCGTATATGTCATCAAAACTTTCAAATTATATTTATTTTAACATTTATAATACCATTTATTTGATTCTTTCATTAATAAGGAAAGTACTGCATCATCATTGTGTCATAAATAAATTTAATTATTTAATGTCTAAAAATTATAAATAACATACCATTATATAGAAAATAATTTTAGATTTATAAGGAATATTTATAGTCTAAGAGATAACATGTATAACCCTATGTAAAAATTGTTTTACTAAAAGATATATGCTTACGTCATTTTTGTATTTACTTTAACTTAATTAATATAAAGTGTCATTAACACTTAAAAGTGGCTCCATGGGGTCCCAAAATCGACTCAAAGATTCCCATGGTCAGAAATTTATCATAAAATAGGGTTAGGACACGTGTTAGGGTAATTTAATATTATTATAACATTATTTTTTACCCTTATTTACCAGATTTACCCTTTAACCATGGTAAATAAAATATTTACCGATGTAATTATTCAAAATGTATAAAAATAAAATTTACCAATTTACACAATTTGGACCTCATGATTATAAATATGGAATCCATTTTTCTAAATTCAAAACACGTAAGTGACAGAAATTAATTTAAAATTAATTCCCGTTGTCAAAACAAAAAAGCGTGTTTTTAAGAAATAATAACTATCAAAAGATTGACACCTGCTTATGTCTAGTTTAAATGTGAAATTATGTCCAATGACCAACATTGGATTAAATGGTAAAAATATAATCTAATTATACTTTAAAACCACTCAATAGTATAATGTTTCACTATAAATTATTTTGATTAAAAAATTTGTTTTTAATTAAAATTTAGTATTTTCCTCTATACATCAAAAACTGAATGTTTTTAAAAAAATTCCAAAAATTAATTCTTAGATAATTTCGATATTTTGAATCAAAAAATGAAGTCCATTTTGAAACATAAAATTTATAAAATTTCAAAAAGTGGATATTACTATTCATAACGGCTAGTTTGTTTGGTTGTGGTGTGTATGAACTGGAAGTTGCGTACAACACACGCTATTGTATTATTCAAAGAGAATTATATCATGGAAGCTTGGGGTGTTACATTCTCTCCTCATTCAAATAATTTCATCCTCAAAATTTCTATAATACTACCGCTTGAAAAGACTCGGGTGGTTCTTCATCTTAAGTTCCTCAGGTTCCCACGTTGCCTCTTCCATCTAATGGTTTCTCCATATAACTTTTACCAGACGAGTCATACGGTTTCTCAGAACTTGTTCTCTTGTATCAAGAATATTGATAGGCTATTCGAAATAATACAGATTGGGTTCCAGTTCTAATTCCTCATAGGTGAGTACATGCATTGGTTCAGGCATGTATTTTCTCAACAGTGATACGTGGAACACATCGTGAACTTTGGAGAGACTTGGCGGCATTGCCAAATAGTAAACTACAACCCCAATTCATTCTAGAATTTCTAAAGGTCCAATATATCTGGGACTCAATTTTCCTTTCTTACCGAAACGTATAACACCCTTCCATGGAGATACCTTCAAGAAGTCATGATCTCCTACATGAAATTCCAAATCCTTCCTTCGGTTATTAGCATAGCTCTTCTGCCTACTTTAAGCTACTTTGATGTGGTTTTGGATTACCTTCACCTTTTCCATCATTTCCTCCACCAGTTCTGGGCCTACGAGTTTTATTTCACCAACATCATCCCAATAGGTTGGTGTCCGACATCTCTTTCCGTATAACGCTTTATATGGTGGCATCTGAATACTTGAATGAAAGCTATTGTTATAGGAAAATTATACCAGAGGTAAATATTGATCCCACATACCTTGAAAGTCAAGTGATCATGATATCAACATGTCTTCTAAGGTTTGAATAGTCTTTTATGATTGTCCATCAGTTTGGGGGTGGTAAGCAGTGCTCAAACAAAGCTCAGTATCGAGGGCTTTCGGAAGAATTTCCCAGAATCCTCACGTAAAACATGGATCACGATCAGAAAAAATCGATAGGGGTACTCCATGAAGTCTCACAACTTCATTAATATATATTATTGCTAGACGTTCAAGTGGTAAATCGTCCCTTATAGCAAGAAAATGTGCTGACTTGGTAAGATGATCAACAATGACCCATATTGCATCATTCCTTCTAGAAGTCTTTGGTAGTCCCATGACAAATTCCATCGTAATATTATCCCATTTCCACTTCGGTATGGGAAGAGGTTGCATGACTCCTCCAGGCTGTTGCCTTCCAGCTTTCACTTGTTGAGAAACCATACATATTGACACAAAATCAGAAATCTCCCTCTTCATGTTGTCCCACTAAAAATGTTCCTTCAAATCTCTATACATTTTGGTGCTCCAAGGTTGTATAGAGAAATTGGAACTATGAGCAACATCCAACAATTCCCTTTTCAGATCAGGTATATCGGGAACACAAAGTCTCTTCCCAAATTTCAAAATTCCATCTTCATACACAAAGTCAATAAATATCCCATCATTCACAGCTTTAATCTTCATTTGAAACTCTTCATCATCGGTCTGAGAACTCTTTATCCTTTCTAGTAAAGATGGTTTGGAAACCATTTGAAAAAGTATTGATGTTTCACCTTCCATGGTGATTCCCATATCCATCTTTACTAGATCCATATATATAGGATCCTTTTCAAATCTCATCTTGTTCAAAACTCCATGATCCATTCTACTCAAAGCATCTGCCACCTTATTTGCCTTCCTCGGGTGGTAGTGTATAGTGAAATAATAATCCTTGAGTAGTTCAAGCCATCGCCATTGCCTCATGTTGAGTTCTTTTTGTGAGAAAATATACTTTAAACTCTTGTGATCGGTATATATCTCACATTTTTCACCATAGATATAGTGTCTCCAAAACTTCAAAGAAAATATTACAGCTGCTAACTCAAGATCATGAGTAGGATAGTTTTGCTCATGAATTTTCAGCTGTCATGATGCATAGGCAATAACCCTATTCTTCTGCATAAGGACACAACCAAGTCCTTTCTTCGATGCATCACTATAAATAATGAACCCATCATTTCCTAATGATAGAGTCAATATAGGAGAATTGACTAATATTCTCTTCAGTTCTTCAAAACATTCTTCACACTCTTTTGTGTAAACAAATTTAACCCCTTTTCGTGTGAGATTTGTTAATGGGTTAGCCAACTGGGAAAAATTCTGGAAGAAACGTCGATAATAACCTGCTAAACCAATAAAACTACCTACCTCAGTTATACTTTTCGGTGATGGCCATTCTTGGATTGCTCTTGTCTTAGAAGGATCAAAAGAGATTCCATCCTTAAAGACAATATATCCAAGAAAAGAAATATCCTAAAGCCAGAATTCACACTTTCTAAACTTCCCATATAATTCATGTCTTCTAAGAGTCTTCAAGATAATACGCAAGTGATTTTCATGATCTTCGTAGCTTTTGGAGTATACCAAGATATCATCAATAAATACCACTAAAAAGTCGTCGAGATATTCCTTGAAAAAAATATTCATTAGATCCATGAAGACATAGGGTGAATTAGTCAATCCAAAAGGCATTATTGTAAACTCGTAATGCCCGTACCTGGTTCGAAATGCTGTCTTTGGAATGTCTTCCTTCTTCACACACAACTGATGGTATCCAGATCGAAGGTCAATCTTTGAAAAGTATTTAGTTCCATGTAGTTGGTCAAATAAATCATCAATGTGAGGTATGGGATAATTGTTCTTTATTTTTATAGCATTGATTTCCCTGTAGTTGATACATAAACTCATAGATCCATATTTCTTCTCAACAAAAAGGATAGGGGCTCCCTATGGAGAAACACTAGGGTGAATAAATCCTTTATTACTCAATTACTCTAGTTGTTTCTTTAGTTCCACTAATTCCATAGTGGCCATTCTATAAGGGGTTTTCGATATAGGCCTTGAACTAGGAATTAAATCAATGGAAAACTCAATTTCTCGTTCTGGCGGATGTCTAGGTAAATATTCTGGAAACACATAAACATATTATTTCACAATATGTACATCCTTTATTTTAACATTCCTTTCCTAACCCACAATTATTTCATTCTATTCCTCCCCAATAATTGAATTTATTTGAGCTACTGGGGGTGGATCTAGATGAGAATCAGGTGGTGACGATTCTGCCCTAAAGATAAGGTGTTCTTTATCATCATCATAAAAAATCGCAACCTCCTTCTTCTTACAATAAATCTTCGCATCATGGTCTGAAATCCAATCCATACCGAGTATTATATCAAATTCAATCATAGGTATAATGATGAGATCAGAAGATAAAGAACATTTATATGCTCTAATGGGAACAAATTCACAAAACTTTGTTGCGATGATACTTCCATTAGGAGTTTTAACTGACAACTCCCTTGTTAAATCAAATTGGAAATATCTAATTTTCTTAGTAAACTGGGAAGATATGAAACAATGTGATGATCCAGAATCAAATAAAGAATTTGATAAACTTTAGGAAACCATTAAATTACCTGCCACCACGTCTTTCAGAGCTTCTACCTCAGCAGTAGTGATAGTATAAGCTTAGACTTGATCCCTTGGCCTTTTCTGAGGTAAGTTCCCTTTATGCTTAGGAAATTAATTTTCATAATTTCCCATCTCCCTGAAATTGTAGCATTGAACATTGGTAGCTTCTTTCTCCCCCTTACAATCACAAGCTTGGTGGCCTTTTTCACCACACTTGTAACAGACTCCCATTCCCTTCAAGAAAGAACCGGGGTATTTCTTCCCACATTTACCATAGGATGGATATTCAACTTTTCCCTTCTTCCCATTATTTCCATTTCCTGAGTGTTCAGAAGATCTCTTCTTCTCTTTCTTTTCTTTAAAGTCATAAGACTTAGAGAATTATTTTTCTATCTTGATAGCGCATGAGACAATATCTTCGTACGACGAGAAGGATTGTGAGACTAATGCTCGATGGAGAAACAATTTTAACCCATAAAAGAAATGATCAATATTACTTCTTGGGTTATGTATATAATCTACAACATGCATCACTAACCTTTTAAAGTTAGCCTCATACTGTGCAACATTCTCATCCTCCTTTTTCCTCAGACTGAGAAATTGCCTTTCCATATTTGCTCGATGGTCATGAGGAAAGTATTTTTCTAAGAAAATCTCTTCAAACTCACTCCATTCCATATTTGATACTTCATAATCTTCCTTTGTGTTTTGAATCAATGAACACCATTGATCAACATCTCCAGTGAGGCGGTAAAATTCCATGATAAGTTTTTCCCTTTCACTACTCCCCAAGGCATGGAATATTTTCTCCAAGGAATTTATCCATTTCTCAGCTACTAATGGATTTTTACTCCTATTGAACGTTGGTGTATGTTTCCTTATGAAGCGATCTAACATTGATCCTCCATGCTGTGGATCAGGGTGCTCCATACGGGTAAGGTTATTATTCATAACCTGAGTGAGTTGTCCCAATATAGTGATAAGCTGATCAGCACCAGTTGTATCACCAAATCCACTATAATTATCTTGAGCAGGATGGAAATCCCTACATGGAGTGCGTTCATTGATACAGTTTCCATTCCTTCCACTAGGCTTCATTTTTAAATAATGGCATAAACTAGATTAGTTTATGAATCGAAATACATAATTCCAAACTTGTAAAATACTTAACATAAATTGAACAGTGTATGGATATAATCCATAATCATAAAAATGTTTTCTTTGAGGAATTATATACTCATAAACCCTTCATAATGGTTTGTAAAGAAAATGAGAATTATTCTAAGCATATCCCCTGGGAGTGTCGTAACCAAGAGTGCAGCAAGGCCCGTTATCGTGCACCAGTTCCCATTTGAGTCTAGCTCTAAGCGGAGTTTTCGGGTTCTACCCCTAGGTACATCTATTGTAACACCCCAATCTTCCACGGTAAACTTCTCTTTGAATAATATAGTAGCGTGTGTTTTACACAACTTTGAGTTCTAACACACACCACAACCAATCAAACTAGCTGTTATGAATAGTAATACCCACTTTTTTGGAATTTTATACATTTTATATTTCAAAATGGACTTCATTTTTGGATTCAGAATATCTAAATTAACTTAGGGTGAATTTTTGGTACTTTTCTGATAACTTTCATATTTTTATGAATAGTGAAAATTATTAAATTTTAATTAAAAACAACTTTTTTTAATCGAAATAATTAATAGTGATAAATTATGCATTTGAGTGGTTTTAAAGTATAATTAGATTATATTTTTACCATTTAATAAAATGTTGGTCATTGGACATAATTTCACATTTAAACTGGACATAAGCAAGTGTCCATCTTTTGATAGTTATTATTTCTTAAAAACACGCTTTTTGTTTTGACAATAGGAATTAATTTTAAATTAATTTCTGCCACTTCTGTATTTTGAATTTAGAAAAATGGATTCCATATTTAGAATCATGAGGTCCATATTGTGTAAATAGTTAACTTTTATTTTTAGACATTTTGAATAATTACTTCGGTAAATATTTTATTTACCATGGTTAAAGGGTAAATTCGGTAAATAAGGGTAAAATAATAATATTATAATAATATTAAATTACCCTAAAACGTGTCCTCACCCTATTGGATGATACATGTACGACCATGGGAATCTTTGGGTCTATTTTGGGACCCCATGAAGCCACTTGTAAGTGATAATGACACTTTATATTAATGAAGTTAAAGTAAATACAAAAATGACACAAGCATATATATTTTAGTAAAACAATTTTACATAGGGTTATACATGTTATCTCTTCAACTATAAATATTCATTAGAAATATAAAAATATTTCCTACATAATGGTATTTTATTTATAATTTTTAGACATTTAATAATTAAATTTATTTATGACACAATGATGATGCAATATTTTCCTTATTAATGAAATAATCAAATAGTTGGTATTATAAATGTTAAAATAAATATAATTTGAAAATTTTGATGCCATCCATGAATTTTTTGGTTAATATGAAGTTTTATGATTGATTAAATGATTTTTTTTGAATTTATAAAGTTTTTAAGACTTTAACAAAAATCAATTATTAAATAGTGTCAAAATTGACATAAAGGAGCTTTTAAAATAAATATTATATTATTAATTGATATAATATTCCTAAAAATCTAAGGTTCGGCCAACAGACTTATATAATGATAGGTGTATCATTAATGAACCACTTGGGGTTCTATTATAAGTATATAGTAAGTTTATTAACCATATAATATAAAAATACAAAGAGACATGGTAAATGTCAAACTATTTAACTAAGAGTTAAATATAAAAGATAAAGTTAATATAGTGACCCAAACCTGTCTAAAACCTATTGGTTGAGGGGTTTTAGACCCATCACCACCTTATCCTTTAAATAATCCATTTTTGAGACATTATAAACCGAAAATTATTTTATTATAAAATAACATTTCTAGATTTTCCTAAGGTGCCCCTCACCCCTCTTATAAAAGGGCACTCCCCCTTCTCTCTAATTCACACATTCAAAGCCTTTTGGATCGGAAAAAACCTTCCCAAATATCCTCTAAAATTCCCTCACTTCATCCTAGAGGCATTACTATAGTTATAAAGCCAACTTAAGGAGCCCTTTTTATCAAATCAAAAGGGAGAACCTGAAGAAGAGGTAATAATTTCACCACCCTCTTTCAAGTTCTTTTCTTCTTTCACTTATTCTTTCTTTATTATTTACATTATAAAATAATAACTATAGTATATTATATATACTATTATGTTATTATAAATATGGTATATCCATATTCATTATTCTATCCGTCCTTTGAATGACAAGTCACCATACGTGCGTACGTACGGCTTACCGTCTCCACGTCGTGGTGTAATTGTTATGCAATACATTATTATTTGGATGGGTATAATAATGATTTGTAATTGATTTAAATAATGAATATAACATGATAATGATTATTTATATATGATATAACATCCAATTATATATTATTTTAATATCAAAAGAATGATATTGGTGCTCGTGCGTACGTACAGATTACCATCTCCATGAACGCAATGAGATTCATTCCCCATCATATCCATTCAAGACTAATTTTCATTTTATGATTAAAAATAATATTTAAAGACTTGATATCATTCTGTATATGAATAATATACATCCCATACATAACAAATATGACTCACATAACAAAGAATATAAAGGAAAACGAATCCGTTAACACCCGAAACGACAATAATACTAAGATATTATTAACAAAGCAATGTTAAAAGATCATATATGATATCATATTAATGTATATGATTCTTGTATAATTTAATAAAAATTATTTCACCATTATACAGGATTTTAACCTATCCTCAACCAAGGAAAATTACAAGGTAAGAGTTAATTCTACAATCTCTTCATTATACGAGGTTGTTTATAGGTAACTACTGGGACCACTTTATCATCCCCATCCATGTTTCTTAAAAATATATATTCACAACATTTTTACTATTTACTATACAATGGTTTAAAGTAATTTATATTATTATGTGTTTTGAAATGGATATTTTCATCGTTTTCCAAACAAGGCACCTTTTAACCTTTCTGACAAATTTAAAGTAAGAATGTTTTTTTAACTTATACGGCAAGTGCGACTATTTTCCGCCATTATAACTTCATCAAAGATTCCCTTACAAGCTTATAATAATATTTTCAAAATAAATGTTTTCTTTATAATTATGTGACTCTTAAATTATTTCAAAATAAAAAGAGATATTTCTCTAAAAAGGGTTTTGATTTCATCTATGTCAACATCCTTTGATAGATTTTAAGTTTATTTGAAGTTGATTTATTATGATACAAAACTTCCACATTGTATTGAAGGTTTTGTGATATGTTTGACTATGGATGTTCATTTTTATACCATTCATGATTTATGGTTAAATTATTGAAATTTCATATGCTAGTTTTAATATGAATGTTTATGATATGTTTAAACCTTTACATATGAGGAATGTATTGGAATTAGTAAGTGACGGGTGGAGCCCGCTATAGCTCCTCAATGCATCGGTAGGTCTCATGAGACAACTAGATGTGGAATTGTCCGAGGCCTTTCCTAATTTGATATATGGTTTTGGATGAGGCCTTAATCATTTTTAGACGTCTTGGCCGAGGCCTTGAAAAAATGTTTCAGAATGTCTAACATTATACATTCCCTCATTATGAAAATAATATTGATGGTTCATGTGGTCATTAGACTAGTAGAATACCTATGATTATGTTTTATTATGACATTATTTACTTAGATCATATTATTTACATAAAAGTATTCGTGTTTATTATTGTTAAAGGCATGTGGTTTGAATTATTCACCATGCTTAATATTTATGTCATTTTCTACTCTATTGATTACCCTTACTGAGCGTTTGAGCTCACCCCTTTCTTATGTTTAATTTTCCCAGGATATGAAGAAGTTAGTTATGAGTGACTTTCAAGCATAATCTAGGAGTCTTGGATGTTTCTAATGAAATACATTCATGTTGTATTTCTCTTCAAGCTGTAAAGTTGAACTTATGTATGAATATTTTTTCCAATAATACTAAATTGATCGATCTTTCGAGACATGATTTCATTGTGATCATACCAATGTTATGTAATAATTCACTGACTCTGGGTAACTAGGGTCAGGGAATTATAGTTGGTATTAGAGGAAGTTTAGTACAAACCTTGGAAACTAGATTTAGATAAACTTTGATTAGAGCACATAGTCCTAAGACAGACTTTGAGGATTAATATAGAATAAATTCCTAGAATTTTGGTATTGTAGAGATTTTTTGAGTTTTCCAAGAAACACATCCCTGTATGGATACAAACAGGTAGAGGTGAATCTAGCACAGATGTACCTAGGGGTAAAACCTAAAAACACCACTTTGAGTTAGACTCGAACGAGAACTGGTGCATGACAACGGGCCTTGTTGCACTCTTGGTTACGACACTCTCGGGGGATATGATTAGGATAATTCTCATTTTCTTTATAAACCATTATGAAGGGTTTATGAGTATATACTTCCTCAATGAAAACATTTTTTATGATTATGGATTATATCCATAAATTTTTCAATTTATGTTAAGTGTTTTACAATTTTGGATTTATGTATTGCGATTCATAAAATAATCTAGTGTATGCCATTGTTTAGAAATAGTGCCTAGTGTAAGGAATGGAAACCGTATCAATGCACACACTCCATGTAGGTATTTAACTCCTGTTCAAGATAATTATAGTAGAGTTGGTGATACAACTGGTGCTGATCAGCTTATCACCATACTGGGATAACTCACTCAGGTTATGAATAATAACCTTACCCGTATGGAGCACCCTGATCCACAACGTGGAGGATCAATGTTAGATCGCTTCATGAGGAAACAACCACCGACATTCAATGGGAGTACAAATCTATTAGTGGTTGAGAAATGGATAAATTCTTTATAGAAAATATTCCACGCTTTGGGGAGTTGCGAAAGGGAAAACGTTATCATGGCAGTTTACCCCCTCACTAAAAATGCTAATCAATGGTGGTCATTGATTCAAAACACAAAGGATGACAAGAAAGTATCAAATATGGAATGGATGGAGTTTAATGAAATTTTATTAGAAAAATACTTTCCTCATGACCATCGAGTGGATATGGAAAGACAATTTCTGAGTCTAAGGTAAAAGGAGGATGAGAATGTCACAAAGTATGAAGCTAACTTTACAAGGTTAGCGAGGCATGCAACAGATTATATAAGTAACCCAAGAAGCAATATTGATCGTTTCTTTGATGGGTTAAAACCATTTCTCCATCGAGCATTAGTATCAAAATCCTTCTCATCATACGAAGATATTGTCTCGTGTGCTATCAAGATAGAAAAGTAATTCTCTAAGTCTTATGACTTTATATCAAAGCAAGAGAAGAAGAGATCTGCTGAACACTCTATGAAAGGAAATAAAGAAACAGGGAAGAATGGAAGAATTGAATTTCCACACTATGATAATTGCAGAAGGAAGCACCCTGGTGCCTATCTAAAAGGAAAAGGAGTATGCTACAAATGTGGAAGGTAATTTAATGGTTTCCTCAAGTTTAGAAAATGAATTATTTGATTCTGGATCATTGCATTGTTTCATATCTTCCCAGTTTGCTAAGAAAATTAGATATGTCCAATTTGATTTAAAAAGGGAGTTGTCAGTAAAAAATCCTAAGGGAAGTATCATTGAAACAAAGTTTTGTGAATCGGTCCCCATTAGAGCACATAAATGTTCTTTATCTACTGATCTCATTGTCATACCCATGATTGAATTTGATATAATCCTCAGTATGGATTGTATTTTGGACCATGATACGAAAATTTATTGTAAGAATAAGGAGGTTAAGATTTTTGATGACAATGATAAAGAACAACTTATCTTTAGAGGAGAATCGTCACCACCTGATTCTTATCTAGATCCACCCCCAATAGCTCAACTAAATTCAATTATTGGGGAGGAAGAGAATGAAATAACTCTGGGTGAGGAAAGGAATTTTCAAATAGGGGATGTACCTATTGTGAAAGAATATATTGATGTGTTTCCTGAAGATTTACCTGGACATCCTCCAGAATGAGAAATTGAGTTTTCCATTGATTTAATTCCTAGATCAAGGCCCATATCGAATACCCCTTATAGAATGACCACTATGGAATTAGTGGAACTAAGAAAACAACTATATTAATTGAGTAATAAGAGATTTATTCTCCCTAGTGTTTCTCCATGTGGATCCCCTGTCCTTTTTGTGAAGAAGAAAGATGGATCTATGAGGTTGTTCATTGACTACATGGAGATCAATGCTATAACAATAAAGAACAAGTATCCCCTACCTCACATTGATGATTTATTAGACCAAATTCATAGAGCTCAATACTTTTCAAAGATTGACCATCGATCTGGATATCATCAGTTGTGTGTAAAGAATAATGACATTCCGAAGACAACATTTCGAACTAGGTATGAGCATTACGAGTTTACAGTAATGCCTTTTGGATTGACTAATGAACCCTCTGTATTCATGGATCTAATGAATAGAGTTTTCAAGGAATATATCGATGATTTTGTGGTGGTATTTATTGATGATATCTTGGTACACTCCAAAAGATATGAAGATCATGAAAATCACTTGAGAATTATCCTGAAGACTCTTAGAAGACATGAATTATATGAGAAGTTTAGAAAGTGTGAATTCTGGCTTCAGGAGATTTATTTTCTTGGCCATATTGTCTCCAAGGATGGAATATCTGTCGATCCTTCTAAGACCAAGGAAATCCAAGAATGGCCAGCACCGACGAGTATAACTGAGGTACACAGTTTTTTTTGATTTAGCAGGTTATTATTGGCGGTTCGTCTAGAATTTTTCCCGAATGGCTAACCCATTAACCAAGATCACACGCAAAGGGGTTAAATTTGTTTGGACAAAAGAGTGTGAAGAATGTTTTGAAGAACTGAAGAGAAGATGATTCAATTATCCTATTTTGACTCTACCATTGGGGAATGATGAGTTTGTTATTTATAGTGATGCATCGAATAAAGGACTTGGTTGTGTCCTTATGTAGAATGAAAAATTTATTTCCTATGCATCACGACAGCTGAAAATTCATGAGAAAAACTATCTTACTCATGATCTTGAGTTAGAAGATATAATATTTTCTTTGAAGATTTGGAGACACTATCTCTATGGTGAAAAATGTGATATATATACCGATTAGAAGAGTTTGAAGTATATTTTCTCACAAAAAGAGCTCAACATTAGGCAAAGGAAATGACTTGAACTACTCAAGGATTATGATTGCACTATACAATACCACCCAGGGAAGGAAAATAAGGTGGCAGATGCTTTGAGTAGAAAGGATCATGGAGTTTTGAACAAGATGAGAGTTTAAAAGGATCCTATATATATGGATCTAGTAAAGATAGATATGGGAATCACCATGGAAGGTGAAACATAAATACTTTTTCAAATGGTTTCCAAACAATCTTTACTAGAAATGATAAAGAATTCTCAGAACGATGATGAAGAGTTTCAAAAGAAAATTAAAGCTGTGAATGTTGGGAGATTGAGTGACTTTGTGTATGAAGATGGAATTTTGAAATTTGGGAAGAGACTTTGTGTTCCCGATATACCTGATTTAAAAAGGGAATTGTTAGATGATGCTCATAGCTCCAATTTCTCTATACACCCTGAGAGCACCAAAATGTATATAGATTTGAAGGAACATTTTTGGAGGGACAACATGAAGAGGGAGATTTCTGATTTTGTGTCAAGATGTATGGTTTGTCAATAAGTGAAAGCTAGAAGTCAACAGCCTGGAGGAGTCTTGTAACCTCTTCCCATACCTAAGTGGAAATGGTATAATATTACGATGGACTTTGTCATGGGACTACCAAAGACTCCTAGAAGGAACGATGCAATATGGGTTATTGCTGATCGTCTTACTAAGTCAGCACATTTTCTTGATATAAGAGAAGATTTACCACTTGAATGATTGGAAATACTATATATTAATGAAGTTTTTAGACTTCATGGAGTACCACTATCGATTGTTTCTGATCGTGATCCACATTTTACATCAAGATTCTGGAAATGTCTTCAGAAAGCCCTGAATACTGAACTTCGTTTGAGCACTGCCTACCACCCCCAAACTGATGGAAAATCAAAACGAACTATTCAAACCTTAGAAGACATGTTGAGATCATGGTCACTTGACTTTCAAGGTATGTGGGATCAATATTTACCTATGGTAGAATTTTTCTATAACAATAGCTTCTATTAAAGTATTCAGATGGCACC
Source organism: Viscum album (assembly GCA_963277665.1). NCBI lineage: Eukaryota > Viridiplantae > Streptophyta > Magnoliopsida > Santalales > Viscaceae > Viscum > Viscum album. The sequence goes on along the minus strand of OY728160.1, from coordinate 1,444,201,195 downwards.
ATATGAAGCATTATATAGAAAGAGATGTCGTACACCAACCTGTTGGGATGATATTGGTTAAAGAAAACTTGTAGGCCCATAAATAGTGGAGGAAATGATGGAAAAGGTGAAGGTAATCCAAAACCACATCAAAGTAGTTGAAAGTAGGAAGAAGAGCTATGCTGACAACCGAAGGATTTGGAATTTCAGGTAGGAAATCATGTTTTCTTGAAGGTATCTCCATGTAAGGGTGTTATATGTTTCGGTAAGAATGGAAAATTGAGTCCTAGGTACATCGGACCTTTCAAAATTCTAGAACGAATTGGGGTTGTATCTTATCATTTGGCAATGCCTCCAAATCTCTCCTAAGTTCATGATGTGTTCCACGTATCACTGTTGAGAAAATACATGCCTGACCCAATGCATGTAATCACCTATGAGGAAGTAGAACTGGAAACCGATCTATCTTATTGCGAAGATCCCATTAGGATTCTTGATACCAGAGAACAAGTGTTGAGAAATCAGAAGACTCATCTAGTAAAAGTTCTATAGAGAAACCATAAGATGGAAGAGGCAACATGGGAACCCGAGGAACTTATTATGAAAAACCATCCGAGTACTTTTATGGAGTAATATTCTAGAAATTTTTAGGAAGAAATTATTTTAAGGAGTTGAGAATGTAACACCCTAAGCTTCTATGGTACGCTTCTCTTTGAATAATACAGTAGCGTGTGTTGTACGCAACTTCGAGTTCTAACACACACCACAACCAATCAAACTAGCCATCATGAATAGTAATACCCACTTTTTAAAAATTTATACACTTTATCTTTCAAAATGGACTTCATTTTTGGATTTGTAATATCAAAATTAGCTTAGGGTGAATTTCTGGTACTTTTCTGATAACTTTCATATTTTGATGAATTGTGAAAATTACTAAATTTTAATTAAAAACAACTTTTTTTAAGAGAAATAATTAATAGTGATAAACTATTAATTTGAGTGGTTTTAAAGTATAATTAGATTATATTTTTACCATTTAATCCAATGTTGGTCATTGGACATAATTTTACATTTAAACTAGACATAAGCAAGTGTCAATCTTTTGATAGTTATTATTTCTTAAAAACACGCTTTTTGTTTTGACAATGGGAATTAATTTTCAATTAATTTCTACCACTTCTGTGTTTTGAATTTAGAAAAATGGATTCCATATTTATAATTAGGAGGTCCAAATTGTGTAAATAGGTAACTTTTATTTTTAGACATTTTGAATAATTACTTCGGTAAATATTTTATTTACCATGGTTAAAGGGTAAATCCGGTAAATAAGGGTAAAAATAATAATATTATAATAATATTAAATTACCCTAAAACATGTCCTAACCCTATTGGATGATACATGTCCTACCATGGGGATCTTTGGGTCGATTTTGGGACCCCATGGAGCCACTTGTAAGTGATAATGACACTTTATATTAATGAAGTTAAAGTAAATACAAAAATGACATAAGCATATATATCTTAGTAAAAAATTTTTACATAGGGTTATACATGTTATCTCTTCAACTATAAATATTCATTAGAAATATAAAAATATTTCATACATAATAGTATTTTATTTAAATTTTTTAGACATTTAATAATTAAATTTATTTATGACACAATGATGATGTAATATTTTCCTTATTAATGAAATAATCAAATAGTTGGTATTATAAATGTTAAAATAAATATAATTTGAAAGTTTTTATGCCATCCACGAATTTTATTGTTTAATATGACATGTTAGTATTTATTAAATTATTTTTTTGAATTAATAAAGTTGTTAAGACTTTAACAAAAATCAATTATTAAATAGTGTCAAAATTGACATAAAGGAGTTTTTAAAACAAATATTATATTATTAATTGATATAATATTCCTAAAAATCTATTTTTCGGCCAAAGGAATTATATAATGATATTTGTATCATTAATTAACCACTTGGGGTTCTCATGGAAGTATATAGTAAGTTTATTAACCATATAATATAAAAATACAAAGAGACATGGTAAATGTCAAACTATTTAACTAAGAGTTAAATCTAAAAGATAAAGTTAATATAGTGACCCAAACCTATATAAAACCTATTGGTTGAGTGGTTTTAGACCCATCCCCACCTTATCCTTTAAATAATTCATTTTGGATCCATTATAAGCCGAAAATTATTTTATTATAAAATAATATTTCTACCTTTTCCTAAGGTGCCCCTCACCCCTCTTATAAAAGGGCACTCCACCTTCTCTCTAATTCACACCTTCAAAGATTTTTGGATCGGCCAAACAATGACCAAATATCCTCTAAACTTACCTCACTTCATCCTAGAGGCCTTAATTTAGTCATAAATCCAACTCAAGGAGCCCTTTTGATCAAATCAAAAGGAAGAACCTGAAGAAGAGGTAATAATTTCACCACCCTCTTTCAAGTTATTTTCTTCTTCCACTTATTCTTTCTTTGTTATTTACATTATAAAATAATAACTCCAGTATCTTCTATATAATGTGATGTTATTATAAATATTCTACATCCATATTCATTATTATATCCATCCTTTGAATGACATGTCACCATACGTGCGTACGTACGGATTACCGTCTCCATGTCGTGGTGTAATTGTCATTCAATACATTATTATTTTGATGGGTATAATAATTATTTTTAATTGATGTAAATAATTAATATGACATGATAATGATTCTTTATATATGATATACCATCCAATTATATATTATTTTAATATCAAAAAAATGATATTGTCGCTCGTGCGTACGTACGGATTACCGTCTCCACAAACGTGATGAGATGCATTCCCCATCATATCCATTCAAGACTAATTTTCATTTGATGATTAAAAATAATGTTTAAAGACTTGATATCATTCTAGATATGAATAAGATAAATCCCATCCATAAAAAAAATGAATCACATAACAAATAATATAAAGGAAAACAAATCCGTTAACACCCGAAACGACAATAATACTAAGATATTATTAACAAAGAAATGTTAAAAGATCATATATGATATCATATTAATGTATATGATTATTGTATAATTTAATAACAATTATTTCACCATTATACATGAGTTTAACCTACCCTCGACCAATTAAAAGTACAAGGTAAGAGTTAATTCTACAATCTCTTCATTATCCAAGGTTGTTTATATGTAATTATCTTCTGGGACCTCTTTATCATCCCCATCCATGTTTCTTAAAAATGTATTTCAAATTTTTTTACCATTTAATAGAAAATGGGTTAATGTTATTTTTACTCTTATGTGTTTTTAAAGGAATCTTTCCGTCGTTTTCCAAACAAGGTACTTTTGACCTTTCCGACAAATTTAAGGTAAGAATGTTTTTTTAACTTATACGGCAGGTGTGACTATTTTACGCCGTTATAACATCATCAAAGCTTCCCTTACAATCTTATACGAATATTTTCAAAATAAATGTTTTCTTTATAATTATTTGACTCTTAAATGATTTCAAAATAGAAAGATACATTTCTCTAAAAAGGGTTTTGAATTCATGTATGTCAACATCTTTTGATGGATTTTAAGTTTATTTGAAGTTGATTTATTATGATACAAAAATTATATATTGTATTTAAGGTTTTGTGATATGTTTTACTGTGGATGTTATATTTTTATACCATTCATGGTTTATGGTTAAAGTATTGACATTTCATATGGTAGTTTTAATATGAATGTTTATGATATGTTTAAACCTTTCCATATGAGGAATGTATTGGACTTCGTAAGTGACGGGTGGAGCCCTCTATAGATCCTCTATGCATCAGTAGGTCTCATGAGACAACTAGATGTGGAATTGGCCGAGGCCTTTCCCAATTTTATATATGGTTTTGGATGAGGCCTTAATAATTTTTAGACGTCTAGGCTCTGGCTGTGAAAAAATGTTTCAGAATGTACGGAATTATACATTCCCTCATTATGAAAATAATATTGATGGTTCATGTGGTCATTAGACTAGTATAATACCTATGATTATGTTTTATTATGGAATTATTTACTCAGCTCATATTCCTGCCATAAAAGTATTCATGTTTATTATTGGTAAAGGCATGTGGTTTCAATTATTCACCATGCCTAAATATTATGTCATTTTCTGCTGTATTGCTTACCCTTACTGAGCGTTTGAGCTCACCCCTTTCTTATGTTTAATTTTCCTAGGATATTAAGAAGTTAGTTATGAGTGACTTGCAGGCATAATCTAGGAGTCTTGGATGTTTCTAATGAAATATATTCGTGTTGTATTTCTCTTCAATCTGTAAAGTTGAACTTATGTATGAATCTTGTTTCCAAAAATACTAAACTGATCGGTCTTGCGAGACATGATTTCCTTGTGATCATGACAATGTTATGTAATAAGGCACCGAATCTAGGTAACTAGGGTCAGGGCGTTACATCTTTTCCAGAGCCACCTCCACCTGCTCGTATCCAGACAGGGATGTATTGCTTGGAAAACTCACAAAATCTCTACAATACCAAAATTCTAGGAAGTTATTCTATAATAATCCTCAAAGTCTATCTTAGGGCTATTTTCTCTAATTAGAGTTTATCTAAATATAGCTTCCAAGGTTTTTACTAAACTTCCTCTGATACCAACCGTAACGCCCTGACCCTAGTTACCCAGAGTCAGTGCATTATTACATAACATTGGCATGATAAAAAAAGATCAAATCTCGAAAGACCGATTAGTTTAGTAGCCTTGGAAACACTAGATACATTCATAAGTATTACATTACATGATAAAGTGAAAAACTAAAACAACATAGTCTCCATAGTCCGCACTCATATCCCCTCAGACTATCCCTGCAGGTCAGTCATAAAATACTTTTTCGCATCCTGGGAAAAATAAAACATAGAAAGGGGTGAGCTCATATGCTCAGTAAGGATAAAAATATAGCGGAAACTTTCATAAATAAGCATAAACATTTAAGGCAATGTATAACTAAAACAAAATCTTTTTAAACTTGAAATTCAACATAATATGGAAAAAATAATATGAAATAATGCCATTTACTTATTCAAGGCCTTGTGCTAAGACTAAAAATAATATTTTGTCAAGGCCTTGTGCCAAGAAACTAGTTTGTCTCATTAGACCTATCGATGCATCGAGGAGCTATAGCGGGCTCCAATAATCACTTACAAATTCCAATGAATTCTTCATACGAACAGGTTTAAACATTACATAAACATTCGTATTAAAACTAGCATATGAAATGTCAATACTTTATCCATAAACCATGAATGGTATAAAAATAACAAATCCACAATAAAACATATCACAAAACCTTCAATATTATATGGAAGTTTTTTATCATAATAAATCAACTTCAAATAAGATTAAAATCCATCAAAGGATGTTGCCGTAGATGAAATCAAAACTATTTGAGTGAAATATCTCTTTTTTTAAATCATTTAAAAGTCACATAATTATAAAATAAAACATTTACTTTGAAAAAGTTCTTATAATCTTGTAAGGGAAGCTTAGAAGATTTTATAACAGCAGAAAATAGCCGCACCCACCATATAAGTTAAAAAAAGACATTCTTACCTTAATTTTTTCAAAAAGGTTAAAAAGGACCTTGTTTGGAAAACGACGAAAAGATTCCTTTATAAACATCTTATAAAAATTAAAACAAGGGTATAAATGACTTTAACTCTTACCTTGTACTTTTCCTTGGTTGAGGGTAGGTTAAACTTCTATATAATGGTGAAATAATTTTTATTAAATTATACAAGAATCATATACATTAATATTATATCATATATGATCTTTTAACATTGCTTTGTTAATAATATTTTGGTATTATCGTTGTTTTGGGTGTTAACGGATTCGTTTTCCTTTATATTCTTTATTATGTGAGTCATATTTTTTATGGATGGGATGTATCTTATTCATATCCATAATTATATCAAGTCTTTAAACATTATTTTTAATCATCTAATGAAAATTAGTCTTGAATGGATACGATGGGGAATGAATCTCATCGCTATGTGGAGACGGTAATCCGTACGTATGCACGAGCGACAATACCATTATTTTGATATTAAAATAATATATAATTGGATGTTATATCATATATAAAGAATCATTATCATGTTATATTTATTATTTACATCAATTACACATCATTATTATACCCATCCAAAAAATAATGTATTGAATAACAATTACACCACAACGTGGAGATGGTAAGCCGTACGTACACACGTATGGTGACATGTCATTAAAAGGATGGATAGAAAAATTAATTTGGTTGTACCATATTTATAATAACATAAAATTATATATAATATAATGTATTTATTATTTTATAATGGAAACAACAAAGAAAAGGAAGTGGAAGAAGAAAGGAACTTGAAAGAGGTGATGAAATATTTACCTCTTCTTCGGGTTCTTCCTTTTGATTTGATCAAAAGGGATCCTTAGGTTGGCTTTCTGACTAAAGTAAGGCCTCTATAATGAAGGGAGGATAGTTTATAGGGTATTTGGGTAGATGTTGGCCGAGCCAAATGGCTTTTAAGGTGTGAATTAGAGAGAAGGGGGAGTTCCCTTTTATAAGAGGGGTGAGGGGCACCTTAGGAAAAGATAGAAATATTATTTTATAATAAAATAATTTTAGGTTTCTAATGGATCAAAAATGAATTATTTAAAGTATAAGGTGGTTATGGGTCTAAAACCACTCAAAAAATAATTTTTAGATAGGTTTGGGTCACTATATTAACTTTATCTTTTAGATTTAACTCTTAGTTAAATAGTTTGACATTTACCATGTCTCTTTGTAATTTTATATTATATAGTTAATAAACATACTATATACTTACAATAGAACCCAAAGTGGTTCATTAATGATACACCTATCATTATATAAGTCCTTTGGCCGAACGATATATTTTTAGGAATAGAATATCAATTAATAATATAATATTTTTTTAAGAACTCTTTTATGTCAATTTTGAAAGTATTTAATAATTGATTTTTTAAAGTCCTAATAACTTTATTAATTAGAAATAAATTCATTTAATCAATCCTAAAATATCATATTAACATATAAAATTCGTTTATGTCATCAAAACTTTCAAATTATATTTATTGTAAAATTTATAATACCATTTATTTGATTATTTCATTAGTAAAGAAAATACTACATCATCATTATGTCATAAATAAATTTAATTATTAAATGTCTAAAAATTATAAATAAAAAAATCATGTATTAAATATTTTTATATTTCTAATGAATATTTATAGTATAAAATATAACATGTATAACCCTATGTAAAAATTATTTTACTAAAAGATATATGCTTATGTCATATTTGTATTTACTTTAACTTAATTAATATAAAGTGTCATTATCAATTACAAGTGGCTCCATGGGGTCCCAAAATCGACCCAAATATGTCCATGGTCGGAAATGTATCATCCAATAGGGTTAGGACATGTTTTAGGGTAATTTAATATTATTATAATATTATTTTGTACCCTTATTTACCGGATTTACCCTTTAACCATGGTAAATAAAATATTTACCGATGTAATTATTCAAAATGTCTAAAAATAAAAGTTACCTATTTACACATTTTGGACCTCCTGATTCTAAATATGGAATCCATTTTTCTAAATTAAAAACAAATAAGTGGAAGAAATTAATTTAAAATTAATTCGCATTGTCAAAACAAAAAGCGTGTTTTTAAGAAATAATAACTATCAAAAGATTGACACTTGCTTATGTCCAGTTTAAATGTGAAATTACTTTCAATGACCAAAATTGGATTAAATGGTAAAAATATAATCTAATTATACTTTAAAACCACTCAGTATTATAATTTATCACTATAAATTATTTTGATTAAAAAAGTTTTTTTTAATTAAAATTTAGTATTTTTCACTATTCATCAAAAATTGAATGTTTTCAGAAAAATACCAAAAATTAATTATAATATAATTTTGATATTATGAATCCAAAAATGACGTCTATTTTGAAATATATAATTTATAAAATTTCAAAAAGTGGGTATTAATATTCATAACGGCTAGTTTTATTTGTTGCAGTGTGTTAGAACTCGAAGTTGCGTACAACACACGCTATTGTATTATTCAAAGAGAAGCGTACCGTGGAAGCTTGGGGTGTTACAATTCACATATTGTAAAAAAAATAAATTTCATGACCAATGAAATTTTTCTAAAGAATATTGAAAATGTAATACGTTAGAATCAAGAGGATATCTTTTCACATTAAATTTATAATTAATCTAAATAGATCAGAAGAATGAATACCTCTATCTTGAGATCTTTCTTTGATGATGTTGTTGATCATATGAAGGACCTATTTGATAAACCATAATTTCACTTGTATGATCCAAGTATATAATCCATCTAGCTGTGATCCACATCTGCACCTATGATCTCCAAACAACACTGATTGATTTCTAGGTGCTAGCGCAACATATTGATCATCTTGCGGTGTTTTTCTAAAATTCTATGAGAATTACTTCAAGCATAAATAATTTTATTTTCTCTCTCATTCTTTAGAGTATGGATTTGGGAAGAGAATCTCTAAATCATTCTTCAATCTTGAGAGAGAACTCTAGATTTTGTTGTGCACAATGGTTCTCAAATTCAATCTATCTCGATCAACCTTTACACAATAGACATAATAGTCTATTTATAGAGACTGAGTTAGGGTTAAAATATTATTTAATTGAAAAATGAACCTTAAATAATATATTAAACATTATTTTACCTTATTCCATGTAATAATAATATCATTATTACTTTCATAGCATGCAAAAACAAACGTAATGATAAATATTATTTTACCAGCTTGCAAATTAATATTTATCACCAGAAACATTCTTGGTTTACTCATCATCCTCATAATTTATCGAATACCTAAATAAATATTTAATTAAATATTTATTCATAAAATAAATATTCCATTCACAGTCTGGAAAATAATTATTTATTAAATATTAAATAAAATAAATATTTTATTCACACTCAAGAAAATAAATATTTATTAAATATTTATTTATTTATTTAGATTATTAACTAATTAATAAATAACTATTTGTTACCTTATGAATAATATTTTTGATCGATAAATCCTGAATAAAATTATTTACCAATCTTGAGAATAATATTTATTCCAATAATTAAATTGAAATATAAATTAATTAAGATTAGTGGAAACACTTAGTGTGTGACCCTTTAGGATTATTTCTAATTGTAATTAAGTGGGATTTACTAAAGTGTAAGATTACTATCTACCAATGGATCAAGTCACCTAAGAGAAATAAGATAATTTCACAATGTCTAAAACCAAATAAGAGCACTCTCTGTGTAATATAATCCCTTTATCACAATATCTCATCAAGAAGATTGTACACTCATGTCATTAACCTATATTCTTGACACATCTTTATTTAACTATATAAAATAAATATTATTACACTATGATTGTGGATTCAATGTGATAATTATATTTCAACCAAAGGTTTATGATATCAATTTCCATAAATATGGAAGGGACAAATCCTTCTTCATATTATTCATTAATAACGTGTCATTCATGATGTACACAACATACCCTATTTCCTATAAACATATGGAATCACAATTTTAGTTAGTAAATCTAAGTTCATGAATCATGATATGCATTAATAATAATCTTAAAATATAAGGACCATTACACACACTCAATGATAGGAATATCTGATGACACATAAACATGCAGAATTCCTATTGGTGGGTTTGTTCTCATAATCTATCATCTTAGAGATTACAAAGTGTGAACATCATGAGAAGAGGTCTCATATGCTTATGAGTACTCTCACATGATAGTAAATATACTATGTGTTCCATCATATAATGTTATGCAATCATAGAACTTTATTTAAGAATATCATCATGTAATTTGAAGGTTCTCATAATAGTGGGGGACTTCTATGACCTTTTCAATGAAAAAAATACTCTAGGACATTATCATATTAATGTTATGTAGAAAAACAAAAACATGTGATAAGGTATTTAAATTAATATTCACTTATTTGAATGTACATGTAATTTAAAGTAAAATGTAGTTGGTTCTAGGGAACCAACTCTAACACTTTGAAATTTAATTCTCTAACTTTGGATTTGGAGATTATAAGGGATAATGAGCTTAAATTTCATAGTACACCATGGTTTGGGTTTTTAAAAGTATGTTTGGGCCTTGATTAGTGTAATTATAGGTCTAAATGATTCCACCAAGAAATATTTTTGGGATTCCCCTTGTAATTCATGATCAATCCATTTAAGGTCTCCTTCATTATTTTAATTCATTCTCTTGTCATTGGGCCTCTAATTACTTTCAATGAGTCTTGTTCATTTATACATATTCCTCCCTTATTGACTTGTATGACTTAATTTCCACATTGAAAATGCGTGTTATGATTATCATCATAACCAATTCATCAATAAATAATAAAAGAGAACATTTTTTAGGAGAATATATTAGAGTAGTGTAAATCATGAGTAAATTTACTGATAAACAATAAAATTGAAGTTCCCTTGGATCAGTGAGATCAGTGAGAGTGGGTGAATTAGTGATACATTTTTATTTTTACAAGCTCCCCTCTTAAACTTGACCTCTTTTGTTGATTAGTATCTAAATCTAATCAAGATATAATTAATCACCCTCACCTTTTATGAAAAAAAATATAAATAAAAACACACAAGGAATTATAAGGTTCGACCATAAAATCACGCTCTTTACAATGGATAATTCTCCCCCCAACCCCTAGTTTCTCTACTATAAATATTATTATAAATTTAAAATGGGTTTTGGAAGTTTTTATCCTTTCCCTCATAGTGCTTCAAACACCAACATTGATTCACAAAGTGTCACGACTCTAGAGTATCACTGGATAAAGTAGTTTCACACTGCACACCACTAATGTTTAGATCCATAAGAAGAAAGATCTATGTCACCTCTTTGTTGTTTCCGAACCTACTAAAAGTGATCTTCCTACATGAAAATACTAAAACCATTGATATCCTCATTTACCTTTACTCAATAAATTCAAAAACTGATTCTCTTGATCAATTATGTAGGTCTCAAAAATCTCTCTAGATCATCAGTTTTTTGGATGTTTCTCACTAAAATTAATACTCGATTGTTCAAGTATTGTTCTCCTAAAATGTACGATTCAGTATCCTATTCTACTCTTAGTTCTCAATCTGGTTTGTTCATTGTTCTTCAAACTAAAAAAATATCTCACATAGGTTTTGTGTATATCATCTAATATTTCATTTCTTCTTTCCCCTCACTAATTTTTAAATTTCTCAATAACCTCAAAAAGTAACCTCTTCTTAAGAGAGAATTAAAATACTCTCATCAATATCAGTATCTATAAATGGGGTTCTTAAAGAATTTTTATCCTCCAACAAAAAATAAAAAACATAGAATGACCACTTTTCGCTCCTCATGATCTTTTGGCACACTACTCAAGAAGTCTTCAATCTTAAACCAGATCTCCATGTTGATTTACCAAATTTAAGTTGGATGTATTTTATCTCAAACTATAATCTTGGGACCTACAACAAAAATAAAAATAAAAATAAAACTCTTTTAACTTCCTCACAACTCAATATAAATAATATTTATTTTTGTATCCACAACTTCCCAACAAATATAGTCACTGTATGACTATACTCTCTTTAGCTTCAACCTTTGAATCAAATGATCTTACTTTTCTAACAAATAATCCTTACATAAATCAGTAAGAATCAAAAATAATTTTGTTATATTGATGTTCTAAATAATAACTTGAGATTTAACTCATTTAATTCTGCATTATTCTTGAAAATCCATGAAACTCCCTTTTCTCATTCACAATGAACTTCTTCTTGATCATCAACTTGAATATAATACACCTTGAATGTTAGATATGTTTAAGAACATTGGAGAATAGTACGAACATTATCATAGTTATTTTCATAATTATTCATGAAAATAAGATCACTTTTTATCTCAATAAATTAATCACCTTCCATGATGTTTCACAGTGAAATTTCCTCACAATTTATTTTTGAATAAAAAGTAATTTTGTGATTTTTTATATATGAAAAATAGATTTTGAGTTGATTGATTTGAATTATTTATTTAGATATTAAATATAAAATCTCATATTTTTTAATAGTTGATTTCAAGAAGTTATACTAAGTCTATAATGAAAAATAAAAAGTAGGCTGATGACACATATTCAAGGTCATATGACACACACACAACTTCAAACGACACTTACGTGAGTTAGATGACACATACACAGATCTTGATGACACATAATTAGATCTTGATGACACTTATTCTAGTTTCCTTCAATAATACATAGATTTCAATGCACTCATATGTAGAGTTAGAATGACTTGTACACACATACCTTTTTTTTTCTAAAATGACACATACACTACATATAATGACACATAAAAATGCATTAAATGACTTATATAGACATGGTAAATGACTCATATACTGGACCTCTTCATATTTTTTCACATAGTTTTGAACCTCTTCAGATCAATTTCAAGCCTACCCAATCACTTAAAAATCACTAAATTTTTTTTAGATAATGTTTCTACATCCATAATAACATTTCTTTGATTTCCTTGAAGATCAACATAACAAATATCATAAGGGATTCTTTAATCTATTGACACAGGATATTAAAGAAGCATATATGATCTCTTCAATTCAACCTTTATCACAAAAATTATTCATATCACACTAATACATATTGAAAACCATATTATCAAAACAAAATCTCCACTTATTGACAAAAAATAAAAATAAAAAAATTGAGTGTAATAAAAATGAATGGGATACATATAATATAGACCACACATGAAAGTTTAATTTCAGAAGCTATGATGCAGGTAAAAAAGTTTATGATAGGGATTGAGAAACCATTGACCACAGTGATAGAACTTTTATATAAAATTGAGCAGTAGTACTGAAGAATACCCATATTGTTGATAACATGAACAGAGGCACCAGAGTCTAATAACCCGGTTACAGAGCATTGAGATAAATAAGAAGAATGTTGCTGAATCTGAGTTATACAATCACTGGAAGAGGTATGTTCAGAAAAACCTCTTATGTTAATGATTAGATGGAGGGGATATAGAGTCAGTTACCCAAACTTAAATAGGATGAGAGCATCTAAAGGGTGGTAGATGGCTTGGATTATCATGGAGATACCAATAAGTGTTAATAGTGTTACCAAATTTTACATAATGAGTACACTGAGGTTGAGGATGACTATAAACCACACCACTTGATTTACCACCACAATAGTAAAAATATATGACACTACGAAAAATAAGGGAAATTGGATTTGAAAAATCACAAAAAATAGTGGAATTTTTAGGACTATTTTCTAGAATGAGATATAAATACACCAAGGATGGATGAATAATACTAGGACTAGAAAGCATCATGGTTACAATAGTGGAAAATTCCAAATTCAGTACTTTTAGAAGGGAATAAATATAATTTCCCACATTGATTCCGAATCACATCAAGAGTTTGAGGGACTGAACATAAATCATGAATATCATCCATAGTAGTATTAAATTAATTATAATAGAGTGGAATCAAGTTGGAGCCTTGGATAAGGGAGAATAGTTGTTGGAAGTGATAAAAAAACACAGGATAAATTATTAGTCTTGAAGAACATAAGAACTAAGGATTTCCATGGATCTTTGATAGTAATCAAATTCATTGAAACATTCTTGATAGGCTAGTCCATGGAATTGATAAAAAGTAAAAAATATTGTTATATTATTACTCCCATGCCATAAAGTTAGATCCTTTAGGGTCTAGAAAAAAATTCATGATATGGGAACAATGAACCATCCCATTTAATGAGACAACCAACATATTCTACCACATAGTGAAATTGGTAAAATTGAGGTGCTCATCCACAAGGCATATAGAGGATGCAATAATCTTACATAAAGCTGTAACAACCAACTTAGGAATAGGAAAGAAGTGGTGGACATGGAATTAGAAGGAGAAACATATCCTTACAAAATATAAGTTGAACTTTTAAAGCAACTAATGAGAGGTCATGGGGGAGGTAAAAAATTATTGGAACAAAGTGATAGGACATGGATTTGTTGTACATAGCTAGACGATGTGCCTAAAGGGGGCGCACCTGGAAGGGGTCACATATCCTGGGTGGGAGGTGTTATTGGAAGGGGTTATGTGGAAGGGGTGCGACTGGGTGTGTCATGATTGTAGGTGTCATTCATTTTTGTTCTGTGAAATATCATGGGGTGAGACACCTAGGTCACATCTCCAAGAATAAAATTTCATTTGAGGAGAGGAATCCTAAGAAGAGTTCGATGCCTGGACCAAAGATGGGTGGACCGGTGCCTATCCTATAGGAGAAGAAGACATTTGGAGAAGAGGAGGGGAGGGATAGTGATGGGCCCATGTTAGGATAGTTAGTGGGTGACACACTGCAGGAGGATCTAAAAATTTCTAGGATTTAATACCCTATGAAAAGAGATACCTGGAAATCATATCCTTTAAGTGAGGAACCATAGTATTATCTCTATATGGAGATATGAGATAAAATCCTTATTTAAGGGGAGATTTAGAATTTAAAAAATACATTATCTAATGACATAGTAAAATCTCTATATACTAAATATCTAATATTAAAAATACTCTAAAAATAATAATTAATACATTTATAATACAAATGAATTATTAAAGAGTTTCTTTGTAGGAAAAATTTCATGCATGAACTTAGTTTTGATCAACACATGTAAGTTCTTCTTTGAGATAATCCAAACATTATTTTTTTGGAAAAAACAACGCTTTTCATGCCTGATTAAAACATTTTTATGTATGATATCATTAGATATGTGACATTTTGGATTCAAAGAAATTAGGATTTAAGAATATTAATATTAATGATAATTTTTCACATACATTGACTCATATTATACCTGAGGAAAAATTTAAAAATATATGGGACTGATAATTTTAAAATTATCTCCACGTAAATCAGGGGGTAAAATTATTTATGTATCCTCAAGTTATGATATAGTTAGACATGTTTTAATGTGGGAATATTCATTAAAAAATTATAGTGGAAACTTTCAGTGGAAGTTCCAATGGACTTTCACTGGAAATTCCAATGAAAACTTGGTTGGAAATTTTCAATGAACATTTTCAAAATAAAGATTCATTTGAAAATTTCAGTGTAAATGTTACCGATTAATCTAGAAAATTTCATTAAAAATTATAGTGGAAATATCCATTAAAATATTTAAGTGAAAATTTTTACTTGAATTTTCAGTGAAATTTTTCATTGTAAATTTTCAATGAACATTTCAAAAATAGTGTTCTATTGGAAAATTCTAGTGGAAATGTAATTGACTAGCTATAAACTTTCATTAAAATTATAGTGGAAATATCCATTAAAAAATTTTATTTGAACCTTTCACTAGAAGATAAGGGGAGCCTCAAATTTCCTAACTACTTTAGTTACAAGGTCTAGAAATGTTTTACACATAGTACTTGATGGAAATTCCAATGAAAATTATACTATAAATTAAAATGAGAATCCTATTAGAAAATTCCAGTGGAAACTTCCATTGGATAATTCCAGTGGTAACTTCAAATTTCACTTGAAAATTAGTTGAAACTTTCAATGAAAATTCCATGGAAAATTTTGTTTGAAAATTCAATGAAACTTGCAAAGAAAATTATAGTGAAACTTTCACTGAAACATTCTAGTGGAAACCTACATTGGAAAATTCTAGTGGAAACTTCAAATTACACCTAGAAATTTTATTGAAAATTCCACCAGAAATTTGAGTGAAACTTCCTTTTGAATATTTCATTGAATACTTCCACTAAAAATTTCCAATTGTAACTTCAAATTCCACTTGAAAATTCCACTTGAAATATGAATTGGAAATTTTAGTGAAACTTCCACTATAAATTAAAGTGAAAATTCCATTGGAAATTATAGTGTAACTTTTTATAGAACATTCCAGTGTAAACATCCACTGGAAACTTTAGGTGGTAACTTCGAATTACACTTGAAAATTTCAGTTGAAGCTTTTAGTAGAAATTCTAATTAAACATCCATTTGAAATTCTGATGCAAATTCTATTGAAAAATCCAATGAAAATCTCACTAGAAATTCTAGTTAAACTTCCACTAGAAAATTATAGTGTTAATTTCAACTTCCACTTGAAATTTTTAGTTGAAATTTTCATTGGAAAATCCAGTGAAACTTTTACAGGAAATTCCAGTGAAACTTCTACTAGATATTATTATGAAATTTTTAACAAAAGAAAGATTTATTCTTAAAAAAATATTTATGATGTCATTCAATTTTTTTAGTTCTTGTATTAAAAATATATAATAATTTTTCTCAAATATATTTTTTTTTAAAAATATATATTTTGAAAAATGCATTTTTTATTTTCCTAATTAATAAGCAAGCTATTTTATCTAAATATAAAAAAACCTAGATATATAATTTTGATAAAAAAATTAATAATTTAATTTATCTCAAAAACAAATATTTATTATACATTTAAAAAATATTGCATATATTTAAAAATATTAAAGAAAGTTTATGAATATTATTAAAATGATTAAAAAATCTAATTTTTAATAAATCATTGAATTTTTAAATGGTATAATATAATTTTTATATAAAAAATTCATTTTATTAAAAAAAAATATATTTTAAAATATAATAAACTCAATATTATTTTATGTATTTAAAAAATCTTGTGGGACTTTAAAAATATAAAATAAAATTTATTTATTTTTCCCTAAATGATTAAAAAATTTATTTTTTCGTATAGCTATTTTTAAATTCTTTTTAAAAGACGTAACCAAATTTTTAATCAAAATAAAATTTGTTTCATTTAAAAATATAATCAGTTTTAAAACATAATACTCATAATTATTTTATAAATTTTAAAAAAAATTGTATAGATTTTAAAAAAATTGTAGAAATTTAAAAATATTAAATAAAATTTGTTAACTTTATTAAAATAATTATAATTTTGAAAAAATATATTACTTGATCATTTTTTAGTAAGGCTCAGTAAATATTTTACATAAGATAAATATAATTTCATTTAAAAATATAATTTATTTTAAAATATATTATAGTTTTTCTTGTTTGTTTAATAAATAATATAATATTAGTGTAAATTCTTGGCTTGATCAATGTGTTTGATATGAAAAGAAATGAAATTGGAACTATTTATTGCTTGAATGTGACTCTACTTCGATGGCGAAAGCTGCGAGGATAGGTAACATTCACCTCTATTAGAAGATAACTGCTTGATGGATCAAATGTATGAATATTCTCTTATCCCTGAGCTATTTTATTACACCTTCTTATCATGAATCTAACTCCCTTTTTGATGGATTTGCAAATAAAGGGGTGATCCACAATGATATCATTTTGTCTAATACCCTTCCTGAGGAATTGCCACCCCTCTTCCAAAGAGATAGTTGTAAATTATCTTCCTTTAGACTGGTGGGACTTTGTTTTTTCTAATAAATGAGGCTTGTACTTTTGAAAAGTTATCATATTCCAAAAAAATATAATATTAGTTATAATTATGAAAAAATTGATACTTTTTAGGTGATCAAAACTTCTTCTAAACCAACATACCCTTTACCCCATTCACTTCTTAGATCACTACATGTGTAAAAAAAATCCAAGTTTCATCATTTCATTATATCACTAGATGATCCGGTATTTTAGGGAATGAAAGATGATAAAAATACTGTATTGACCATTTCTCCTTCCTCATATTGTCAGTCTTAATAAATTACCTTGCAAAAATTGTGATGGAGGTCCACCCGACTCTGATGGAATTAATTATTATTTATATAAACTATATATATATATTTTTATAATAAAATAATAAGTAAATTTTGGTACATAGAATTATAATAAGTATAATCCATTTCTAGTGTAAAAAAACCATGTCGTTATTAACCATTTGGGCTTTGAGAGATAATTATAAAAATGGATTAAAAAACACAAACTTGAACCAAAATTTACTCAAATTTCAACAAAGCCTTTAATTTATAAAAAATTATTTAAAGTTTTATAGTTTTAATATAATAGATGTATTTATTTTATATATATTTTCTTATACATGTAGTTGACTTAAATTTTGATATAAAATGGAATAAAATTTTGATATAAAATGTGTTTGGTACATAAAAATATCATTTTATATATTATTTTCTGGAAAAAAAATGAAAATTGTTTTACTGATTGTGTTGGTTTTCTAAAAAATGGTTTCCATTTAAATAATTAGATCCATTATCTATTGAATTATTGAAAAAATAAAAATATATCACACACACACACATATTAACTTATTCATTTTTAATTCTTACTCATTTATATTTTTACAAAAATCATTCACAAATTTATTTTGACAAGAATTTCAAACAATCATTACTATAGATAATCTCTTTAAAACTAATAGAAATCTATTATTTCACCAATAAAAAGGTGTTGATGTTCTGAGTGGTGATAAAGGTCAGACTCTTTTATCATTATTAAAATACGTTGATAGAAGGATCTTCTATCAGTGTGTTTTTATAGCACTAATAAAGGATGTATTTATCAGTGTTAGGTGTAGTGCTAATAAAGTCCATTATGAGATGACAAAGAGTGATAGAAGTTATATAAATAGTAATCCACATAAATTGATAAAAAATTTAAATTATACCAATTTAATACTTCTATATAATAGAAAATATATTTATACTATACTGTTATTTCAATACAATTATTACATTAAATAATTTCAGTACAATACAATTACATTGGTATAAAATTTACTTAAAAACAAAAATAATTAAAACCAATACAAACAAACCCTTGTGGCATACCTTCTCCAATGATCAACCCAAGTTCATAAAAAAGGAGTGCATGCTTGTAATAAAAACAATACTCATTTTAGTAATAGTGCATAAAAAACTAAAAACAAATTATAAATGAAATGTTATACAACCCATAGTAAATTTTAATTGGAATGATATGTGACTAATTTATACAAGTTACAAAAGAATAATAATTAATTTTTCTAAAGTATCATGAAAATATGAGTTAATTTTCTTTGTTTTGAGAATGTGATGCACATTCTGAACTAAAATTTCACTTTTAAATGAAAACATTCACTTTCAGATATTCCACTCACACCGTGCATCAGATTGGCATGAGGATAATTCCTACACATCACAAAAGAATTATTGATCTTTTTCATAATGTATTAAGATAATCTGAGCTTGTCTACTCAGTTCTAAGTATGTGATGTACATTTTGAACCAAAATGTCACTTTAATATAAATTTTTTCACTTCCATTCATATCAGACACACTATGAATCAGATTGATGTACAATTAATTCCCACACATTAAAAATTAATTATTAATCCTTTTTCTGAAGTATCAATTGAAAATTTGAGGGAAATTTCTCTATTTTAAGTATGAGATGTGTGTTTTGAACTGAACTTTCATCTTTAAATGAAAACAAGTATTTTCAATCATACTGACCAAACCATGTGTTAGATTGAGATGCAGTTAATTTGTAAACATCACAAATGAATTATCATTCCTTTTTTATAAATTATCAAGAAAATATGAGTGAATTTTATTGGTTTTGGGTATATGATTCATGTTTTTCACTAAAATGTAACTTTTAAATGAAAACACGTACTTTAAGTCACACCGAAAACACCATGTGTTAGATTGATATGATATTATTTTCAACAAGACATAAATGAATAATCAGTCATTATTCTAAAGTATCATGAATATCAGAGTGTGTTTTCTTGGTTTTGAGTATGTGATGTATGTTTTGAACTAAAATGTCACTTTTAAATGAAAACACACACTTTTAATAATATCAGTCACACCATGTGTCAGATTAATGTGTGATTACATGTCACAAATAAATTATTGATAATTTTACTAAAACATTAATAAAATCTAAGTGCATTTGCTAAGTTTTTAGCATACAACACATGTTTTGAACTAAATTGACACTTTTAAATGAAAAAAAACACTTTCAATCAAAAAAGAACTCAGCATGTGTTGAATTGATGTAAGGTTAATTCCTATATATCACAAATGAATAAAAAACCATTGTACAAAATAATCATGACAACATGACTAATTTTTTCTCGGTTTTGAGTATGTGACACCCATTTTGAACTAAAATGTTACCTTTAAGTTAAAGCATGTATTTTTAGTCATATTGGACACACTGTGTTTCATATTGACATGTGGTAAATTCATACAAATGAAAAACGATTTATTTATATTTTCCTTAAAATAAAATGATAATTAGAGTTAATTTTATTGGTTTTTGAGTACGTGATGTGTGTTTTGAACTAAAACGTCACTTTTAAACTGAAAACACACACATTTAGTCATACTAGCCACACTGTATATATAATTGATGTGATATTAATTAATAAACATTAAAATTAATTATATATCATTTTTATAATTTTTTGAGATAATTTGAGTTCATTTTCTTTGTTTTGAGTACATAACACATGTTTTGATCTAAAATGTGATTTTGAAGTGAAAACACACACTTTAAGTCATAAAGGAACTCACCGCATGTTAGATTAACATGAGGTTAATTATTACATGTCATTAATGAATAAAAAATCATTATCCTAAAGAATTAAGATAACTTGATCACATTTTCTAAATTTTGAGTATGTGATACACATTTTTAAACTAAAATATTACCTTTAAATTGGAAACATGTATTTTCAATCATACCAGCCACACCAAGTGTCATATTGTTCTGTGGTTAATTCCCATATTTTGAACATGAATTATTGATCTTTTCCCTAAAATATTAATACAATCTGAATGGATTTTCTTAGTTTCGAGTATGTGATGTTCATTTTGAACTAAAATGTTACTTTTAAACTAAAAACACACAACTCCATTCAAACTGATCACACTGTATATTAAATTTATTTGATATTAACTTATACAAAAAAAATTAATTGTGAATCCTTGTTATAAATTATTAAGAAAATCTAAGTTTGTTTTCTCAATTTTGAGTATGTAACATGTGTTTTGATCTAAAATGTAACTTTTAAATGAAAAGACACTTTTATTCATAAAGATGATAATTATGTGTCAGAATTACATGAGGTTAATTACTAAATGTTATGAATGAATAACTAATCATTGTCGAAAATAATCAGTACAATATGAGTTCATTTTCTTTTTTTAGTATTTGATGTGTGTTTTTGAACTAATGTGTAACATTTAAATTGAAAACAAATATTTTCAGTATTACCAGCCACACCATGTATCAGAATGATGTTTGGTTAATTTCTAAATATCATAAATGATTTATAAATCTCAGTACTAAAATATAAATATAATCCTTTCTTGGTTTTGAGTATGTAATGTGCATTTTGAACTAAAATGTCACCTTTAAACTGAAAACACAAATTTTCTATCATACCGGCTATTCCGTGTGTTGGATATATGTGAGATTAATTCCTACACATAAAAAAATAAAATTTTATAATTTTTATAAATTATTAAGAAAATATGAGTGTGTTTGATCATTTTTGAGGATGTGGCAAGCATTTTGATCTAAAATGTCATTTTTAAATGAAAACACACACCTTAAATCATAAAGGAACTAATTGTGTGTCAGATTAACATGAGGATAATTAATACATGTCATGAATTAATAAATAATTATTTTTATAAATAATAATGAAAATATGAATTAGTTTTCTCTACTTTGAGTATGTGACATGCGTTTTTGAACTAAAACGTAACTTTTAAATTGAAAACACACATTTTCATCCACATCAACCACACTGTGTGTCAGATTGAGGTGTAGTTAATATTAGAGGTAAAAAATTAATTATTTATATTTTATATAAAATATTAAGACAATCTTAGTATGTTTTCTCAATTTTTAGTACATGATGCATGTTTTTAACTAAAAAATCACTTTTAAACTAAAACTCACACTTTTAGTCACACCAGTCACACCTTATATCAGATTAATGTAAAATTAATTCCCACATGTAAAAAATAAATTATAGACCATTTTTATAAATTATCAAGACAATATAAACACATTTATTTAGTTTTGAGTATGTAATCCTCATTTTGATTTGAAATGTTAATTTTAAGTGAAAAAGTGCACTTTTAGTTATAAAGGAAATCACTATGTGTTAGAGTGATGTGAGGTTAATTCCTATATGTCATGAATTATTTGTTTATAGAAGATGGAGGGGGGGGGGTGGGTGGTGAATTATCCTTTTAAAAATTAAAGAACAAGGTAATGGATAAATTCAAAACTAAAATGATTTTGATATGATAAAGAGACAAAGTGATAAATTGGATAAAGTAATAAATTGATAAAATTGATATGTATTATAAAGTTAATTATGATATTTATAAAGGGAGTATTCATAGTAGAAATATTCATATAAAATTTATACAATTATTTATATCATTTTTGAATGATACAATGGCTAAATTGAAATATAGAGAAAACACATTTTGATAAAGGAGTTCAAAAATAGCTTAGTGTGATCCCCTACGTATCCTCCCATTAGGTTGAGGGATTTATGTTATTACTCCATTGATCATGGAAGTGATTAAGAAAACCTTACCTCAAAATTATGGTTGTGATTACCCTCTTGAACTTCATTGGTAACTAAGGAATCTGTCCCTCAATTTTTTGATAGTGCGCACCCATTGTAGAAGGAGATGAGAAGAAGAGAGATTTTCTTAACACAAACCCATTATAATTATACAAAATTATATCTCATATAGATTTTTACAATGGATATTATATATAATTAGATAAATATATGAGATCTTTGAGATATTGAGAAATGGATTTGGCTCTTTAAGATAACTTTGAGATTTCTAGCAATTCAACATCATTGATTCAAGTGAGGATTTGTTTCACAAGTTTTTTTATGAGATACAAGAACCATTAGGTCTCTATTTATATACTTATTAGGATATAAAGGTACATTTAGTTGAACCAGGGATTTATTGAGGTGATTAAACACATTTAAGACCTCTAATAAATGCCATTTGACTATGTTGGACTGACCCCATCAACTAGTCGGATGATCCCACTATCTAGATAGTGAGACACATGAGGCTTCATTGGCTCTATCTACTTCCACTGATAAGATGGTTATCCTCATATGGCTAGTCTATGGAATCCTAGAGTATTTAGACTTCTATATATCAGCACCGACAAGTCAGTGCTCCCTGTAATGATCCATATTTAATTGGAACCGCCCTAGATTACTTCCATGGACTTTGATAGATCTTACAACTTCATTCCATGGTCTTAAAACATGATCAAAAAATGGAAAAATATTTTAACAAGATCATAAATTTATTTTTGAAAATAATTCAATATCTTCATTTAGTCCATCTATGAAATGATTAAAAATCAAAATGAATTTATTAAAATTCACTCAAATGGAATTTTTATAAACATAAATAAGTGTTTGTGGTAATGAAAAAACCATGAGATAGAGGTGAAACAATCCCCCCTTTTTGATGATCACAAACACTTAACATAATAAAATATATAAAATTTAAAACAAGAGTGAAGGATATAACAATGAATTCAAGATATTAATGTATAAAAGATATTCAACATAGTTATTAAATGTGCTCAAGAAGTAAATTATCATCAATATGACCAGGAAGTAAATAAATAAAACATTATATACTTAAAAAAATTTAACAATAAAATAAGAGAGTGAAAAATTTAAATCTCCCATTATGAAACAATTAAGCAATAAGAAAAAATAAATTCCCCCACTTTGAAATATGTAGTACCCAAGGATCTATTAGTTACCACTGAGAGGGGGGGGGGGTGAATCAGTGGTACATTATTTTTTAAAAATTATTTATCTTTTGATTTAACCTCTGTTACTAATTAATGTATCAATCCATCATATTTAATCCTCAATCTCACCATGTATGAAAAAATAATAAATAAATCACATCACATAGATATTTAAAAGTTTCGGTAAAAAGCCTATTCCTTTCCATGCTGGATAGACCCCCAAACATAGAATATTTACTATAATAAAAGGTTATTACAATAGAAACTAGTTAAACCCAAAAATTATAAGCTGGATATACCCCCTAACTCCAATAACCCTTCAATAGTTGGTTAGACCCCCCAACTGCACCTTCTACTCCAATGATTGATTAGACCCCCCAAATCACAATCTTCTAGCAACTGGTTAGGCCCCCCCAGTTATGGCCTTATTATTATTATGGAAAGATAAACCATAGAAATATATTTTTTAATGATCTTCCTATATGATATTTATATATCACACTTTCTCATATACACATTCAAGTACCTTTCCCACTTATTGGTCTTGCTCAAATATCTCTGAGCACATGTAACTAATCAATTTACTCAGTGAAACTCTACTCAGGCTATACTTACTTCTGATGTTGAAGTCCTGACCTCAATGATCACTAAATACTCGTGTACAAATTCATTTTGAAATACTACCCAGATTCAGTCTCAAATTACTACACACTATTCATGAAAAGCATATCACATGTGCTTCTCACTCCACTATTCTTTTTTAAACAAAAAAAAGTGCACAAGTTTTACACTTATCTTTATGAAAATGAAATTTCAAGTGTATGAAAGTGTTTTATAATTCACAAAAACTTACACTACCTCACTTTACTTATCACTTTAGTACTTCCTTTTCATGGAATCCTCACAAAGCTATCATGCATGATTATAAAACTATAGACCATATAGTTTACATACACATGACCTTTACAAGTTAGTTTGTGTAAATTAACTCAACTTC
Organism: Viscum album; assembly: GCA_963277665.1. NCBI lineage: Eukaryota > Viridiplantae > Streptophyta > Magnoliopsida > Santalales > Viscaceae > Viscum > Viscum album. The sequence goes on along the minus strand of OY728160.1, from coordinate 1,444,176,210 downwards.
ATTCACACATGCATAATATCTCATGCATGAAGATCAAACTTCTTCATGTAACAGAGTAATAAGTATATCATTCATGTAATAGTTTATGTGTGATCTCTTCATCATGAAGCTTTGAATCTCATGGAATAATCATGGTTGTTTCTTCACACAAAAACTTTGAGTGTGGATACCGCAAGCAAAGGATCTTGGAACTCAAACCATCATCATGCAATCATTATGGAAGAAACACAATATGAATTCATGGAATGTTCTTTCAAATTTAGAGTGATTTTTGGTCTTTATTTATCTCTCTCAAAATTCTCTCAAATTATTGTTCATATCATACTACAAATGAGCATGTCTTGGTGTATTTATAGAAAAATCCAATTGACTCAGTCCACCACCTCAACCTTGTATGCGCACCGCCTTAGACCGTACTTTACCACTATGAGAATTTCCACCATCGTAAATACAAAACTTTCTATGAACTATATCTCCTTGGTTTGGACTTAATTTATTCTTGAAAATAAATTCACAATATATTTTTATCATATTCAAATCAAGTTATTCAAATGTTTCTCGAATGATTCAGCTTGATAATCAAATGTCGCGACATGAAGATCCTGGTGAACAAAAGTTCTAAAATGACTCAAGGTAGAATAAAACAAAATTGGATCGATTGAATGCCTTAGTTAAAATATATTGAATGACCCATGTTTTATCCATAACTTTTTAAGTCATATAAACAGTGCCCATAGATTATGTACCCCACATCGATTTTTCATCCGTTCACACATTCCTTAATAAGAAAAATGCTTCCTGCTACCTCTCAATCCATCACTGGGTTTAGCACCCAGATTCACCATCACACATTGGTGACCCATGTGGGAACTCTATATGCACCCACAACCATGGGTTCTTCACTCACTAACCCACTAACCCACAACCATGGGTTCTTCACTCTTGTGTGACCCATGTGGGAACTCTATATGCACCCACTAAAACCTCCTTCCACCATACCATTACTTCCCAGAGGTAGACTTACCACCTAAGTAGTGGATGCAGTCTCTTTGGATGGTTATGTGTGGTTGGACTATATTTTTGATGATGGATCATTCATATACATGAAAATGTTCCAAGTATGTAAAAATAAAAACAAGCCCTTCCCAATATCAAAATACTATATTCAATCCTCATGAAATTAACTTCTTTTTAATGGGATTATCCTAAGTAATTATTCACTTGTTGCAAACAATATGTCAGTTATTCAATTCCATTAACTCATGTATTTGAAATGTAAAACAAATAAATAATAATCACTTTTTATTTGAGGTTGTTCACTTAAAAATAATCTAAGAATCATTACTAATCTCATCATATATTGATATCTTTTCACAACATGTTATTCATCCTTATTGACAAAAAATGCATATAAACTCAAAGGAAACTTTAATATCCCATTTTTATTTGTTTTCAACACTTATATATAAATATTTATGCTTTTGTTTATCCCCCTTATTGAAAACTAATACAAATATATATTTAGAAGTTCTCACTTTTAATGAATTCTACTCTACTTCATTTTACTCTCAAAGAATTGGACCACACTCAAAAAAAGTAATGAGTTTTTAGTTAATCAACTCTAAGTATATGTGGGAAAATCTAGGGTAGAAAACAAGAGTTATGTCCCCTAATAATAAATGCTATCCATATTATATAATGTGAAACCATTCTAAAACTCATTCCAACAACTTCATTTCAGGGGATATCTGTACAAGATTTACAAGATATTTTCTACACACATCTTGACAAAAACATTAGAATGTTCAAGTGAATAAACATATATGTACCCCTTTTTAGCTGAATATCAACTCTCATCTGTTAATAACTTTTCAAAAATCTTCATACTATGAATTTGAGAGTGATCATAATTTTCAAAAAATTGTGAATATTTGATAGATTAAAATCATCTATGCTCCCCCTTAAGGGATGAATCCATATCCTTCAATTCCCTACATGTAAGTAAAAAAGAATTTATATAAGAAAAAAAGGATATACCTATTATTCCTTAGAAATAGTACTCAGGATGAGATTTTCCTATCAACATTTCCTTTTTCTTATTCCCTTTGACCCCATTTTTGAAGGGTTCACCTTCACTGATTTGTAAGAATTTAGCTTCATCTCTTGAACTGGTAGGATTATCATGAAATGTTTTATATATTTCCTAGTTTTTTCACACCTTTCACACTTTGTAATTTTTAATTCATAATTTTTAGATGACCTATCATCAAATTTAACCTTTTCAACTCTCAACACCTACTTTGATTTTTCCTCAGTAAGATTCTAATCTTTTTCTAATTGTTTGAGCTTCTCACACAATTCTCTACTGACTATAGATTTCTTCACTATATGAATTATCTTCTCATTTACACTAAGAGGAATCTCACTTGGTAATCTAACTCTTAATATCCCAGGCTTGTGACCTTCTTGACCACATCTTCCACAAAATTCATTCAAGTATTAATATTTGTTTTTTGTTGAAAATTTATATGATGTCTTAGTCACAAGATTCTATTTAAAATAATATTATCTCATCAGATTAGCATTAATCACTTGTGATTCATTCCTCTTTACTAGTAGTGACATGTTATAATAGAATGAATAATATTAATGACCAAACACTCCACAATACTAGTAGTAGCCTCTAAAACTTGATCTTCTTGACTGATAGTAGATTTTCTATGAAGATTGTTGTTGTTGTCTTTTCACAGATTGTGGGTGTATCTTCTTGGGAGGAAAGCTTATAGTTGAATTACTCCACTCTTCCTTTGTGGAATTTGTTTTCTCATTTTTTTATTTCAGTCTAGTTGGATCCCATCTTGTCTTCCATGCATGAAATTTTAGATATAAAAAATTTACACTGATATTCAATGAGTCTAGAATAAACCTTTTTCTATGGATCCTTTTTCTCAGCAGCTTTAGAAGATTGATCCTTAAGCTCATTAACATTAGGGAAGTATTATTTCATATTATTAAAATCACTTTGAGATAAAAGGAACTTAGATTGCGTCTTAGATAATTATTCCCATTTATCAATAAGTATTTCTTCAAGATCTAATACTGGAAAATGGACCTATCCCCATGGTTTTCCCCAAAACCGTGGGGATAGACCCCCCTATACCCACGGTTTTCCAAAACCGTGGGTATAGGTGAATTTTCAAGACCTATACCACGGTTTTGGAAAACCGTGGGTATAGGGGGGGGGGGGTCTATCCCCACGGTTTTGGAAAACCGTGGGGATAGGTCCAGAAAAGTCACCTATACCCACGGTTTCCCAAAACCGTGGGTATAGGGGTACCTATCCCCATGGTTTTCCCCAAAACTGTGGGGATAGGTCTGGGCTAAAATACCTATACCCACAGTTATGAAAAACCGTGGGTACATGTCACTTTTGTGTGCGTGGGAATTTTTTTTTTGGCGGGAACCCTATACCCACGGTTCTTCCCTCTATACCCACGATTTTTATAACTATATTTAACTAAATATATATATATATATATATATATATATAGGTGAAGTTAGGGTAGTGGTTATACGCGTTTTTTGCAGCGTAGAGGTTGCAGGATTGAAACTCGGCGCCTGCATTATTTTAGGACCTATACCCATGGTTTTGAAACGGTGGGTAAAAGCCATTGACACTGCGGCAATTGGCTATGTTTCGGTGACACGGTGGCAGGACACCTATACCCACGGTTTTGGAAAACCGTGGGTATAGGCTGGGGACCTATACCAACACCATTCTAGCCCACGGTTCCCAAAACCGTGGGTATAGGATATACCCACGGTTTTGGGGGCTATACCCACGGTTTTGAACCGTGGGTGACGCACGCCTGTCGTAGGGTGTGGAAAAACAATTATTTACTAAGTTAAAATGTAGTTAAGTGGTTGACCTAGGATGTCTCCTGAAGAAGAGTGCACACAAAATGGGTTGTCACTTTAAAACGGGGGTAAAAATGTTGTGAAAGGAAATTTGAAATTCAAATGATTGAAAAACAATGAAATTTAAAAGGGTGATTAGGTCGGGGTCGATTTCTTAATTATAATGCTATCCTTGTTCAATTTAATTCAAACCTCTTCTTCTTAGTTGATTAAAGTGAGTTTCCACAATCGTTTCCTCTCACTTCCTTGGTGAAATTATTATTGTGAGAGAAAACCTTACCAAGATCTTGGTTTGGTCAACTCTCCTTCCATGTGTAAAATAGTTGTATTGAATATCCTTAATTGAAATGGGAAATTCCCGATCAGTTTTTGTTTATCCCAAAAAATCAAGAACATTCACTACACCTTTTACACGTACTGACGATCGTCGAGTACTTCACCACTAATTCCTGGTTTATTCCATCATATATAATCCAGAAATTAGTGGAGGGAGATATTGATTATTTTACCAAGGCAAAAATAAATAACGGAATTAATATTCAAGAATGATCGAACTTGATAATAAAATCCGCTATAATAAATTGAAAACAACTTTGAAGAAGAAAGAAATTTATTCAATTGCGTCCAAGAACTCAAGCATTACAATGTAGAAAACCAACCCTTCCCCAATCACTCCAAATGTTTACCCCACCATGGTAAGGGTAATCGAGTTGAATGGGGAAGAAGAAGGCATTAAAAAACTATCAAAAAGAAAATAAATAAAAGATAATGCTGAAAAGTTCTCCTTCTTGGTGTCCCAGAAGGAATGGGGTGGAGAATAGATGCTTTGAGAGGGTGGAGCTCTCCTCCTTTTATAGATAGAATGTTTCCCCCGAATGTCGATGCGTTGTATCCCCATTAAATGTCATATTCATGCGTTGATCCCTTCTTTAATGTTGTTCATAATTCCCTTGGATGTGTTCCCTCAAAATTCCAGCGGATTTTGACATGTATTCTGAGAGTTATGGCCGTTTTACTATGAGAATTTATTCTGTCCAGTCAGACTCTCAAAAACGAAATCCTCCGGATTAGGGTGCTTTAATGACCCCATAAAAGGCCAATTCACTCGGTTCTTCCTTCATAAAATATGCTCCAAAACTCCTTTCACGTCCACCCACCGAATTTCACAAGCTTTGGGCCCACAGTGGATGAGTTATGGATCCCACATGAAAACTAGGAAGAACTGAAAACAGTTTTCTTGATCCAACTTGTGAGCTTCTTTTGAGCTTCCATATGGCCGATTCAGATTTTGGTCCAAATATATTAAATGAAGCCCTGGATGTGTAGAATCTGGAAAATAAAGAATTTTTCAATTTGGATTAGTGTAGATAATGTTATATCCAAACTAGAGAAATAATTTAAAACTGTTAAAAATCCAAAATGGCCAATTTTTACTATTCAGCTCAAAATAACACCATTATCATAAAAATGAAACAATTCATCTTAGAGGAACAATTTTGTGGGTTTAAAACAATGATATTAAATATAAATTAATTGAAAATATTTTCTCTATCAATTCCCCCACACTTAGCACTTGGAATCCTGGACAAGTAAAAATCAAATCAAATCAAAATCAAAACACATATCAATGAGATCAATCAAATCAATTTCAAGAAACAAAAAGATATCATGCCTCATCAAAAACTGTTATTTCAAGTTCTCCATTTAAGATTTTAATATATTTCCACTTAATTTCTTATCCCATGCACAAAAAACACCTACCTCACATGAATTTTCTCTCATCTCACAAATGTTAAGGCTGAACAAGGCTTTTCTCATCCAAACTCACACAAGAGTCACCATAGTTTTGATAAATTCCTACTTCTCCACCCGATGTGAGTCAAGGACATGTGTTTCTCATAAGGAATTTTCAGGGTTGTTCTGTGGCTTCCGGTTGGTAGGATTTAGATGTTAAAAGTTCTGAGGCTGAAAAAGGAAGACTTGGCTCTTATTGAAGCAAAATTGCAAGATTCTAGTTTTCACTCAAATATGGTCTCCTTCACTTCCCCTTTGTTGAAAATAGGATCCATCATCATTCAATCAGCTCAGCAGTAAACATTTCAATCTTTTCAAACATAATTTTTCTTAAAGCTCCAGATAGGCACAACTTTCTTTTTACATTGGAAGCTCCAGAAAGGCACAGCTTCTCTTGTCATAAAATCTCCAGAAAAGGCACAACTTTCAACAGAATAATTTTTTAGCATCACACACATCTCTTCCACAATTTATTTTCTACCGAAAGTATAACCAAATGAGGTAGTACACCACAAGACATCTTCCCCCACACTTAAGTTCAACTAGATCATGCAATTTTACTTCAAGAGTAGGTATGATAGGGAAAATTGGATTGTAATGTGGCTAACCTAACAGGCAATTCATGGATACTAGGGGATACAATGAAGGATAAATGTAAAGGTGGGCCATAATGAAAAGGATTATTTTGAAAAGGGGGCTTCAAACAAAATAAATGCCTCAATCATTTAAAACACACGTACCCCAACCCTCAAGTTTTGAAAGGAATAAATCAAATTATGGTTAAAGAAAGCATGGTCTGGTTCTCTCAAAAAATGAGGTGAATGAAAAGAATATGACAAAAATGGTTCATAAGCCTCACAGGAAAGTTATTTCAAAGATATAGACAGTGAAATATGGTATGATATTTAAAAATCAGTATACTTTTCATGAATTTACAAAAGATTTGAACTTGAAACAATGTTATTTCAGCATTCATTTAAGATAAGTTTCATGAAATAGACTGGTTCACTCATTGAAATGGGTTTCAAAAATGGTATTGATAATCATTTCAGCTCAAAAGTTTCAGAAACACACCAAAAATTGAAAAATAAACACACAAAAATTTGAAAACACGCATTTTTTTTATTTTTATTTTATTTTTGAAAACAAACATCAAATAAAAATACTATACTACAAAGGTTCCCTCCCCCACACTTAAATGATGCAGTTTCCTCGATGCATTTAAGTGGATTTAACATGTAAGAAGATTTATGATTGAATCACAACAGCAAGAAAATGTGAAGGAGAGGTACAACATGATGGATCTTATTGATAAATAGGTTGGAGGAGCGTGATCTCCTCCAATGGCTCTGATGGTAGGGTCCCAAGGAATTTCTTCAACCTATGTCCATTCACAGTGAATGGATCCTGCTCTCCATCCTTCATAATCTTCACAGCACCAAAAGGATATACATGAGTAACAATAAATGGACCTTCCCATCTGGAACGAAGTTTACCTGGCATCAACTTGAGTCTTGAGTTGAATAATAACACTTTGTCTCCAGGAGAGAAGTCTTTTGGTTGGATTAGCTTGTCATGGGCCACTCTTGTTCTTTCTTTGTAAATCCTTGAATTTTCAAATGCTTCCCTTCTTATTTCATCCAGTTCTTGCAACTTCAATCTTCTCTCCTTTCCATCACTTTCAAGGTCCAAATTCATTTTCCTCACAGCCCAATACGCCTTATGCTCCAATTCCACAGGTAGGTGGCAGATTTTCCCATAAATCAGCCTATATGGACTCATTCCAATTGGGGTTTTGTAGGCTGTCATATAAGACCATAAGGTATCATCCAACCTTTGGCTCCAATCCTTCCTGTTTGGATTAACAGTCTTTTCCAAAATTCCCTTGATTTCCCTGTTTGAAACTTCAGCTTGCCCGTTAGTCTATGGATGATAGGGAGTTGATATTTTATGATGCACCCCATACTTCTTCAGCAATGTCTCCATTCTCAAATTGCAGAAGTGAGTCCCTTGATCACTGATGATTACTCTGGGCACTCCAAACCTAAAAAATATGTTAGACCTGACAAAATCACAAACAACTTTAGCATCGTCAGTTCTGGTTGCTTTTGCTTCCACCCATTTGGAAACATAATCAACTGTAAGCAAGATATAAGAATTTCCAAATGACATCGGGAAAGGTCCCATAAAATCTATCCCCCAAACTTCAAAAATGTCACAAAAATTCAATGGCATTTGGGGCATTTCTTGTATCTTTGAAATATTTCCTAAAAACTGACATTTTTCACATATTTTGCAAAATTCATGAGAATCTTTAAAAATGGTGGGCCAATAAATTCCAGATTCTAAAACCTTCCTTGCTGTCCTCTTAGGTCCAAAGTGACCTCCACAAGCTAAAGTGTGACAAAAATCAAAGACATATTTAACTTCACTTTCAGGTAAACATCTTCTTATTACTTGATCATTGCAAATCTTCCAAAGTAATGGATCATCCCAAATGTAATATCTAGATTCAGCTTTTAGTTTTTGAATTTGGTGATAATTGAAATGAGATGGGACCTGAGATGTTACCATAAAATTGACTATGTCAGCATACCAAGGCACTTCTCCTTCAATCAAGTACAACTGATCTCCTGGAATTTGATCATTCAGTGGGTCTCTTTCTGGAACTTCAATTTCAGCAGTGTTTGGCAGTCTACTTAAGTGATCAGCCACTTGGTTCTCAGATCCCTTCTTATCCTTGATTTCTATATTGAATTCCTGCAGTAGTATCATCCATCTCACTAACCTTGGTTTAGCATCAGCTTTCTTCATCATGTACCTCAAAGCTGCATGATCAGAAAACACAGTGATTTTAGTTCCAAGAAGATATGATCTAAATCTTTCTAAAGCAAAGACAACTGCAAAGAACTCTTTTTCCGTGGTTGTATAATTGAATTGGGCCGCATCTAAAGTTCTCGAGGCATATGAAATGACTTGTGGTCTGCCCTCAATTCGTTGAGAAAGGACTGCTCCAACTGCTTGGTTAGAGGCATCACAAAGTAGTTCAAATGGTTCTTCCCAATTTGGAGGCTGCATCACGGGTGGTGAAATCAATATCTTCTTCAACTCATCAAAAGATTCCATACATGCATCATTGAAATCAAAATCAGCATCTTTCAAAATTAATCTAGAGAGAGGGAGAGAAATCTTACTGAAATCTTTGATAAAACTCTTGTAGAATCCTGCATGTCTTAAAAATGATCTAACATGTTTCACACAAGTAGGGTAAGGTAATGAATTTATCACTTCAATTTTTGATTTATCCACTTCAATTCCATTTTGGGAAATGACATGACCAAGCACAATTCCTCTTTGAACCATGAAATGACATTTTTCAAAATTTAAAACAAGATTTTTTTCAATGCAGGTTTTCAAAACTTTTTCCAGATTTTTCAAACAATGATCAAAAGAATCTCCAAAAACTGTGAAATCATCTAAGAAAACTTCCAAGAAATTTTCATTGTGATCAGAAAATATACTCACCATGCACCTCTGAAATGTACCTGGAGCATTACATAATCCAAATGGCATTCTTTTATATGAAAAATTACCAAAAGGGCATGTAAATGTCGTCTTATCTTGATCCTCGGGAGCAATGGGTACCTGGAAGTAACCTGAAAATCCATCCAAAAAGCAATAATGAGTTCTCCCTGCCAATATTTCTAACATCTGGTCAATGAAAGGGATGGGGAAATGATCTTTTCGAGTGACCTGGTTCAATTTCCTAAAATCAATGCACACTCTCCAGCTGTTTTGAATTCTCATAGGGATTAACTCATTCTTTTCATTCCTCATAGTGGTCAGGCCAGTTTTTTTTGGAACGACATGAATAGGGCTGACCCACTGCGAATCTGAAATGGGATAGATGATCCCAGCTTCCAAGAGCTTCTCGATCTCCTTCTTTACAACCTCCATCAAGGTGGGATTTAGTCTCCTTTGGGGATATCTAACAGGTTTTGAATCTCCCTCAACAAAAATTCTATGTGAGCATATTTTTGGGTTAATTCCTGGGATATCACCTAAGCTCCATCCTATTTCCTTGACATTCTCTCTCAAAAGCTCAATCAATTATTTTTCTTGGGTTTTAGAAAGATTATTAGCAATTATCACTGGTAGTTTCTCTCCCTCCCTAAGGTATACATATTTCAAATCAGTGGGGAGTGGTTTGAGTTCCAGGTTAGGGGGATTCTCAAGGGATGAGACTAAATTGACGTTTTCTTCTTCCAAATTTTGGACCTCCTGCACACAAGAAACCATATCATCTTCCTCATTATTTAACAAATCATCAAAGAAATCAGATTTTACCTCTTCCTCCCACATGAAGTCAGAATCTCCAACATCTTCAGCATCCACATGTTCAATGATATTTTCAAGGGAAGAAGTCTCTCTTAAGTCTAAGAATTCATAGAGCATACCTGATTCTTCAATTGGTTCTGCACCAACTTCATGGGAAAGATAAAAAAGGGAGTGATCATCTGATGGATGCCTCATGGATTCAAAAATATTGAAGTGGACCGTACTCTCTCCAAACTCCATGGTGAGTGTCCCCTTGTGGACATTGATGATGGTTTTGGCTATCTTCAAGAAAGGTCTCCCCAAAATGATGGGTGAATGTGATGTTCTCCTATCTTCTTCCATATTGAGCACATAGAAGTCAGCTGGGAATAATAGATCTTTGACTTTCACAAGGACATCCTCCAAAACTCCTGCAGGAAAAACTGTGGATCTGTTTGCAAGCTGAACCACCACTCTTGTGGGCTTCAATTCTCCCATCTTCAAAGAAGTGTATACCGAGTGAGGCAATACATTAATTGAAGCACCTAAATCACACAAAGCATTAGTGAAATTTAATGAACCAATGGTGCATGGAATGGAAAACGTCCATGGATCTTGGCATTTGGTTGGAATCTGTGGCGTGATAAGGGCTGAGACACTTCTTCCCAAGTTGATTCTTTCATTCCCATGAAGCCTTCTCTTTTTGCTGCAAAGATCTTTCAAAAATTTTTCATACCTTGGAATTTGTTTAACAGCTTCAAGTAGGGGGATATTGATTTCCACTTTCTGGAAGGTGTCCAGAATTTCTTTTTGAAGTGCTTCTTCATGCAATTTCTTTGATTCGATCATCCTTGTTGGAAATGGTGGGGGTAATTATTTCTTCTCACTTTGTTTTCTTTGCATTGGTGTTTCTTGTTTCTTATTATGTGGCCTATCCTTCTCCTCCTTCTCTTCCTTTTCATCTTCTTGGTGGATTCTCACAAGACTTTTTGAATCATTATCCCTCAGAATAGGTGGTATTATTTCAGGTTCATGGTTGGATGGAGGTGGGATTTCTTTTCCACTTCTTGTTATGATTGTACTGACATTCTCTTTAGGATTTGGAACTGTTTGGTATGGAAGCTTCCCTGGATTCTTGGACATTATTTCAACAAGACTTCCTACTGTGTCTGCTAGCTTGTCAACCTTATCTTCTAGGCCCTCATACTTGGATTGTAGCTATTCCACAGAAGGTTGTGTGCTGGTGGATGGTTGTTCATATGTCTTTCTTTGGAATGGTGGAGGCTGAAAAGATTGTTGGTGTTGGAAGGGCTGTTTATAAGATTGTTGGAAGGGAGGGGGGTTCTGGTATTGCTGCTGGTGGTAAGGGGGTTGACTGGGGTGCTGGTTAAATGGTATCATCTGGTTTTGTTGGTTCCCATATCCTTGTTGGGATTGCAGTTGATTTTGTTGGAATTGTCTTGGTTGAAAGGACACAACACAGTATTCTGTCCCCTGTATCTCAGGGCACTGGTCAGTATAATGAGTGGAAGAATAACATAAACCACATACCTGAGCTAAAGCTTGTTGTCCATTTGCTTGTGTTACATCCATTTGACGGACTAATCTTTCAAGGTCATCAACTTTGGTTTCAATCAATGTAGATGAATCAGATGTTTTTACCTCATGTATCCCCCTGGTTCCCATTCCTCTTAGTCCAAATTGTTGGGAGTTTTGAGCAATCTTCTCAATTAGTATTCTGATATCTGCAGGATACTTTTCAATTAGGGACCCCCCTGATGAGGAATCTAGAAGATTTCGATCATTATCCATTAGTCCTTGGTAGAAGAACACAAGGAATTGGTGTTCCTCCATTTCTTGATGTGGGCAGCTAGAACATAGCTTCTTGAAGCGCTCCCAGTACTCGTAGAGGGTTTCTCCAGTTGATTGTCATATGATGTAAATATCCTTCTTGATGGCAGTGCTCCTCGATGTGGGAAAGAATATTTGCATGAAACTTATTTTTAGGTCTTCCCAATCACTGATCTCCCCTGGTTGTAGGTTGTACAACCATTCTTTAGCTATTCCTTCAAGTGAGAAGGGGAATGCCCTCCACTAAAATTGGTCTTCGGGTGCTCCTCTTGGGCTGAAGCTTGAGCAAGTGTATCTGAATTCTTGCATGTGCCGATTAGGATCTTCTCCTGCAAGACCATGAAACTTTGGAAGAACAGGAATCATATTGACACGTAATTCAAAATCATTTGGTTTAGTGGGTGAAATTAGTTGGTTATTTTGAATGGAAAATTGTGGTGCACATAGATCACGCAGGGTTTGGTTGGGATTTCTAGCCATGATTTCAGGTTCAGAGTGAACACTAAGAGTTTCACTTAAATCTAAGAGATCTATTTATTCAAATATTTCTGGTAGATTTATTTTTCTTAGTTGGGTTAATGTTCTTTCAATTTCTGGATCAAATTCAAATAATGGTTCTTTTGAGGTGCGGGTCATTCAATTTTGTTTTTTTTGTTGCACTGCCTCCCCGGCAACGGCGCCAAGTTTGACGCATGCCTGTCGTAGGGCATGGAAAACCAATTATTTCCTAAGTTAAAATGTAGTTAAGTGGTTGACCTACGATTTCTCCTGAAGAAGTGTGCACACAAAATAGGTTGTCACTTTAAAACTGGGGTAAAAATGTTGTGAAAGGAAATTTGTAATTCAAATGATTGAAAAACAATGAAATTTAAAAGGGTGATTAGGTTGGGGTCGGTTTCTTAATTATAATGCTATCCTTTTTCAATTTAATTCAAACCTCTTCTTCTTAGTTGATTAAAGTGAGTTTCCACAATCGTTTCCTCTTACTTCCTTGGTGAAATTATTATTGTGAGAGAAAACCTTAGCAAGATCTGGTTTGGTCAACTCTCATTCCATGTGTAAAATAGTTGTATTGAATATCCTTAATTGAAATGGGCAATTCCCGATCGGGTTTTTTTTATCCCAAAAAATCAAGAATATTCACTACACCTTTTACACGTACTGACGATCGTCGAGTACTTCACCACTAATTCCTGGTTTATTCCATCGTATATAAACCAGAAATTAGTGGAGGGAGATATTGATTATTTTACCAAGGAAAAAATAAATAACGGAATTAATATTCAAGAACGATCGAACTTGATAATAAAATCCGCTATAAGAAATTGAAAATAACTTTGAAGAAGAAAGAAATTTATTCAATTGCGTCCAAGAACTCAAGCATTACAATGTAGAAAACCAACCCTTCCCCAATCACTCCAAATGTTTACCCCACCATGGTAAGGGTAATCGAGTTGAATGGGGAAAAAGAAGGCATTACAAAACTATGAAAAAGAAAATAAATAAAATAAAATGCTGAAAAGTTCTCCTTCTTGGTGTCCCAGAAGGAATGGGGTGGAGAATGGATGCTTTGAGAGGGTGGAGCTCTTCTCCTTTTATAGCCAGAATGTTTCCCCCGGATGTCGATGCGTTTTAGCCCCATTAAATGTCATCTTCACGCATTGAGCCCTTCTTGAATGTTGTTCATAATTTCCTTGGACGTGTCCCCTCAAAATTCCAGCATATTTTGACATGTATTCTGAGATTTATGGCCGTTTTACTATGAGCATTTATTCTGTCCAGTCAGACTCTCCAAAACGAAATCCTCCGGATTAGGGTGCTTTAATGACCCCATAAAAGGCCAATTCACTCGGTTATTCATTCATAAAAGATTCTCCAAAACTCCTTGCGCATCCACCCACCGAATTTCACAAGCTTTGGGCCCATAGTGGATGAGTTATGGATCCCACATCAAAACTAGGCAGAACTGAAAACAGTTTTCTTGAGCCAACTTGTGAGCTTCTTTTGAGCTTCCATATGGCTGATTCAGATTTTGTTCCAAATATATTAAATGAATCCCTGGATGTGTATAATCTGGAAAAGAAAGATTTTTTCAATTTGGATCAGTGTAGATAATGTTATGGCCAAAATAGATAAATAATTTAAAACTGTTAAAAATCCAAAATGGCCAATTTTTACTATTCAGCTCAAAATAACACCATTATCATAAAAATGAAACAATTCATCTTAGAGGAACAATTTTGTGGGTTTAAAACAATGATATTAAATATAAATTAATTGAAAATATTTGCTCTATCAGTGGGTATATGCCATTTTTCCAGTAGTGATCACTCACTATCTTCTAAAATTCAGCTAATTTCAATCTGGTTTGTTTATTTTCTTCTACAAGTGACGATTCTTCTTTTTTCAAGCTCTTTCTTTCCAGTTGTTTTTCTTCAATAGTTTTCATCTTTCCTTATAACTCGTCTATATTCATATTATTTTATTTATTTCATTAATATGTATCTCCTCTTTCTTGACACTTTATTTCTTCTCAAATTAGATCTTTTTAATTTATTTATTTAATTTTTTCTTTTCATTCTTGAGTTTCATATTGTTCACAAGATCACCTTACAAATTTTCTTTCAACATCCATTTTAATCCAGTTACCTCATTACCTTTATCACCTTCAACTAGGTCCCTAGATTTATTATATTTCCCCATAAAACACATATGATTCTTAGAACACATTTCATCTTCTGACTCACTACTTGACGATGAAAATTCATCCATTTATCTTCTCATAATATTTATATTTTTGGATGTAAACATATTATTTTGATTATTACACTTATTGTTTTGGGGAACTGTTATCCTCTTCATCTGATTCAATGTCATTAACCTTATTCTTTTAATAGTTACTAGAAAAATGAACACTGTTATGGAAATTATAGCACTTTGGTGGTTATTTTTAATTTAATTTCCATATTAACATTTTAAAAATTATTTTAAAGAAGTAAATTATTTGATTAAAGTACCCTTAATCTTCATCATCCTCATAACCACTTAATTTTAGTTCTTCTTTGATTCTAGCTTTACCTTTTATTATAGCTTCAAAATCCATTTTATCTCTTGCCTTCTTCTTGAATGATAGTACTTTTATCATTTCATATTATATAATAATATCATAAAGTTCATCCAATGATATATCTTCTCAATATTACAAAGATGAAACCTTTGAGTTTAATCTATCTAAAAAATTTCTCATTAGCTTCTTCACAATAGTTGAATAATTCATATTCTCACAAAAACCTCTGATTTTTATGAAAATTTCATTTACTCTTGTAAAATAGTCATAACTAGATTAATAATCAGAAATTTTGATATCCTCAAAATTGATTATCTAGATTTACAAATTAGCTTCTTTGAATTTAATATTTCCTTTGTAAGTGATTATTTTATCCTAGATCTTCTTATCAATTTGGAGACCCATTACTTTAGTGCATACCTTTTTTGATAAATCCATCAAGATTTAATTTTAATCCTTTCCATCAACTTCTAGATTTATTTTATCTGCTTGATTCATATAAAAATACTTAGAAATAGGTTGGAATCCCACTATTTCTACATCTCTCACTTACAAGGAAAGAGATAGAAGGTAAGGAAGAATGCTATTACTTTAGCTGTGGTAGTTCATTCCATAAAAAGTATAAATTCCTTTGATGTTAACTAAATTAAAAATATCCATTTCTCAAAATGTTTTTGGACCTTTAGAGGGGACCTTACCATGATACCAATTTTAGTACCCAAGGATCTATTAGGTACCATTGAGAGGGGGTTAAATAGTGTTACATAGTTTTTTACAAATTATTTATCTTTTGATTTAACCTCTGTGACTAATTAAAGTCTTAATACCCTATCTCTAAACCTCAAACTCACCCTAAAATAAATAATAATAAAGAAATCATACCATAAATGGATTTACAATGTTTAGTGCAAATAACTACTCCTTACCATGTCAGTTAATCCCCCCAATATAGATTATTCAATATAATAGAAGGTGATTAAAATGGTAATGGGTTGAACCCCTGAAATAAAAGCTGGTTATACACCCATATCTAATCATCCTTCAATAATTGCTTAGAACCACCCAAATACACCTTCTACTATAGTGATTGGTTAGAACCCCAATCATAATCTCCCTACATCTGGTCAGACCCCGCAGCTATAGCCTTCTTCTTCAGATGAAAATATCCAATGTAGAAAAGTCTTTTGAAATGATCCTCCTCCATGAGTTTGGTGGATCACACTTTAATATGTACCTGTAAAATTACTTTTGATGCTTGTTAGTATTTCTCAAATATATCTAATAAAATGTAACTGATCAATTACCTCAGTGAAACTATGCTTGGGAAATACTTACTTATGATGTTTAAGTCCTGAATTCATTGATCACTAAATAATTGGGTATAAATTTCTGTTGAAATACTACATGGATTCAGTGTTAAATTACTGCAAAATATTCATGAAAAGAACATCACATGTGATTCTCAATCCACTATTATTTGGAAAATAAAAAATAACTGCACAATTTTCACACTTATCTTTATGCAAGTGTTATTTAATGTGCATTCAAGTGTTGTATACTGCACACACACTTACACCGCTTCACTTTCCTTATCACTTTAGTAATTCCTCTTCATAGAGGTCTCACAAAACCTTTATGTATGATTCTAAAACCCTACCCTGTATATTTCACATACATAGAACCTTTGAAGGTTTCTTCATGTAACTCAACTCAATTTTCTTTATGCATGCATAATATCTCATCCATGTATATCAAACTTATTTTCATAACAGAGTTCTAGGTATATCATTTGCGTAACAATATACATGGGATTTATTCATCACAAAGATTTAAATCTCATAGAATAATCATGATTGTTTCTTCACATAACAACTTTGAGTGTGGATACCATAGGTGAAGGTTTTCAGAACTCAAGCCATCATCATGCGATCGCAAAGACAGAAACACAACACAAACACTTGGAACCTTTTTATGAATTCATAACACTTTTAGGTAACTTTTTTTCTCTCTAACATCACCCTAAAATTATCATTCATATAATACTAAAAATGAGTGTGTCTTGTGGTATTTATATAATGCTCCCACTAACTTAGTACACTGCCTTAAACTTGTAAGCGCACCTCCTTATCTTTCACCAACTTAGCACACACTTCATGACTCTGAGAATTTCCATCATCGTAAATTAAAAACCTTCTACACATTGTATCTCCTTGGTTTTGAATTAATTTATTCATGGAAACAAAGTTTCATGATTGTTTGATCATATTCAAATCCTCAATTCGATCAAATTCTTCTCGAATACCCTAGCTTGATAATTAGATGTCGTGACATTAAGATCTCGATGAATAGAATCTATCTGATGGCTCAAGGTAGAATAATACACAACTAGATTGATCGAAGGACTTGGTTAAATAAGATTGAACAACCTATGTCTTATCTTAAAATTTTTAAGTTATATGAACAGTGCATGTTACTGCCGGACCCCACATCGATTTTCATCCGTTATCATGTTCATTATTAAGATAAATGCTTCTTACTGCCTCTCAAGCCAGCACCGAGGTTGACACCTGGATACACCATCACACACTGGGACTCATGTGTGTATTCCTACACATGTAGACCCACTAGCCCAAAACCATGTATGCTTCATTCTTGCACAAACCATGTGGAAAATCTATATACACCCACTAAAACCTCTTACTATCGCACCATTGCTATCTAGAGGTAGACTACCCACTTAATCAGTGGATGTGGTCCCTTTGGCAGGCTAGGTGTGGTTGGATTATATTTTTGATGAAAGATCATTCATATACTTATAAATATTCCAAGTATGTAATAAAAAAACAAATCCCTTCTCAACATCAAAATAAAACATTTAATTCTCATGAAATTAATTTATTTTTTCATGGCCTTCTTCTAAGTAATTCTTCACTTGTTTCAAACAATGTGTCAATTCTTCAATTACATTAACACATGTCTTTGACATGTAAACCATTACCAAAATAATCACATTTGAGTTGATGATGTTTACTTAAAAATACTATAAGAATCATTAATAACCTCATCACATATTAACATATTCTTACAACAAATCAATCATCCTTATTGAAAACAAATACAATTCAACTCAAAGGACCCATAAAAAATCTAATATAAAAATTATCTCCTTTATCAATAAATATATCCCCCTTTAAATTCAAAAATTTACCCCCCTTTTCGATTATAAAAAGAAAATAATGAGAGGGAAGAGAAAAACTTAAAAGGGAATATTAAAAAAAACTCAAGAGAGTTTTTAAAAGGTATTTTCAAAATCTCAAAATAGATATTAAAAATTATGTTCAATAGAAAATATAAAGGAGATTTTTAATATAAGAAATTAAAAAAATTGAAACATATATTATCTTCCAAACTCCCTTTTAATAAGAGAATTAGAGAGAGAGGGAGTGAATGTTTAAAATAAAATTTAAGAGAGAAAACCAAATGATATTTATAAAATATAAAAGAAATAAAATAGAGAGAAAATAAATAAAGATTATAAGAAAATAAAATTGGTATATACTTTCCCAAGACACTCATTCTCTTAAAGAGTGGGTTTTCTACTATTTAATGATTTAGAAGCTTTAAAAAGGTTCCTTTGGATGTGAAAACACACCTCAAAACTGCCCTCCAATTTTAATTTAGTCATATAAAACTGAAAAACATTGTTAGAGAGGAAAGTATATATAAAATTTTTACTTATCATTAATCTTACTTTTATTAAGTCAAAAGTCTTCTTTTGACTTCTATATCATGTTTTGGAAATCACAAATGTATTCTATCATATGTTTGTAAACTACAATTGTCTTTTATCATGTTTATCGTATCGTACTGACTCTGTCAATCGTATCGTATTGACTCTGTCAATCGTATCGTATTGACTCTGTCAATCGTATCGTACTGACTCTGTCAATCATATCGTACTGACTCTGCTATTCAGATGATCATTATTTGTTTTGGTACTTTGTCAAAAACTCTCTCTGCATATGAATCATACTCATGTTTTACATTTCTATATATCTCTTGTCCTAACAAAACGATGTCGTTGAGTTAGTTATAAACTAATCAAAACGATGTTGTGCTTTCTGTTTCAATATGACCGTTGGAGGCAATATGACCGTTGGAACCCGAGGCCTATAAATAGGAGGTCATTTGAAGCTGAGAATACAACGATGAACGAAGAGAACGAATGAAGAGACTCTGTGAACTACGAAGATTCTAGAGAGAGACACTGTGACTTCTCTCATCAGCTTTGTGCGTCCGATCATCGTATCGAGGGCTTTCAAGTAATTGAAAGACAGAGGTGCCGATTACCTGCAAAATCGAGGGCTGCCGGGGATAGGCAGACAGACGTGCCGATCATCGTATCGAGGGCTGCCGGGGATAGGCAGACAGACGTGCCGATCATCGTATCGAGGGCTGCCGGGGATAGGCAGACAGACGTGCCGATCATCGTATCGAGGGCTGCCGGGGATAGGCAGGCAGACGTGCCGATCATTGTATCGAGGGCTCACCAAGGTGTTGGTGAGACAGACCTTTTATCCTAGGTGAAAGGATAACCCTTCTCTTTGGGTTAAAAGAATTGTATTACTTTTACATTTCCGCTGTTACTTGTATTAGAAAGGGATTTGTATTGTTTCCTTTCTTTACATATTCAATTGTAATTGTTTCAATTACAATCATTCTATTATATATTGTATTGATTGGTTCTATACGCTTTAAGGTAGAATCATTTATATCTGTATTACTCTGATTATTGTGTTCATCTTGAATACAATTGTTTTACTTTACAATAGTATTACAATACATCATACCTGTTACATTCAATACAATCGTGGGTGTTTGTATTTGTATTAGTTTAAGATTATTTAAACTAATCTCTTTGTTACTAAAACTCAAAAGTTTCTAAACATACAATTCACCCCCCCTCTTGTATTGTTCCATCTAATAGACTTTTATATCTACTATTCGATCCAACAATTGGTATCAGAGGAGGTTTTCCACTGATTTGTATTACTAGCTTTACTTCTTATTACTATCTTGAATACTTACTACACTAACGTGTGGAGTGGAAAAGTTGTTTTTGTTATATTAGATGGCAGGAATGAATATCGGATCAATAGATAATCTGAATCCTTCTAGACCACCAATCTTCGATGGGAATGATTATGAGTATTGGAGAGATCGTATGAAGACTTTCGTCATCAATACTGGTGTAGACAATTTTATTATGCTTACTGGGGGTTACAAAATTCCTGACAAAGAAGTTATCACTTTCACCAATCAAGAGAAGAAAGAATATCAACTAAATTACAAGGTATGCAATACTTTATTATGTTCTATTACCAGGAATATATATAGTCAGATATCTTCATGTGAAGCAGCCAACTGTATTTGGAAGAAATTAGAAGTCACTCATTTTGGTACATCCAAGGTTATAGAAACAAGGAGAGCAATGCTTCGAGCAGAGTATCACGGATTTGTTTTTCCTTATGGAGAGCCAGTATGTAAAGTTCAACAAAGGTTTATGACAATTGTCAACAGCTTACAATCTATGGGAGAAAAAGGTCTTGATGATGAAGCTCTTGTTGATAAGATTATAGATATTATGCCAAATGAATGGGAGTCAAAAAGAACAGCTATTGATGAAAATAGAAAAGTTTCCCAGATTACTCTTGATGAACTCTTTGGAACTCTTCTACAGCACGAGACAAGAATGAAGAGAGATGCTGATTTCAATAAGAAGAAGAATGGGAATGGAAGTGTAGCTTTTGCATCTAAAGCTAAAACACCTGAAAGGTTTACAAGGTCTAAATCCAAGAAAGTTATATCTGATTCAAGTGATTGTAATCTTTCGGATAATGAGTTAGCCAATCTTGCTCGAAGGATGAACAAGATTGTGGGAAAGAAAGATTTTCAATATAGATTCAAAAAGAAAGACAGGAAAGATAGGAAAGATTCAGAGGTAACTTGTTATGAATGCAAGAAAGCAGGACATATAAGGCCTGATTGTCCTTTACTGAAGAGAAAAGATAGAAAAGAGAAACACTCTGAAAGGAACAAGAAAAGGTTTTATAAGACAAAGAAAGTCTTGAAAGCAAATGATACGTGGAGTGCAAGTGGTAGTGATTCCTCAGATGATTCTTCAGAATATGAGACATCAGGACAAAGAAATATTGGACTCTTAGCCAGACTACCAATTGAAGATCATTGTCTCATGGCTAAGGTACATAATGCTGAAGCTGTTACAAATGTCTCTTTAAATGAAAATTATGTTGATAATATATATTATGAATCTTCAAATGATGAACCCTCATCATCAGAAGATGATACTTTACCTTCTTTTGAAGAAGTCTCTAGATTTGCTAAGTTACTTGAAAATGAAAATTCTAAACTCAAAAAGAGATTTGAAAAAGCAAATTCTAGAATTTCTATTTTGACTAAAGAAGTATCAGATCTTTCTAAAGATCTTGATGTGAAAACTTCAGATTTTGAAAGTATTTTAAAAACCCTTGAGAAAGTCAAATCTGATAAGGATAAACTTTCTAAGGATCTTGAAACTGTAATTTCAAAGAAAAACATTTTAGAGTCTAACTCTAGTTCTAATTCAAATGTTTTAGAAAACAAGAATTTGGTTTTAAAACTAAAATCAGAGATTTTATCCTTGAAAAAGTGTTTGTCAAACTTTACTCATGGAAAAGAAAACTTTGATAGGATGTATTCTCAAATTAGACCGTTGAGAAATCGTTCTGGTCTTGGTTATACTTATTCCAAACCTGTTTTTAGTAATAACTATTTTGTTCCTCAAAAAACCATTTTCTTTTCCAAGTGTCAATGTGGTGGACATTGGAGAAGAGATTGTTCTCTTAACAAAACTCAATCCTTAGGATTTCATAAGGCTCATTTTGCTAAACAAATGTGGATTCCTAAAATTCTTTTATCTAACCCTTCTGGATCCAAACAAGTTTGGATTCCGAAAATCTAATTGTTTCTTTTGCAGGAAAATCAAGAGTGTACCAATAAGAACATTTGGTACATGGATAGTGGTTGTTCTCGACATATGACTGGAAATAAAGATTTCTTTGAAAAGGTTATCAAAACAAAAGGTGGAAAAGTTACCTTCGGAGATAATGCTCAAGGAAAGATTGTTGGTATAGGTAATATTGTTTTTCTTGGAAAAATTCTTATTTCAAATGTTTTATTTGTAAAAGGTCTTAGGCACAATCTCATCAGCATAAGTCAATTATGTGATGAAGGTTACCTTGTGAATTTTAGAAATGATAAGTGTCTAGTTCACAATTCCAAGGATGAATTCATTCTATCTGCCCATAGGCAAGAGAATGTTTACACTACTAACTTAGAAGACCTTAGGAACCAAAACTTACCTTGTTTAAGTGTAATAGAAGACCAATCGTGGCTATGGCATAGGAGATTAGGACACTGTAACTTGAGAAACCTAAGAAAACTCTCAAAGAAAGGACTTGTAAAAGGGCTACCGGATCTTAGATATGATTCTTCAAAAGTCTGTGATCCTTGTCAATTTGGCAAACAACATAAAACTAGCTTTAAACCAATTAATGAAGTTTCAACTTCTAATGCATTACAGCTTGTGCATATGGATCTGTTTGGTCCTTCACAATCTGGAAGCATTGGAGGCAAATACTATGTATTTGTTTTAGTTGATGACTTTACTAGATTTACATGGGTCTACTTTCTCACAAAGAAATCTGAAGCCTTTTCCTATTTCAAAACTTTTAGAGCCCAAGTTAAAAATGAGAAAAACCTACCATTGATAACTATTCATAGTGATCATGGTGGTGAATTTCAAAACTCAGATTTTGAAACTTTTTGTAGTAAGAAAGGTATTACTCACAATTTCTCAGCACCAAGAACTCAAATTCTGTGTGATAATACAAGTGACATAGCTCTTAGTAAAAACCCAGCACATCACTCTCGTGCAAAACACATAGATGTTAGGCATCACTTTCTTAGGGATCACACACAAAAAGGAGATATTGTTTTACAATTCATCGGAACGCAAGAACAACTTGCTGAAATTTTTACAAAACCTTTACCTTCCGATAGATTTGAATATATAAAACAGAAGCTAGGAATGATTACATTAAAATAATCATTCATATCTACTTGTTTTACATCTCTCCTAATAGTAAGAAACTCCTCGTAGAAAGGGGGAGGAAATTTCTTTCTGTCTTTATGTTTCTAATCTTTAACTATTTACTCTATTTATATATGTTTCTTTTTCTGTTTATCGTATTGACAGTTTTATCATTTCATTTTAGTTTTCCTGTTTATCGTATTGACCATTCAATAGTTTTTGAATCGACCGATGATGGTATTGAAATTCTTTTCCATCGTACCATTCAATAGTTTTTGAATCGACCGATGATGGTATTGAAATTCTTTTCCATCGTACCATTCAATAGTTTTTGAATCGACCGATGATGGTATTGAAATTCTTTTCCATCGTACCATTCAATAGTTTTTGAATCGACCGATGATAGTATTGAAATTCTTTTCCATCGTATCATTCGATAGTTTTGTATCGACCGATGATGGTATTGAGATTGTTTTCCATCGTACTGTCAGTTCATGGTAACAATTATTTTCCATCGTACGGTCCGATCATAGTAATGACTTTATTTTCCATCGGCATCATGATTTTTTTTCTCCTTACGATTGTGTCTTTGATACTTACCAAAACCAACAATCACCTTATGTTCTCCGACAGGTTTCTTTTCACTCTTCTCATTTTTTTAATTTTTTTTTTGCTTTAATCCTAACCATTGATCTGGTATTATCTAATCTTGACCGTAGAATATCAACGGTCATCTCTTTATTGCCTATAAATACCCCCCTCCCCTCCCCAAACCCACATTGATTGTCCAGGAATTGAGGCGAAGCTCTGCTCCACCAGCTATAAACCATCGTACGATCTTCTCATCGGCAGAACCTTTATGTCTCAATATTCTGCTAATACTCCTACCGAAATGTCTTCAAAGACTTACAGAGAAAGACTTTAACAGAGAAAGGTTAGTATCCCGAGACTTTTTCGATACGTACGATTCTACAATCAGGAGGATCATTTTGTTTCAAGGATGGGAACATCTCTGTGTGGAAAAGCCTGATATTCAAGATCCAGTTCTTTTTGATGAAGTTTGTCAATTTTACAAAACCGTTTCTTTCGACAAAGATATGACCATAAACTTCGCTGTGTACGATAGAAAATTATCTATGTCTGTGAAACAAGCGGCACATTTTCTGAATGTTTCTATAGAAGGCGATGCATTCTGTCCATCTCACAAACTACCAGAGGAAGTTGGTACGTTTAATAGAGAAAGTGCTGAAAAATCTTTGTTTGTTATTAATGAGGAAAAGAGAAAAGTATCTCATCTTTCACCGGACAATCGGTTTGTCACTCTTTGGATGCAAGGTTTTCTTATCCCAAGGAAAGGGGATAGAGAAACTCTAAAAGTTTCTGATATTTTCATGCTTGATTATCTTGTGAACATGAGAAAAGTGAATCTCATGGGTTATATTTTTGAAACCATCAAGAATGTCAAGAAAGGAGGGATTAAATCCCAGATAATAATGTATCCAGCCATCCTTACGAAATTCATTCTTGAGAGTATGAAGTTTTGTAACATTCCTTTGAAAGGAGAACCTATGGATTTGAGGCCATCTTTGATTAATAAGAGTACGATGAAAAAACTGAATGTTTGTTTTGATTCAAATTCAAAACTTTTTGTCAGAGATGTAGAAGCTGAATTGGCTCAAAATCAATCGGCACCTATGCCAGCCAAGGACAATCAATCCACCGGTGTTACTCGAAAGTCTAATCCTCAAACTAGTTCAAAACCAAAGAAGAAGCCGAGGTACAGTAAGGAATATGTAGCCAAATGGAGAAAGGACAAGGAACAGAGAAAGGAAGGTGATCCAAAGTTTGGTCTTGACCCTGCTGAGGCCTTTGCAGAAAGAATAAGGGTAGAAGAAACCCTTCAAGATGAAAAGAAAAAGAAGACTCTTTTGAAAAGAAAGGATCAGGACTTTGATATCTCTAAAGTCTTGAAAGCAGTTGAAGATGCTAGTGCTCAACTAACTGTGGAAGTGCACCAAGATCCCATCGTACAGAGTCTGCCTGAGAAAGAAAAAGGAAAACAAGTGATAGAAGTGGAAGCAGAAGGAGATTTTCTGTTATAATTTCTTCAAAGTTCAAAGAAAAGTAGAGAGGAATCGCTTCAAAAGCTGAGCGAAGGTGTTCAACAAACTCCTCATGCCGATCAGGAAAGATCTCCGGACAGAGTGTCATCTCGAGAAAAGCAAGGTACCCAATCTTCTCAGTCTGATAAAGTAGTTGTCATTAGTGACAAAGTGGAAGATGAAAGAAAACAGAAAGAAAAAGCGAAAGGGAAACAACCAGTTGTTGATTCAACCAGATCGTATGAACTAGCATCGTACGATGAAGATACTGATTCAGAGCATACAATCTCTCTCAAGAAGAGTGATTACATTGTTCATGTTTTGAGAAGGATGGAGAAAACCATTCCTTATTTCCCGAGGCTGGAAGGGAAGATTGATTTTATTACTGAAAATCAAAGGAAAAAGTTTGGCTCTGTAAAAGAATTGAGAAAGAAAGTGTTGTCAGTAGAAGCCGATTTAAAAGTTCTTTCAGAAAGCTCAGTTGCTCATAAGAAGGCTTGCAATAAGATGACCAAGTGGTCCTACAAAACAGAGAGCTCAATCAATGATCATGAAATAGCTATTGAAGATATAAGGAGGTTATCAAATGAGCTAGCAATTGCTTTCAACAAGCTTGATAAAGAAACGGTTGAAAGGCTGAACCTTTTATCTTCTCAAAGAGCCGATATTCCTTCAGTAAAAGACTTGCAAGATAGGATGAATGTCTTCCAATCTGAATTCTCGAAAGTTTCATCTTTCAAAGATGAAATGGTTTTACTGAAGAATCAAAATTCTGTGTTGTCCAAGGATAACAAGACTCTGCAAAACAGAATTGATACCCTTGAAGAAGTAATCAGAGTACAGGAGGAGACCATCAGAAATCAAGATCAGATTTTTGCGGATCAACAAGAGCTTCTCAAAACTCAGGGTGAATCAATTTCTGAAGACAAGAAGGAGATCAAGAAGATGAAAGCTGTGCTTCATGAGCTTATAAAGAAAGAGAAGGAAAGAGAAAACAAATGATTGTTGTATTTGTTTCTTTTGGAACTTGTTTGTTTTGTAATAACTCTTATAATCATTTCTCTTTTATCCATTGTCTTGTATTACTTCACTAACTCTTTCAGACAATTCGAGATTACTCCTTTCTTTTTGTAAATCACAAAGGGGGAGAACATTTACAAAGCAAAGATTGTTTTACAAAGGGGGAGAATGCATTACAATGCTCTTAAGGAAAATCTACGAATACAATCCTTAGGAAAGTCAATACCTAAGGGGGAGTTAGTTGTATTCAATTTTCTTATTCAGAAGAGTTTTTAAACTTAGGGGGAGATAAGTATTTCTTGTTTCATTTACTTTGTGTGTTTGTGCTTTCCAAAAAGGGGGAGATTGTTAAGTCAAAAGTCTTCTTTTGACTTCTATATCATGTTTTGGAAATCACAAATGTATTCTATCATATGTTTGTAAACTACAATTGTCTTTTATCATGTTTATCGTATCGTACTGACTCTGTCAATCGTATCGTATTGACTCTGTCAATCGTATCGTATTGACTCTGTCAATCGTATCGTACTGACTCTGTCAATCGTATCGTACTGACTCTGCTATTCAGATGATCATTATTTGTTTTGGTACTTTGTCAAAAACTCTCTCTGCATATGAATCGTACTCATGTTTTACATTTCTATATATCTCTTGTCCTAACAAAACGATGTCGTTGAGTTAGTTATAAACTAATCAAAACGATGTCGTGCTTTCTGTTTCAATATGACCGTTGGAGGCAATATGACCGTTGGAACCCGAGGCCTATAAATAGGAGGTCATTTGAAACTGAGAATACAATGATGAACGAAGAGAACGAATGAAGAGACTCTGTGAACTACGAAGATTCTAGAGAGAGACACTGTGACTTCTCTCATCAGCTTTGTGCGTCCGATCATCGTATCGAGGGCTTTCAAGTAATTGAAAGACAGAGGTGCCGATTACCTGGAAAATCGAGGGCTGTCGGGGATAGGTAGACAGACGTGCCGATCATCGTATCGAGGGCTGCCGGGGATAGGCAGACAGACGTGCCGATCATCGTATCGAGGGCTGCCGGGGATAGGCAGACAGACGTGCCGATCATCGTATCGAGGGCTGCCGGGGATAGGCAGACAGACGTGCCGATCATTGTATCGAGGGCTCACCAAGGTGTTGGTGAGACAGACCTTTTATCCTAGGTGAAAGGATAACCCTTCTCTTTGGGTTAAAAGAATTGTATTACTTTTACATTTCCGCTGTTACTTGTATTAGAAAGGGATTTGTATTGTTTCCTTTCTTTACATATTCAATTGTAATTGTTTCAATTACAATCATTCTATTATATATTGTATTGATTGGTTCTATACGCTTTAAGGTAGAATCATTTATATCTGTATTACTCTGATTAATGTGTTCATCTTGAATACAATTGTTTTACTTTACAATAGTATTACAATACATCATACCTGTTACATTCAATACAATCGTGGGTGTTTGTATTTGTATTAGTTTAAGATTATTTAAACTAATCTCTTTGTTACTAAAACTCAAAAGTTTCTAAACATACAATTCACCCCCCTCTTGTATTGTTCCATCTAATAGACTTTTATATCTACTATTCGATCCAACAACTTTAAGAGAGATAAAAAAAGAATTTTTAAAAATAGGCTGATCATATAAATAATTTCTCATATAAGTCTTGAAAATAATTGCAAAATATATTTATAACATAAAAAAATACACTAAGTATATGAAAGGTTTAAAAAAAAAATATTTTAAAAACAATAAAGTTATAATAAAGATTAATTGTTTTAGAAAATATTGCTTTGAAGGTTGAAATAAGTGATTTTTTTTTGATAAAATGTGATTTGAAAAAAAAGTATCTCTTAAGAAAAATTTCAAAATTTAAGAAATATGGATCCTCATCAAATGAAATCGAAAGTGAGATATAGGGATCATAACCAAGAGAGAAATAGAAATCAAATAATATAAAAATAAATAAATAATTTTAACATTTTAAGAAGAAATAGAAAAATATTTAAAATAATATCAAGATAAAAAATAAATTTCAAAATATTACTCAAGTTAGCCATAGTTAAATGGAAAGTGTCATGGAATAATCACATATATTCACTTAAAAATGGATCTCATGTGAACAGGGAAGAAGAATTAAAGTTAATATGTATGCTTCCTTTCAAATTACCAATACCAATCCTCTTCAATCTAAATCCATTCTTAATGGATTCCTTTTGTCCAGAATGGGATAAATCTTTCAATTGTGAAAATAATGATCCAGATAGTTCCAAAAGGAATTTAGTCAAAAACCTAAATCTTAAGGATTATTCTTCATCAAAAAAGTGGAATCTATTTTCTCTAATATCCTTATGGATTTGATGTGGAGTCTTGTGATCTTCTGAAACCTCCTACTTTTAAGAAGACATATGATTTTTGTTTTATGGTGGTGGCCGATCCGGATGCGCTTAAATAGAGAATGAATTTATGAAAATTCTCCATTATTGGGAATATCATGTATTATAAAGAAGAAAAACCTTGGTTCTATGATGATATTAAACTAAGTATTTCACATTTCTTGGGGAGAAAAGACTATAAGATGATTCTGATCGAAAGGGGTTTCTTCCACATCTTATTA
The DNA here is from genome assembly GCA_963277665.1 of Viscum album. Classification (NCBI taxonomy): domain Eukaryota; kingdom Viridiplantae; phylum Streptophyta; class Magnoliopsida; order Santalales; family Viscaceae; genus Viscum; species Viscum album. The sequence goes on along the minus strand of OY728160.1, from coordinate 1,444,147,363 downwards.
AAAAGAAAATTCAATCTTAAAGCTATTTGGAGTTTAGGTAATGTTTTTATTAAATACGTCACTCTTAAGATTTATGAGTGGAACATAAATTTCAATCCCTTTTCTCAAAATAACTCAATTTAATATATTTGGGTTAGATTATATGGGTTAAATTGGGCTTTTTGGAATCCCACAATTCTTAATAATATCACTACTTATGTTGGTATTCCTCTAAAAATTAACCATCACATGATAAATAGTGAAATGAGGTTGTATACCAGGATCCTTATTAAAGATAATATTTATGTCAACCCTTATTATTTAATATAAATTATTGATAAAGATATTAAATCTGATGTTAAAATTGAATAAGAGTTTGTTCCTCCTTTCTATGATTTCTTTGGATTGTAAGACACAATTTTTATAATATTAGGATTATTAAAAGAAAATTTATAAATCATTCCACCCAAATGAATGGAAATATGTGAGTAAAAAAATAAGTGGTAAGAATATTTTCCTAGATGGAAATGAGTCTCTAAATAAAAATGAAATTGGAAAATGGATTAAAAATAAAATAGATGTTTTTGATGTGAAAAATTGTAAAAGGAATAGATGATCCTCTCTTATATATGAAGAAGAAAAAGATTATTGTTGTGATCTATCTAGTAACTTTTTGAACCCATAAATTCTCCTAATTGAGGATTAAATAATTTTTTTCCATATCTTTATGGATTTTATGAATACTGTCAAGTCCATGAGTGTTGATTCTTCAAATCTTGTCTCAAATAAAAATGACGTCTCTTCCTCATTACCACATGAAAAATACTTCTCTACACATTCTAATTATTCTTCTTCCTAACCTTGTGAAAAAACTATATATGCTATTTTTAGTGGTCCTATAATAGAGGAACAAGTAAATAATGTTCCTACTAATGTTTTAATAGCCAATTCAACAAGTAGTCTATGTATTCCTCCTTCTAATTAGCCCAAACAATCCTAACCTAAAAATTATAATATTCATATGGTATAGGAGAATCAGTGTATTAATGATTCTATTATAAAAATTTATTTACCATATTCCTGTGAGAAATCTACTGAGACAACAAGCTCAAATATTGAATATAGTTTTGATATTAAGTATAAACATGATCATAATAATGAAACTGTTATTACTGATTTGAATACTGAGAAGCATCCCAATAAGGATATTTCCTTATCATGATAAAAAACTAGAAAATAAATTCCCAAATAACCATAAAATATAAAAAAGGATGATAAAAAACATATTGTCACTAGGAAATAAATTAGAAACAAAATATTTGATGGAAATAAAAAAGGAGGTCCTTCCTCCAAACAAATTTCCAAATGAAAATAATTTTTTGGAATTATTAAGGGATATCCAAATATAACACTATTATGGATATTAATATTTTTATTAATAAGAATAATACAAATATTTTGGGTCTTTGTGAAGCAAAATATATTTTTTTTCAGAGAATGTCACATCTCTTCATAGATTGGAGTATCAATTAGTTGGAACTTATTTGTCCATCTCTAACATCAAAAGACTTTGGGTTCTTGTTCATCATAGGTTGGAAAGAATATAATTTATTATCTCTTATGAGAAGATGATTTATTTCAATTTTTAATATGATGGAAAATGTTTTCCATCATTTATTACATTAATGTTTATCAAGATAGAATAGAACTTTGGAAAACAATTTTGGAAAAAAGTAAAATTTTTAGCTATCCTTGGACTCTCATAGGGGACTTCAATTTTATTTTAAATCATAATGAGAGAATTTTCATGGTAATATCCTCTACCTAAACTAGATAATTCAGAAAATTTATTGATGATAGTAATATATATGAAATAAACCTTTTTGGATCAAAATATAATTGGTATAGAAGGAACCTCAAATCAATTATTTCTAGAAAACTTGATAGAGATTTTGGAAATTTTGATTCCCTCAATACATGTTCCTCTATTTTCTACTCTACCCTTGATAAATTCTATTCTGATCACTATCCTATTTTATCTAAGTTTATCTCTATAATGAAAAGACCACTTTTACCCTTCAGATTTAATAACTCATGGAGTAATCACCCTGAATGTAAAATTATAATTCAGGAAACTTAGAATGCCTTAAATATTAAAAATCACGCTCTTTCCCATGTTTTAAGACATAAGATCCTTAAGAAAAATTGAAATCATGGAGCAAGAATTGATTCAGTAACATTGATGAAAAAATTTCATATATTTAATCCTTGATTATTTCAATCCAAGATAATAACACTAGAAATAATTTTTATTATGGTCTTAAAGAGGAAAAAAATATTACTTATGATATGAATATGTTACTTAATCTTAAATAGAGAATATAGAGGTAATATTTTAAAGTAAAATGGATAAAAATTGGATACATAAATACAAAATTCTTTAACTCTCTTTAAAGTGTTAGGAAAATTAACAGGCCCCTGGCCATTCTTTCTGATAATGTATTTTTTTAAAAAAATAGGAAAGACCTTTCATCACATGTTGTCTCTTATTACATGAGACTTTTTGGTACTTCTAATACTTCCAAAGAGTATATGGAAGGAATAATTACAAAAATTATTACCTAAGAGGATAACTATAATATCTATACTATCCCTCTTTCCTTTCAAGCTAAGGAGGCCATATTTAGTCTAAATTATAGTAGCTCTCCTGGTCTTGACGGTTTTTCTAATTTTGTTTTCAAAATTTTGGGGATATTATCTACAATGATGTTTATATATTGGTTTATCATTTTTTTTAAAAATGGTAAAATTTCTCATAGAATTAATGCACAATTATTTACCCTAATCCCTAAAATTAATAATGCTAATGAAATGCATCTTTTTATACCAGTTTCTATTATTAGAAAAATTTATAAAATTATTGGAAAAATTCTAGCTAACATGTTTATTAACATTTCCAAAAAGATAGTTTCTCCAAATCAATTTGGTTTTATCAAAGGTAGAAACATATAGTATTGTATTATCATGGATTCAGAATGTTTTAACCTCCTTATGAATCCTACTAGAGTATTTCACATTGCTATCAAATTATATTTCAAAAAATCCTTTGACACTCTTGATTGGGGTTTTATTTATAATGTTTTAATTAAGTTTTGTTTTAATGATATATTTGTTAATTAGGTGAAAATACCACTGTGTTCTGCCCATATTTCAGTTTTGATAAATTGATCCCCTAAGTGATACTTCACTTGTTTAAGAGGTGTAAGGAAAGGAGATCCCCTTTTATCTATTATCTTCTACATATTGACGATTACTTGAGTAGACTATTTCTTAGATTGGTAATTGAGAATAAAATTGTATCCATCAGAGCTAGTAGAGGTATTATTGCTCCTACTCATATTTGTTATACTGATTAAATCATTATTTTTATATAAGGAGATGAAAAAAATATCAAGAATTTAAAAAATACCCTCCTCCATTATGATAAAGTTTTAGGTCAAGAAATTAGTTGGGATAAATATTTTGTTTATTTTGGTAGAATAATCACTATATATATAAAGTTGAACATCATCAATGAACTAGAGATTAGAGAAGTCAATTTACCTTTTAATTACCTTGGTGTTCCATTATTTTTGGGTAAGCATCATGTTGGTTATTTTTCTCATATTTTAAGTAAAATAAGGAACCAATTATCCCTATGGAAAGGTGAATTATTATTAATGAATGGTAAAATTTGTCTTGTTAAAGCTCAAATTGTTTTTAAATTTGTCTATTATTTCATGGATTACAAACAAATAGCTTCTCTCATAAAAATTATTAACATCTCTATAAAAAATTTATTTGGAGTGGAAGCATTCTACAAAGGAAAATTACTACTGTTACTTGGAAAAAATATTTCCAACCAATTGATTGTGGAGGGTTAATTATTAAAAATATCCCTAATTTAAATATTTATTTTACAATATAGTATTATGTGGATAATTTTTAATGGAAAATTTTAAGGTCTTACATTTTTAAGAGAAATATTTTTTGAAAAACTTAAAGTTGGAAATGTCAATTATATGGAATCCTCTATTTGGTCTGCCTTTAAAATTTCATATTCCTCTATTATGGATGAATCTCATTGGATTGTCAAAAATTGTTATTGTTTGAAATTATAGAAGTATAATTGGTCTATAATACCTCTCCATAGCAAAATTTTATCCCATGACATGTCTTTTGATACCAATATTTTAGTTAAAGATCAACTTGAATCACTTATAGAGAACCTTCCTACTGAAATTAAAGAAATATTTTAAAATTATAACTTTATTTGTGGGGATAAAATTCTTATATGGGAACACACTATTAATGTAATTTTTTATTCAAAACATTTCTATCAATTTTTTTATTGAATATAATAATATTTGGATAAAGAACATTAATAAACCTTGGATCCTTCCATCTCGTTTTACTCTTGAATGGATACTTTTTCATTCAAAGCCACCTTTTGATTATTTTTTAAAATATATTGGTATTATTATTTGTTTAAAGTTTGTTATGTATAATCATAATAGATATGATATTGGTCATCTATTTTTAAGCATTGTTATAGCCTCTGCCTTGTGGACTGCTATGACTGATATTTTATAGGTTCAATTACCTAAATTTTCTATTATTTTTGATCACCTTGTAGCTTGTTTTCAGTTAAATATTTCACAGAAAGTGAAAAATATTCTTCATGTGTCTTGTGTTGATATACTCCATATAATTTGGAACAACCAAAATAGGTTTTTACATAAAGGTATTTGGTTTACCTTCAATCTACTCTAGTGTAGATTCTTGTTGTTGTAAAAAGTGAAAATTCTTTTCAATCTACATTTTTTTAAAACTCTATGCATGATTTACTTATTCTAAAACACTTTGTGATTGAAGGTAATTATACCCCTCATTAAAGTACTTTATAAGTTTTATGGGTATTTCCTTTCCATGAATGTATTAATTTCAATATAGATGGTGCTTTAAGAGGCAATCTAGGTCGATCTGGGTATGATTCCATCTTTAGAGATCACATAGGAAAAGAATTGGGTTGTCTCTATTGTCTTTTTGGAAACACTACTTAGCTGGATGCAAAAATTATTACGATCATTAATACGGTTGAGGTTTCACAAAAGAAAAGATGTTTTAACCTTTGTCTTTAGTGTGAGTCGACCAATGTGGTGTAGGCAATAAGAAATGACACATTTCATTTATCCTAGAATCTTACTAATAGATGAAAAAACTGTTTGGAATCTCTTTTGTTAATGAATTACATCATTACATATACTTTTTTTGAATAAAATATTGTGGTTGATGGATTGGATAACAAGGGAGTGGAGGCTAATGAAATATTTTGGAATAATGATGTTCCTTATGATATATTTTATTTCTATCATAATTATTACTGTAAAAATCCTTATATTAGAATCCTGTAACTCTTTTATCTTTTAATAAAATGAATTTTCCTTTTTTGGGACTAGTCTATTCTCATAAAAAAAGGAAAGTTTCACAATAATACTATTCCAAACTTACCTATAATGAAATCAAAGCGATCAACTACTATAGGTTTAGTCAAAATATCAATGAGTTGAAAGTCCTTGACAAATTCAAATAATATATAACCCTTTTGGAATTGATCTCTTAAAAAATGGTACTTAAGTTAAATATGTTTAGTAAAAGAGTGTTATATTTTATTTTTCTAAATATCAATAACACTTTTATTATCACATTTAATATGGACATGGTCATATGTAAGCCTGAAGTCTAAAAGAGTGCATTTTATCTAGATAATTTGGGCGCAACAATTCCTGATAACTATGTATTCACTTAGGATATAGATAAAGAATTTTTTCTTCTTATTAATACTCCATGAGATGAGGGATTTTTCAAGAAGGTGTAAAGTATTACCTATACCTTTCCTCTCTAGTTATAAACTACCAAAATTAAAATTTTGAAAACCAGTCAATTAAAAATAAGTCCCTTTTGGATAAAACAAACCAAGATTTTTAGTCCCGTCAAATAATAAAAAAATAATTTTAAGAGATTAAAAATGTGATTCCTTTGGATTTGATCGAAAATGATTATAAAATAAAACATTGAACATGATTCCATACTGATTCATAGTAAGTTAAAGTAGAAAACTAATAACAATTCTAAAAATCTTATTAATGGATGGCTTACCAGCTTCATCCAACATTACCTTACAAGTTTCACTCATGGGTATACTAATTTCCTTAAATTGATCTATACCAAATAATGTTAAGAGTTTATTAGTGTATTTTCATCAATTTATAAAAATACCATCATTATTTTGAGAAATTTCAAAATCGAGAAATAATTTGAGTTCACCCATAAAGCTCATTTAAAATTCCTTTTTAATTAAATCAAAAATTCAAAACAAAGTGATTAATTGTTTGATCTAAAAATCTCATCATAAAATTAAATTTTAAATAATAAAAAATCATTTGAGATATGTTTTATAAAAATATTTGAATCACATTTTACCATTTTAAAAGTATTTTATAAAAGCAAATTAGATAAACATTCATTCCAAGACTGAGGGTCTTGTTTTAAACTATAAAAAGATTTAGTTAATTTGAAAATATTATTTGGAACATTAAAATCTTTAAAACCAAGTGGTTGTTCCAAAAAAATTTTATATTAATAAAACCACTTTTAAAAGTTCCTTTAATATCCATTTAAAAAAGTTTGAAATTAAATTAAGAGGAAAATGAAAACAATATTCTAATTGATTCTAACCAAGTGATAGGTGAAATAGTTTCACCATAGTCAATCCCTTCTTCTTGGTTATAAACTTTAGCTACTAGACAAGATTTATTTCTAAGGATATTAATAAGCTCATCTAACTTGTTGCTAAAAACCAATTTAAATATTATGAAAGGATCCTCATTATGTCTTTCCATGAGAGTCCATATATCATTCTGAGAAAATTTATTTAGTTCCTCTTACATTGTAAGAACCCAATTTTCATCCTTAAGGGAATCATTAATATTTTGGTGTTTTAAGTGGGAGATGAAGGCTATATGTTCAACTAAATTTATGACTAATATTCTAGTACGATTTCCATCTTGAAAATCTGTAATGACATTTTCAAGGGGATGGTCTTTAGATTATTTAAAAACTTTAGGAAAATAATTTGAAGGAGATTCTGGTTCTACTTCAACATATTTATATCATAAAGGTTAATTTAAAGTTATAACATTATTTTCAATTTTTTTTTGAGAAAAATATTTTGGAAATTTTTTAGTAAAAACAACATGAATTGATTATCCCAGTATTTTAGTCCTTTTATTGAAGACTCAGTATGCCTTGCCTAAGTTGGAGTAATGAATAACAATACCTTTATTATATTTTGAATCAAAGTTTCGAAGATTTTCCTTAGTGTTGATAAAAAAACATTTTCACTCAACAACTTTTAAAAATACAACTTTAGGTTTTTTATTTTTCCAAATTTCATAAGGGGTATTTTTTAGAAATCATCTTACAAGAACACAATTAATGATAAAACATGAAATTTTCATGGCCTTGATCCAAAAAATATTGAGTCAAATTAAATTCATATAAAATAATTAAAACAATTTATTGGGTATTTCAGTTTCACATATCTAATACCTTGTTTTGTTGAGGGGTTCAATTAGAAGGAAAATAATGATTATAGATTTGGGAAGATCATAAATCATTAAATTATTTATTGTTGAATTCTCCAACATGTTCACTTTAAATAAACATAATTCAAAAACATTTTTAATTTTTCATTTTTTTAGAAAATTAGATCAAGTATTTGAAAACTTTACTTTTATGAGATAAGAAGTAATCCTAAGTGAATCTTGAAAATTATTTAATAATTAAAAAAGTTTATGATTTACCTCTAAGAATTTTAATTTGTGAAGGTAAAAATAAATCAAGATGAATTAATTCAAGAGTTTTATAAGAAGAAATTATTTTTTTATATTTAAAATAAGTTTTTTTGTTCCTTACCATATTTACATGATTCAGATTCCAAGTCATATTTGAAATTAAGTTTAGGTAGATCATGTACTAATTGATAAAAACTGGGTTTTACAATTGATTATATGCTATAGTGTCCAGAAGTTCTGTGCCAAATCCATGAATCACTAACTTGTGTACTTAGGCATTTGGCGTTTTTTATAGTAAGATATTTTAAATTAATCATATAAATATTTTGAAAATGATAATCGATAAATAAAATATTTCCATTTGAGTTAAAAACTTTTCCAAAATAAATTTTTAAATAAATTTTAAAACCAATATCACAAAATTGTATAATGATTAGAAAATTGTGTTTCAATCCGTTGAAAAATAATTTTTTTAATAAGAGTGGAGTTAGAATAAATGATGGTACCTTTAATTATTATCCTACCATTATATTTATCACTGAAGGTGACATGGAATCCTTATAATTTATTAATTTAATAGATTTTAGAGAGGTATCCACACATGTTTCTTGAGAAATCACTATCTTGATAACATATTATTTCTTGATATTTTCTATTAAGAAACTTTTCATTGATTTCTTCATTAATTTTTGCTATAAGGTACTTAGTACTTGAGTCACTTGAAGAGTTTGAGGAAGTTGAGTTCATTAAGTCATCGCTTACACTCCAAGTTTTAACTCTGAGATCCTTATCACCTTGTTTCCTTTATTTAATCATATTTTTATAGAAGGGTCATTCTGAATTGATGTGACCCTTTTTCTTGAATTTGTAGCATGTTACTTTTGGTTTCTCTTTTTAATTCACCTTCTTGGTTAGATTGGAAGATTTATTTTTCTTTAATAATTTGTTCATATTCTTGGTGAGTTGAGAAAATTCTAAAACTTCACCACCAGATAAGTCATTATTGGTATCTTTGAAGGAGATTATTTTGTTTAAATATTTGAATTCATTGGCCTCCTTCTCATATTGTATCTGCAATGTAATTTCACATGTCATTTTGGATATGATAAGTTCTTTAACCATTATTTCCTTTATGTCCTTTTCTTCTTGAATGACCATGACTTTGGGAGCCCGATTTCTTAGTAGGACCCAAACTATATTTTTTTACTAATATTTATATAGAAAAATCATCACCAAGAGACTCTAAACCATTGTATATATTAGTAAATCATTTAAACATACTATTAATGGATTTATTTGGATACATATAAATGATTTCAAAATCTTTCCTATTTATGTTTAATCTAGCATATTTAACTTTTTTAGTTCCTTCATGAGTGACTTATAGCAATTTTTATATTTCATGAGTATTTTTACTTGTATAAACATGATTAAATTCATCTTGGTTAAGACCATAGTGTGGATAATTTATAGATTTTTAATTAAGATCAAAGGATTTAATATCATTGGGTGTATACTTATATTCAGGTTCTTTAGTAGGAATATATATTCATACACAACTATTTTCTAGACATGGTAACTTATTCTACTAAGAAAATTTGACATAGAATTTTTTAAATAGGAATAATTCACCTCATAAAAAATAGGAGCATAAGAATAAGAATTAAATGTCACTATAAAAATATCTAACTTTTAAATCAATTAAATTTTTTTTTGAAATGATGATATTTTTAATAAAAGTACAATGAACCCCTTGATACCAATTATTGGTTGAAGAATATGGAAGGGGGAAAGGGGGGTGAATTTACCTTTTAAAAATTAAAGAAAATGGTAAAGGATTAATTCAAAACTAAAATGATTTTGATATGATAAAGAGATAAATTTAATAAAGTGATAAATTGATAAATTCAATACATATCAAAAAGTTAATTTCAATATTAATAAAGTGTGTATAAATAAAGAAAACAATCCCATAAAATTTATGTAATTATGTGTATCATGTTTTAAAGATGCAATGCATACATTGAAAGAGAGAGAAAATACAATTTATAAAGGATCTCGATAACAGATTGATGTGATCCCCTACATATTCTACCCTCAGGTTGATAGGTTTATGTTATTACTCCTTTAATATTGGCAGTGAATAAGAAAATCATGCCTCAAAATTATGATTGTGAGCATCCTCTTGAACTACATCAGTAGCCAAAGAACCTATTCCTCACTTTATCGATAGTGAGAACCCATTATAGAAGGAGATAAAAAGAAGACAGGTTTGCTTGGAACAAAACTATTACAATTATTCTCCCTTAACTCTCATATGGACATGTAAAATGGAGATGAGATATAGAGATATGAATATATGAGAGCTTTTGAGAGATTAAAAAATGGATTTGGATCTTCAAGATAAATTTTAGATTGCTAGAATTTCAACATCATTGATTTGAGTAAGAAGTTGTTGGACAAATTTGTTTATGAGATCCAAGCATCCTTAGGTATCTATTTATAGACTTATTAGGAGATGGAGTTCCCTTGGGTCTATACAATCCTTAAATGAGCCGAGTTAACATAATTAATACCTCTAATAAATTCCATTTAACCATACTAGATCGGCCCTGCCAGCTAGCTGGACGATCCCATTGGATAACTAGTGAGACAACTGGGGATTCACTATATTTTCTGCTTCCATTAGCTAGCTATTTCTCTTAAACCAATAGGCTGATGGAATCCTAGAGGGTTTTTATTTTTTTCCATCACCATCGGATGTCCAGTGGATTTGTACTTGCTAGTTAGCACTGCCTATAATGCTCTGTCTTTAACTAGAGCCTTCATAGCCATTGGTGTGAAACATTACCACTTTAATTATTTTATGTTTTGATAATTACAATATTCAATATTTTTAAATTTTATTTGTTTAATAATTATTATTTTATTATTTATTTAATTTTACTAAAAATACTTTTTTGTTTAATTTTTTTAATTGTTCATCATTTATTTTTATTATCCATATTATTCTATATAATTACTTTTAGTTAAATCTCATGAAGAATTAATTTTATAAAGATATTTTTTACCTTTATGTAGCTTTGTTGTTAAATTTACCCAACCTAATTATACATTTATGTGGTTTTTATTATCCTTACATAATTAGTTTAATTTCTTATTTACCCTTACACATGTATAGAAGTACCGTTACACAACTCATAGAAATTGTGTGTTACCCTTACATATCTTTAGATGTACCATTAAAAAGAATATAAAATTTTCTTTGTTACCCTTATATAGCTTTATATATATATATATCCTTACAAAGAGTATGTAATTTTATTCTTACCCTTATGTAGTTTTTAAAACCTGGAATTTCTAGTTGTCTATCTTTCTCAATATCCTTTGTATTTTGATTTTCTACATTCTAATAAAAATGTATTAATTTTTTTAATGATTTTATAAATTTATATTAATTATATAGAACCCGTGCGAAGTGTTTTTATACACTTTTATATAATGTTTAATATTGTTCTTCATTTATGAATGAATTTTCCATAAATGTATCAAATATTTTAAATTAATAATTTTGAGTTTATTTATTTGATTTTAATGTTTCTAAAATCATTTCATAGTATAAAAAACTCATTCAAATTTGATATATATATTTTTAATGAAATATATTTATAGTTTGATTTTATCGCATATTTAAATATGGAAATAATTTTTAATTTCAAATTTTGAATTGTTAAAAGCGAACTCTTTAATTTTTTTTGTTATATTTGAGCTATTATTTTGGAAATGTTTTGAACTCTTTATAATGAGTTATTTTAAATTAGTTTGAATTGTTAAAATTGATTTGATTTTAAATTATAATATTATTCATAATCTGTTTCTCTACCTCCTTGATAATTCTAGAATATTATTTTTATTATTTTATATTTGAATTGCCTATTGATTTCCTTAGCTGTGTTGAGTTAATTATTTTTAAAGGGATCATGTAGGTTTGAAGAAATTATGATCAAAATACATTGAATTTGGAAATCTTCAGCTTAAAGAAACCAAAAGGATTCCAGAACATTACTAAAGGATTTGGATCCTATAAATAGAGACCTTCATGGCCTTGGAAACATATCTTGACAATAATTCTCCAATTCCAATGTGAATTGATCACCAATTATCTCTAAAAGTGATCTTATTTTTATATATTATTTTCTATATTATAGAGTGTGAACTAAATTATAATATCCAAAACAATCTCTTATTTTATTCTAATTCCATCCTAGTGTTCTTTATATTCTTTGATATATTTGAGACTATACTATAAAGTGATTAATTCGTAGAATTCCTCTTTTATTACTATTATTTCTTCTATATTTGGTTCTTACTACCATTAAAGTAATGTACTTTGGTTTTATTTCAATTTATATTAAAAATTAAAGGGACTATTTCTTCTTGGGGTTTCTAGATTCACTATTAAAGTTTTAGTGTCTATTATATCTCGTTTCTTACTACAAGCTAAAAAGTATGAGATAGTTTTGGTGTCTTGGATACAATCAAGTCCAAGGGACTAATACATTAAATCCTAAAAATAATGGGGTGGTAGATATAGGGTTGTCTTTGGGTAATATTTCTGAACTTCCTTAATAAATATCTTGTCTCATTTACTTCTTGATTATTTATTTATTTATCACTTTCAATCGTTCTTTAATAATTTGTTTAATCCATCAAATGTTCTTAATAAATTTATTCTCAAACCTATATTTATTTCATTATTATGATTTTTTATTATATTTAATTTTATTTCTGTAGTTTTAACTTTGATTATTTTATTTTATTCAAAATATTTAAATTTATTTAATCTTATATAAAAAGTTTTTATAATTGGATTATATTACTTTAAATTTTTAAAGGTAAATTCACCCCCTATTTACATTTTAGCTATTTAAAACCTAAATATTGTATCAAAGTGGTTTTTTATTTGATTAATTATTTTTTTAAATTATTATAGGGTTTTTATTTTTAAAAATATTTAACCATTTTTTCAAATAAAGATCTCTTTTTAAAATGACTTTTTGAAACACCCAAGGTGACTATGAAGAAAAATCCTTAGGTTATGCTCTATTTTTCAATATAAGTAATTATGGTTTTTAAAAAAATTTCATGATTAATTTTCTTAGATATGTTTAATATCCTATTTATAATATTATTTTATGTTTCTATACTCCTATAATTGAAAAAGAAGATAAATGGAACCCAAGTGATATTTCTTATTTTGAATTAGATGCTAAAGATGTGAATTACTTATATTTTGATTTGGATCAAAACAAATTTAATTTTATTTCTATATTTAAAACAACTCATGAAATTTGGATACTTTTAGAATAAACTTATGAATGAATTAGTAAATTCAAAGTTAACCATTTATATATATTTAGAAAAGGCTTTCAAATTTTATCTATTCATCCTAATGAGAATATCTTTACTATGTTTAAAAGTTTTACTGATATATGTAATGTATGAAAATAACTTGGTGACTCTATTTCTATATAAAATTTTATTAAGAAAATACTTTGGGGTTTTCCAATAAGTTGAGAACAAAAAGTCAACGTGATCTAAGAAAAAAATGATGTTAAAAAATGATGTTTGTGGAAATCAGAGTTTCTCTAAAGACATATGAGATAACTATGAAGGTAAAAGCTAAAAATAAGGCTAATAAGGTCATGGAAACTAAAAGAACAATTTATTTCATGGAAAATAATAATGAATCTTTTGAAATTGACTCAAAAAATGAAACTGAAATTGATCACATCATGAGAATATTGAAAAAATTAATAAATTTGAAGGAAAATAATAAATCCTTCTTATAATATAAAAATAAAGATAAAATTCATGTTTATTAAGTTACATGCTTCAGTTATAAAAATAAATTCCACATCAAGACATATTTCCCCCTAAAAAACTCTAAATACAATAAGAATTGTAATAAGGATCTAAAATATCAATATGGAGTGATATCAAAGATCTAATGTCAGATTATGAAACTAGTAACTAAACTTATAAATGCCTTATGGCTCAACTTGAGGTAGGTAAAGAGGTTGGTTCTTGTTCTCCTTATCATTCTTCTTCCCCTTCTTATTCATTATCTTCTTTATTCTCCTCTTCTTCTGATAATAAAATTGGAAAGTTTTGTCAAGAACTTATTTCAAAATATGAAAATATTTTAAAGAAACATAAATGTGTTCTTAATGAGAAAAAATATTCTTTCTAATGAAAAAGAGAAAATTTTAAAGGAAAAGGATGATTTAATTTTGAAATTAAAAAATTAACCCGATGTTGAAGTTTTAAAAAATTAAATCAAGGATCTCAAAAATATCTCTTTCAAAATTCATCCAAGGTTTAAAATATATTAATATTATTCTTGGTTCTCAATGCATTAAAATAAATAATCAAGGTTTTTGATGTTTAAAAGATAATGAAACATATTTAATAATGTATTCTTTTGTATAAGGTATTTCTAAAAATAAATCTTTTAAGTATTATTGTAAATATGTTCATCTTATATATGAGTGTGATTTAAAAAATTCTAGTTATGGAAGGCTTAAATCGATCCATATTTATTCTATTATATCTCATAAATATAAGAAATTATGGGTTTCTAAATATTTACTTGCCAAAAATTTTGGACCTAAACTTTTTACCTTGATCAAATCATCTTGTGATGACATTTCCAAAGCCTCAAGGGCACCAAAAATCTCATTTAAATGATTTATTATAAGTATTTTCCACTATAACTCATTGATCTATCTTATGGTCCCTTATAAATAAATGTAGTGTTCACATATTGAAGTGATTGATCATCTATTTTTCACCTTGAATTTAATGATTATTATTTAAGTGAGGGGGATCCCAACTCCTTCCTTATCAAATAAGTTTTGAACATAAACCTTGATCTTCCTGGGAATAAGGTTTTTTATTATTTTTATTTTTAGTTCTCTCTTGAATATTTTTTCAAAATCTATTATCTCATATTTTTTTCTTTCTCAAAATATAAGAGGAGATATTTTTAGATCTTATAAATTTTTTTACCTTTTTTATTTTTTCTTTTAACTTTCCAAACTCTCTCATTATTATATTATTTGGGTAGTTATGGAAATTACAAGTTATTTTTAAATTTTTGTTTCTTATCTTTTTCAAATTTTCTTATCTTTTACATTTTTATGTTTGTTTTTAAAATTATCTTAATATCTTAGAAATACTGAGAAGGTTTTTATTTTTTAAAAAATATATTTTTTAATTTTTTTTTCTAAAATGGATTTCAAATTTAATTTTATTAATTTTTTTTTTCAAATTATTTCATAATTTTGGAAAATTAAGTGAGTATGATATTCTAAGAAAAATAGTCCTATCTAGATATGAAAAGTAGATTTAGTTCTAGTGTAGATGTGCCTAATGATTTATTCTGAAAAGTGTAGATTCAGTTTTTTAACCCTTTACCCATTCTGGGAATGGTGAGTGAGCCTTAATGCACACCTATTTTGAAAATTTTAGGTAATTTTCTATAATTTATTAATATATATTTTATTAATCCTTAATGATGAAATGATTTTTTAAAATATTTATTTTATATTTATTTTATTTAATTTAGTATTTTTTAATGGTTATGATCCCTTTAAATTCTTTTCATTTATTTTAAAAATTGATTTAATTTCATATTATGTGTTTTCATGACCCCTTTTAATTTTTTTTTCTGAGAAGCATTAATTTAGGTCAACATATATATATTTTTTGTTATATCTTTATTTAATTTAGGGGGAGTTTATTTTTTATGACTCGTTTTTTTATTTTGGGAGAGAAAATGTGTTTAAACATTTGATAAAATTTATTTCGTTATTTCAAAAAGGGGGAGATTTTTTTTAAATTTTAATATTTTTGATAAATTCCAAAAAGTGTGAGAAATTTTGAAATTAACAGTTTCGTAATTATAAAAAAGTGTAAGATTATTGGAGTGGCTCTTTACCAATTTAATTATTTTGTGTTTTGATAATTAAAATATTATATATCTTATAATTTTATTTTTTATAATTATAATTTTATTATTTATTATATTTTATTGAAAATATTTTTGGTTTAATTGTTTTTAAATTTTTCATCATTTATTATTATTATAATTACTATTGTATATAATTACTTTATGTTAAATCTTATGAAAAATTAATTTTCTAAAGTCATTTTTTACCATTAAATAACTTTGTTGTTACCTTTACACAACTTATTTACACCTTTTCATAGTTTTATATTCCCTTATATAGCTTCATATCTACCCTTATGAAGTGTATTCAATTTTCTTGTTACCATTACATTGTTTTGAAAACCTAGAATTTCCAGTTTTCTATGTTTTTTGATATTTTTGGTATTTTGATTTTCTACAACTAATAAAAAATGTTTAAATTGTTTTAATGATTTTATTAATTCATATTAATGATATAAGACCTATGAGAAGTGTTTCTATATTGTTTTAAACAATTTTGTATAAATATTAACTTTGTTCATCATTTATGCATAGACTTATAATAGATGTATCAAATATTTAAAATTAATTATTTTGAGTTGATTTATTTTATTTTAATGTTTCTAAAATTATGCTGTAGGCTAAAAAACTTGAAACTTGTTTTATAGTTTTTAATTCAATATATTTATTATTTAATATTATCAAATGTTTAAATATATAAAGAAGTTTGAATTTCAAATTTTGAATTGTTAGAAAGAAAATCTTTGTGAGATTTGTACGTCATCTTTGACCTATTATTTTGGAATTGTTTTAAACTCTTTTTAACAAGTTATTTTAAATTAGTTTGAATTGTTCAAATATTTTTAATTTAAAATGATAATATGATCAATAATCTATTTCTCTCTCTCCTCAATAATTCTGGATTATTATTATTATTTGATTTTCAAATTTCCTAATGATTTCTGTGTTGAGTTAATTATTTTTAAAGGGATTGGGTATGCTTGAACAAATGATGATAAAAATACATCAAACATTGATGTCTTCATCTTAAATAACCCTGGGTGATTCTGAAACATTACCGAAGGATTCAGAGCCTATAAATAGAGACCTTTGTGGTCTTGGAAAAAAACATTGGCAATAATTATCCAACACTAATGTAAATTGATCACCAAATCTCTCTAAAAGTGACATCATTTTCTAAATATTATTTTCTCTATTATAGAGTGTGAACTTAATTTTAATATCCAAATTACTCTATTCTTTTATTCTCATTCTCTCATAGTGTTCATCATATTCATTGAGATAATTGAAACTGTACTATAAAGTGATTGCTTCCCAAAAATCCTCTTCTCTTACTCATATTTATTATATATTTAGTACTTACTACCATTAAAGTAATAGAATTTGGTTTTCTTTCCATTTCCATGATAAATGAAAGAGACTATTTATTTTTGAGGTTTATAGATTTATCTTTAAAGAGCCAGTTTCTATTGTATCTAGTTTATTATTATAACCTAAAAATCAAGTGATAGTTTTGGTATCTTGGATATCATTAAAACTAAGGGATTAATATATTAAATTCTCAAGAGTTGGATCATAATCAATGAATATTAATACCAAAATGGGTGAATTTACATTTTCAAAAGTTAAATAAAAATAATCATAGTTATATTAATTAAATATTTTATATTGATATATATTTTCAAGATTTGAAATGTAGAAGGAATAAAAATAAAGAACATATATATTTATAGTGGTTATGATCAATAAGATCCTTGTACATTCATAAACCTTCTCTCCTCTGTGAGAAGATTATTACCCACTAAAAAATTTCTTTTAAAGGTGTGAGAAGCTATTACAGACCCCACCTCTTAAAAATACCTGGAGGCATAACCCAAAATTTTATAGGAGCCTTGAACCTATTATATGACCTAAAATTTGATCAGGATTCACAACCCATACTTCCATTTATGTTGTAGAATAAACTAAAAAAGACCTAATTTTGATGGGGAAAAGCATAAACGAAACATGAACATATTAGAAATTGTTAAAAAAATAATATGAAGAAAAAATACAAAGAAATCCCAATAGAAAGATCAAAATATGTGGAAAATGATTAATCTCGATGATTATTGATCATTTTAATGGAATAAGGTCAAATGTTAAAGTTATTCTATGATCATAACAAAGGAAAAAAGTCACAAAAGTTTCTTAATCGTATGAGATCATCAATAATTATGTAACATCACTGTGTAAAAAGTAATTTTGAACGATCTGTATGTAGTTGTTTTATATTCCTTATTAACATATATAAATGATTAATACCATATAATCATTAATTGAAATATATTCTCAGAGTGTTAAGAGATCCAATCAATGCATGCTACTTGTTATCAAATAAAAAAAATAAAATATTACCGTTACCTAAAATTTAAAAATGTGGTTCTCATTAAAAAAGATTCTATGTGTTACTCTGTTTCTATAATAAACTTGTAAAAAAAATTCTAACATATTATTTAAATTAAATGAGAGTAATTAATATAATTTTAAAAAATAAAATTTCTCTCATAAACTTATAGTAATATAATAATTAAAAAATTACAAAAAATTGATCTTAAAATGAATAATATTATAATTATTATTTTCATAATAATTTCCACCATATTTTATATGAATTTTTTTTATAAAAAAGGTCATTATAATATATGATTATTTTATAAATCAATAAAATAGTTAAAACAATATAAACAAAGTTATAGTAATTTTTTTTATAAAAATGACACTAAAACAAAGAATCTCAAAAAATATAAACTTTCTAGAAAATAAGTAGTGTGTCGAACTAACTATGTGAGGCCCAAGAATCATGGTTAGTATGATTGCCTTTCTTCTCATGGTTATTAACCTTGAAAGAAAAATCACTTAAAAAACATACGGTCAGTATAAAAATACACACAATAAGTTATATTTCACAATAGGTTGTACATGACGTACAATAAGGTGTAATCTCATGGTAACCTTCAATATAGGTAATATTCTCACATGGTAACTAGCCATGGTAGGTAGGAGGTACTGAAAATGGTATGTTTACCTTCATACTCTTAGTAAGGTGAGTTGATCCACAATAAGTAGAAAAATTATGGTATGGTAAGGTAAATCTCATGGTAGGTTCACTCCAACATCAGGTTCACTCATAGTAAGTTCCTTCTTCTGCACAAGGTAGGTTTAAAATCATCTATATGTGGAAATAATTCTTCGATTCATCATTTTTAGAAGATTTGACTTTCTATATTTATGAAAAATGTAGTTGCATGCATGACACCGAGACTATTTCGAACCAAAATCATGATCTTAACATGTTTATAGTTGCTAGAATCATCCATGGAAATATAAGATTTTCATGATGGTGGTCCAACCAAGAATTTTGATAGACAATAGTCTTGAATGATCACTAGAGGTAGAAAATGACAGAGAAGTAGCAAATGGACAACTCAGATGACTTGGATAGGATGATTGTGAATCTATGTGTAATATTTTAAGGTTGATGAAAAGTGTAGCATGATCCATTGTCCCACATCAAAAACGTGGTAGGTAGATCCACTGCTATAACAATCAATCAATTCCACTAACGCTTAGAGTTGGATATGAGGGATCACCTCCTATTACATATCCAGAAACACATATAGGCTTTAGCCCATCAGTCCCACTATGCCGCTCTCCATACACTCCAGCGGGTACATGCCATTACATGCCTTATACACAAGCCCACTACCTCTACTGTGTCTTGGACTTAGGCTAGATCTCCCTAAGTTTTGACCTCTCGAGTCCCCTATGTGGTTGAGGGATAGCCCGGGTTAGCCATAGTTGGCCCTTAATTTTTTACTATTAGCCACTAAGAAATGTTAGAAGAGAAATAAATGAAAACTATAGAAAATTAGTATTTTAATAAAACATTAAACATTAAATCACATAAATAATAAAAGATTATTTCATTAAGAAACTTTAATTTTATAAATGATAGGAGATAGTAATTTATCAAAATAAAATTATAAAAGAATTAATACACAAATCCAAACTCTTAAAATCTTCTACTTTTTGTAAATTACAAAACTGAACATTTATTAAATTTTCAAAAACATTATCCCCCCTTTTCAAATTTATAAAAAATTAAATTAAATTAAATCTTGAAAGCATTATTCCTCTTAGAAAGTATCAACTACTTAGAAATCACATAGAAGAAATCTTTCAGTAAGAGTAATATTTAGTTACCAGACATAGATAAATAGATGTTTAAAGTAGAAACTAGTATAATAAAAGAATTAATTATACTAAATATAAATTTTAAGCTTCAATAATACATATTTAAAACCTCATTTTCTCAAATTTTATATAATTTAAAGGTTTAGTGAAAATGTTATCTAATTTTTTTTAGCATGAACAAATTATGAACACATATCACATTTATTTACATGATCCATTGGAAAATGAAATCTAACATCTATGTGTTTTTTCTAGAGTATTGAATAGGGTTTTTATAAATTTAAATTTTACTATAATTATCATAGAAGATTTTAATTTTATCAAAACAAATATTAAAATCACATAAAGTTTTTTTTATCCAAATACTTTGTGAACAGAAACTAGAAACAACAAAATATTCAGCCTCATCTATAGAAAGTACCATGTATAATTGTTTATTTTAACTATTTAAAATTAAATTTTACCTAGAAAATGACACATACCAATTGTGCTTTTCCGGTAAAGCCTACAACCTCTAAAGTCAGAATCAAAGTAATATTTTAAATCAAAAGAATGTTGATTAGAATAAGTTAAACCAGTTATTACAGTTCCCTTAATATATCTAATTACTCTTTTAGTAGATTTAGGATGAATTTTGTTAGGGTTGGACTAAAATATAACACATAAAAAAACTAAAAACATTATTTATGTTCTACATACAAAGAGATATAGTAAGCTACATACCATGCCTCTATACTATTTAATATCAATTGTCTTTCTAGATTCATCCAAGTCCAATTTGGAATTAGTACTCATTGGAGTTTTTATAGTCTTACTAGAATCAAGCACAAACCTTTATACAAGCTATTTATAATACTTATATTGATTTAATAAAAAACTATATTTTCTTTGATTAATTTTTAAACCAAGGAAATTTTTTAAATTATCCCATTAAAATCACGTCAAATTCAATTTTCATTAACTTAAAAAAATAATTACATAATAAATCATTTTTTATCCCAATATCATATCATCAATATAAATCTATATAATCAATATATCATTTAAAACTCTATTTATAAACAAGGTTGGATCAACCTTTCCTTTAACAAAATCATTTTTAATTAAAAATAGATCTTTTATTTCTTACCAAGATCAAGGATATTATTTAATAATATATAAATATTTATTAAGTTTAAAAACATGATTTGTAAATTTATCATTTTCAAATACATGGTATTGTTCAACATAAAATTATTTAGAAATTATTCCATTTAAAAATAAAATTTTTTAAATCCATTTGAAATAATTTTATATTTTAAAAACAAGAAAAGGATAATAAAATTCTAGTTGCTTCCATCCTGGTAACATGTGAAAAATAATCTTCAAAGTCAATTACCCCTTCCTTGGAATAACCTTGAGAGACTATTCTTGCTTTATTTTTAACTATATTTTCAGCTTTATCAATATTATTATGAAAAATACATTTATTACCTATTATAGGTTTATCTTTTGGAAATTTATCAAAATTACACACTTTATTCCTTTCAAATTAATTTAATTTATCATGAATAACATTAATCCAATTGGAATTAATTAAAGTATTATAAATGTTGATACGGAAAAAATCAACAATAAAATCAGATTTTGCACAGTAAAGTAAAACTGATTTTATGATTTGTATACTAGATTCTAAATTAAAAATTACTTTTTAAATTGGATGATATTTAAGTTTTTTCCATTATCTTGGATGAGTTTGAGAAGTTATATTCTCCCCCTCAACTAATGCATTCTCTTTATCTTGGTCATTATCTTCACTAAAATTGAATTCCCTAAATTCATCATCATATTTTTTTTAAATCATAATTTTTTTTGTTATTTCTATTTTCATTAAAATTAACATGTACATACTCTTCAACAACTAAATTTCTCTTTTTGAAAACTCTATAAGATTTTATCGTATTGGAATATCTTAAAAATATTAATTCATCACTTTTGTAATCAAAATTTTCTAAATTATATTTTGTGTTTAAGATAAATTCTTTGCAAACAAAGTCCCTAAAATATCTAAATTTAGGTTTAAACCCTTTAAACAATTCAAAAGGGGTCTTATTTAAAGAATTTATAGTAGATAATTTATTTAAAACATGACAAGCTATATTTTCAACTTCTTCCCAAAAATATATTGGCCCACTAAATTCCATAAGCATTGATCTAGCCATTTCTTATATAGACCTATTCTTTCTTTCAACCACACCATTTTGTTGTGGTGTCCTAGGAGATGGAAAATAATTTTTATATCCATTTTCTTCAATAAAATTATCTAATTCTAAATTAAAAAAATTCACCACCTCTATCAGTTCTGATATAGATTATTGAAAGATTATTTAAGTTTTTAATAAGTTTTTCAAAATAACATAACTTATTTAAAGTTTCATTTTTAGGTGATAAGAAATAAATCCAGATAAATCTACTATGATCATCTACAACTAAAAATACATACTCTTTACCAAAAAAAATAATAGGTCGTATTGGTCCAAACAAGTCAATATGTAATAGTTCTAAACATCTAGTAGCACTAACATCATTTACATATTTAAATCTTTCTTTGTGATTATTACTATTTAAACAAGAATCAAACAAAAAATAATTAATTATATGTAATTTTGGAAATTGAGGAACCTGTTCATGCTTTGAAAATTTGTGCAACAGTCTGAAATTTGCATGCCCAAACCTCCTATGCCACAAAATTTGATCTACTTCTACAAAATTCAAACACTTAACCTTTTGTTTTGTTAGATCATAGAAATAAATAGTGATTCACTTGACGTATTCTCCATATATCATGGAATTTATTATAAGATGAGACATTGGCTATAGACACTTCCACTTATAACACACTACAAAAATATTTTTGACTTTATTATTTAAAAAATAACTAGTCATATCATTACATACAACTGTATCTAGATAAAATTTGGGAAAATCATATAGATTATCTAGGATTTTCCAGTGATCCACACTTAACCATTTCAGGTAGGCTTCTATTATATCTTTCCAATAGCCATAGTTACTTCCATTGAAGAATGGGTTTTTTTGAATCTATCCATCATTCACATTTACACCTGATATCTTAAAATAAAATTTTATTTTATTCCTTATACTATTAAGTCTAGGATATCGGGTTAAAACAAAGTTAAAAATAAACCAAATAAACAATTAGAGACTCCAAATATCCTTTTAAGGAATCACCTTCTTTGATACCAATTGTTGGATCATAAGCGATGGAAATTAAGACTAGGTGTGAATAGACATTTTCAAAAATTAATGAAAAAACAACCATAGTTTTATTAATTAAATATTATTTTGTGAGATCTATGTTCAAGATATTAAATGAAGAAGAAATAAAAATAAATAACATAGAGATTTATAATGGTTCATCTCACCAAGATCCTAGTCCACTCCTCAAGATTCTTTACTCTATGAGAAGATTGGTACCCATTAAAAATCTCAATTTTAAAGGTGTGATAACCCACTAAAAACTCTTCCTTTTGTAAATACGTAAAGGAATAATCTAGGATTTTACAGGAGTCTTGATCCTAGTTTATGACTTTAATTTTTATCGAGAGTCACAACCTAGACTTCCTTTTAGGTGGTTGAATAACCAAAATAAACAAGGCCTACTTTTGATGGGGAAAAGTATAAACCAAACATGAAAAAATTAAAAAATAATAAAGAAAAGAATAATATACAAAAAATACAAATAAAAACCAGCTGAAATATCAAAAGTTGTGGAAGATTATGAGGCTTGATGATTGTTGAAAACTTCAATGGAAGAAGGTCAATCATTGAGTTTCTTTTGTGATCATAGAAAAGGAATAGAATTCACAAAAGTTTCTTGATCATATTAGATCAATAATAATTGTGTAACACTATTGTGTAAAAAGTAATTTTGAATGATCTATATAACACCATATAATATAATGATAAAGGGTTAGATGAATAAATTATATGACTCATGTCAACAAGGATCACCTTTTTTTGGTAGACTACCTAGTTATAACTCCATAGTTAATAATGATTATATTAGAGTAGTGATATTGATGGGAAACCTTTTGGGAAGTTTCCTAAGGTGTGTGCGAGTGAGGAAAAAGAACACTAGAAATAACATGTGTTGGCATAAGGGGACAATCATTAATCTGATGACCTATTCAATCATGTGGTTGGGACCTAGGGAGGGGGGTACATGTCTGAAGGGAAACTGGTGGCACCTGATGGGATACGAAATGATAACCATGTTAAGGAGAGGTGTCTATGCTATTAGAAATTCCCAATTGTTACATTAGTATCAGAGCAGGAAACCAGCCTTAAGTGTAGTGGCACAGCTTGGGTTGAGATATAGGGTCTACAATGAGGATTTTGTGCTCTGAATAGGAGGTGAATATAACACCCCATAATGATAAAGGGTTAAATGACTAAATTATATGACTCATTTCAATAAGGTAAACATTTCTTCTCAGGAGCCTACCATATTAGAACTCCCCAATAAAGCATGCTTAGATTGGAGTATTGATTAGGATGGATGTCTGTAAGGGAAGTTTCTTTGGATGTGTTTGATTGATAACAAAGAATACTGCAAACAACATATGTTGGATTGTGGGTAAAATCATTAGTTTGATGACCCGTTTAGGCATGTGGTGGTCCCCAGGGAGGGGAAAACGTGTATATAGGGAAAGTGATGGGATATGACCCGAAAACCATTTTAAGGTGGGGAATTTATGCTATCAGTGAGGCTCAATTGTTACAATATATACTTAGTTTTTTATATTCCTTGATCACATATCTAATAAATTAATCTTGTATCATCAATTGAAATATATTCCCAATGATTCAAGAGATCCAATAATTGCATGCCATGTAAAGACCCCGACCCTAGTAGCTCGGAGCCCGTACCTTACTTTATTACATTAGAATAGATGAAAGACAGGAATCTCAAAGGTCTGACTAGTTTAGTAGTTTTGGAAACAATATTACATACACGAACATTACATTACAACTTTAAATTAAATAAAACATAGAAACTCCATTGGAAACACCCATAAACTCTTAGATTATCCCTGCAAGTCATTCATAATATATATATTCGCATCATGGAAAAAAATAAAACATAAGGGGTGAGCTCAAATTCTCATTAAGGGGAAGTTATACAACATAATCTAATATTAATTATAAGGCATGTTTAATGACTTAAAACATAAGACATTAAAACATTAACTTGGGTATGATATGACAAGAATAAAAGAAAAATAAATAATTCCATATAAATAATCACATGAAATTTAACAATGGATATTATACTAGTTCAATAATCACATGATTTATCAATTACTAATATCATAATTATGGAATTCATAATTTAAGATATTTGAAACATATCATCAAGGCCTTGGCCAAGACATCTGAGAATAAATGGTTAAGACCTCGGCCAAAAATCCATTTCTATTTTGTCTCATGAGACCCACTGATGCATCAAGGGGCCATATCGAGACCCACCCATCACTTTTTAAGTCTAATTAATTCCTCATATTAATGTTTTTAAACATAAAAAACATATACATATAAAATGTAAATATATTTCCACAATCTGTAAACATAATCACAAACCATTCAGAGTAGTTTGGTGAATGGTATCAAGATAGCACATCCACAGTCAAACCGATCATAAACCATTTAATAAAATATGATAAATGATAATAATAAGATATAAATCTAAATAAATCATAAAATTAAACATAGGTGTTGAAATAGATGAAAATACTCTAATAAAATCATTAAGGAATTCTTGAGATAAATATAGTTTTTTACTCTGCAAAGAAGAGTTCATTTGGAAAAATCATTTCTATTTGTCATGATTGTTTGTATAAAACCATAAATTAAAAAAAATAGTTTTTGATGAAAAAATAGTGATTTTAAAAAAATAATAGTTTCTTAAAATAAATTATGGATGGTACTTGAAAATGGGTAAGAAATTGAGACGTTACCTTTAATCAGGTTTGTGTATCGGGAAGAAATGAGAAGGGAACCTTGTAAAACTTGTATTTCCACATAAAAGAAAGATTAAATGATCTGGATAAATAATTTTTTAACATATAAAGAAAAATTATACTAATTATATAAAAAAAATTAAGAATTAATTTTGTGTAAAGCGAGAGAAAGCATAACTTGAATGAAAATGGAGTTTTAGGAAAAAACCCTTACCTTATGTCTGAAAGTGTTATGAACTTGAACTTAATGACCTAAATAATAAAATTAAATCCATTAATTAATTAATTCATAGTATTTTATACGTGTATTTTATTTAATATAATTTTATTATGTTCATTTATTTTCTTTTTGATGATTTATAAGATATAACTTTATCTTTCAGGAGCATTTGTTTCCTTGGATTTCATGATCGGTTTACTTTTTTATAAGTAATTAAGTTCATGTAAAATGGGTATAATTATATAGAATTATAATTATATGTTATTAATGAAAATACAGAATATTGAATGGTATTATATATATTTTTTCTCTACACGAGGATGATTCATTATATAAAACATTAATGATAATCATTTAGATCATTTTTGTGGTTTTTCGAAAGTCATGAAATAGTTTTGTCTTATTAATTAATATCATGTGAATTTTCCGACATCGTGGTCAGTGCATTTTCATTTTCCATTAATGCCTTCAAGCCTGGTCATAAAACCATTTTAGAAGGTAAATTTAATTAATATAATTCTGGGTCGTAACATTCTCCCCTGCTAGAAAAATTTCATCCTTAAAGTTTCTAGATTGTCTCCACATAAAAAGATTTCGGTAGTTATTCATCATAAATTCCTCAAGATCCCACATCGCATCTTCAATTTTATGATTTTTCCAAAGTAACTTTACCATAAGAGTTTTTCAATTCCTCAATGCCTATTCTTTAGTGTGAAAAATCTGGATAGGCTCATTACAGTAAGATCAATCAGGTTCCAAATCAATTGCTTCAGAAGTGAGGATATGCATTGGGTCTGGTATATACTTCCTTAACAAAGATACGTGGAAAACATTATGTACTTTATAAAGTTTAGGAGGAACCACCAAATAATAATACAAAAATCCATCTATCTATAGGATTTTGAAAGGTCCAATGTACCTAGGGATTAGTTTCCCTTTCTTTCCTAATCTTATAACACCCTTCTATGGAGAAACTTTCAAGAAAACATGATCTTCCACTTGAAATTACAAATCCTTCCTTTGATTATTGGCATAAATCTTTTTCCTACTTTGGTATGCTTTGATATGTGTTTGAATTATATTTACCTTTTCCATTGTTTCCTCCATAAGATTTGGGCCTATAATATTCCTTCCACCAACTTCATCCCAATAAGTTGTTGTATAAAATCTCTTTCTATACAATGCTTCATATGGTTCCATTTGAATACTAGAATGGAATATATTATTTTAGGAAAATTATAACAAAGTAAAATAATAATCCCACATACCTTGAAAGTCAAGTGAGCATGATCCCAACTTATATTCTAATCTTTGAATCATCCTTTCAGTCTACCCATTGGTTTGAGGGTGATAAGAAGTGCTCAAATGAAGCTCAGTATCCAAACCTTTATGAATAATTTTCTATAATTTATATATAAACCATGGATCATGATCATAAATAGTTGAAAGAGGTTCTCCATGAAGTCATACAATTTCATTAATATAGAGTCTTGAAAGGATCTCTAGTGGAAAATACTCCCTCATAGGATTTAATAAATATATTATATTTTTAACCATAAAATGGTTTTATGACCAAGCTTGAATGCATTAATGGAAAATGAAAATGCACTGAGCATGATGTCGACAAATTCACACATCACATGTGATGTTTTCATTTATAGAATAAAAGAGAGAGAGAAAAGTGTTTGATGATGGATCTTATATTAAGATGATAATTAAAATATATAAATTATATTGGAGTTATCATGTATTTTTGGATAGGGGAGGTGAGGGAAGGATAAGAAAATAAAAGAAATTGAAAAGAAAATAAAAGAAAAGAAAGTGAGTTTTTACCTCTTGAATTCTCCTCCTTTAGAACCTCCTTAAGGGGATTGGTTTTAGTATTTTGTTGAGAACGAAGTATCCTAGATTTAAGGGATGGGATTAGGAAGAGTATTGGGTAAAATTTTTTCAAGGATAAAATCTTTGAAGGCGTGAGGAGAAGGGGTGGTGAGGGTGGTATTTATAGTGGAGGAGAGGGGTATTTTTTGAATATTTTATTCATTTGTTTATTATTTTGGATCAAGAATATGAATAGTTTCAGAATAATAACTAAAGATATTAAAATAATTAAGAGTAGTTTGATATTATGGTGATTACATTAGCAATGACTCAAGGAATAGTGTATTTAACTTTTAATGTATTTATACCGTAAATTACCGTATTTTACTATTCCCAAAAAATTCAAGTATTTTAGAAAAATACAAAAAATTCACCCTAACAATTTTTAAATGTTTAGAATTCAAAAATGAACTCCATTTTATGAAAATAATTTTATAAATATGATAATTTTAATTTTTAATTAAAATCATCATTTACTTGAAAAATATAGATTTTAAATTTATAACTGATTTTATAACACTCTGAAAAATTAAAAAAGGTCTTATAAAAGTGTCCTAAAATCATAAGATAACAAAATATTAATTTATGAATACATTTTATGAAAATAATTTTTCTTTTAAATCATTTTATTAATTATAAAATTGTAATAAAATATTTATGAATTAAAAAAATACCAACACTTAATTAATAATTTTTAAAATAATAATTTACTTATAATATGATATAATTATATCATAATTTAATTTATAATATGCATAAATTTTATTTATATTTTCATAGGTGAGGTTACTATTCATTTTTCTAGTTTACTATTCATAAAATCCATATTACTATTCCTAAGTTCAAGTTACAATTTCGTTGGTATAGGTTCCTTAACTTGTAGAAATACTTTTTATTTCATTAATTATTCATTTATAAAGTTTGTATTGTGTTCTCTAAGTGATTTTATATGATTTATAGTATATGAAATAACTATAAGAAGGTAAATTTCATTAATAGAATTCTGGGTCATAACATTCTCCCCTGCTAGAAAAATTTCATCCTCAAAGTTTCTAAATTGTCTCCACATAAAAAGATTTGGGTAGTTATTCATTATAACTTCCTCAGGATCCCACATCACATCTTCAATTTTATGATTTTTCCAAAGTACCTTTACCATCAGAGTTGTTCAATTCCTCAATGCCTATTATTTAGTGTGCAAAATCTGGATAGGCTCATTACAGTAAGATCAATCAGGTTCCAAATCAATTGCTTCAGAAGTGAGGATATGCATTGGGTATGGTATATACTTCCTTAACAAAGATATGTGGAACACATTATGTACTTTATAAAGTTTAGGAGGCACCACCAAATAATAATACAAAAATCCAACTATCTATAG
This sequence comes from Viscum album, assembly GCA_963277665.1. NCBI lineage: Eukaryota > Viridiplantae > Streptophyta > Magnoliopsida > Santalales > Viscaceae > Viscum > Viscum album. Next base: position 1,444,117,734 of record OY728160.1, on the reverse strand, counting down.
GATTTTAAAAGGTCCAATGTACCTAGGGATTAGTTTCCCTTTCTTTCCTAATCTTCTAACACCCTTCTATGGATAAACTTTCAAGAAAACATGATCTTCCACTTGAAATTCCAAATCATTCCTTTGATTATTGGCATAAATATTTTTCCTACTTTGATATGATTTGATATGTGTTTGAATTATCTTTACCTTTTCCATTGTTTCCTTCATAAGATTTGGGACTATAATATTCCTTCCACCAACTTCATCCCAACATGTTATTGTATAACATCTCTTTCTATACAATGCTTCATATGGTTCCACTTGAATACTATAATGGATTCTATTATTTTAGGAAAATTATAACAAAGTAAAATAATAATCCCACATACCTTGAAAGTCAAGTGAGCATGATCTCAACTTATATTCTAATCTTTTAATCATCCTTTCAGTCTACCCATTGGTTTGAGGGTGATAAGCAGTGCTCAAATGAAGCTCAGTATCCAAACCTTTATGAAGAATTTTCTATAATTTATATATAAACCATGGATCATGATCAGAAATAGTTGAAAGAGGTTCTCTATTAAGTCATACAATTTCATTAATATAGAGTCATGCAAGGCTCTCTAGTGGAAAATCCTTCCTTATAGCGAGGAAATGTACATATTTGGTATGTTGATCAACAATTACCCATATTGCATCATTCTTTATTGGAGTCATGGTAATACAATGTTAAAATTCATAATAATGTCATCCCATTTCCATGTATGAATAGGGAGAGGTTTCATGACTCCTCTAGGATGTTGTCTTTTAGCCTTCACCTGTTTATAGACTAAACATCTTGATACATAATCAGAAATTTCCTGCTTCATATTATCCCACCATAAATGTTACTTTAAATATTTATACATATTAGTGATACCGAGGTGTATAGAGAAATTCAATATATGGTAATCATCCAATAAATCCATTTTTAACTCGGGTATAGTGGGAACACAAAGCCTCTTCCCAATTTTTAGAATCCCATCCTCAAACATGAAGTCTTCCAACTTCCCATCATTCACAACTTTAATTTTCTTTTTAAGATTCTCATCAGCAGAATTAGAACTTTTAATCCTTTCCAATAAATATGGTTGAGAAACCAATTGATAAAGTAATGATGTTTCACCTTCCATGATAATTCCTATATCTATATTTTATAGATCCTTATACACAAGATCCTTATCAATCCTCATTTTCTTCAAAACTCCATGATCCTTCCTGCTCAATGCAATTGCTACTTTATTCTCTTTCCCTGGGTGGTAGTGTATTGAAAAATCATAATCCTTGAGCAGTTGGAGCTATCTCCTTTACCTCATGTTGAGTTCTTTATGTAAGAATATATATTTCAGACTCTTGTGATTTGTATACATCTCACATATTTCAACATAAAGATAGTGTCTCCTATCTTCACAGAAGAGATTTTCGCTGCTAACTCAAGATCATGAGTTGGGTAGTTATATTCATGAGTTTTTAACTACCTTGATTCATAGGCAATAAATCTATCATTTTTTATAAGGATATTACCAAGTACTTTATTTGATGCATCACTATAAATAAAAAATATACCATTTTATGATGGTAGAGTCAATATCGATTCATTAAATAATCTCCTCTTCAATTATTCAAAACATTTTTCACATTATTTTGCTAATAAAAACTTAATACCTTTATGAGTAACCCTGATTAATGAGTTAGCTAATTGGGAAAAGTTCTGAACAAAATGATGATAATGACATGCTAAACCAATAAAACTACGTACCTTGATTATATTCGCTGGTATAGTCAAATCCTGAACTACCTTTTTCTTCATAGGATCAAATAAGATTCCATCCTTAGAGAAAATATGGCTAAGAAAAAAAAAACGGTTTGAATCCACAATTCACACTTTCTAAACTTCCCATATAAATCTTTTCTTCTAAGATTCTCTAGAACAACCCGCAAGTGTTTCTCATGATCCTCATAGCTTTTGGAATATATCAATATATCAACAATAAATACCATAAAAATAATCAATATATTCTATAAACACTATTAATTAGATCCATAAAAATAGAGGGTGCATTAGTCAATCCAAATGGTAAACTTGAAATGTCCATACCTGGTTCGAAATGCTATCTTTTGAATATCTTCATTCATCACACACAATTGATGATATTCAAATCAAATGTCAATATTCGAAAAATATTTATCTTCACGAAGTTGATAAAATAAATCATCAATGTGAGGTAGGGGATAATTTTTATTTATTATAATAGAATTGATTTGTCTATAATTAATGTGCAGCCTCATGGATCCACATTTATTCTTGATAAAAAGAACAGCGGATACCCATAGAGAAACACTAGGTTGAATAAATCCTTTATAACTCAATTCCTTTAGTTTTTTCTTCAGATCTACTAATTACATAGTGGTTATTCTATAATTAGTCTTTGATATAGGTCTTGTACTAGGAAATAAATCAATAGAGAACTCAACTTCCCACTATTGATGATGTCTAGGTAAATCCTCTGGAAATACATCAATATATTCTTACACAATAGGTACATTTTCAATTTGAATATTTCTTACCTCATCCATAAATGATGATTTATCTTCCTCCATAATAATTTGATTTATAAGAGATACTAGTGGTGGATCCAGATATGAATCAGATGATGATGTTTTTTCTCTAAATATAAGGTATTTTTTATCTTCCTCACTAATCATAATTTCCTTCTTTTTTCAATAGATTTTCACATCATATTTTGAAATCTGGTCCATACCGAGGACTATATGAAATTCAATCATAGGTATGATGATAAGGCTAGAAACTAAATCATGTTTATGTGTCATAAATGGGATTGAACGACACATCTTTGTTGAAGTGATACTTCCCTTATGAGTTTTGAATGAAAACATTGTTATTAAATCAAAAGGGAAATGTATAATTTTATTATAAAATTGGAAGATATAAAAGAATGCGATGATATAGAATTAAATAAATCATTGAATAAGTTTGAGGAAATGAGAAAAGTACTTTTCACCACATCATTAGGAACTTCAACCTCATTAGTTATGATTGCATAAGCTTGGTCCTTCTCCCTTGTCATTTTATAACAAAAGTTTCCTTGTTTCTTAGGATAATCATTTGAATAATGTCCCATCCATTTATAATTTTAGAATTGAACTTTGGTAGCTTCTTTATTTCCCTTGAAATCATGGGTTTGGTGGAATTTTTCTTCACACTTGTAACAAACTCCCATTACCTTCAGGCAAGTACCAGGGTGCTTTTTATCACAATTATCATAGGATGGAAAACTTCTTTTTTTATTCTTCCCTTTATCCATTATTTCATATGACACCATATTCTTCACTTTTTTTTCCTTAAATTCATAAGACATAGATAATTATTTCTCTATCTTGATAGAACATGAGACTATATCTTCATATGATGAGAAATTTTGGGAGACTAGTACCCTTTAGAGGAATGGTTTTAAACCATCACAAAATCAAACAATATTGCTCCTTGTATTATGTGTGTATTCCATGACATGCATTTATAACCTTGAAAATTTAGCTTCATATTTCAAAACATTTTCATCCTCTTTTTGTTTCAGATTCAAGAATTTCTCCTCCATATCCACTCATTGTTCACGAGGGAAATATTTTTCTAGGAAAATTTCCTTAACCTTTTTCCATTCTATATTTTAAATTTCTTCCTCATCCTTTATGTTTTTAATAAACAACCACCTTTGATCATCATCTCCTAAGAGATGATAAACTATCATAATAACCTTTTCCCTTTCATTACTTACCAAAGAGAGAAATATTTCTATAAGGAACTTATCCACTGCTCTGTTACAAAATGGTTTGTATTACCATTGAATAATAGAGGATATTTTCACATAAAATAGTCTAACAATGATCCTCTACATTTTGGATCATGATTCTCCATATTAGTAAGGTTATTGTTTATAACCTGAGTCGACTATCCCAATATAGTTATATGTTTCTCAGCACCATTTGTAGCTCTAATACCCACATAATTATCTTGCATAGGTGGGAATTCCCTACATGGGATATGCTCATTGATACAGTTTCCATTCATTCCACTAGGTTTCATTTCTAAATAATGGAATACACTAAATTAGGTTATGAATCATAATTCATAATCTCGAACTAGAAAAAAAACTTAACATAAATTGAAATTTTATGAATAGATAATCTCACAATCATAAACATGGTTTCTTTGTGGAAATATTTACTTTTAAATCCTTTATAATTGTTTGTAAAGAAAATTTTAATTATCCTAACAATATCACTATGGAATGTCAAAACAGGTTCATAGTAAGACTCATTTTCATGTACGAGGTTACCCTGATTCAGGCCTGTAACACATTGTCAGAGTTATTAACCCTAGCTACATCTATGCCAGAACCATGTCCACTTGTAGTATGTAGACAAGGATATATTGATAGGAAGACCCACACAATATATTCATTACCAAAATTCTAGGATATTCTTCTATTCTTATCCTAAAATTCTATCTCAAGGTTATGTTCCCTATTAAATGTTTTCTAAATCTAGATTCCAAGGTTTCTACTAAACTTGCTCTGATACCAACTATAAAGACCCTAACCCTAGTAGCTCAGAGATGATGCCTTACTTTATTACATTCACTTATATACAAGACACAGATAAAAAAAATGACTGATCATTTTAGAAGTTTTGGAAACTATATTTCATACATGGACATTACATTACAACTTTAAAGAAATACAACATAGAAAATCCATTGGAAACACCCATAAACACCTAGATTATCCCTAATATTTATTCATAATATACATCTTCACATCCTGGGGAAAAATAAAACATAAGAAATGGGTTAGATCAGATTATTAGTAAAGGTAAGTAATATAACTAAATCTAATATAAATGAAAATGAATGGTGGATGACTTAAAACACAATCCATTAAAACATAAAGTTGAATATGATATGGAATAAATAAAATTTGGATAAATACCGCTATATAAATAATCACATGAAACTTAACCAAGGATATTATACTAGTCCAATAATCACATGATTTATCAATTACTAATATCATATTTTGTGAATTCATAATTACAAACATCTAAAACATATCATCATGTCCTTAACGAAGACATCTGAAAATAAATTGTTAAGGCCTCATCCAAAATCCATTTTGTCTCATGAGACTTACCGATGCATCAAGGGGATATATCAAGCCCCAACTGTAACTTTCTAAGTCTAATTAATTCCTCATATGAATGGGGTTAAACATAAACAATATATTCATATGAAATGTAAATATCTTTCCCCAATCTATAAACATAATCACTAACCATTCTGAGTAAAATGGTGAATGGTATAAAGATAGAACATCCACAGTCAAACTGATCATAAACCATTTAATAAAATATTGTAGATGATAATCTTGAGGGATAAATATTGATAAATCATAAAATTAAATAGAGATTTTGAAATAGATGAAAACACTTTAATAAAATTATCGAGGAATTCTTGAGAGAAATACCCTTTTTACTTTTCAAAGAAGAGTAATTTTTGAAAAATCATTTTTATTTGTCATGAGTTTTTGTAAAAAAAAAGAAAAATATATTTTTTTCATAAAATAAGTAGTGATTTTATAAAAATAATGGTGTCGTAAAATATTTTATGGATGGTACTTGAAATTGGGTAAGAAATAAAGATGTTCCCTTTAATCGGGCTTACGTATCGAGAATAAATGAGAAGGGAACCTTGTAAAACATGTATTTACACATAAAATAAAGATGAAATGATCTGGATAAATTACTTTGGAACATATAAATTGAAATTATAAGAAATATATAAAAATAATGAAGAATTAATTTATTTTAAAGGGGGTGAAAGCGTAACCCGAATGAAAATGAAGGTTTGGGAAGAAACCCTTACCTTATGTCCAAAAGTGTTCAACACTGGACATTAATGTCATGGATAATCAAATTAAATCCATTAATTAATTAATTTAGAATATTTTATACATGTATTTTATTTAATATAATTCTATTAAGTTCATTTATGGTCTTTTTGATGAGTTATAAGATAAAACTTTATCATCTAAGAGCATTTGTTTCCTTGGTTTTCATGATTGGTTTACTTGTTTATAAGTAATGAAGTTCATATAAAATGGATATAATTCTCCAAAATTAGAATTATATGTTATTAATGAACATATATAATATTTAATGGTATTACATATTATTTTTTTCCAAACAGAATGATGATTCATTAGATATAACTTTAATGATAATAATTTAGATCATTTTGGCTATTTTTTGATCATCACAAAATATGTTTGTCTTATTAATTAATATAATATGTATATAATGGTTCCATAATATTAAATAGGATTTAATACATATATTATAATTTTTTTAAACCATAAAAATGGTTTTATGACCATTATTGAAGGGGTTAATGGAAAATGAAAATGCATCATCCATGATGTTGGTAAATTGACACATCATGAGTAATGATTTCATTTATAGAATAAAAGAGAGATAAAAGAGTTTGATGATGTATCTTCCATTAACATGATATAATTCAAGTATATAAATTATACTAGAGTTATCATGTCTCTTTTAACTGGGGAGGTGAGGGAAGGATAACAAAATAAAAGAAATTGAAAAGAAAATAAAAGAAAAGAAAGAGGATTTTTATCTCTTGAATTCTATTCCTTGAAAACCTATTTAAGGGGATTGGTTCTTTGTTGAGACAAAATGATCTTGGACATGGGGTAGAAACTTTAGAAGAGGATTGGGTATAAAATTTACAAGTCTCAAAGCTTGGAAGGTGTGAGGAGAAGGGGTGGTATTTATAGTGGAGGAGAGGGGTATTTTTTGAATATTTTATTCATTTGTTTATTATTTTGGCTCAAGAATATGAATAGATTGAGAATTATCTCTAAATATATTAAAATAATGAAGGTATTTATATATTTTAGTTCTTACATCAGTGATGACTCAAGGAATAGTGTTTTTAACTTATAATGTATTTATACCATAAATTACTGTATTTTACTATTTACAAAATTCAAGTATTTTAGAAAAATAAAAAAAATTCACCCTAACCATTTTTTATGTGTATAATTAAAAAATTAACTCCATTTTATAAAATAATTTTCCAAATATTAGAAATTTAATTTTTAATTAAAATAATCATTTACACAAAAATACAGATTTTAAATTTATAACTGATTTTATAACACTCTGAAAAATTAAGTAAGGTCTCATAAAAGTATCCTAAATCATAATAAAATAAAATATTAATTTATGAATAAATTTTATGAAAATAAATTTTCTTTTAAATAATTTTATTAGTTATAAAATTGTAATTAAATATTCAAGGCTTACAAAAATACCAACACTTAATTAATAATTTTTAAAATATTCATTTACTTATACTACGATATAATTATATCATAATTTAATCTATAAGATGCCTAAATTTTATTTATACTTTTACTAGTGATATTTCTACTCATTTGGCTAGTTTACTATTCATTAGGCTCATATTACTATTCCTAAGTTCAAGTTTCTATTTCATTGGTATATATTCCTTAACTTCTAGAAATATCTCTTATTTCATTAATTATTCATTTATAAAGTCAGTATTGTGTTCTCTAAGTGATTTTATATGATTTATAATATATTAAATAACTATAATAAGTTAAATTTTATTGATATAATTTTGGTTCATTACATGACACTTTTTAGCGAATAAGAAAAATAAAATATTACCATTACCTATAATTTGAAATTATGGTGCTCATTAGAAAAGAGTTCACACATTCTTCAGTTTCAACAATAAACTTGTAAAAAAAGTCTAATGTATTCATTAAAGTAAATGAGACTATTTTATATAATTAAAACAAATAAAATTTCTCTCATTAACTTTCAGTAAAAAAATAATTAAAAAATTAAAGATTCCATAGCATAAAATTAATAATATGGAAATTATTAATTTACACCATATTTTAGATTCAACAATTTATAAAAAAGTTTTATTATGATATATAATTATTTTATAAATCTATAAAATATTTAAAACAATATAAAAAAAGGTGGAGTAAAACGTTTTATAAAAATGACACTAAAAAAAAGTGCCGAAAAAAATATAATTTTTCTAGAAAATGGAAAGGTGTTTAATTGAAAATTTGAGGCACAAGACTCATGGTTAGTATGATTACCATGATCTTCATAGTTGGTATACTGATTGTGAAGGCATAATCAATTTAAAAAAACATATGGTCAGTAGAAAAATACTCTTGTTAAGTTATATTTCATGGTAGGATATACATGAAATACTGTAAGGTGGAAGCTCATGGTCACCCTCACTACATGTAATCTGCTTGCATGGTAACTAGCCATGGTAGGAAGAAGGTATTGGACACAGTAGGTTCACCTTCATACTCATGGTAAGGTAAGTTGATCCACGATAAGTAGAAAAGTTATAGTACGATAAGGTAAATATTATGGTAGGTTCATTCCCATGGTAGATTCACTCACAGTAAGTTCCGTTCACTATGTAAGGTAGGTTGAGGATTCTCTATATGTGAAAATAATTTCATGCTTAATAATTTTTATAATCTCAAAATTTATATATGCATGAAAAGTGTAGTTGTAGCATGATATCAAGACCATTTTGAACCAAACTCATGATCTTAACATGTTCACAGTTGCTTGAATCATCCATGGAATGATCGGCTTAGAACGACAGTAGTTAAACTGATATTTCTAATGGATAATAGCCTCAAATGACCAATGGAGGTAGAAGATTATGGAGTAGTATAGAACAAAAAGCTACGATGACTTTGATTGGAAGACTATGCTTCTATGCATAATATTTTAAGGAATATGAATAGTGTAGTGGGCTCTATTGTTACATATTGAAAACATGGTTAGGATATCCACCTCTATAATATTCAAGAAGTCCCACTATCTCTTTTAGCTAGATATAGGGGATCAAAACCCATTACAAATCCATACACACATATGGGCTTCATCCCAACGGGACCACTAGGTCCATCTCCATACACTCCTACGGGTGCGTGCTACTACACACCTTATACATGGTCCCACTACTGACGCTATGTATGGCCCTCAGGTTGGATCTCCCATGGGGTTAACCCCTTGGGTCCCCTATGAGGTTTAGGTAAGGCCTGGGTTATCCATGGTTAGCCCTTAATGTTTTACTAAAATCCACCAAGAAATGTTAGAAGAGATATAAATGAATATCATATAAAATTAATATTTTAAGAAAACAATAAACATTAAAACATGTAAATAAGAAATGATTATTTCTTTAAACAATTTTAATTTAATAAATTATCATAGATATTAATTTATCAAAACAAAAATATAAAATAATTAATACATAAATTTAAACTCTAACAACTGAGATAATAGATGAAGGGGTATATTTGGGTACTACTGCATGAATTCCTTACCAAACATCTTATCTCATTTAATTTCCACTTATTTATTTACTTATCAGTTTCAAAAATTATTTAGTAATTTATTTAATCCATCAAAAACCCTTAATCAATTTATTATCAAATCACTATTTGTTTTATTCTTCTGATTTTTTTATTATATTTAATTATATTATTACAATTTTAAATTTGATTTTTTTTTATTTTAATAAAAAGGTTTTAGTTTACATAATATTTTATAAATAATTTTTTAAAATTGGATTGTTTTCCTTTAGTTTTTAAAGGTAAATTCACCCCCTCATTCCATTTTACATATCTCTAACCTATACTAGATTTCTTCCATGTTCTTTAATAGATCTTCCAACTTCATTCCATGGTCTCAAAACATGATTAAAGACAGGTAAAATCCATTAACAAGATAATGAAGTTTCTTTTGAAAAGACTTTTATATCTTCATTATTCCATTAATTACATGAATAAAACTCAAAATTAAGAGATTTAAATTCTCACAAATAAAATTTTTATAAAAAAAGAGTGTTTGTTATCATGTAAATAACATGAGATACTGAGAGAGAGAGATATAATAGAATGAATAATAAATAATTATCCAAAAAAATCTTGACAATAATAGCATGTTTTATTAGTTTTGAGCATGTGACAGATGTTTTTGAATTAAAATGTAACTTTTTAATTTGAAAACATGTAATTGTTGTACCATATGAGAAACATTTTCATTAATATCTCAATCACATTGAAGGAGATATTCCCTAAAGTTACTTTGAATATGATGAAAATTTTCTATGTCATATATTATAACTTAAGGATATTGTATATCATAATTTTTGTTATTGGAAATGCATATCATAATGTAATAATTACCATATCATAAGTCTTGGTCCTATTAAAGTAATATTATATGAATGTTCATATAATAAGGCATTGTATTTGATACAATACCACTATCTTCGATAATTTTGGTATCCAAATGATTATAGTTATCATTCAGGAAATATTCCATGTTTAGTTATCATTAAATATCTATTTCATAAGATGAAACATACAGGAGATGCATTCATTCAATCATTGAATGAATTTATTGAGAGTTATAACAGGTGCATGAATTAACTTGCAGCATATGAGTTAATTCATGAACAATTGAGGAGTATCCTCAAGGGATTAATAAAGAGACAACTTCCATGTTATGGGGGTGGTGCTTTCACATTCATACTTGGCTGAAACTCCATCACCCAAAATATCCCATTCTTCTCCTACTATTGCACTAATAGGTGCCAACATATTATTGTGAGAAGAGAAATCCCACATTGGGTGATTTATAAACTCATGGACACTTTCATAGGAGTGATGTTTTTGGATTCCTATTTGAAATATTCATCAAACATAAACAATTATAGTTAGAGATGATATAGTGGTAGAAACAATGTAAGGTACACATTCATAGTTTCTTTATTTCTATTTTATATGTAATTTCATTTATCTACCATGTAGATCATAAATTTGGGTTTCTTTAATCATTTTCACTATGTTTAATCAAAGTTGTTTGATTCCTTGAAACCCAATGAAAAAATAAACCTAAATATAAAAAATTATTAAACATTGAAATAACTTGGTATCCTAATCTCACATCCATGAAATTACTATGTAATAATTTTCTAAAACAATATTCCATATATTATATATTATTATTACCAAGATAGAAAGCCTTTGATTGTAAATTATATCTCCATAAATCTAACTTAAAATGATAAGAAAATTAACTAAATAATAATTATATAAACTAACTCTTCATGATACCTATGAAATAAAAAAATAAACATCCTAGGAAATCACCTCTTCATGATGTCTGTAGACATTTTGAAACCATTTCTATTTCCCACTCATTCCTGAACAAATACACTTCCTCTTTTGAATATGTGTACAGTTTATAGTCTTATTTGTATTGAAAAAATATAGATAAAAAAATATTTGATAAATAATTTAAATAAAATTGTTATTATATTTTAAAATAGCTCTTCAGGGATGCTAGTTTGTGGATGGAATATGAAATATTTCATAAATTTATAAATATAGTAACCACAATAACTGTCATTACATTGTTTTTGATAGTTTAAAAAAATCAATCAAAATAATTACTTTGTTTTTATATATTTTTTTATAGTGAAATATTATTATATATACCCTAATACTTATCTTGTTGTAGTAATCCATATGATTCTTATGTACATTAGCCGTACTTATACCATGGTTTGGATGATAAATTAATATCACCCTATAATAAAAAAACACTTATTAAAACATGTTATAAAAAATATGATTTGAATTTTATTTGTAAAATTTTGAATGTAGTGTATTAAAAATTCATAAGGGACATCACGTGTGTTCTATTTGTTGGATATCCATGATTTGGATCCAAAAAATATATCTTCAGAGTATCCAAATTGATTTAAATGAGCATCCAAAGATTCCTAAAAATATAAAAAGGAATAAATAATAGAAAAAAATAAAAAAAATATTTTATATGATTATATTGTAAAGTTTTACCCTTTCATTATAGATATTAGGAAGAGTATGTCCTTTGTTATTTTCTTTTTAAATGTTGCTGCAACTTGGTGCGATCTTACTAAAATTTTATCTTCATCCCTTGATGTTTTTATGTATAAGTGACATGAGGACTAATGAAATAATTTTTTTTCATAGGGGGTTCCCTTTACATTATAGTGATATATATTCCTATATAATCTATAAATAGTGTTAAAATGTAATTAACATAGTAGATAGATTATTGAAAAAATAGTGTATGAAAATGTACCTCATGTATACATTCACAACCGATTCTCCCAACCATTTATGTTTGAGAATTTTATTTATATTATCACAAAAAATAATTCCAGTAATGGTCACTCCATATATTTGTTCTTCAAATTCAATGAATTCTATATTTTAATCTTTAAACATTGTTTCTATATAAACTTTTAATGTTAATAAATGAAGTAGTAGAATTAGTGTGGAAAAGGTAATATTAGAAGTTCCATTCGATCGATTAGTTTATTCTCTAGATTTTATTTACTAAAACCTTTGTTTACCATTTTTTTCTCTTTTTGTAATATCATACCTCAGTCCATTTTTTTTTATTTTTTAAGGGGTTTTTATATAAAATAAATCAAGAAGGATATACCTCATTATCATCATGTATATTTATAAGATTAAATGACCATTCTATAAAAGTTATAATATCAATTTAGACCATGTGAATATCAAGATCATTAAGGAGAACTAGTAACTTGACACTCAGCTCATGATTTACATGAATCCCTACTCTCACATGATCTTTTCGAATCTATTTATTATATTGAATATCTCACTGGATATTGAAAATGGTACCTATCACAACAAGGAGAAGAGTGTGTGATGATAGATATAAATCATAATAAATTTCACCTTACATAATTTAAATATGATAAAGTTATCAATAGTTATTTGATTCCCATTTAGTAGAAAATACTAAAACAAAATCGATTAACTCGGGTAACGAAGACCTTTGAGGGGAATGGATTGAATCAAATCTAGGGAGGTGTGGTTCTTTATGTATTGGTTGCTACCATGTTTTTTATTATCATTGATCCCTTTGAAGAAAATATTTTATCACATCACCCCACCTATCAAACTTTTTATTTAAAGTATCTATCTATACCTACATGTTTTTCATTCTCTCAATGATACCCCCATGTCTTTGCATTATCAAATTATGATCGAGGTGACACTCTAAAACCTACACCTCAAACACAACCAAACTATTCCAGATACTTCAAAGTTACTAAAATTATTTATTAATTGTGTAAAGTAGATAATGATTCTTGTATCTAAACTGGATAAAAATATAGTAAAATAAGTATTCATTATTATGTAATACTATTTTATAACAAAGGAACATAATTATTTTGTTTTTTATATCATGTAAATGTTTTACCATAGAATTAAAATACATACCATTTTTTTCAAGTGAATTGTACCCCATCCTAAATTTACATAAGGGTTATGTTGGTTTTGATGAACATTTTTTTTATTTTTTTCACTCCTTTTCTATTTCATTAATTAAAAATTATGAATCCAAGTGATTATTAAACATAATGGGAAATAAAATATTACTAATTAAAATGTACCTTAAATTATTTATCCTCTCGATGGAAACCAAAACCATTGTATTTTTCTTGGTTTATGATGTCTACATATATAGATGGTGGGTGGGGGTTTAATTTCCCCTTAACAACCCTAAGACAATGTTTTATAATATGTGTATGAAAGTATGTATGCATCTTTCCGGTGACCATTGATATTAATTTCATTTGACAATTATCTAATATAAATATAATCTATAAGGGATAATGAAGATTAAATAAAATTTTCATTTTTTTTTGTAAATAGATAAAGTATATCATAATTTTGCACTAATGTTTTCCCAAATTATTTCCCTCAATAGAATAAAAACATTTTTCCACATATCTCATCACATTAATTCGAGTGATAACCATAATGTAACTAATTGAAATGGAATTTTTGGGGTTAATAGGTTGGCCTCATGTGTTGGAATTGAAAAACTCATGCCACACACTTTTCTGTAGAACTCATGGCATAGTCCTCACTTAGTAAACACAAGTCATGTTTGATAGAAATGTATCTCTATGCCTAAAGAAGAATAAAATTAGATCTTCATGCCCCGCATGATTTCTCACACACTAAGGGGTGTATACCCATAAAAAAATCACCCAATACAGTGATATGGTGGTAATAACCTCCCCTTAGTATTAGGTTGTGGATTTCATCATTTTATAAAAAAGTGTGTTGAATCCAAAAAATCTATTTTGATGGTATTTTGGGATATCTTTTACCACATAAATCATCCTACTAGGGGATAAAATCTATATATAGGGGCGTAGTTTGCTTTACAATATTCTATTTAACTGGTCATGATACCAAAATGGACTTATGAATCAAAATTTATGACCAATTTAAGTTGGTATTCATTTTATCATAGAGGGAGTTTGGAAAAGGGAGAAATTCTATGCATCTACGATGAAAATGCATGAATTTTCCTTGTAGTTTCAAGATATAATTCATACATGATCACCCACTCACCATGTGTCCACCTATCAACCATGTGGTTCCGAGATGGGAACCCTCATGACTACACACTTCCTTCATCATCAGAATATGGAGCCCCTCACATGGCCACACACTTTTTAGGTGGAAACACACTATGAAGGTGGTAGAGCGGCTCCTTCATGGCCTGAATTTTCTAGGAAGGTGGGTGGGGGATTTTTCCTTTAAATAAAAAACACCCATTTTGAGATTGGGGGAGGGGGGAGACAAAAAATGGATCCATGAAGAATCTGAGACTTCAAGAGAGGTAATATTTGATTCTGAAATAGGGAGAGTTAATTTCTTTTGCGAAGGAATCTCATAAAGTCCCCTTCATGAAGAAACCATACAGATCCTATTCCATTCAACTACCACATGAGTACTCTTCCATATACCTCCCGTACGAGGATTATTCTGCATACCTTCTATACAAGGCCTCTTCTACACATCTTCCACGCGATGCCTCTTATGTTCACCTGCCACACAATTCCTCTTACATGCACCTACCCTGCGATGCATCTTACACACACCTACAATATGACACCACTTATATGCACCTACCATAATATTCCGCATCCACTCGCCTAATACATACAGACCTTCTCACATGCACATTCCATGTGTGCACAACTTCTTTATGACCACTCAATCAGTTGCGTGGGTTTATATCATGTGACCAATAAATTGACCATATAATATCTTACTATGAAACCACTCAATAAACCACATGGGATCCTACCATGTGACCAACAAATTGACCATGTAGTCTCATACTACACAACCACTCAATTGACCATTTAGTCTCCTACCATGTGATCCTGCTCCATGTGTGTCTTTTTGACAATCATGAACCAACTAGGTGGCCATATGATCCACACACACACCTACCACATGGAATATCCTCCCATAATACTACCACATAGAACCCCATGTATGAACCTCCCATGTAAGGTCACTATGATCATGCACCTCCTTCACTTCTACCACTGGCCCCATGAAAAATTGAGAGTTGTACTACAAACCTTTCAGGATGAGTTGGATATATTTTGGTTAAAATGATTGAGATCCCAACATTAATCCTAGAAGAATTACTTGAGTAAATATAATCCTCATGGATTCCAAAATACCTTTATGTGAGATACTCCTCTCAGTTACATCACCCCTTGAGTCTAGATACACCTCTTAGTTTCATTACTCACCTTGAGTCAAGATACTTCTCATAGTTCCACCATATATAGACCTCCTATTAGGTGTAAATAAATCGCTATAACTCATCATAGGTGATTATATATTTAATTTTTTTTAAACCCCTATAATTAATGTGTTTTAAAGTGTCATGGGGGCTAATAGTGACCCAAAGAAGGTTTTGGGTGAATCAGGATGGTTTAAAGCTGAAATAGATGTATATTGTAGCCATTCAAATCATAAAATATAGGTTCATGGCTTGAATTGGGTTATAAAATTGTAGGATCCATTTTCATGATAAATCAATACATGAACATGCAGTTCATGTCTTGAAATAGTCAAGTTTCTAAAAACAAAAAATGTATTATGGTTTAAAAACTAAAAGAAGAAGGGGAAGGTCTTTTCCTCAAGAAGCGGTGACACACTATCTCACTCTTAATTATTTTGTTCCATGAGGGGTTTCCTTTATTTCTAGATTTTCTTAGTTTTTTAATCAAAGAAGGTATCCTAGGGTAAGTCTAACACTTCACACCCCTTATTTCTTTATTTCTCTCACTAATTTGAGGTGTTTCACTATTTATGGATGTTATGCCCTATTTTTAGAGTTTTTATCTACTTCTATAATTTATGTTGATTGATATTGAATGTATGGATAATATTCAATGATTAGGAATCAACAATAATAAGGTAGGTGGTGCCTAGTTTTATCCTAATTATATGTGTTTTATGTAATACGTGATAAATGGGTGCGAGTGGGGTGGTCCGAGTGAGACTAGTTGTGCACTAATTTTTGTTCCTATTATTTTTTGAGAGATATTGGAGGGTATTATAATGTGTGAAATGGTATGTTTGATCAAGGTATGGAATTTAAGGTGTGAAATGGGGTTATATGGTTGGTTTGGAAGGATTATTCCAGTTATATAATTTCTTAAAGTGAGGTAATGGATGAGTTGGTTTCATGGAAATGTATTGGGAATAGACCATGTGACTATGAGTGATGTTGATAAATAGAAGTGAGGCAATGTGGTTCATCGGGATAAGTAGGATGGTGATGAAAACTAATATAGTTGGGTGATTTGGTTTGAAAGTGGTGATGAAGGTTCATAAGAGGTGTTTCCTAGGACTGTTGGTGATTTTTTCTCACCGTGTTTGGCCAATGGTGCCATTGGGGTTGTGTGAACACAGAATAGGGCCTAGTGAGGTGGTTTTGACCACTTGTTGTGGGTGGAAACCTCTATAGATATAAAAACATAAAGGATGTTGTTTACCATTAATATGGAGGAGATTCTCATTGCAAAAGGCCCTAATTGATGGCGTGTGAAATCATTGGATGGGGGATGAGTCTTACCACTATGTTTGGAATTAAGGGATATGACTATGAAAATATGAGTCAAATAATGACATGTAACATCAGGACATTGAGCCTATGGTGGTTGAATAAGTAGAAGTTTTCGGGAATTGTGACATTCCTTGTGGATATGCACTTGGGGCATCGAGTTGACTCGAGTTGGTTATTTAAAAACGAAGATAAATGATGTTATGTGGTATATGGTGATGCTTATCATGAAACAAAGAGTGGTATGGGAACATATGGAAGATTTTTTGATATTTCGGTATGAAGGAAAATGGATGAATCATTCCACTAAAACTTTGGATGAGGTAAGTAAAGGCTCTTTTGTGGATATTGAGAACTAGTGGAGCATATTATGTGATGTGTGTTGAGTATTGTTTATTTATGTTTCTGTATACACTGGTATATGTTTGGATGTAATATATGGACAAGTTTTGAGGTAGACTAATGAGTTCATAATCATACCCTAGAAAGACTCTATGGGATGCATAAATAATTTATGGTTTTGAGTATAGGAAATGGGTAAGTCTAAAGGTATAGAGCTTAGTGAGCATGGACATGCATAGGGCAGACAATATGGATGATATAGTTTTTGGTAGACAGATTGTATGATTCCTCTATGCCGAGCTGATGATCTTTTGGGTTATTTTGTTTATGTATATATATTATCTTCCCATAGGAGATCTTGTTTACTTTTATATGACTGGAATGATATGTAGACATTATATGGTATATAGTAGGTGTAATTTTAGCTTCTTACTATTATTTTGAATTGATTTAATTGTGTTTGATTTATTTCTTTTGTAATACTGTTATTATTATTATGATTCTCACTAGAGGGTATAGTCTCCACACTATCACCTAATAGACTCTCACTTCTTGGAAAAATCCTTTGGCATAAATGGAGGTATGGTAACTCTCCAACTTAGATAACTACTTCAATGGATACTAGGGTAGGGCAGTACAAAGTGGAATTAGAGAGGTTTATTCCAAAGTGGTAATAATGTTCATATGATTTCTAGGTGGTATTGAAGGTGGGTTAATGAAACATGGTTTTATATTTGGGATGTGGTAGATTGGATCCAAATAATGTGTTGGAACTTGGGACAAAGGTTATGTTGAGTGTCTGGCCAACACCTGTATGAATTGAATTCCAAGTTACCAAGGAGAAATGGAATTATTGTTCTGGTTTTTTTATTATAGCTGAGTTATTGTTTTGGATTAAATTTTATTTGATGCTACTATTTTTTGGAATCTTGGCCTGAGAGGTAAGTGTGGGATACTGATGCATCATGATAGACAATAAGGAATCACATGAAATATATGTGTGCCTATGAGTGTTTCTTAGAACCTATAATGAAAGGAAAGGGGTTGAGTTGTTGAAAGTGTCAACAATAAACTAAAAATCATTTTCCTACATAGCCTCTTGGAGGAATTATACTTAGAGAACCCAAGTATATAATTCATGATGTGATGGGCATGTGATCATATGGGTATACAATTTGTGTGGTTTATAACTTTAATATGGGTAGTTAGGGGGCCATGAGGCTGGATGATATGAAATATGGCTGTGGTAGAGAAGTATAAGGGTAGTGAAATTGATTTCTTGTTATATATTTCCCTATTTATGATATTTGGTTTTTTATATTTGTGTTGATCATGATATTTGGTTATCAGCACGATTCCACTGAGACAACCACTCTTGAATCATTAGAAGGGAATATATGTGGTGCTTCGGGGTGTGCATTGGATGAGGCTCCTGATGGTAGGGGTGATAATGAGCTATAGGTAGAAGCACTAAGGTATTTAGGAAAACCACCATGTGTAGAGTATGTTGGTATATAGTAGGCATTGGAGTTTGGTCCATGGATGGATGATCAACTCAAAGAAATATTGGTATGATTCATTCATATCATTGATTGGGGAGCTCGAGGAGATGAACCATCCATGGAATATATGAAGTGGGATTTTCAGTCACAACACCCTCCTTTGTTCTAGGGAGCTGGTGTACCACAGATTGAAAAGTTTTGGATAGAGTCCGTGCATACTATTTTTGATCAGATCATGACACCCCTAGGGTGGAGGGTGAAGTTGGACACATCTAAGCATAGGGTACCAATGAATCCCTGGTGATACATACAGTACATGTAGGCATGAATGAGAGACTAATGTAGGACTTAGTGACTATGTTTTTCAAGCACTTATTTACTGAGACCTTGAGGGTGGATTGATCCCATGAGTTTATGCACTTGAAATAAGGTGATATCTTATTCATGGATCATTCTAGGAGGTTCACATACCTATTTAATTTCACACCGACTATGAAAGGAGATGATATCATTATGGTGTAATGATTTGAGGATGGTTTTTGGCATGCTATCAGGGTAAAAGTAAACATATTTAGATTCAAATAATTCTTAGAGTTAGTGAATCATACATTTATAGTTAAGGTGAAATTTACAGATGATATTATACCAAGTGAGATAGTGGTGTTGGGTGAGACTGGCAGTTGATCTCTATGACAACCAATATATTTAATACACTTTATTTCATGAAATATTATATAAATATACACATAATACAACCCTAGAAGATACTTTGGATGAATGTATTTGGGTAATTAGATACATATCATAAAAAATTGTAATAAAAATATAATGACATAAATTAAAAATCCTTATCACGCCCTTAGATTCTATTGATTCTTCTAAAAATATGCAGAATAACCTAGGGGAGTACATACGAAAGGGGTGAGATGTAAATCCCATTAAGGGAATAATCAAATAATAAAATTATTAAAGAAATAAAAATGAGTAAATAGGTATATAAAGGTAACATAATAAGGGTGATAATAATAAAATTGAATATCAAATCATGATATAAGATGATATCATAAATTCAATATAGGAATGTGGCAACAACATAAAATATGACATAAGAATGAGTCAATGCTAACTTCCAAGACAATATTAGATGGTGGAAAGATTCCCATAATAGATTAGGTTCACTCCCTAATTCTATACATAACATCTCATGAGACAAAAACATTATCCAATGCATTGGTGGACTATATAATTCTTGTCCCACCCATCACATTCATAACATGTACATGCATAAGTGTGCTACATAGATCATATAAAATAAGGATATATTTTTTCCATTTTAATCCAATTATTAAGTAAATTTGATTAAATACATGGAATTAACAAATAAATTAAGTATATGTACATCTATGTTAATACCTTTGATTGGAAATGGGGATGGGTATTCACTACACAATTATTTGGCATGGAAAATCATAGGATAATTTTGGCAACATAACAGGGGTACGTAAAGATTTATAGAAGAGTTAAATGAGAGAGAAATTAGTCTCTAATCACTTAAATATCATAAGGAAAGTAATATGTATGTATGAAAACATATCCCAACATGAATAATAGTAAATCAAAAGATATAATATAAAGAAGGTGATTTAATAAAGAGGAGAAGGAAATTGTACCTTACCTTGAGAGGGTGATTTTATAAGCTTGATATGAGCCTTTTAAAATATTGGGGCACCTTGGGAGGGTTATAGAGATGTAAGTATAGAGTGAATCAGTGATCTAAGGGTTTTGAGTGAAGATTAATGAGAGGTTGGGTGGGGTTTTATAGTAAAAGAGAGGAGAATTATTTATTAATTTCAAAACATAGGTTTTGGAATCTATTTGATAAATTAATACAAACCACAAACCATCACATGGGTTTTGGACATGGTTTATACCAAATAGGAGTGTATTTAATAATTTTATATAGCTAATAACAGAACTCTTTAAAATAATACACTTGGTGATGCATAGGTTAATCATGTTTATAAAGAATTGATTTTAAAACCTTAATATATAATATAGGTTTTGGAGGATTTATTAAGGGTTCATAAAATTAATCACATAACTTAAAAAATACATTATTTTAAAGGGTAAACATAATTTTATCCATGGATTCTCTTTATAGTATCTATTACATCACTTTTGGGCTTTTACGATATCATAATACTAACATAAATTATACCTTATTTAATTTTTACCCAAAAATTCTACCATCTTAGAAAATTATTAAAAATTAACATTTGGATAATTTTGACATGGATAATTCAAAATTAATGTTAATTTTATCAAAAAATTCTATAAAATGAGAAGTTTCACTTTTAAATAAAAAAATTCCATTTATTGAAAAATATTGGGGTTTTTGATAATAATAGTTTTACAACCCTTATAAAAATTACATTTGAATTTGTAAAATTATACAATCATTTATTTTTAATAAATATTATTTAATAATAATAATTTATTAAAATATAATTTATTTAAAAAATTATTGAATTCATCAAAAAGTGTTTATTGATTGAAACTATATATTTCCCAGAAATATATTTTGTGGTTCATCATATAAAAATCTATTTTTTATCAAAATTTATTATTTAGCCATTATAAAGTAATAAAAAAATATATATAATAATTATTTTATTAAAAATAAAAATATACAAATTCATACTATTTATCTCTAAATACATAGATCTTTATTACACCTGCAAATTCTCTAATGTTAAGGTGTGCGGTGATGAGATTTTCTTGGGGAAGTTTAGTGTACATGGTTTGGGCTGTGATCTCGACAAGCTTGAAAATCTCCCATAAATGGATCCACTTAGGCTTTAGTTGTTCAATGTTATCTTGGGATTGGTTAAGGAAAAATCCATGTGATGTTATCTCTCTTGGAAGCTTCGATAAATGGGCTTCATAGGTTACAATCCTAGTAATTGAGGCCATCACTACCTTTGTCTGTGTCAGTTGGGTTTATTATAACCCTATATATATACTAATCATATGATCACTATATAATGGATATACTATTAATGGTTGTGATGTTTATCATTCTTTTAAATATATCATGATATAACTTATAATGGTCCAAAAACCAAATTAGTGCATGTGTATTTTATAATTTCATTTATTAATAAGGAATTTAATAAATTAAAAAGGGAATTTAATTTATAAATTTTAGGTTCATTAAATAACCCCCCTTCAAAAATTTCTCCATTGAAATTTAATTCGTATAATAAAACAGATGAGGGTGCTTCTTTTTTATCACCTCTGCTGGTTCCCAAGTCGCTTCCTCAAACTTTTCGTTCTTCCAAAACTATTTTACCAAGTGATTTGTCTTGTTTCATAGAACTTTTTCTCAATGATCTAATATCTTCACTGGTTTCTCCTTATATGAAATATCATTCTCCAATCATAAAGCCTCTGGATTCAATACATGTGAGGGGTCTGGTATGTACTTCCTCAAAAGGGATACATGGAACACATCATATACTTGTGATAGGTTAGGTGGGAGTGATAGTTGTTAAGCCACCACTCCGATGCGATCAAGGATCTTGAAGGGGCCGATGTATCTTGGACTAAGATTTCATTTCTTCCCAAACCTCATGACTTTCTTCCACAGTGATAAATGAAGGAACACCTTATATCCAACCTCAAACTCTAGATCGCATCAACGATTTCATGCATAGATTTTATATCAAATTTTTATGGATTTCATATGATGCAGAATGGTTTGAAACATTTCTATAATCTCTTGGATAAGATCAAGTTCCATCAGATTCTACTCTCCAACTTTATTCCAGCATATTGGAGTCTGAAACCTCTGCCCATCTAAAGCCTCATAATGTGCCATTCGAATGATAAAATGTATTTTTTTAATATGATAACTCTAATATGGTAAGGTGTTGATCCCAACATCCTTGTAAATCACTTAAACATGATCTCATAATATCCTATAGATTTTGAATGGTTCTTTCAGAATAACCATCCATCGGAGGGTGATAATCAGTATTGAAACTCAGTTCTGTATCCAATTCTTGTTAAAGGATTATCCAAAACCTTGAGGTAAACCTCATATGTCAATCATAAATAATGAAGAGTAGAACTCCATGTAGTCTTACAACTTCCCTTATATATATCTTTATAATCTAGTCAAGAGAGAAATATTCCTTGATATTAGTGAAATACACTAATTTTTAAGGCGATCAACTACCAACCAGATGGTGTTGTTTCCTTGGGGATTACTATGGTGAAATCCATGGTTATGTTTTCCCATTTCCATAATGGTATGGAAAATTGTTCCATCATAACCTTAGACTTCTATTATTTAGGTTGGACTTATTGGAATACCAAGAAACAAGATACAAATTCTACAATCTCCTTCTTAATGTTATCCCTCTAGAAGTTTTGATTCAAATTCATATACATATTAGTGAATCCTAGATTAATAGAGAAGTACGAGTTATTCACATCATCCAGAAGTTACATATTTAGTTCTGGTTTTGATGGGATACATATCCAAGTTCCAAACCTTATAACTCCATTTTTAGAAAAGTTGAACTCCAGAATATTTGATACCATTTTTTGTAACACCTCATCATCCTTATGAGCCTCCTTGACCATGTTAATAATAAATGTTTGAGTAGTCATTTTAGAAAGGTAGGATAAATATCCTTTTATTATTCCTATGTACATCCTCTATATGTCCAAAAATATTGTATCCCTTGTAATTCTCATCATGGATAGGGTTGTAGGTCCTTTCTATTTATAGAGTCTACCACATTGTTTGCCTTCCTAGGATGGTAATGGATTGAACAATCATAATAATTATCATCTCTAACCACATTTTTTGGAGTATATTGATCTAATTTTTTGTGAATATATACTTGAGGCTTTTATGATCCATATATATTCCACACTTATTTTTATAGAGATAATGTATTCAAATATTCAGTACAAATACCACTGTAGTCAATTCTAGTTCATGTGTTAGGTAGTTTTGTTCTTGGAACTTTAATTGGTGGGAGGATAGGCTATCACTTTTTCATATTGCATGAGTACACAAATCAATCCCTTTTTGGATGCATCATTTTAGATAAAAACTCCTTCCCCACTGTTCGGTAATGTGAGTACATGTGCAGTGATTATAATCTTCTTAAAATCTTTAAATACATCTTTGAATTTATCTTCAACTCAAATGGCCCAAAGACCATCTTTTTATTGATTTTTGATAGTACCCCTTTCAAGGGATGATGGGGGACCCTTACAAGGCATATAGGCTTAGATATTACATGACCTGTAGGTCTTTGAGGAAATATTTAGAATATAACTACACGGAACTACTCCTCCCTAGCTTCTACATCGTGATGTCAACTCTCCACCTTCACATGGTTGTTCAGATAGGCTTCCCATGCATGCACATGCTGGTCCTGATGGCAGTTCCATACCCTCCCTTTCTTCCAAATATGTTAGCTTCTACTCTGGTGAATGCACCTAATCTGAATCCTCATATAGAGTCTACTCCTTGTAGAGTCTGCCTAGTCCATTAAGCACAATTTCAGGTGGCCCGAAGGCCTTGAGGTGGCCCGAAGGATTTGAGGTGGCCCGAAGGCCTTGAGGTGTCCTGAAAACCTTACCGGACCGAAGGACTTGGGTGGCCCGAAGGCCTTGAATGACCCTAGGACCAAAGCCGGTGGCCTAAAAGCCCAAATGGATGAATAGTCCCAGCTGCTACAGTACCAAATAATACCTACTATACAACACCCAGAAATTATGTCTCTACCCGGATTTGAACTCGGGTCCCTTGGATGCACTTTCCAAGTCCTCACCAACTGGTCAGAGGCTCTTGTGCATCTTTTCATTCATCATTCAAAAGATACTTGACTCCCTTCTGAGTAATCTTGGATAGTGGGATTAAAAATCATGATATGTTTATCACAAATAAATTATAGTACCTAGATAATCCATGTAAACTATAGATTTCCATCACAAATGTTTTTCTAGGCCATACTTCAATTGCCTCTATTTTTAAATAATCCAAAAATATCCATTTTCTTGTTGTAGTATCCAACAATAATGTTACTCTATCAAAAACTCACATTTATTTTACTTCAAAAATAAATTTTCCTTTAAGAAAGTAGTTAGTATAGAATTTAAATTCTCTTCATATCTCACCTTGATTTTGGAGTTGATAATAATATCATATATTGATACTACCATAAATTTATCAAGGTAATCCCTAAATAATCTATTATATTAGCCCATGAAGATTATTGGAGAATTAGTGATTCCAAATGGAATCACTTTGAACACATAGTGCATGTACCTTATAAAAATAGAATTCTTGGGGATATCCTCCTTATTCACCTTTACTTGATAATATCCTAACCAAAGATCCACCTGAGAGAAGTACCAAGTTCCATATAGCTAATTGAACAATTTAGCAGTCAGTGGAAGAGGATACTTGTTCTTTATTGTGATCTTGTATAGCTCACAATAATCAATACAGAGACTCATCAACCCATCCTTATTCTCGATGAAGAGGAATGATGCACCCCATAGGGAAGCACTTGGGTATATAAATCCTTTATATATATTATCCTATAGTTTCTTCTTTAGCTCCTCAAGTTCAAAAATGGAAATTCTATATGGATTATTGGTTATTAGAAAATATAAATGTATAATATTGATGAGAACTCAACCTCAATTCTTGGAGAAAGATTATAAAATTATTCAACAAACACATCAGTGTATTTCCTCATAATGGGAATGTCTTAAAGGATGATCTTTTCCTTATTCTCTATCATTTGAGAAAGATACACTTTCTCATAGGGAAATAATATCCATTATTCAGATAATGATACCAAATGAGATCCATCCTCCTTGCAATGGTATAGAATCAATGAGTGATTTTTTATATGGAGGGTGATTTACTTCTCTCAGAAATTTATGTTTTATATATACAAGGAAATCCATTCTATACCTGTAATAGCATAAAATTACACTAAAGGGTGTATCACAATGTTTTCTTAGAAGTTCAACCCACAAATATAGTCAGGGGATGAGGTATATTCTTGGGATGCAATAATGTATCCATTCACCATCTTCATAGATAACTCAACTTCCATGTTTTGAGGTGATGTTTGAATAGTTCTACTAAAATTGTGTGATATGAAGGAATTCATAGAACTATAGACACATAAGTCATTTTAAGTTCATAAGTTGATGATAATCCTTCCTTTCAATTTTTTATTCTAGTTATAATCTTTTACTTCATCCAAAGTAGACTTATGGATGAGAATTTTCAAACTATTAAACTTATAAAAGGAAACTATGAACATTGAAGGTATAAACCATAAATGACATATATTCCTTAACCTATAAATTTCTAGGTTTAAATATAAGCTATCCATATTCTATTTCCTAACATATAGTCTTCGGTCATTTTCCCCTTAATTTTTCAGAATGAGCTTGTGAATTTTACAAATCATACCTCCCAGGAGTGTAAAAATAGGTATGCAACAAGACCTCATTATCATGGTCGGAGTGATGAACAATTCAATCTCAGTGTGACATTTTTGATGTTATTACCCCTAGGTACAACTATAATAGATACAAATCCACTTTTAGTATCCATATGGGGACATATTTTCTTCAAAACCACTTACTCTATACATTACCAAAATTTTGGGATGTTTTCCTATGTTTAGTCTTATCCCTAAGGAATTCGCTAGAGTTTTCTAATTATAATCCTAAAAAATAACAATACTTTTCTGAAATACTAACTATTACAACCCATTACTTTAATATAATTTATTTCATGACTTATTACATAATGATACACATAATAAAACACCATAAGATCATGAGGCCTAGTGTCTGTGTAATTAGGTACATAACATAACAAATTTTAAAAAAAATATAATGACATAAAATAAAACTCTATAACATTCCCTTAAGTTCTCTTGATTCTTCTAAGAAATATTGGGATAACATGAGGATGTACAGAAGGAATGGGTGAGATATAAATTCTAGTAAGAGAATAATCAAATAATAACATGATGAAATTAATACATGTGATTAAATAGTCATATCAAGGTAACATAATGGGGGTGAGAATCATAAAATGTATCATCAAATAATGATATAATATGACAACATAAATGAAAAAAAGAAACGTGGAAACAAAATAAAACATGACATAAGAATAAGTCAAGGATAAATAGAAATAAAACATTAAATGGGGGATAAATTCACATCAAATATTAGGTTTACTCCATAATCCCATAAATAACATCTGATTTAACATTTTTTTACCTTATTACAGGTACATATTTTACCATATATTTCCTATACTTTAGTTGGGGTTTGTTTTGGGTTATTTTGGGTGAAATTTAACAAATTTTGTAGATTTAATGAGATGTATGTGATTGGAGCATGGTTAGGGAAAAAATGTGGTTTGGACTAGGAAATTATGTGACCAAGGTTGTGCCATTAGAAGGGGTAACACGGTTTGTGAAAACCACGTGACCTCTGCCTCAAACCATGAAACTTCAAACATTTGGGTTTTTCATGGTTGGATCATGATTAAAGTAACCATGCATCCAAACCATGCACTAAAAACAGAAGCCCATAGAGGGTTCATGGTTAGGGCGCACAGTTAATACTAACTATGAGACCCATGTAGAAACCATGTTTACAAGTTTTTAATCCCACAAAAATTAATTTTAAAATCCTGGGACCCTTGGTTTAACCTCTAATCGACGCCAATCAACCCTAATAAAATTATTTGGTCTTGAAGGCTCTCAAGAGGTGAGTTTGACTCCTATAAACCATTTTCTTGTATGATCGAAGCACAATTGATCTTATTCTATCTCTTTCGAGTATTTAGATCTCCTCCCATGTGGTTTCTTCTATTATCCTATATTTTCCTCCATAGACATTGATAGATCATCATGTTATTGATGGATCTAATCTCTATTTTGACAAATCTTTATTCTAGGTTGCAATTCTTGATATTCTTCACCTTATTCTTTATTATCAATCCCAATGTAGGTGTTGTCTTTGACCATGTGATTAAAGCTATGTGGTTCCATATATAATAAACCTTTAATTTAAAACTTCAATTTCTTTATTAAATTGAAATTAATTTTTAAATTATTTTAAAACCACCGATTTTAGATGTTTGAAATTTTATTTTTAGATTGTAATAGAATTTATGAAAACCCCAAATTTCAATGAAATTGAAATTATTAAGAAAATTTGATAAAATTGATTTGATGTTGATCCTTAAGAAAAATGGATTAAATTTAAAGATGATTTAAAAGGGCATAAATTTGATTAAAATAGTGATTTGGTTTTGAAATGAAAAAAGAATGTTAAAAATTGAAATTGGTCAATTATAGTATGAATTTATTTAAAATTTTTGATTTTCCCATGATTGATTGGTAGTTTGACTACCTATAATGGGATTCCCTTATGAAGTGTTGATTGACTGCCTGATATGGGATCCCCTAATGGGATGTCGATTGACTGCTCGATATGGTCTCCCTTAATATGGTGTAGTTTGATTTCTTGATATGGGATCCTCTAATGGGGTGTAGTTTGATCGCCTGATATGGGCTCCCCTAATGAGGTGTAGTTTGATTTCCTGAAATAGGATCCCCTAATAGGGTGTTGATATGCAGACACACATAAATTCATTTTGAGTAGTGATATTTGACTATATATTTTTTTATTCACTACAACTATTTTATATAAACTATTTTATATAAACTATTCATTTAACCCTGTTTTGAGATATCTTTTATCATTTGATTTGAAAGCATGTTTTGTTGAAAATATGAAAATTATTTTCCATGCCTTGTTTTATTTAAATTCATAGTATAAATGGTTTATTATTATGGAACTGTTTAGGGAACACTATGAGACTCTACTGGCCTATTTAAATCACACTCTACCTTACCTTTCTGCATTTTTAGATTATATTTTTCTAGTTCCAATCAAAGGGAAAGTTTCACTTAGAGGTGGTGGATGTTCTCGATCATTGGGGCCCAGAGTGATGTAGGTGATTGGTGGAGATTCTATCCACTTGTTTCATGGTTTTTAAAGATTTTATCTTGTTATATATTAAGTAATTTGATGTTATACTATTTTGGGTTTGTTTTACTTATTTGTTTCTAGTATGTTCTCCTTGAGGATTTTTGATCATATCGGCCTATATACATTATATTCCATTATTTTATTGAAAAATAAATCCCCTCTATTTCTTGTTTGATTCCAAGTTCTTGTTTCCAACATGTGGAGATCGATAATTCCCTTCAATCCATGTTAGAGCTAGCTCAGGTATTAGAGTACTAGGTAATCTGGGCTAGTTTGTGATGAAATGGTATCAAAGGTGCAAGGTTGTGCATCTTTCCTTGATTTTGGTATATAGTTGAGATGTCCTGGTAGATATTAGGTAGGTTTATTGGGACTTAGGAGGTATTTTTAAGTGAGTTCTTGACCATGTCTCATTGTATTGAGCCTTAAGTCACCATGGGTGTTTGGGAAAAGTTTCCTAAGGAATGTTTTGATTTGATTCTAGTCTTTTCCCTACCATTTATTTTAGTTTGTTTAAATCCCAATCTTGAATTCTAATTGCTGAAATTTTTATTTCTATAAATCTGAACTTTTCAATATTGATAATGCTTCTAGTGTTGTTTTTTGATGTTTTGTAGCATTATGACTCTAGGCATACATTTTAATAGGCCTCAGGAGGAAGATCCTGGTGAACCATAGTGAGAAAATTCTCCAGTGGACCAGAATCTTGTTGAGATAGTAGTGTATGCTATCCAAGATCTAGTATAAGCACTAATACACATTCTTGTTTAGGATACATTTGTAGAACCTCATAGGGATGAATCTTAGAATCATGATCAAGAGTTTATTTTCTAGAAGACACATGATTTCTAATGCTTTAATGATCCTCAAGAGGTTGAGTATTGGTTGAAAAAGACCGAGATTATTTTTGAGTTCTTGGAAAATCCTGATTTTATTAAGGTAAAGTGTGCTACCTTCAAGCTGGAAGGACCTAGCAGGTGATGGTGGGATTCCATGGTGACAACGAAGAAGCATGAGGGATTGTATTGGAAATAATTTAAAGTTATTTTCACTAATTAGTTCTTTCTAGAGTTGATAGTCTTGGAAAATTATATGGAGTTTCTCAACCTCCATCAAGGTGATAAGACCATGACACAATGCATGAACCATTTTTACGAGCTCATATATTTTTCTCTCGTTGTAGTAAAAAATGAAAAAATAAAGGCTTGAAGATTTGAGATGCAAATTTATGCACTTCTTATATTTAAGTATTAGATTGAGCCTTGATGGTTGAACTTAATTTGTCTATTAAGTCAGGGATGATGGGAGTTACCTTTTCTCCCAATGGTATTTCAGTGAGTTACCTTAATAGAAAGAGAATGCGCGATGATCCGCATAGTGGATATACACAGAAGTCATCTTCTAGACCTCTTATAGTGCTAAAAAGGCCTTATGAATTACTTACAGTATGGAAAGGTTGGGAAATTGAAGCAGGTTTAAACTGATGCACCCAAGAACTATAGTTAATACAACCACTATATCCACCTACAAAAGTTTTTCTATATCTTCTATACTTCACGTAGTGGAATGAGAACATAAATACCTAAAATTATTATAGTTCAATAATTTTCTACATGATTTAAGGGGTTTTAGTTATAGGTATCTTGAACATATATTCTTCACGTAGTGGAATAGTCTATAGAGGAATTGGATGTGGGTCTAGTATTCATGAGAGGTACCATCACTATAGATTTATCTTTAGTTACTTATTTATTTGATACCGATGAATCTCACTCTTTTATATGGACTCATGTTGTGAACTTTTTAAATCTTCCTATAGATATTTTATCTTATGTGAATGATATTATTATGCCCATCAGAATGAAGAGAGAGTAGGGTCTTCGATGTACTACTTGTGTTTTATCCTTATCAGAGTTTGAACTTACCTAGGATTTTCTGGATCTTGAGATGAAACCTCTTAATGTCATCCTCAGGATGGATTATCTTATTGTTAATATTAATTTACTGTTATCTTCGACGAGTCTCCTTTAATGCACTCGATGGGGTTTTCCATGTCTTTTAGGGAGAATGGTACTTGAGGTTGATTAGAGATGGACTGTTTTCTCTAGAGTTATCTAGGGAAATATTAGTGTTTACTTTTGACTTAGAGCAAGAATCTTTGAGTGATGATCTCCCTCTAGTTGTCGTTGAGTTTCTCGATATGTTTCCTTCTGATTTCTGTAGTCTTCCAACAATAAGAGAGGTAGAGTTCTCTATTTATATAATACCTGGAACTCATATGGCATCCATTCCTTCTTACTATATGGTGATAACATAGTTGAAAGAGTTAAATACTTAGTTGGATGATATGTTAGGGAAAGGCTTTATACACTCGGGTATTTCACCTTGGGCAAAACCTATTCTATTTGTGAATAAATTTTACATAACACTTCACCTCGGTGTTGATTACTGAAAACTCAATCGAGTTATGGTAAAAAAAAGTATTTATTACCATGTATTTAAGATATATTTGGCTATTTTAAAGGATAAAATTAGTTCTCAAAGATTTATCTTCCATCTAGTTATCTCCAGTTGATAATTAAAGAATATAACATTCCAAAGAATACTTTTAGGAGAATATATGGTAACTTTGAGTATCTTGTTTTTCCAACTGGCTAGATAAATGCTCCTACAATATTTATGGCTTTGATGAAAAGAATATTACATGATTACCTCAATTCATTCATGGTGGTATTTGTGGATGATATTTTGGTTTACGAAAAAACTAAGGAAGATCATGTGTGTCATCTAATAAAAGTCCTAAAAATATTGAAAGACCACATAATTTACGCAAAGAATTAAAAGTGAAATTTATGGGGTTTGGAAGTAAATTTATTAGGATACATGGTCTCATAACATGGAATTTCAGTCGATCCAAAAAAGTTTAAAGATATTATGGAATGGGAGAAACCACATAAAGTTTTCGAGATACACAAATTTTTAGGCATGGTGGGGTATTACCATAGGTTTGTTAAATATTTATTGAAGTTGTCTTCTCCAATGACTACTATCACTAATAAGGGAGTGAAATTATTATGTAATGAAAAATTCCAAATTTATTTTCATGAGTTGAAACATATTTTGAATACTGCACTAGTTTTGACTCTTCAAGAGGCTTGGTAGGGCTATGAGGTCTTCTGTGACACATCAAATTTGGGTTTGGGTTGTGTTCTTATGCAAGGGGATTACATAATAGCCTATGAATCGAGATATATTAGGACACATGAGAATAATTATCCAAACCATGATCTTAAACACATATCTATTATGCATGATCTTAATAGTTGGTGATATTTGGTTTTTATAAAGGTTTACCATTTATTCTAACCACAAAATTTTGAGTTATATCTTACCCCAAAAATATTTGAACCTTAGAAAGAGGAGTTGGGTGGATTACCTACAGTATTTTAATTTCAATATTTCCTACACCTAGAAGAAGGGGAATGCCATTTTTGACACTTTGAGTTGGAAAATTCCAACTGAGTAGTTGAAAGAATCATCAGAAGAGTGGAATCTGGTGGATCTATTTGCTCAGTTGCACTTGGGAGTCTAAGAGGAAGAGGATGGTGTTTTCTTTTCTAGTGTTCTATCGACCTATTCTCTTCTTGAAATGATTATTTAGGATAAAATATTGATGTTTAATTCAATAAAATTAAGGACTCTCTTTTATGGTTCAGATACCATAAGTGAATGGATGTTCTCCTCTAAGGTCATCCTATGTTTTTGAAATAGGTTTTTTGTTCCCTTACCTGTGAGAAAGTTTGTAATGGGGGATTTTCATAATTACTAGTGGTTGGGGTACCTTAAAACCATTAAGATGTTTTATGACATGTGGTGATGATTATGGTGGAAAATTATGAGATGAGACATTTCTGATTTTGTCTCTCATTGATTTACTTGTTAGCAGGTCAAAGCTGAGCACCATATACCTTTAGTATTACTTCAAACAATTCTAGTTTTGACTTGTAAGTGGGATGGGATCTCCATGGACTTCATGGTTGGGTTTCTGTGTACCCCTTAGGGAAATAATACGATATGGTTTGTTATAAAATGGATGAAAAAATTGGATCAATTTATACCCATTCAAGATACAACCAAAGTTGAGGACTTGGGACATCTCTATGTGTAGAAGATTGTTAGATTGGATAGAGTTCATTCTGCTATATTTTCTGATAGGGATCCCCAATTTACTTCTCTATTTTAGAGAGGACTCTAGGAAACATTGGGATATCATGTGTGTTTTATCATATAATATCATCCATAGATGGATGGTCATATAGTAATATCTATATATATCTTTGAGGACATGTTACATGATTTCATTCTCAACTTTGGTAAAGATTAGGACATCCACTTGGGACTGGTTTACTTTTATTATAATAATAGTCACTAGTATGTAATTTGGATTTCTCCTTTTTGAGGAATTGTATGGAAAACCATGTAAATATTCATTATGTTGGTTAGATATTGGTGAAGATTCCATGGTTAGATCAAGTTTGGTCCAATAGATGATGATGATGATTCAATTAATTCTTTAGAGAATGGGTATGACACATAGCTGATATATATACTATGAAAATCTTCATCAATGATAGTTTGAGTTTTTATTTGATGACTAGGTGTTCTTAAGAGTTTCAAATTGGTTGGGTTACTAACATATTGAGAAATAGTAAAAGATCACACTAAGGTTTGTGGGTTCTTTTGAGATTGTTTACTGGTTGGGGAAATTGGATTACCATTTAGAACAACCACCATAGTTGACTTTGATCCCTAATGTGTTTTATATTTCACAACTTTGGAAGTATATTTCTATCCCTTCTCATGTTCTGAGCTAGTATGATCTTGATGTTGAGTATGATTTATCCATTATTGAGCATCTAGTAAGGATTTTTGATTTTGAGACAAAGGTACTTCATGGGAGGAAAATAAATTTGCTCCATGTACTATGATAGCATGGTTCTAATTTGTATGAGACTTGGAAGAATGAGGCACTAATGAGATATTAGTGGCCTCATATCTTTGATATGGAATCTTCTTGATAATATTTCTCATTACAGAAAGTGTTTATGGTGGGGAGGATGTAACACCCCATTACCTTATTATATGTACTTATTTAACCTTGTTTTGGTTGTACTTAAGTTGGGATTTTTTTCAGGCCTTTTTGGGTGAAATTTGGAATATTTTAAATCTATAAGGTGTTGTGCATAGTTGATGAATAGTTAGGGAAAACCATACAGTTTGGATCATGAAACCATGGAGACAAGGATGTGTCACTAGGAGGGGAGAATGGTTTATCTAAACCATGTTACCTCTCCCTCAAACCACGTGTCTTCGAATAGTAACATTTTTCACAGTTGGAATATGGTAAAATTAACTATGCAACCAAACTATGAGTCCCAAATAGAATCCCATGGGGGGAATATGGTTAGGGCACATAGTTACTACTAACCGTAAGGCCCATGAAACAAACTATGTGTGTAGGGTTTTAATCACCAAAAAATTAATTTTAAAATCCCAAGACCCCAAGTTTAACCCCTAATAAACCCCCAATAAACCCTAATCAAATTCATTTGTCTTGAAGGCTCTCAAGAAGTAGTTTTTGACTCCTAAAACTGTTAGTGTACTTAAGCACAATTGATCTTGTTCGGTCTCATTTGGGTATATAGATATCCTCTTGTATAGTTTCTTCTAATATCCTCTCTTTTACTCCATATATATTGATATATCATCATGTTATTGATGTATCTTATCTTTTTTTTGATGTATATTGATTATAGGCAATGATTATTGATCTCCTTCACCTCATTCTTCATTGGTAATCCTATTGTTGATGTTGTCTTTAATAATGTGATTAAAGTTATGTGGCTCTATAAATATTTACCCATTAATTGAAACTGTGAATTTCATGGTTAATTTGAAATTAGTTTTTAAATGATTTAAAAAAACTATATTTGATATGGTTGACGTTTTATTTAGATATTTGCATGGAATTTATAAAAATCCCCAATTTCAATGAAATTGAAATTTTTGGGATAATTTTAGAAAAATGATGACTTTATTTGAAAAATTATTTGATGAAATTTATTTTATGTTGATCATTGAGGAAAATGGATTAAATTGAAAGATTATTTTAAAGGGCATGGATTTGATAAAAACTGTGATCTGGTTTTGAAATAAAAAAGGTATGTTCAAAAATAAAATTGGGAAATTTTATTTTGAATTGATTTGAAATGTTTGATTTTACAATGATTTATTGGTATTTTGACTACTAATAATGGGATCCCCTAATGGGGTGTAGATTAAATACCTGATATGGGATCCCCTAATGGGGTGTGGATCGATTACCTGATATGGGCTCCCTTAATGGGGTGTATTTTTATTTCCTGATATGGACTCCCATAATGGGGTGTAGTTTAATTTCCTGATATGGGATCCTCTAATGGGGTGTAATTTGATTGCTTGAAATGGGATCCCCTAATGGGGTGTTGATATGAGTATGCACATATATGAATTTTGAGATGTGATATTTGATTATCGAATTATTTAATTCATACCAATTGTTTTATATAAATAGTTCATTTAATCTTATCCTGAGATATCTTCCATCATTTTCTTTGAAAGAATGTTTTATTAAAAATATGAAATTTTTTATCCATGAATTATTTTATTTAAATTGATGGAATAATTTTTTAATTTTTATGGTATGGTCTATGGAACACTTGGTGAGACCCTATTGAGATGTTTAGCTCACACCCTACCTTTAGCTTTGTGAATTTATAGATTATATTTTTTCTAGGTCCGATTAAAGGGAAAACACAACTTGGAGGTGGAGGATGTTCTTAATAACTAGGAACCTGAGTGATAGAGGTGATAAATGGATATATTATCCACTTTTTTCATAGGTTGTTTGAGATTTTATCTTGGAAGATATTTTGTACTTTGATGATTTACTATTTTGGTTTTGTTTTACCAATTTTTTCTGGTATTTTATCCTTGAGGATTGTTGATCATACCAACTTGTATCCTTTATATTATAATATTTTGTGGAAAAATCATTACTTTATGTTTCTTATATGATGTTAGGTACTAGTCTCAAACCATGGGGATCAAGAATTACATTCGGGCCATGTTAGAGTCAGCTCATGTATTAGAGTACCAGGGTATCTAGGCTGGTTCATGACATCACATGAGATAAAAACATTACCCAATGCATTGGAGGGATATATATTTATGGTCCCACTCATCACATTAATAACATGTACATGAATAAGTGTTCCACATATATTATACAACATAAGGATTTATTTCATCACATAATGGTCTCTAAGCCTTCAGGCCTTGTAAGGGTTCCACCTCAACCCTTAAAAGGTGGATTATCAAAAATAATAAAAAATGAAGGCCTTTGGGCCATTATTACCGATAAAGGAGTGATTATTACATACATATAATCCACAAATAAATAAATTATAAGTACATATAAGTGAATACCTTTGAGTAGAAATGGGGATGGGTATTCACTACACAATTGTTTGGCATGGAAAACCACATGATAATTTTGGTAGCATAACAGGGGTGCATAAAGATTCATGGAAGGGTTAAATAAGAGTAAAATGGGTCTCTCATCACTTGGAAGTCATAAGGATAGTAATAGGTATGTGTGAAAATATATACCAACATTACCAATTGGAAATAAAAAGGCATAATATATAGACGGTGGTTGAATAAAGTGGAGAAGGAAATGATCCCTTACTCTAAGAGGGTGGTTCTAAAAGATTGGGATGAGATTATTAAGAGCTTGGGGGAAAATTGGGAGGGTTATAGAGATGTAATGGTAGATTAAATTCATTATATAAGGTTTTTAGGTAAGATGAATGGGAGGTTGGGTGGTTTTTTATAGAAAAAGAGAGGATAATTATTTATTATTTTCTAAACATAGGTTTTGGACTCTATATGATAAATTAATCCAAACCAAAAACCATCCCATGGTTTTTCACATGGTTACAATCAAATATAAGAGGATTTAATTATTTTTTAAGGATAAGAACCTGACACCTAAAAATAACACCCTTGGTGATGTGGAAGTGAGTCATGTTTATAAATAATCGATTTAAAATCTATAAAATATAATATATGTTTTTGAGGATTCATTAAGGGATTATAAAAATAATAAAATGACTTAAAAAACAAATTTTTTTAAAGTGTAAACATAGTTTTTTTAAAGATAATTTTTATAGTATTTATTACATCACTTTTAGGATTTTATGATGTTAAAATACATACTGTATAATTATACCATATTTAATTTTCACCCAAAAATTTGACCATCTCAAAAAATTATGAAAAATAAAAAATTGGATAATTTTGACATGGTGATTTAAAAAATAATTTTTATTTTATCAAAATAATTCTATAAATATGATAATTTACACTATTAAATAAAAAAGTACCATTTATTGAAAAATAATGGGTTTTTTTGACAATAATAGTTTTCTGACCCTTATAAAAATTACATTTGTCTTCATAAAATTAAGTTATCCTTTATATTTAATAAATAATATTTTATAACAAAATTTTATTAAATTTACATTTTTTTTAAAAATTATTTAATTCATCATAAAGAGTTTCTTGATTGAAACTATATATTTACCAAAAATACAATTTGTATTTCATCGTATCAAAATGTAGTTTTTATAAAACATTATTATTTAACCATTATAAAGTAATGAAAGATAAATATAATAATTATTTTATTAAATATAATTATATAGAAATTTATACTATTAGGGTCTAGATACATATCCCTTTATTACACCGGTGAATACACTAAGGGAAAAGTATGCGATGGTGAGGTTTTCTTGGGGTGGTTTGATGAATATGATTTGGGCCATGATATCAATGAGCTTTAAATTCTCTTGTAAATGGTTTTGATTATGTTTTAGTTGTTGAATCTTAGATTTGTCCTGGTCAAGGGAAAATCCTAGTGATGTTGTCTCCCTTAGAAGCTTTGATAAATGGGATCATAGGGTACGATCCTACTGGTCAAGGCCGTCACTTCCTTTATCCATGTCAATTGGATTTATCATAACCCTATATATATAATAATGATATGATCAATATATAAAAACTATACTATCAATGCTTACAATGTTTAACTTTCTTTTAAATATGACATGATATAACTTATAATGGTCCAAAAACCATTGTAATGCATGTGTTTTGTATAATTTCATTTCTTAACAAGTAATTTACTCAATTAAAAAGGAAATTTTATTTAATCATGTTTGGGTAGTTACAAGATCAAGGTAACTAGAATAGAGGTCATGAAGATACCCAATAGGGTAGTCAGAAAAAAGACTCTGGGAGACCACCATAGAGTGGAACATCGATGATATGTTTTAAGTGTGGACATATGGGACACATTTTGGCTTAGTGTGATCATCCTCCAAAGGAGTTCCAATCATGTTGAAGGATAGGGAATATGTATAGGTTTTGTCAGAAAACATAATGGATAGTTGGGAGTCACAAACCGAGTCATACTCAAGGATCTGAGGTAGGACCAGGAGCAGTGCCAAAAGTTGGTTATCAGGATATGACTACACGAACATGACATGTAATGGATAGATATACCCAATAGTGGGGGAAATGATCGATAATGATTATAACTCAACATGGAGGAAATTTATCAAATATTCAGGATTCGAGCTAGCTGAACATGGTTGAGATGATATATTTATAGTAGTTCAGAGATCCGATGAACGTTAGTGTTGCTATATGAGGGTGGACATGATTTTGTTTTTGTATAACATACATTGGTGCATGAGGTTCATGTATGGTAAGTTAATTAACCAAGTTACGATTAATACAAGAGCATCCAGTATTCTTAATTAAAGATAGGGGATGTGTTGGCATCATGGAATTTTTGTGGGTATCAGGTGTGATGTAGGTTTTTTATGTGCTTTAGAAATCATTCATGACTTCTGTGGGTATTGGTTGAAATGTTGGTTTTGAGGTAGCATCACAAGTGATACAAGAATTTATGGGAATCATGTATGATAAAATTATGATATGAGTATCTATTGGGATATGGACTTGATAGTTTATAATGATTAGAATGTGTGTGTTCTAGGAGGGTGATTGGTGTGGAACCACTAAGATGTTAGAAAAAAGAATGGAAAGCAACTAGGTAGGTGATTTCTTTAGTGGGGAGTACCATGGAAGGAATTGGCCTATTGAGTGAGTATCCTGGGTAGTCTGGGATGTTGGGAATGAGAATGATGAATTCAGTATACAGTTATAATTTTGGAGAGTAGGGAGAGGGATTCTCAAGATGGATGAGAGTATGGGTTAGTGTATGGAAGAATAGATCACAAATGAGCTATTACATGATGTAGATATTATAAAACCCTATACCTCATTACAGGTGAGTATCTATTTAAATTTTTCTAAAGCATATATAATTAAAGTGGTTTTATGTTTCTCAGGGATCAAGAGTGACCCAAATAAAGTATCTAGTGAATTGGATTGGTCTGTAGATGAAATAGATGTTGGTTAAAACCATTCACTCCATGGCATATAGGTTCACATATTTAATTGGGATAGATAGGTGGAGGAACTGCCACCTAAATATATCAGGGTGTGAACATGTAGTTCACACCATAAACAATTCTAGTTTGAAAAAAATGCTATCTTTTAAAAACTAAAAGAGGAAGGGAATAACATTTTATCTAGGAACAACAATGCACTCCCTCCTTATCCATTCTTGGCTTCCATAAGGTTTATCCTTTGTTTCAAGCATTTATTGGCATTTTTTCTGTAGTAGATATCATAGGGTAAGGTTATCACTCTGCACCCATTATTTCTTGATTTCTCTCCCTAATTTGAGGTGTTGCACTATTTATGGATGTCATTCCCTATTTCAAGGTTTTTATTTACTTATATAATTTAAATTTATTGAGAACAAATAAGGGGATGTTATTTGATGAGCATTCATCTACAGACATAAGGTAAGTAGTTTCTAGATTTCTCCTAATTATACTCATGCTATGTAATGTTCGTTAAATGGGTTGAGTGGGGTGGTCCGGGTGTGACCGACTATGTGATGCTTTTTGTTCTGGTTGTTTATGGGAGATAACGAAGGGTAGTATCATGTATGAAATGGTATGATTAATCCATGTAAATAATGATGAGTGTGAAATGGGGTTCTATGGTTGGTTTGGAAGGATGATTCTTGTTATGGAAATTTATTAAATTGAGGTAATGGTTGAGTTTGTTCATTGGAGACGTTTTGGTCATGGATCTTGTAACTATAGGTGATATTGATCACTAAAAGTGAAGAATGGTGGTTTATCAGGATGAGTTATATAGTGATGACCGATTTTGTAGTTGGATGACATGGTTATTTGGTGAAAATGGAGGTTCACTATAGGTGTGATCTAGGACTAATGGTGATTTTTGATCACCGTGGTTGGTCTATGGTTCTATTAGGCATATGTACACACAGAATAGGGCCTGTTAAAATTCTGTTAACCAGTTGTTGTGGGTGGGGACCTATATAGATCTAGTAGCATAGTGGATTATGTTAACCATAAATATGGATAAGTTTCTCAACATAGGAGTCCATAGTTGATGGTGTGTGAAACCATTGGATGAGGGATGAGGCTCATTATTATGTTGGGGATGAAGGTCTAGGACTATGGAAGGATGAGTATAATCATTCTTTG
This sequence comes from Viscum album, assembly GCA_963277665.1. Classification (NCBI taxonomy): domain Eukaryota; kingdom Viridiplantae; phylum Streptophyta; class Magnoliopsida; order Santalales; family Viscaceae; genus Viscum; species Viscum album. Next base: position 1,444,076,828 of record OY728160.1, on the reverse strand, counting down.
AAATTTTGGGATACTAAGACAATAGTGGTCAAATAAGATGAATTCTAAGGGACTTGTTACATTCATTGTGAATGTTCCATTGGGGAATCAGGAAGATTTTATGTGGTTATTTGGAAATAATGGAAAATGATTTCATGTGGTGATGGTTGGCATATGATACTGAGTGGTATGGGAATGGATAGAAGGCTGGGGGATCTTTTGGTATTATAGAATGTGGATGCATTGTTCCACTCTAGCTTTAGCCAAGGGAGGTAAAGGTTCTCTCGTGGATACTAAGAATAAGTACAATTCATTTTGTGATTTGTTTTGATTTCCATTTATTTATGATTTTTCATACATTGGTATATGTATGGAATTAATCTATGGACACTATTAGTGGTGGTATAATAAGTTCATACTCACATCCTTCATAGGCCCTATAGGACACATGAAAAATCTAAATTTTTGAGTATAGGAAAGGGGGTAGGCTCAAGGTTTGAAGCTTAGTGAGTAGGGACATTTAGAGGGTGCATAGGAAGGATGGACTGGTTTTTAGAAAACAAATTGGTCAGTTCCTCAATACTGAGGTGATGATCTTTTGGGATATTTTTTTATGTACATATATGATTGTCCCGTGAGTGATCCGATTTAATTTTTAATGAATGAAATTCCATTTCAATATTATCTGGTATATACCAAGTGTACTTTTGGATTGTTACTATTGTTGTTTTGAATTACTTCTACTATGTTTGATTTGTTATGTCTGAAATGATGTTATTATTATTATGATTATCCTTAGAGGGTATAATCTCCACACTATCACCCAACATACTATCACTTCTAGTCAGAAGCCTTTGGCATATGGGGATGTTATCCTAAGGTCTAGAAACTCTCTAACCTAGAGAACTAGTTTAATGACTACAAGTACGTGTCTTTATAGTGTAAGACCCAAATATACCTCACATGGAAGCTCATGTATAATCCCTACTCAGTCTCTAGTTTTTCACTCTGATTAAATATAAGTGATTTTATATCTCTTTTTTTCATACCAAGAATGACTTGTGTGGTCTTATAGTTTTATTCATTCACTCCATTAGTATAATTTAGATACATCATAGAAATCACCTCAAAGTCATAGCTAAAAGACTCTAAGCTGTATAGTGCACATCCTTACTACATGGTGTTAAACTTCATGGAATAATCCTATCTCATGATATTAAACTATTGAATTCAAACTATGTGGGTTTTGATTCCTATTCTCATAAGATATATATGAAACTACTTTGAGGTTCAATCCCAACTCTAAAAGAACTACCGCCTCCCCAAATGGAATTAAAATCCAAAGTTCCCAATTATGTGGATTTTAACCAAAGAATAACTAATTAACAAGAGAAAGATAAAGAATACCTAATACCCACATATGTTTAAATCAACACATGGTTTATATAATATTGTTATCATAGGGGTAAACAGTCCCACACTGAGATTTGTGAAGGATTCATGAAAACATCTTAAATATATAATTTATTCCAAGAGTAGACACAAATCCCCTAAAAAGATTTGATTATCCTTAACTCCTACACTCTCAAATAATGCGCATTTTGATGCATCACTGGTAAAAAACCCCAATTATCACCTTCCTTTATAAATCAGACCTAAAATGACATTCATTTCGAACCTTAATAGATATGGGAGTGTATTGGAGTGTCTTTTGAAAATAGAATAGTGAAGTTGATGTGAATGAGAGTGCCATCCTAAGTATCCTCTCACAATTAGGTGTTGATCCATTTTATTTTGGGTGAAACAACATAAAATCCACAAAACATTGAATTTTAGACCTTTAATTCTCACCTTAATAACTTTTAATAATATTATCATGATATGTTTCTTTTATCTTTCTTTAAACATTTTTTGTTCGCCATCTAAAATTTCCTCAATTTTAATATCTTCAATATATTCTTCCTCGACATTGGTATTATATATAGGTAGTGAATCCATTATATTCATAAGTAGTTAATCATTTAATTTATATTACTCAAATACATTGGTGAATGCATAATATTACGAGGAAACACATTGTATATAAAAAAACTAACTAAATAAATTTTACTTGTTTATTGAAATCCTTTTATTTTCTTTAAAGGTTAAAGGGATTTGAACCCTCTAGTGAGTATCCAAATTCCCACCTTGTGGCCCCTTTGACATAAAATTCACTATCTAAATTGGGAACACCTTGAAATTATTATGATTTCCCAATGAAAGGTTCAACCTCAATGGAATTTTATTTTGACCTTGTTACTTTTTAGTCAAAAAATATATTAATCATCCAATTTTTTTTTGTAACATCCTCATCTAGAGGCTATTTAACTTGTTCCATGAATTAGTTCAAAACATGAACTCAGGTGCACCACCCCGTATGATAAAGGATACTGACTAATGACAGGAGTCTAGGGTATGATTGTGAGGAGACTATACCCCCATATTAGAGTGCACAATAACATTGAAATAACCAAATAACACCCACATGATCCCATTATAGTACGTAGAAGAAATAATCATATCTAATAACAATAAATGAATATAGAAGTTATTCAGACTAAAATGGTCTTACTGGTATACAAGATATATCACCCACTAGGTTTACCACATATAAAATTTAAATAAAAAAAATAAAAAAAACTAGATTAGAGGTCCTACCCATAATCCCATTCATCACCTAAAAGTTTCTGATCCCACTTGAGAAAATCTAGCTAGAGATTCATAATACCTGGCCTCATCCCAACATGTGATTTAAACCAAGTGAGAGTCTACTTGGGCACCCCACTATACTGGAATACTGATAAGGGTGTGAGTACATAACCCTATATAGAACCACCATCACATCCCCACATATAACCGAAAATACAATGATATGTTGATGTGATATGCTCAGCTGAAACAATAGATAAACTATAAGAAATGAATATATGAATAAAAAACCATTGATCCTTAGGATAGTGACCTTGATCAACCATAGCTACTTTTCCCAGTTCCGGGGTGTCTATGATAATGTAAAAATATCATACCAACCATATAAATATAATATCCGAGGGTGTAACCCAGACACACCTAATGTTAGGATCAAATAACCAACAACTAATCATGAATTTCTCAATAACAAAATCCCAAGTATCCTAGGAATATATCAAAACTCCAGGTATAATTAATGGATCAATGTCAATTCTCATACATCCTAGGAAATCAATGAATCAAAATAATCTTTATGTCACCATTCCAAATGAATGGTTCCCAAAAATCTTGGGCATCTCGATTAAGAACACATAATGCCACTAGGTTTGATTGGACATATCTTATGGGTATCCTAGGAATATCATCATAATAATAGTGATTACAATACCCAAGCCTAAATGGATGGACCCTAAACATGATAGGTATCATAGAGATTCACGAAATCTAGGGAATCCCATCCAGACCTAAGGTTGAATCCCACTATTATGGGTATTATTACATGGCTCATAGTCAAATCCTAGGAATCACATTTTGGAATACATAATGATGTCATCTCATCAATCGCATCATACTACTATCATATGAGGAACAAAATCCAAATCCTAGGAAGAAACTATGGGTATCCATAAAGTCACCATCACATCACATCAGGACTATATGATGGAACCTAGGAGTCATGTTTGGGCATCTTTAGCCGCATCAAAAATAAATACATGAAAGTTTAAATAAAAGATAGGGGTTGAATGAATGCCTAAACTCATCACCACTTTCGACACCCCATTGGTCTCATATAATTAGTATATGTTCTAAGGATACACCCATTGATATATACCAAAATTCACCCTCTCAGGTTCAGTCTACCACTGGGGTACCTATTGGGTCCCCAAGGTCATCACATTGGAAGGGAACCCTACTCGGAGTTCCCTTTGAAAAAACTCACAAGAGGGTCAAAACACACCACTTTGGGGTTTCACATCCCTCAAATTATGACTTACTTTTCTCATGACCTCACATGACCAAAGGTTATGCCTCATAGGAATCACACACTAAGTACATGGCACATGGACTATCTACATGTCTTATGTATACCAAGGTGGTCCACTCACCCAACTCAAATCCCTCCTACCTATGGTCTATCCACCCAGGATAAAAATTTATGAAGGGGGATGATTCCTCACCCCATAATAAACTCAACCTAACTAGAGGCTATACTATTTTTCTAAGTTTCATACATAGCCAAATGTTAAACCATTCACTCCAAGTCACCAAGCTCCTTTCTAGGGAGGACACTAAGGGAACATAATGTAAGGGATGATATATCATAATCATTTTGTTTTAAATAAGTAACAACCTTCTTGGGGATGTAATTATCAATGAATAACATTTTAAATTTATATCCTTATCCATTAGTGGCCGTGGAAATCCAACTAGTGAACTAAACCTAAAGTGACATGGGCACTTTGTTCTAGTCATTTGGGGTATTTGATTTAAATTAAAAATTTAATTTTAATTTAAAAAAAAATTAATTAAAAAGGTAAATTTAATTAGTGGTGATCCTATATACCCACATGTATATAAATAAAAGCATAAATTCTGAAGGGAAACTATGGGGACCACCTAACTCATTAGAAGTATTTCCCACTATTCTCTAAGGGACAAAAATTGATGCCTAAGCCTATCAAACTTCATCCATGACCAACCGTGATTTTATTGATGACCCAATATTATATATCAAACCAAACTACCCAAATAAATTATCCATAAAATTTATACTTGATTAACCACTTCAATTTAAAATGGGAATAAAGCACAAAATCTCACAAGGAATCTAATGATCACCAAAAATATAAGAAATAGGGTATCGACCACCCCCAAAATTACACCAAGACAAATCCACAACACATGTTTCAACATACATAATTAAATTAATTTAATTTCAATAAAAAACCAAATAAAAATCCATGGAATGATGTACCTTAATTGAAACGATGAATGACGACATGCTAACGTTGTCTCAAGATATCTCTTCGTTAGGAAGAACAAAATACTCATCTCAAATGGTCAATTCCACCATGATTTAGTGGAATTTGAATATAACCCTAATCTGGGAGAATAAGAAATTATAAGGGAAGGAAGTAGAAGAGAAAGGGAGGTCACAAGAGACAGTGATCACCTTAAAATGTATGAAATATGAATCCAAAACACCCCTCATTTGAGGGAAACCAAGGGAGGATGTAACACCCGAGACTTTTATGTTATATAAATCATCAAAGGAATCTTTTTCTACACAACACTTTCTTGGCTTGTTTTATATGAAATCGCGACCTTCCTCGATAGCTTGCGTCGTACGCAATACCGAGTTTCACTAAGCAACGATATGCTATTAAAATATTATTAAAACTAGCCGTTATGAATAGTAATAACCACTTTATGAAATTTTATAAATTTTATTTTTCAAAATGGACTTCATTTTTGGATTCAGAATATCGAAATTAGCCTAGGGTGAAAGTTTGGTATTTTTATGAAAACTTTCAATTTTTGATGAATAGTGAAACCACTAAGTGGTAGGTTAAAAACTGAATTTTGCATAAAACTTAATTTTACCGCTTATGTGAATGGAATTTCGAAAATCCGACAGACATGGTTGATATCAGTAAGTAAAATGTGGTTCAATGAGATAAAAATAATTTTTTTGTTAATAATAACTTTTTATTTTTTTTACCGCGGTTAATAGTAAATAGGGTAACTAAGCGTAAATATGATATTACTATTACCCTAACACATGTCCTAATTCTATTGGATAAGTGTAATTCGACCAAAAACAACCTTATGAATATAATATGACCATTTAGGTCCACTTGGATTAGATTATGACATTTAATATTATTTTATTTAATGAATAGTTAAAATAGTTAAAATCAAAGTTTAATAACTAAAACATTTTTAATATGGGGTTATACATAAGATAAATTCAACTATAAATATTTATTAGAAAGATAAAAAGATTTACTACATAATGATATTTTATTTATAATTTTTAGACTTTAAATTAATTAATTTATTTATGACACAACGATGATGAAGTAATTACACTTTTAAGGAAATGTTAACATAATTGATGTTATAAATGCTCAAATAAATATAATTTGAGACTTTTTATGAATTCCACTAATTTTATAGGTTACTATGATATATTAGTGTTGATTTAATCAACTTGTTTAGGACATATAATTCTGTTATTACTTTCACAAAAATCATATATCAAATAGTGTCAAAATTGACACAAAATAGTTTTTAAATCAAATATTATATTATTAATTGTTATTTTATTCCTAAAAATATAAGGTTCGGCCAAATGACTTATATAAGGATATATATATTAATAATAAACAACTTGGGGTTCGTTTGACATGTTATAGTAAGTGTATTAACCATATAGTGTAAGAAAACAAAAAGTCACGGTAAAAGTTAAATTATTTAACATAGAGTTAAATCTAATTGATAAGGTTAAAATAATAACCTAAACTTGTCTAAATCCTATTGGTTGATAGGATTTCGACCCATCCCAACTTTAACTTCGAAATAAGACCCTTTGGAACCACTATAAACCGATTTTGACTTTAATATAAAATAATATTGTGAGATATTCCTAAGGTGCCCCTCTCCTCCCTTATAAAAGGGCACCTCCTACCCCTCCTCATCACACCAATTTGAGCACTCAAGCTCGGCCAAACCCTGCCAAAATCCCTTCTCCACTTCCCTAGAATAATCCTAGAGGTCCTGGTCTTCTTCAAATACCAATCTTAGTTCCCTAAGTGGAGGATTCAAAGAGGCGTTTCAAAGAAGAGGTAATATCCATTACCGATCTTTTCAATTTCTTTCTTCTTCAACTTCTTCTTCTTTAGTTGTTTCATGATAAAGTAATAACATCAGTATTACTTACATACTTATATGTTATTATAAATATGAAACAACCATAATTCACCTTCTATCCATCCTACGGAAAAATGAAATCACCGCGCGTGCGCACGTACGGAATACCGTCTCCACGCCGTGGTGTAATCTATTTTCCACCATCACCTTACAAGGATGGGTATAATGGTGTAATGAGTAACTATATATGATTATTATAAAGTGATATTGATACTGAAATATTATAAATACACTTAAATACAATTCCACGATCATGGGAACAATATCATCGCTCGTGCGTACGTACGGAATACCGTCTCCACGATGTGATGCGACTCGTTCTACATGATCATCATTACATAGTAATTATATAAATGAATTGAATGAATAAATATGATATATTTTACACTAATACCATTATGGATATAAGGTATCTATAACCTTAAAATAAGAATAAGAATTTATTCGGAAAAACTCGCATAAGAACAAAAGGCAATAAAGACCCGAGTAACAAGTAACAATGAAATATTACTAATAAGAAGCTAAGAATATGACCATATATGATATAATATCAATATGTATGATTCTGGAATAAGTCAATAACATTATTTAAACCATTATACAGGAGATTCGGACACGTACAAAGCAAATCAGACCTAAGGTAAGGGAAAATATCACAATCTCACTTTTATCCGAGATTGTTTTTAATTTGGTAATTATTGGGGTGTATTTTATCATCCACATCCATGTTACCTCAATATGTAATATTATTTCCATCCTTATACAATATTTTATATCCAATTTTACCCTTCGGTGTGTTTTTAGTAAAAGATATGAAAGGAATCTTTTGTCATTTTTCATACGAGGTACTTTTTGACTTTTCCGAAAAAAGTACGAAGAATGTTTTTTTTAACTTATATGGAAATAATGGATTTTTAAAACATTATTTCCAAGAATATTCCTTTATAAGTTTTCAAGTTTATTTTTAATCAACTTCTTTTAGTTTAAATTTGTATGACATGTTAAGAAAGTAAAAATGTTTTTGAAGAAGAAAGGATATTTTCCTCAAGAATGGAGTTCAAGTGTTTTATCAAAATTATTTTCCATCTAAGATAATAAAGGGTTCTGTTTTTATCCCTATTATTACATTGATTTGATTATGTTTTGAGGGAATTATTTTTATGAAGTCATTTACCTTATATGATTTGTTTTATGATGTTATGATATTTCAAGAATCCCATTTTTGTTACATGTGTTATGCGATGATGTATGATTTATGATTATGTGGCACACATAAGAAAGGATTCATTATAAGATGGGTGGGACCTATATCTCCCTCCAATGCATTGGGTAAAGATTTATATCTCATGAGATAGACATGGCTGGAATAGAAGGTTATTTCGGTTCAGTGATACAGGACTGAAACGAGGAGTGAACTCGGTTCAGAAATGGACTTTGTCCGCTAAGATAGTCTTGGCAATAAGTCATGACTAACAAGAAATGATTTTCCATGATTATGTGTGCATGACAAAAAGTTTCAAGTTTTATGTTATGATTATGGGGATCTCATTTTCACTTCTATGATTTATTCCATGTTAAGATATTATTATCTCTTTTGCAGGTTATGATTTTCAAAAAGATATGATATGATTTTTATTTCCTTTATTTTCCCTTGCTGAGCATTTGAGATCACCCTTGCTTGTATGTTTTCTTTTCCCCAGGTCAGGAAGAAGGTTATTAAGTAGAATATGCTAAAAGGGACCCTAGATATGATGAAATAAATGGGATACACTATAGAAGATTTATGAACCAGTTGTTTATGTTTCCCAGTTTCTAAAGACACTATACCTATACGGTCCTTTGTGGTTTTGTCATATGTTGTAATAAGTGTGCTTCAATTTTTAAGTATTAACAATGTATGTAAAGTATTGGTCGTTATAGTTGGTATCAGAGGAAAGGTATAGTCAACCTTTGGAAACTAGGATGTGAAAGCCTTAGTAAGAACCCTAAGGATAAGTCTAAGCATAGAACACAATCTTAGTGTTTTGGAAATGGCCATGAATAACCTAGGATAAGACCTTAAGAGTGAAAATTTTATTCTTGAATTATGTGGGTTTCCTATTATAATTAGTGTTTCTCACACTATTCTTCTTGGTTTTAGTCAATGGCTGGAACCCGAAGGAACCGTGTTAATGCGGAATGCGATGGGCAATGCCATGATTGTCCCCCTGAGCAACCAAATGACATGGGAGATGGAATGAAAAATCTTGTAGCCATGCTCACACAACTTTCTCAAGCTATGAATCATGCAAGACTTCCAAACGAGAAAAGGAAGGAGCAACATTCTATTGAATCCTTCATGAGGCAGCATCCACCTTCTTTCAGCGGGTCTACTGATCCATTAGTTGCTGAACAATGGATTAGTACTACTGAAAAGATATTTTCAGTTCTTCAATGTTCTGAACATGATAAAGTCATCCTAGCAGTGTATCGTTTGGAAGGAGATGATGATCAATGGTGGAATCTTATTAAGAATACGAGGAAAAGGGATGAAATTGAGTCCATGGGATGGGACGAGTTCAAGAACTTATTTTTCAATAAGTACTTCCCTCGTATTCTCTGAACAAAGATGGAGAAAGAGTTTCTTGAACTGAAGCAAAGGGATGATGAATCTGTTGGTACCTATGAAGCAAATTTTACAAGACTTGCAAGGTACGCTTCTAGTATTATTATCCAACCTGAGAGTAAGATCGATCGATTCTTTAGTGGCTTAAAACCAAGTCTTCGAAGGGCGTTAGCCATAAGGGACTTCAATAGCTATGAGGAAATCATTCGATGTGCTCTCAAAGTCGAGATGGAGATTGTAGTAACCCATCAGTTATATGGGTTTGATAAGAAGAGGAAAATGGAATTCAAAGGAAAATCTAAAGAGCACACTGAAAAGAAGATGAGCTTTCCCTTATGCTCAAAGTGTGGAAAGAAACATGGAGGGAGTTGTCTTAAAGGGACAAGTAAATGTTTCAAATGTGGAAAGAAAGGTCATCGGGCATTTGAATGCCGCAATAATGGGAAGAAGATATCTAATGATGCAAACAAAGGAAGGGATACACAGAATGAACCTACTACACTTCAATGTTTCAAGTGCAAGGAGATGGGGCATTATGCCAATCAATGCCCAAATCCAAGGGTTGATGATGATGGTCGACGTCAACAAACTTTTAAGGCTAAAGACAAAGGAAAGTCACATGCAATTTCTATCAGCGATGTGGAGTACGATAACGAAGTGGTGAAAGGTACACTTACCATCCACTCTAAAGTAGAAAATGTTTTATTTGATTCTGGATCCACCCACTCTTTTATTTCTGAAGAATTTTCTAAGGGTATCACCGTATTACCTCAAAAATTAGATGTTGAGTTAGCTGTGACAACACCTAATGGCACATCAATCGCATCAAAAGTTTATAATTCTTCTCCGATCGAAGTTTGTGGGAAAGTGCTTCCTGAAAATCTGGTGATCCTTCCTTTAGTGGAATTCGATGTGATTCTTGGCATGAATTGGCTTTCTTTATACGGAGCTCATATCAATTTCCAAAGAAGGGAAGTCACATTTCATATTCCAGATCAATCTATGATCATCTATCAATGCAAGGATGAACATAACCTTCCATTGGAAATTTCTTCCATTTTATGGGTATTGATTCCACTAAACGAAGGTTATTTATCTCAAATGGTTGGTGATAAACTCGCGATTAAGAATATGCCCATCGTACGGGAGTTTGATGATGTCTTTCTGGAGGAATTACCGGGTCTTACACCAAATCGTGAAGTTGAGTTTTCAATAGAACTCGTACCGGGTGCTTTGCCTATTTCAAAGACACCTTATAGAATGGCCCCAATTGAGTTGCAGGAATTGAAGAAGCAACTCCAAGAGAATCTTGATAAGGGATTAATACTCCCTAGTGCGTCACCTTGGGGAGAACCTGTTCTATTTGTTAAGAAGAAATATGGATCAATGAGACTCTGCATTGATTATCGATAACTTAACAAGATCACTATCAAGAACAAATATCCTCTCCCATGCATTGATGAATTATTTGACCAACTATGCAGAGCTCAATACTTTTCCAAGATTGATCTTTGTTTAGGGTATCATCAATTAAGGGTCAAAAGGGAGGATATACCAAAGACGGATTTCCGTACAAGGTATGGACACTATGAATTTATAGTGATGCCATTTGGTCTTACTAATGCCCCTGATATCTTCATGGATCTAATGAATAGAGTCTTTAGAGACTATCTTGATCAATTTGTGGTAGTCTTTATAGACGATATTCTTGTTTATTCAAAGAGCAAGGAAGAACATAAAGATCACTTGAGAATTATATTGAAGACCCTGAGAAAGGAGAAGCTTTATGCCAAATTTACCAAGTGTGAATTTTGGCTTCAAAAAGTTGCATTTTTGGGTCACATAATATCAAAAGAGGGGATATCTGTTGATCCAGAATAAACAGAGGTTATCGAAAGATGGTCGAGACCAACAACAGTAACTGAGATCCGAAGTTTTCTTGGTTTGGATGGATATTATCGACGTTTTGTGAAAGATTTTTCATGATTATCTAATCCACTCACCAAGTTGACTCGGAAAGGAGTTAAGTTTGTTTGGACAGAGGAATGTGAAGAGAATTTCAAGGAGTTGAAAAGAAGGTTATCCAGTGCACCTGTGCTCAAACTGCCTTGTAGTGGAGAAAGGTTTGTGATCTACAGTGATGCATCGAAGAAGGGATTGGGGTGTGTTCTTATGCAAAATGATATGGTGATAGCTTATGCCTCACGACAGTTGAAAATCCATGAGCAAAATTACCCAACACATGATTTGGAGTTAGCTGCGGTAATCTTTGCATTAAAGATTTGGAGGCATTACCTTTATGGTGAAAGGTGTGATATTTATACTGATCATAAAAGTTTAAAGTATATTTTCACACAAAAGGAGCTGAATATGCGTTAAAGAAGATGGTTGGAGCTGATTAAGGATTATGACTGCTCAATCCATTACCACCCTGGGAAAGCAAACAAGGTGGAAGATGAATTAAGTCGACAAGACCATGCTAGTTTATCCATGATGAGGATCACAAAAGATCCAATATTTATGGATTTACAAAGGATGGATCTTGGAATTATAATGGAAGGGAAAAAATATTATCTTTCTCAAATGAATGTTCAACCATATATACATGTGAAGATTAAAGAGGCACAGAAAGAAGATGTCGAGTTACAAAAGAAGGTGAGAAATGTTCCTGAATTCAACCTTGATTGTGATGGGATAATAAAGTTCAGGAATCAGGTTTGTGTTCCTCCCATCCCCGAATTAAAGAAGGATCTGCTGGATGAGGCTCATAGTTTTTCATTCTCTATTCATCCTGGAAGCACGAAGATGTATAGGGACCTGAAAGAGTACTTCTGGTGGGATGGCATGAAAAGAGATGTTGCTGAATATGTCTCTCGATGCTTGGTTTGCCAACAAGTTAAAGCTGAGAGACAGAAGTCTAAGGGGATGTTACAACCATTACCCATACCCGAATGGAAATGGGAAAAATCACTATGGACTTTGTCACAGGACTTCCTAAAACATCCAAAGTCAATAATGCTATCTGGTTCATAGTTGATCATCTTACAAAGTCTGCACACTTCATTGCTATTAGAGAGGATTTCTCTCTAGATCAGCTTGCCAGGATATATGTAAAGTAAGTGGTAATATTGAATGGAGTACCACTTTCTATTATATATGACCGGGATCCGAGATTTACCTCGAAGTTCTGGAGAAGTCTTCAGCATACTCTGGATACAGAGTTGAGTTTCAGCACTGCTTATCATCCTCAGATAGACGGTCAGTCTGAGAGAACAATTCAAACCCTAGAAGATATGTTGAGAGCTTGCTCTATGGATTTAAAAGTAGGTTGGGATCAACACCTACCTTTGGTAGAATTTTCTTATAATAATAGCTTTCACTCCAGTATTCAGATGGCTCCTTATGAAGCTCTCTATGGAAAGAAATGTAGGAATCCAACTTGCTGGGATGAAGTTGGGGAAAGAAAGCTATTAGGACCTGATCACGTTGATGAAATGGCAGAAAAGGTCAGATCTATTCAACAACACATAAGAGCATATCAGAGTCGACAAAAAAGTTATGCCGACAACCGAAGAAAAGACCTAGAGTTTTAAGTGGGTGATAAAGTGTTCTTATGAATATCTCACTGGAAGAGGGTTATGAGATTTGGAAAGAAGGGGAAGTTGAGCCCTAGATATATCGGTCCTTTCAAAATACTGGATCGTGTTGGGAAGGTATCTTACCGATTGACGCTTCCACCGAATCTCTCTCAAGTTCACGATGTGTTCCATGTATCTCTCCTGAGAAAGTACATACCTGATCCTTCACATGTACTCAGCTCAGAAGTTGTACCGCTGGAGCAAGATCATTCCTATGAAGAACAACCGATAGAGATTTTGGATCGTAGCGAAAAAGTCCTACGAAACAAGACCACTCGATTGGTGAAAGTTTTATGGAGGAACCACCAATTAGAAGAAGCTACTTGGGAGCTTGAGGATATGATGAGGGAGAGGTATCCTCATCTGTTTGTTACAAAGTGACGAATTTCGAGGGCGAAATTCATTTTAAGGGGGGTAGAATGTAACACCCGAGACTTTTATGTTATATAAATCATCAAAGGAATCTTTTTCTACACAACACTTGCTTGGCTTGTTTTACACGAAATCGCGACCTTCCTCGATAGCTTGCGTCGTACGCAATACCGAGTTTCACTAAGCAACGATATGCTATTAAAATATTATTAAAACTAGCCATTATGAATAGTAATAACCACTTTATGAAATTTTATAAATTTTATTTTTCAAAATGGACTTCATTTTTGGATTCGGAATATCGAAATTAGCCTAGGGTGAAATTTTGGTATTTTTCTGAAAACTTTCAATTTTTGATGAATAGTGAAACCACTAAGTGGTAGGTTAAAAACTGAATTTTGCATAAAACTTAATTTTACCGCTTCTGTGAATGGAATTTCGAAAATCCGACAGACACGGTTGATATCAGTAAGAAAAATGTGGTTCAATGAGATAAAAATAATTTTTTGGGGAATAGTAACTTTTTATTTTTTTTACCGCGGTTAATAGTAAATAGGGTAACTAAGGGTAAATATGATATTACTATTACCCTAACACATGTCCTAATTCTATTGGATAAGTGTAATTCGACCAAAAATAACCTTATGAATATAATATGACCATTTAGGTCCACTTGGATTAGATTATGACATTTAATATTATTTTATTTAATGAATAGTTAAAATAGTTAAAATCAAAGTTTAATAACTAAAACATTTTTAATATGGGGTTATACATAAGATAAATTCGACTATAAATATTTATTAGAAAGATAAAAAAAATTCCAACATAATTATATTTTATTTATAATTTTTAGACTTTAAATAAATTAATTTATTTATGACACAACGATGATGCAGTAATTAACCTTTTAAGGAAATGTTAACATAATTGATGTTATAAATGATCAAATAAATGTAATTTTAGACTTTTTATGAATTAAAATAATTTTCTAGGTTACTATGATATATTAGTGTTGATTTAATCAACTTGTTTTGAACATATAATTCTGTTATGACTTTCACAAAAATCATATTTCAAATAGTGTCAAAATTGACACAAAATAGTTTTTAAATCAAATATTATATTATTAATTGTTATTTTATTCCTAAAAATATAAGGTTCGGACAAATGACTTAGATAAGGATATATATATTAATAATAAACAACTTGGGGTTCGTTTTGCATGTTATAGTAAGTGTATTAACCATATAGTGTAAGAAAACAAAAAGTCACGGTAAAAGTTAAACTATTTAACTTAGAGTTAAATCTAATTGATAAGGTTAAAATAATAACCTAAACTTGTCTAAATCCTATTGTTTGATAGTATTTCGACCCATACCCACTTTAACTTCGAAATAAGACACTTTGGAACCATTATAAACCGATTTTGACTTTAATATAAAATAATATTGTGAGATATTCCTAAGGTGCCCCTCTCCTCCCTTATAAAAGGGCACCTCCTCCCCCTCCTCCTCACACCAATTTGAGCACTCAAACTCGGCCAAACCCTGCCAAAATCCCTTCTCCACTTCCCTAGAATAATCCTAGAGGTCCTGGTCTTCTTCAAAGACCAATCTTAGTTACCTAAGTGGAGGATTCAAAGAGGCGTTTCAAAGAAGAGGTAATATCCATTATCGATCTTTTCAATTTCTTTCTTCTTCAACTTATTCTTCTTTAGTTGTTTCATGATAAAGTAATAACATCAGTATTAATTACATACTGATATGTTATTATAAATATGAAACAACCATAATTCACCTTCTATCCATCCTACGGAAAAATGAAATCACCGCGCGTGCATACGTACGGAATACCGTCTCCTCGCCGTGGTGTAATCTATTTTCCACCATCACCTTACAAGGATGGGTATAATGGTGTAATGAGTAACTATATATGATTATTATAAAGTGATATTGATACTGAAATAGTATAAATACACTTAAATACAATTCCACGATCATGGGAACAATATCATCGCTCGTGCGTACGTACGGAATACCGTCTCCACGATGTGATGCGACTCGTTCTACATGATCATCATTACATAGTAATTATATAAATGAATTGAATGAATACATATGATATATGTTACACTAATACCATTATGGATATAAGTTATCTATAACCTTAAAATAAGAATAAGAATTTATTTGGCAAAACTAGCATAAGAACAAAAGGCAATAAAGACCCGAGTAACAAGTAACAATGAAATATTACTAATAAGAAGCTAAGAATATGACCATATATGATATCATATCAACATGTATGATTCTGGAATAAGTAAATAACATTATTTAAACCATTATACAGGAGCTTCGGACACATACAAAGCAAATCGGACCTAAGGTAAGGGAAAATATCACAATCTCACTTTTATCTGAGATTGTTTTTACTTTGGTAATTAATGGGGTGTATTTTATCATCCACATCCATGTTCCCTCAATATGTAACATTATTTCCATCCTTATACAATAGTTTATATCCAATTTTACCCTTCGGTGTGTTTTTAGTAAAAGATATTAAAGGAATCTTTTGTCGTTTTTCGTACGAGGTACTTTTTGACTTTTACGAAAAAAGTACGAAGAATGTTTTTTTAACTTATACGGCAAGAATGGATTTTTAAAAAATTATTTCCAAGAATCTTCCTTTATAAGTTTTCAAGTTTATTTTTAATCAACTTCTTTTAGTTTAAATTTGTATGAAATGTTAAGAAAGGAAAAATGTTTTTGAAGAAGAAAGGATATTTTCCTCAAGAATGGAGTTCAAGTGTTTTATCAAAATTATTTTCCATCTAAGATAATAAAGGGTTCTATTTTCATCCCTATTATTACATTGATTTGATTATGTTTTTGAGGGAATTATTTTTATGAAGTCATTTACCTTATATGATTTTTTTATGATGTCATGATGTTTCAAGAATCCCATTTTTGTTACATGTGTTATGCGATGATGTATGATTTATGATTATGTGGCACACATAAGAAAGGATTAATTATAAGATGGGTGGGACCTATATCTCCCTCCAATGCATTGGGTAAAGATTTATATCTCATGAGATAGACATGGATGGAATGGAAGGTTATTTCGGTTCAGTGATACAGGACTGAAACGAGGAGTGAAATCGGTTCAGAAATGGACTTTGTCCGCTAAGATAGTCTTGGCAATAAGTCATGACTAACAAGAAATGATTTTCCATGATTATGTGTGCATGCCACAAAGTTTCAAGTTTTATGTTATGATTATGGGGATCTCATTTTCACTTCTATGATTTATTCCATGTTAAGATATTATGATCTCTTTTGCAGGTTATGATTTTATAAAAGATATGATATGATTTTTATTTCCTTTATTTGCCCTTGCTGAGCATTTGAGCTCACCCTTGCTTGTATGTTTTCTTTTCCCCAGGTCAGGAAGAAGGTTATTAAGTAGAATATTCTAAAAGGGACCCTAGATATGATGAAATAAATGGGAGACACTGTAGAAGATTTATGAACCAGTTGTTTATGTTTCCTAGTTTCTAAAGACACTATACCTATACGGTCCTTTGTGGTTTTGTCATATGTTGTAATAAGTGTGCTTCAATTTTGAATTATTAACAATGTATGTAAAGTATGGGTCATTATAGAGGAAGAGTAAAGGTATGGACCTGATCACATGACCAAATAGAATAGGAGAGTGGGGGGGGGGATAATTGTAATTATTCCCCTAAAAGGTCCACCAACTATCTAGTATTAGTCCACCGACTAGCTGGTGATCCCAACAGGATAGCCATTCCATAGGCTAGCCCATTGACTAGCTTGTATCTAGATGGTGGCTGTAGGCTATAGCTACCCTATAGCCTAGATACCCTAGGGTACATTAGATACTCCATTGAAACTACCTAACACCAAATAAACCTTATTCCATTTAAAAAAATACAGCTTTCAGGGTGCTCAAAATCGCAAAATTATATTTTGAATCATGATTCAAAATCCGACCCATACACTAATTAAAAAAATTAAAATACCATATTTAAATTATAACCCATATGGAAATGGGGAATTATAATCTCCCTGCCATAGAAATTATATTCTCAATAAGTCTCATAGAGAATTCTAACATCAGTCCCAACCTACTCAAGTTTCCAATTTTTGTTAAAATGACCACATTCCATCCTTGAACTCCCAACACATTTCTAAAGCGCAACTTTAAAATTAAGTAACTCAATTATTTAAACAAAACCCATCACTATAATTAAAAATTGAGACATTAACATGACACTCTATGACATCTTTCCACCCTATAATACCCACATGTCATCATCTAGTTGATCATATGTCCTATGGTGCTCCCCATCAGAAGGCTTGACTCATGAAATCCAATTCTGAACCCTAGTGCCTCCCAAATATCAAAATTTACTAATAAAACATATTATAAATGGTACACTAACCTATTTTTCATGGTCTCGACACACCATACCATAAAAAACATGAGAGCATCAGTCAAAAAATGGAACCGACTCTCAATTCTCATTTCCAATCCAAAATAGAGAAGTCTCTATCATCCAAGTATAACATGAGTAGGTTTAATTTTACTTAAAAATACTTGTTCAACTCCAAAAACAAACCCCTCATTTCCAAAATGACATACCTAATGCGGTTCCCAACCCACCACATCCAATTACACATGAGAATGAAATTCGAACCTCCCTTGGTCAACCTGTCTAAAAAATGCCTGACTTTGGCCACTAATGTGCTTTGAAATTACTCAATAATGATTTCTTTATCCCTATAGTAATCCCATGATCATTAAATATTTCCCACTGAATTCCATACCAAACTTCCTATGAAATTATATGGTTAAATCCTCAACCATCCAAAATGAGTTGTCATGCTCTCTCATACAACAAGCACAAATGTACCTATGACACGATCATGCTCAGATTGTCTCAATATATCATGATCTTGAAATAAATTCCAAGCTCAATCTTATATAATATATCAATTTATACCTAAAATTCACTAAGAAATATTGATGTATTCAATTCCATTTTCTCACCGGTATCAAAATTCCATAACGATCATCTAACGACCAATCCCACACACTGAGGACCCCTACAACACAAGGGTCATTACACCACAACTAACATCCCCCTCCACACTATAAGAGAATCCTCATCATCAAATCACTAGATGAATTCCCCAATCATCACAACCTATGCTCCACCCACCATAAAAAAAACAATCATCATGGTCAAGCTCACTCATAGATGAGAATTAAAAAGAAACACTAAATTACTACTTGTCCCCAATTCGCGGAAATACCACCCATAGTATTTACCAAAGTTGAATTTATGACGAGGGTTTCCACTCTCAACCAGCCACCAGTTCACTTCCCACCGCATGACTTCCCTTATGCCTCTCCTTGAGTGAAACCTCATTAGGTTTATCCACAATCATACATGTGCCGCTCCTTTCAGACCAAACTCTCCATAATGTCAAGTTACTTATCCCAAAAACAAGTTAAAAAATCTCATTTGTCCTTGGATATCTCATGAATTTCATTGATTTAAAATGAAAAAAGTTCTATGTATAAATAAAACATGTTACCTTAATCTACCTTAACCATAATGGGAATATGATCCCATGCCACCTAATCAATAAAAATCGACTCAAGATCATGTGATTCACACATCATTGAACTAGGTTGACCATGATCCATGGAATGTCAATTATGTCTAAAAATATTTCCCTAGGAACTCCTCTTCAAAAGTGGTCACTTTAGAAATGCCATTGTTAATTACAAAATTTCTTGCTAACTCTCATTATTCCAAAACCGGAGATTCTACCCACACTCTCACCACACTACTAGATCACACCCAGAGTTATTAGGGTCAGACACTCGAATTTTCTCACTACTGAAATCTCACCTTGATACTAAGGCACTCCATTTACCTCACATTAAAAAGAACTATTCTTATAAAACCCCAAGGCATATCCATGAACATACCACATACTCGATAGAACCTTATATCCATCAATATCTAACCTTAGGAATCTATGCATGCCTTTATTCGTCTAAAGAAAAACACAAACTTGAGATAACCCCTCACCCTCAGGCTATTCTCATAAGAAACACCAATTACTGAATCACTAAAATATGAGTCAGAACCCAGGGTCTCTAGGTCTCCCAACTAGCCCAAAATCTAGGTCTCTCAAAAATCATAAAACATGGGGAATCAACTGTTCTCCCATATCAAACATCACATGAAATTTAACATTCCAAATACCTACTCCAGGGTATCATGTACTCATCTAATAGAAATATCATTCAAAATCATCAGCTTATTAATGAACTAATTCTCAGTGAGCATCCACATATTATAATTCTCCCCTGAGAATCACAAAAACATTTTTCATCATTTAAATAACCCATGGAATTTTACTAGAGGATATGTATTAATAGAAACACAATAATTAAACTAATTAAGTATAATCACATTCCAATATATATGGTAAATCTCCATATAGGATATTATTGACACATTCAATAATTGAACCATAATAATAACCACCCACTTGGGGTTTCTCTCTAAGACATCATGTTTATGTATTAACCCACTAGGGTCACCCCATATATCAAACCGAAGGACCATGTCATTTTCATCATGAGTGTCTCACTTTAGATATAGATGTCCCATAATTAGAAGGAAATATATACATGTTGGTCCATCTGAGTAGAGTTCCACAAATAAATTATATGGGAAAACACCATATGAGATATTGTTGACACTTCAAATAGATGATCCTCTAATTAGTAACAACCATACATAGATAGGAATATATTTCATGTGAATATTACATTCCAATTAATGATGCATGAGATTCATCTTTCCTCTATGGGATAAGATCCAAATCTAGAATAAATCATAAATCCAAAAAATAATTTGAGTCACATGAGGTGAAAATTATAAAACTATAACACAACATATCAAGAATAGTAATCCCAAGCCCCAGGTAACCTGAACTTCCTACTAGAACATGAGTTCATAATGTACCAACCTGGTATTCATCATAGACTCTAACAAATTCCAATATCTTCTGACTAAAGAATCCCAAATAGTAATGTAAATGAAAAAAAGCTATGATACCACTTTGAATCATCCTGATCCATATTCCACTCGACTGGTTCCTTGGCATGGTTTTCCACATGACCTTAAGCATGCCTCCCCATACACAAGAGACTATCAACTAGAAGCGGGGCTTGAGGGTGTGATCGTGGGGAGACTATATTCCTATATCAAAGAGCATAGTGATGGGGAAATAACCAAATAACATCCCCATTATCCCATCAAAGTATGAAGAAGAAATAATTATATATAATAATAATAAATGAATGTCAAATATATACAGACTCAAATGGGTCTACTATAATACATGACTGATTTCCCATTGGGTAGAATACATATATAATTTAAATAAAAAAAACTAGATATGAGGTCTTTCCCCAACCCCAGGCCTCACATCTAATATCCTGACCCCCATTGGGTATCTCTAGATTGAACACATAATACCATGCCTCAACCTAACCTATACATGGAACCAAGTGAGATTCTACTCGAGTACATCAATGAAATATGTCATCAAGAAGGATGTGAGTGAATAACTTAGTAGGGGCCACCAATTTGGTTCCATACATAACCAATAATACAATGATATGTGCATGTGATATGTTCAACTAAAGTAATAAATAAACCATAGGAAATGAATATATGAATAAACCACCATTGATCCTCAGGTATGAGACCTCGATCGACTATACCTACTTTATCAAATGATAAGGTGTCTCTAAGAACATCATGATATCATTACAGCCATATAAACACCAAATTATTGGGAGTAATCTAGGAATTTGTAATGCTTAGGATAAAAAGAACAATAACTCATCATTAAAGAATCAAAAACCAAATACAAAAGTATCTTGGTAATATCTCCAAAATAATGGTATAATTAATGGATAAAAGCTGATTCCTGGGCATCCTAGACAATAAAAGAATCAAAATGACCTATATGTCACCATGATAAATGACTAGATCCTAGACATCCCAGGAAATGGGATCAAGAACATATAATGTCACCAGGATTGGCTAGATAGATCCTTAGGGTGAGCTGGGAATATGATCATAATATTAGTGATCAGAATCCTCATAAATGAATGGATGGATCCCTGACATGATAGTCATATTAGGGACCCATGGAATTCAGGGCGTCCCATACAGGCCTGAGGTCAAATATTAACATCTTAGGTATTCTTACACGGCTCATAGAGAGATCCCAAGAAATAGATTTGGGCATCCATGGTGACATAATCTTGTCAGTTTCATCACACTAGTGTCACATGGTCAAAATTAGAATCTCATGAATCACCTCTGGGTATCCATAATTTCACCATCACATTGCATCAGGCCTATAGGTTTGAACCTAGGAAGCATGTCTGGACATCTATAGAAGCATATAAAATAAATAAATGAATGTATAAATAAATGATAGGGGGTGGACAAAAGCCTAAACCCATCACCACTATCCACTACCCATCATGTTTAAATAACTCGTATGGGTTCTAAGGTGACACACATTACCATATCTACCCATACTCAAATGCACTGTCTCAAGGATAGTCTACCACTAAGTCCCTAAGTTTATCACATAGGAAGGACACCCTACTTGGGGTTACCTTTGAATAAACTCACACAAGGGTACAAAACCACCACTTTGGAGTAGTGTATCCCCCATATAAAGACTCTGACCCTAGTACCATGGAGCTGATGCCTTACTTTATTACATTAGTACTGATTATAATCTATCTCATCCCATAAGAATGAATAATTTAGTATATTTGGTAAAGAAGGTATGAAAAAAAGTTTTACATTATAACTTGAAAGAAAATACAACATTGAAACTCATTTAGAAACATAACTAATCTCCTAGATTATCCCTACATGTAAATCATAACATACATCATGGAATCCTGGGGAAAAAATAAAACATAAGAAAGGGGTGAGATCAGATACTCAGTAAGGGTAATAAATACAATGAAAGTTACCATAAATAAACATAAAAAATAAGGAAAGGTGAATTACTAACAACACATTCCATTAAAATATAAAATTAAGCATAATATAGTAGGAATAAAAGATGATCAAACAACGC
Organism: Viscum album; assembly: GCA_963277665.1. NCBI lineage: Eukaryota > Viridiplantae > Streptophyta > Magnoliopsida > Santalales > Viscaceae > Viscum > Viscum album. The sequence goes on along the minus strand of OY728160.1, from coordinate 1,444,054,062 downwards.
CATATAAATAATCGTATGAGAATGATACTTAAGAATGGATATTATACTAGTTGAATAATCACATGGATTATCCACAACAAATATCATAATGAGGGAATGGATAATTCATAATTTCTAAAACACACCATCAAGGCCTTGGCGAAAACGTTTACATAAATGGGTAAGGCCTTAGCCAAAGGTCTAGTTTGACTCACGAGACCTACTAATGCATAAAGGGTCTATAGCGGGCCCTACCCAACACTTACTGAGTCCAATGCATTCGTCATATGAAAGGGGTGAAACATAATCAACATACATATTCATATTGAAACTAACATATGTAATGTAAATAATTTCCCCAATCAGTAAAGATAATCATAAACTATACAAAGTAATATGGAGAATGGTATCAAGATATTACATCCTCAGTCAAAATGATCATAAACCATTCAATAAAATATGGTAGATTGAAAAATAAGAGATCAATATAAATTAAGTATAATATTAAACAGAGGGTGTTTAAATAGATGAAAATACTCTAATAAAATCATTAATAAATTCTTGGGATAAATACCCTTTTTACTTTGGAAAGAATAGTACTTTTGGAAAATCATTTGTATTTGTCATAAAATCAGATTGTAAACATGTATATCCCAGAAAAGAAAAGGGAAGGATAATAAAATTCAATTTAAGGAATATTAAAATAATATTTATACCTAAATTGTGCATATATCATGATAAATAATGTTCAAATAAAGTGAAAAAATAGCATTTAAGAAACTTTATAAATGAACAACTTCCATGCGATTTAAGGAAAAATATAAAAGATTATTTAAAAGAGAAAAAGGAATAATTGTTTGTATAAAACAAGAAATGAAATAAGATAGTTTTCCATGATTAAAAGAGATATTTTGGAAAAATATTTTTGTCTTAAAATAGATTATGGAGTTTACTTGAAAATGGGTAAGAAATTAAGAAGTTCCCTTTACTTGGGCTTGCTCATTAGGAGGAATTAAAAAGAAAACCTTATAAAACCTATATTTCCCCATAAAAGAAAGAAGAATTGAGATAGGTAAATATTTTTGGATCATACACATATAATTTTGGAGGATTAAATAAGAAGAATTAATAATTACATTTTGGGTAAATAGAGAAAAGGTGTAACCCAAAGGAAAAAAGGAGGTTTGGGGAGAATCCCTTACCTTATGTACAAAAGTGTTCTACAATTGCACTTAATGTAATATATTATGAAATTAGATTAATTAATAATTTAATTCATAACCTCTTAAACATGTTTTTTAATTATTATAGTTTTATTAAGTTCATTTATGGCCTTTTTGATGAGTTATAAGATTCAATTTTGTCATTTGGGAGTGCTTGTTTCCTTGGTTTTCATAATTGGTTCACTTGTATTCATGCATTAAAGATCATGTAAAACATGAATTGTTTTAAATAATTGAAATTATATTTTATTAACGAACTTATAGAATATTAAATTGTATTATATATCATTTTTTCCTAGATATTATTATGATTCATTAGATAAAGAATTAATGATTACCGTTTAGATTATTTTGTCATTTTTCTATCATCACACACTAGTTTTGTTTTATTAATTAATATTATGTATATATACTAGTTCCAAAAGATTAAATAAGTTGTTATACACATAATATAATCTGTTTTAACCATAAAAATGGTTTTATGATCAGCCTTTAGGGATATATTATAAAATGAAAAATCATCATCTATGAAGGTGGTGAATCAAAACATCAAAGATGATGTTTTAATTTTTAGAACAAAATGAGAAGATAAGAGAATTGATGGTGGATATACCATTAACATAATAAAATTTCATTATATATATTATAATATAGTTATAATGTTACTTTGGATATGGTATTTGAGGAAAGGATAAGAAAATAAAATAAATTAAAAGATAGAGAGGGAAGCTTTTACCTCTTAGGTGTAGTCTCCTTGAGAGATTCCTTAAGGGACTTGCAAATAGTCTTTTGGGGAAACCAGAAAGGCCCAAACGTGGGGAAGAGGTTTATGAGAGGCATTGGGTACAATATTATAATGTTTCAAGGATTATAATGTGCAAGGATAATATGTGGTATTTATAGTATAGAGGGGTGTTTTTTGATTATTTAATTCATTAGTTTATTATTTTTGCTCAAGGATATCAATAATGTTGATTCTTGTGCCTAAATATTGTAACTAGAGAATAAGAGTTCAAATCAATGAGTTATTACCTCATCCCAAAATAATCTATGACTCAACAATTTATTAATTTAATTATAATGTTAAATATAATAAATTACCATATTACACTTTTCACAAAGAAGAAACTATTTTAGAAAAATACCAAAAATTCAACCTAACTATTTTTTTGACATGTAGAAATAAAAAATCGACTCCATTTTACTAAAATAATTTTCAAATATGATAAATTTAATTTTTAGTTAAAACTATCATTTATTAAAAAAAATACAGATTTTAAAATTATAATTGATTTTATGATACTTTAAAAAATTAATTAATGTCCCATAAAATTATCTTATAATCCTAAGAAAAAAATATTAACTTATGAATATATTTTTTGGAATTAAAATTTCTTTTAAAATATTATATAAATTATAAAATGGTATGTAAACATTTAATCTTTACAGAAATATCAACAATTGATTTATCATTTTTAAAACAATTATTTACTTATTCCATGATATAAATATAAAATATTTTTCATTTATAAGATACCAAAATTTTATTTAAACTTTCATAGGTGTGGTCACTATTCTATTGGACAGATTATGATTCCTAATGGTCATTTTACTATTCCAATAGTCAAGTTACTATTCTATCATTACAGGCTCCTTAATTTATAGAAATATATTTTATTTCATCCATTATTCATTTATAAAGTTTGTATTATGTTCTCTATGTGATTTTATATGATATACACTACATAACATAATTATAGTAAGGGAAATTCCAACGATAAAATTTTGGTTCATTAAATCTCCCCTCTATTAATAAATTACATCCTTATAATTTAAACTTGTGATTGGAAATAATTGAGTTATCATTTTAAAATTCCCTTCTGGAAACCCAAAATCGTAAAAAGTCTTAATAAAACTTCATCTTAAAAAGTGGAAAATGGAAATTTGATAGTCACTAAAAAATTAGGCATTAGAAAAGGATAAAATTATTGGGAAGTAAAAATATGGAAGAAAAATCTAACTATCAAGTTTTTATTTAGAGTGATAAATAACACGGTCATTATAAATTTGACCATCAAAAAATTTAAATCCATGATTGGTTAAAAGACAATTAATTTCTTAGAAATAAAAGTAAATAGATAATATTTCTTTTCCAAAATTATTTTCCTAGAGTTAAGGGATTATTTTACTATCAAGAGAAGAACTTTAGAAAATAAACATACTTGATTACCTTCCATGTTATAATCTTATCCATCAGTTATGCTTAGATTTATCTCCACTTTATTTCTTAAATTTGGAGATAGATAATCAAGGAAAATTTTTATTCTTGAAGCACTTTTATGAATCATAAGATCCATAAGTCATCCCTTCATCCTTTAAATGTTTACAGAAACCAAAATGATTAGAAAATTTTATCCAATATGATAAATCAAAATTTAATATTAATAAATAATATCCTTGATCTATTTAATAAGTATTTAACCTTAAGAATCATCCAAAATATGTCTGTACAAATCCAAAGACCAAAAATTTAGAAGTAAGGTTACTAAATTTCTAAAATTAACTTGAAATAAGATTTCCCCAAATAATATAGCTATTATTTTAAAATACCAAATATATTAATGCCTTAACACCCTTTACCTTTATGAAAAATACATACTTCTTAGATTAAAATCTCAGGCTGTTGAATATATTCCTTAAATCCAAACATCTAATAATTATAGCATAACATAAACCATAAAATCACAAACCAACTTCATGGTCACCAATATAATCCCATAATCATATATTAGTTATTATCTCAATATAAAAATCACATTTAGGGTTATCATTCCCAATTCATGTGTTTTTAAGTAGATGAACTTACAAAAGAATCACTTCTATTGATTAATAGTTCTATTCATCACATTCTTCCAATTCCATAAAGAAAAAGTATTATAGTAAAATTCTTATATATATCATGATTCTTATAACTAGAAAATTATTGATAAAATAATCAAATAACATAATCATTGAATCCAAATATAGGCATATTAATCATTCCTCTTTATCTGTGGCAGTAGTACATGCTTTACCATGATATATTACCCACTTTTAGGGTATATTACTTTGACACCTGAGACATTGATTTGTGTAGTTTACCACCTACTTGCAGTTGAAACACTATACATCGAAAACCATTTACTTACCCTTGAAAAATAGCATAGTGGCCTTTCTCTCCACACTTTTAGAAAAATATCATTCCTTTTAAGCATGTACCAAGGTGTTTCTTTCCACAATTATCACATGTGGTAAAATACTTCTTTCTCTTCTTTAATTTATCCAACTTTTTCCTAGCCATACTATTTTTCTTTTTATTCCCTCCAAATCCATAATACTTATATAATTATTTCTTTATATCATTAGTATATGATACTATGTCCTCAAATGATGATAATTCTTGGGTGACTTGTTCCCTTTAAAAGATTATCATAAGACCATAAAATATTTGATCCTCCTCACTCTTCTAATCATGTGAATTTGTGAGGTTACCATTCCTTCTATGAGGTTCCATTTCTAAATGAAGACATACACTCTATTAGATCATATCATTATGAAACAAAATGTATAATACCAAAACTAGTGAAATACTTAATATAAATTGAAAAATTTAGGTATATCTAGTATATAAATAATAATCTTGGTTGCTTTGGGAATATTACCAAAGTCAGTTATAAGGTTATATTTACCTAATCTATATTTTCCTATATCTAGTTTCCAAATTTTCTACTAAACTTTATTTGATACCAACTATAAAGACCCCAAACCCAATATCTTAGATACTGTTCCTTACTACCGAGTATAAGAGATCACATCCTGTAGAATCGAATAGTTTAGTAGCTTTGGAAAACCAAGTAAAAACATAAGTTTTAAATTATAACTTGAAAAAAATACAACATACATACTCATTTGGAAACATCCCTAATATACTAGATTAACCCTGAATGTTAATCATAATATATATCTTGGAATCCTGGGGAAAAATAAAAAATAAGAAAAGGGTGAGCTCAAATGCTCAGTAAGGGTAAGTAACACAATAAAATCAATCAAAAATAAAAATAAACAATAAGGTAAGGTGAATAACTAACAACACATTAAATTAAAACATAAAATTGAACATAATATGGTAAGAATAAAAGTTGATCAAATAACTCCATATAAATAATCATATGATAATGATACTTAACCTTGGATATTATACTAGTCGAATAATCATACGGATTATCAAAAAATAATCTCATAATGAGGGAATACATAATTCGGGACATTTGAAACATACCATAAAGTCCTAAAAAAAGAATTATACATAAATGGGTAAGGCCTTGGTCAAAACCTAGTATAGTTTGTCTCATGAGACCTACTAATACATCATGGGGCTATAACGGTCCCTACTTGAAACTTACTATGTTTAATGCATTCCTCATAATAAAGGGGTGAAAAATAATCAACATATACATTAATATTGATATTATAATATGAAATATAAATAATTTTCCCAATCGGAAAATATAATCATAATCTATCCAAAGTAATATCGCGATTGGTATCAAGATTGTACATATCCTGTTAGAATAATCATAAACCATTCAATAAATTATGGTATATGGTAACATAAGAGATCAATCTCAATTAAGCATAAGATTAACCATAGGGTTTTGAAATAAATAAAATACTCTAATAAAATCATTGAGAATTTTTTGATAGAAATACCCTTTTTTATTTTAGAAATAAGAGCTCCTTTGGAAAATCATTTGTATTTGTTATAAAATCATATTATAAACATGTATGTCATAGAAAAGAGAAGGAAAGGAAAATGAAATTATATTTTAGGAATATTAAAATAATATTAATACTAAAATTTGGAATAGATCATGATAAATTATGTCCAAATGAAGTGAAAACATGTAAAAAGAGTGTTTAAGAAACTTTATAAATGATCCACTTCATTGCGGTTTAATGGAAAATATATGAGTCTGTAAAGTGAAAAAATGCACAATAGTTTATATAAAACTAGAAATCAACTAAGATAGTTTTTAATGATAAAAATAGATATTTTATAAAATATTTTTGGTTTAAAAAAAATTAGGGAGTGTACTTGAAAATGGGTAATAAATTGGGAAGTTCCCTTTAATCGGGCTTGCTCATCAGGATGAATTAAAAAGAAAACCATATAAAACATTTATTTACCTATAAAAGAAATAATAATTGAACTAGTAATATTTTTTGAACATAAAAACATAATTTAAGGGGATAAAATAATAATAATTAATAATTCCATTGGGTTAAAGATAGAGAAAGCGTAACCCAAATGAAAAATGGAGGTTTGGAGAGAATCCCTTACCTTATGTCCGAAAGTGTTATACACTTGAACTTAATGTCCTGGATAATGAAATTAGATTCATTAATAATTTAATTCATAACCTATTAAAAATTTATTTTAATTATTATAATTTTATTAATTTCATTTATGTATTTTTTATGAGTTATAAGATTAAATTTCATCATTTGGGAGTGGTTATTTCCTTGGGTTTCATGATTACTCCACTTTTATTCATGCATGAAAGATCATGTAAAATTAGAATAGTTATCCAGAATTAAAATTATATTTTATTAATGAAATTTAAATGGTCTTATATATCATTTTTTCTAGATATAAGGATGATTCATTAGATAAAATGTTAATGATAACCGTTTAGATTATTTTTGTGTTTTTTGATCATCACACACTAGTTTTGTTTTATTAATTAATATTATGTATATATAATGGATTCAGAAGACTAAATAAGTTGTAATAAAAATAATATAATCTGTTTTAACAATAACAATGGTTTTATGACTATAACTGAAGGCAATATTTGAAAATGAAAAATCATCATCCATGAAGATGGTGAATCGATGCCTCACAGATGATGTTTTCCTTTTTAGAAGAAAAGGGGAAGAGAAGAGAATTGATGGTGGATATACCATTAACATAAAAAAAATTCTATAATGTATATGATAATGGAGTTATCATGTTACTTTGGATGGGAGGTGAGGAAAGTATAAGAAAAGAAAAGAAATTGAAAGAGAGAGAGGGAAGGTTTTACATCTTGGGTGTAGTCTACTTGAGAACTTCCTTAAGGGAATTGGAAATGGTATTTTGGTGAGAACAGAATGGTTAGAATGTGTGGAAGTGGTTTGGGAGAGTAATTGTCTAAAATATTAGTAATATTCAAGGTTTATAAGGTGTGAGGAGAAGGGGTGGTAATGGGTGGTATTTATAGTGGAGGAGGTGTTTTTTTTGATTATTTAATTCATTAATTTATTATTTTGGATCAAGACTATCAATAGTGTTGATTCTTGTGACTAAATATAGTAAATAGATAATTTTTTTTGATTAAATTAGTTCTTACCTCATCCATACATCATCCAAAATTAAATAATTCATTTATTTACTTATAATGTTAAATACCATAAATTACGGTATTCCACTATTCCCCAAACAATAAACTATTTTATAAAAATCCCAAAAACTCACCCTAACCATTTTTTATGTTTAAAATTAAAAAACGGACTCCATTTTATGAAAATAAATTTCTAAATATTATAAATTTAATTTTTAATCAAAATCATTATTTATTCAAAAAATACCAATTTTAAAATTATAACTCATTTTATGATAATTTTAAAAATTAATTAAGGTCTCATTAAATAATATTATAATCATAATAAAAAAATATTAATTTATGAATCTATTTTGTGGAGTTAATTTTAATTTTAAAATATTATATTAATTATGAAATTGTAACTAAATATTTATGCTTTACAAAAATACTAACACTTAATTTATCATTTTTAAAATATTTATTTACTTATTTTATGGTATAAATATATAATATTTTCATTTATAAGATACCCAAATTTTATTTATAGTTTCATATGTGAGTTTACTATTCTATTAGCTAGATTACTATTCCTAATGGTCATTTTAGTATTCCAACGGTCAAGTTACTATTCCATCGGTATAAGTTCTTTAATTTCTAGAAATACCTATTATTTCATTAATTATTCATTTATAAAGTTTATATTGTGTTCTCTATATGATTTTATGTTATTTATACTATATAACATAATTATAATAAGGGAAATTACATTGATAAAATTTTGGGCTGTTATATCCCAAAATGGGGCTTAAGTCTCTCATGGCCTCACGAGCCCAAATGTTATACCCCACACACATCACATAATAAGGAGATGAAACATGGACCATCTCCATGTCTTTAATATTCCTAGGTGGTCCAATCACTAAACCAGAGTCCCTCCCACCTATGGTCTATCCACCTAGGCTAAATGTGTCTCAAGGGGGTAGGATTTTTTCCCCATAATCAACTCAACCTTACCTAATGCTCTATGGTTTTTTTGTGGCTCTTATAAAGAAAAATGTTAGGCCATTCCAACCAAGTCACCAATCTTCTATCTAGGTAGATCACTAAGTTCACCTAAGATAAGGGTCACTACATTGTAATAATTTTATTTTAAATAAGGAACACCACTATTGGGGGTCCAAGTATCAAGGTATACTATTTTAAATTTATGAAATAAAATATCGGTGGTTGTGGCGATCCAACTGGTGCACTAAACTCAAAGTTACATAAGCACTTTGTTTTAGTCATTCAAGGAATTTGATTTAAATTTAACTTTTTAATTTTAATTATGAAACACAATTAATTAATTAAAAAGGGAAACACTCTCAGTGGTGAGCCTAAACACCCACATGCATATAATAAAAATAATAAATGCGAAAGGGTAATTTTTAGGACCACCTAGCTCATTAAAATATTTTCACATTATTCTATATGGACCAGAAGTTGCTGCCCAAGACCTTCTAGCCTCATCCATGACCTATCAAGCTCATCTCAACAACCCAATATTATTACTCAAACTAAATAACCCAAATCAATTAATTATAACATTTATACTTAATTAACCACTTCAATTTAAAATGGGAATAAATCCCAAAATCTCATTGGGTATCTAACGATCACCAAAACTATAAGAAATGGGGCACTGGACACCCCCCAAACCCCCCAAACGTACACCGAGCCTATGCCCACACACATGGAAATTTACATAATTACATTAATTTAATTCTAATTAAAAACCATAGAGAAATCCATGGTTTAATTCACCTTCATCGAACTGAAGAGCGATTATAAGAGAATGTTGTCTTGGGATGCCCCTTTTCCTAGTAGAAAAAAATCCCTATCTCAAATAGTCAATTTCGCCATGATTTTGTGGAATAAGGTTCAAAAACTAATCTGAGAGGAGAATAAATTAGAAGCTAAACAAGGAGAAAAATAAGAGAGATCACTAGAGATAGAGACTCACCTCAAAACTAGGAAAATATACATCCAAGACCCCCCTCATTGGAGAGGAACGAAGGGAGTAAGAGTGGGGATCGACCCTGCTTAGGTGAAAAAATAGAAGAGGATGGGGGGGACCCATTTTGGGATATAATTGTAATTATACCCCATAAAAGGGCCACTGACTAACCGGAGAGCCCAAATAGATAACTAGGACATGGTCTAGACAGCTGACTAGCTAGTGGCTAGTTATAACTATAAGAAGCCCACAACCTAGCCACCCTGGGCTACCTTTGATTCTCCCTCAACCATTATTGAAACCAAATATCCCTTATTCCCCATAAAAATAATTTTTATGGTGATTAAACTCTAAAAAATTCTATTCCAAAGCCCAATTAAAAATTAGTCCCATCCTATAATTGAAAAAAATTTCAAATTTCTTATGAAATTTCCAACCTGTATGAACATAGGATAATACATGCTTGTTGGATCTGAAGCATAAAATAATTTTGTGTCTATGATTCTATTACAAATGATTCATCCTTATATCATTTATTATAGAAGTTCACTTTAAAAATATCAATTAATTGATTTTACTATTATCAAACCATTTAAATTAAAAAATTAGAACTTGAAATATTGTATAATCCAAATCCCATATTTTTTTATGATTCCAAATTATGAAATATTAGAGTAAATTAGATTCATGTCCTTGGTACTAGATGCATACATTTCTTCCTCTATAAGAGTAAATCCAATATTTTTCATCATACTATATTCATCTCTTTACTTTATATGGAATATATAATTGTTAATTATATAACCATTTTAAGATAATACATGTACATTTGGTCCTCTATATCCATCAAAGTCATTCTAAAATTGAATTCCAATTTGAATATAACTCCTTAAAAATATGATCTCAACACCATCTTATAAAATATTTATTAGGTTTATATGAAGTCTATATTTTATTCCTTAATGGATTCAAATATATAATAATTAGTTTGTTAGTTTCAATATATGGATCAAACCCTATACTATTATATAAAACATAAATTTTGGAATGCTATTTCTCTATAATAGTAATATTGAGAACATCTCTTCTGAAAAAACCTTTACCCATAAGTTTACCACTATGATGAAATTTTGCGATACCAATATTATCCAAAACCAAACTGGTAGTTGATAAAAAATTCAACAACTTCCTAAAAATTATATCACTCTATACCATAACATGTTGTCTAACTTTGATTTTTGATATACCATTTTAATATATTTATACACCAATCAATGGAGTACATCCATTTGTAATATATAGAACCACATATTTGGATCTATCTTACTAAGTGAACCATCAAGTGAACTATTATATCAAATAATAATAACAGGAAGAACATCTTCAATTCACATAATATTAAAACAATTTCCTTTTCCATAGTTAAAAAATTCAATGTGTCAAGAAATTTAATACACATAGATTTTAAAAATAAGTAATTCTAATTAAATTGTATAAAATATTTTTAGATCGAATGTAACATAAAGACACATTAATAAAATCTTGAATAAATACATATCATTCATGTGATTTTAATCCCTTTTAACTTCAAATAATATGTAACAACCTAATATTTTAGATTTTTTTTCTCTAAATTAATAATATGATCGATAGCTTGTTTCACATGAAAGAAAAAACTAAAAAAATTTAGGACATACCCTATAAGGTTCAAGATATAGGAGTGCTTGATCCTATAATTTATTAATATCAAAGTAAACCATTAAGTTTATATAAGTGGTTTTACAAAGATTAGAATTAATCTCACCCTTTATATCTTAATCCACTAGGGGTGTGCAATAATACATGATCTAAAAGGACCATATAAATATCATCTCTATAACCCCACTCTTCGATAGGGCATCTGCAACCTCATTAGTTTCCCTATATTCATGTGAGATGACCAAGTTGAAATGACTGATGGCCTTAAGAAATTGAATCCATTGGGAATTAGTTTATAAGGGACTAATGAGAACCATGTTGAAGTCACTAAGTCAATTTCTTAGGTAGAGCAGTTGTATTTGAAAGTCCCAATGATGTGTGGGAGATTAAAGAGGTTGAATGATACAATGGGTGCCCATCTCACTTAATTAAATTCCCAATGGATCTTACCTTTCATGGATGGATAAAATAGGCCTATAATATCACTTATTCAAGACAAACCATGATGTTTAAAGCTTATACCACATGGTTGCACTAATTTTGGAAACCTTACCCACATAGAGGATTCTATAATAGAATATTTAGACACAAAAGTCAAATCTAGTGGGCTATGACCTCAAAGTCAAATCTGGTGGGCTATAGTTGGAAATTTGTGTGCTAATTTTCCAAAAAAGTATTTGGTAGGATTTATCTTTTTGAATTTAATGGAACAATGTAGTTTATATTTTATGACTTTATGTTATTAGACCCTTGACTATTGTATCACCCTCTTAAGTATAAATAGACACCCCATGTCACTTGTATTGAATTCAAGATTTTAATTGAGGGCCTATGATTTGTTTCTCTCTATTGTGTGATAATTGTTCTATTTTTCCCCTAGCTCTTGTTCATTCTTTCCTTATCAATCTACAAGTTAGATTGGTGATCCAAGATCACAAGGCCCCCAATTCTATGCTTCAACTAAAGTGCATTATTGTTTGGATTGTTCATCATTGCCATACCTTGAGTGTGTTGTCTAAGTAATAGGTCATATTCCTTATAACATTGATTGAATACTTTCATCCACTATCAATACCCATCATCCACCACTTTTCCCTGAACCATATGCTTCATCCTCCACTATATTCCATGAAGATTGGGCCACCCCGTGCATCTCACATAAGTTGGTCTCAGAGCTCCAGTTGACATGGTAAGGATCTATCCCTTCATTTACATTAGTTTTACCCATTACCTCCTTATCCCTCCATATTATAACCCATTAAAAAAATAAATTTTACTAAAAACCACCCGAATTGGACTAATTTGTGAAAGATGGAAATATTACACATTGAGCCAAATATTCATCCCTCTTCTTTTCATGTTTTATTTTCTATATTTGATTTGTATCTAGGAAAAAATATCAAATTCAATCAACTCATCATTTTTTGGTATTCAAAATTAAGCACATCCTTTATTTGAGAGATTTCAATTTGTTTTTTCTTACTCTTTATTCATCATTTTGTACTTTAAAACTCAAAGCACAACACTTTTTTGGGAGATTTGACAAAAAAAGTAGATACAATTACTTCTTTTTTGTGCTTTACATTATTAACACTTTACATTTCCATACATCACTTTCTCAATCATTTTACTTTATCTACATATCATTTTTGGCTCATTATTATTAATTTTTCTTATCTTTCACAATCGGGAAAAACCCAAATACCACATTTCAACCCACTTTTTCCCATTTTCTACCTTGTTTCTCACCCTTTACCATTTTGTAATGTTTTACTACTCAAACAAGTTTTGTTAAACTATCCTCCAACAAAATCTTGTTTTGGGAAGGATTGATGGCACATGATCACCCCAAACAAGGTATTATATTTCATAAGAGATTGGTATTTGAATTGAGTGTTGAGATTGGAGAGAAATAATAATAAGAATAAAATCTTTTGTGTGTGAGTCTATACATATTGTTTTGTGCATGTGTGTGTGTACATATCGTGTGTGTGATTGTGTATCCTTGCGAGTGTGTGTGTTTGCTTGTGTGCATGAGTGTGTATATCTTTCATGAGTGAGTGTGTATCCTTGTGTGAGTGAGTGTGTACATCTTGTGTGCATGTGTGTGAGTGAGTGTGTGTCATTATATGGGTTTCTACCCATGTGTGTTTGCGTTTTTGTAACTTATCATGGAAGAAGATCTTGGGAAGAAAATTGATCATGTTATCGATGAAGGATGTTGAAGTAGATCCCCCACACTCGAATCAACGCAACTCCAAAAGAAAGATTTGGTGAGCCACTTCAGGAATATTATTGATAGGAAGTTGGAAGTGCTGAATGAGAGGATTTAAAAATTAGAGAATAAACCAAGCCTGAGGATGATCCATGATAACCCACGGTGCACTTCTGCGCCACATCATCCCCACATTATAGAGGAGGATATGGATAACTTTGATGGTGATTTTGAGGATGTCATATAAAGGAGGAGGTTGTTCCAACAACCTAGAGGAGGCCGATAGAGACTTCCCAATGATGAAATATTTGGAGGTATTAATGTGATGGTTCCCTCTTTCCAAGGAAAAAGCAATCCAGAAGCGTACTTAGATTGGTAGATTCGGATTGAGAAAGTGTTTTCATTCCATGCATATTTTGACGAGAAAAAGGTCAAATTTTCTTCCCTTTAATTTTTTGATTATGCTTTAATTTAGTGGTATCAAATTAAAAAAGAGTGGGATAGATACGATGTACATCCCATAAACGCTTGGGAAGACATGAAGTTCACCATGAGGAAGTGATTTGTTCCCTCACACTACCATAGAGATCTTCACAACAAGCGTCAGTTCCTCACGTAAGGGAGTAAGAGTGTTGAATATTACTACAAGAAGATGAAAATTTCCCTGATTCAAAAAAAAAATTGACGAGGATATGGAGTAAACTATGGAACACTTTATAAATGGGACCAATCGGGAGATTTCCGATCAAGTAGAGATGTACCACCTTTTGTAAATACAAGATATGATCCACCAAGCCACCAAGGTTGAGAAAAAAATCAATAAGAGGGGTAGTATAAGAAAACCCACTACCCCTTTCATTCCATGGAGAAATATGAGGAAGGATATTGGATAATCATCAAAGATGAAATAAGTGGTTGATCACAAAAGTGATAAAGTAATTCTTCCACTTAAGAAACCCACTTTTAAGGCTAACCAAACAATGAATTGGGATATTCATTATTAAAAATTTCAAGGGGTCACATTGGTAGTGAATTCCCAAATCGGCATACCATGACCATCAAAAATCATGGAGAATGAGAGACCGATGAAGAGAGCTTGGAAGAGGAAGATAATGAATCCCCTGAAATTGGTAATGGATAATTTGTAGAAGATGGTGAGATTATTGTCACTAGGAGAGTTATAAGCACACAAATGACCATAGGAGATAAGGAGAAGTGGGATAAAATTTTCCATATGTAGTGAAATATCAATAGAGGGTATGTAGTGTTATTATTGATGGAGGAAGCTATGGCAATGTAGTGAGCACTGAGTTAGTGGATAAATTAGGACTTACAATTTTGAGGTATCAACATCCATATCAGTTTTAGTGGTTGAATGATTGTGGATATATAAAGGTTACCAAAAAATTTAAGTTATTATTCTCCATTGGTAAATACAAGGATAAGTTATTGTGCAGTTTTGTTCTTATGAAGGTGTTTCACTTGCTGTTGGGTTGACTGTGGAAGTACGATCAACATGCTACTCATGATGGTTTCTTAAACCAGCACTCTTTTGTACTCTGAGGGGAACCTATAACCCTCAATCCCATATACCCCCAAAAAGTATGGAAGATCACATTTTGAGAGAAAATAAAAAAATGAATGATGAGGGAAAAAAGAGAGAAAATGAAAAAGGAGAGAATAAGGAAAAAATATAAGATGAGAGAAGAAAATAAATAGAGAACAAAGAAAAATCAATAAGGAAAAAAGATTTGAGAGGAGAGAAAAGTGTGATGTTGGAAAAAAAGAGTGAGGTTAAGGAAGCTTTGATTTCTCAGTAAAATTATTTAGTACTTATGTATAAAGAGGTGATGTTGAACACTAAGGACTTAACATCTCCTTTTACATATGTTGTAGAGTCTTTGTTGTAGGAATTTGAAGATGTGTTTCTCGAAGAGGTGCCACCTATTTTTCCACCCATTTGAGGTATTGAGCATAAAATTGACCTCATTCATGGATCATCACAACCGAACCATCCTACATATTGCACTAACTTGGAAGAGAAAAAATAAATTCAAAGGCAAGTTTGTAAGAACCTAGTTTTTGCTACGAAAGACTTTGGAATATTTCCTGATGTTATTCCAGAGCAGTGCCTTCAAACGGCGTGCGATTATGAGCCCCAGAGTGGCCGGAATGAAATTTTCAGTGCGTTCACACTGGGCACGCCAAATAAATGAGATAACTCCTAAACAGTGCTTCAGATCAGAGATACGAGTGTATTGATGGGTCTAGAATGGGGTGTTTACCCTAGGAATGACATAAAACTTGTCGACGTAGGACATTTGGACCCCTCGCTCGCTTTCGGAACATTAAACAGATAAATTAATTAATTAATTTATTCATTTAATGGTGAAACTCAAGTATCTATTAAACGGTGGATCGGATTAGAAAAACCAGGGCACTGTTGAGTTAGGAACGTGTCGTTTACCCTAGGAGGGGTGTAAGTTTTGCGGGCGCAACCCGTCTGTGAAAAATGGCCCCAGGGGTGTTTTCGTAATTTGGCAGCTTTGGGCGTTCAATTTTATAACTTTTGAACGGGGCCTCAGATTAAAATTCTGAGACCTCCATTGTGCTTAGGAGGTGGTGTTTACCCGAGGGGAGGCTTAACCTCGACCTCGTCGGGTGTTTCAGATGCAGGTTATTTTGGGGGTTTTAAATTAATTAAAATTTTAATTAATTTTCTTTATTTAAACCAAACTCTCCTCCTCCCCTCTCCTTGGATTGCACCTCCTAGGGAATGAAGTCTCAACCAAGGAAGACCTCTCCTCCTCCATCCTCTCCTCTCCAAGGTGTTGCGGGCGGCCGGCGGATCGTCGCGAAGCGACGAGATACGCCTAAGAGGTAGGGTTTTGTTGCGTTTTCAATTCCTACATCCCTCTTTGAATTGCTTATTTTGCGTCTAATCTCTGTCGAGTCTTCGAAAAAATACCATAAACGCATAGTATATTTTATATGGTTTCCGACGCCTATTTCAGATCGAAATCTCTGAGCTCTGAGGTGATCGCAGATGTCCGCCGAAAGTGAGCGGGTTTTGGAATGTTTTCTGGCCAAAAACCAGAGTTTCCGATGGGGGTCTGGTCGGTGCTGGTCACGGGAGTCCTCCAGGCGAGCAGGGAGCGTGGCAGGCGAACGGCCGGGGTTCGGGTTTTCAGCAGAGGTAGGCGGTGGCGTGCGGTGCGGCGCGGCAGGCCGAGGCGAGGCCGGTGTCGGTGAGGTCGTCGGTGAGGCTCGAAGCAGTGTGCGGACAGCGCGGGCGAGCTGGGGCGACGACGGCTCGCGGTCGAAGGGGGCTGCTGAGGGCGTCCGACGGAAGGGTGCTGCAGCCGGTGTCCGGCGCGCCGCCGTGGTCGAGGGAGGAGTGGAGGAAGACCGGCCGCTGGGCCGGTCTGCTGGGAGACGAGGACCCGCAAAAAGCGGGTCCTACTGGTGTCGTGTGGAAGAAGGATGGCCCTCCTGGCCGACCTAGTTTCTTAAAAAAAATGAAAAAAATAAGTTTATAATAATAATAATAATATTATTATTATTATTATTATGGAAATGATTTATTTTGATAAATCATTCGCAGGGCGCCCAATTTGGGCGCCGTCTACGGTGATGCCTTTCTCGAATCGAGGCGAGATTTTTGAGATGGTTTCGGGAATTTTTAATTCCCGAAACGAGGGGCCTCGGAGGCGCGACACATCTTTAAGTGAATTGACATTTTTCCAGGGAACTTGTTTTGGACGGCGCAGACACGTCCGACGTCCGTTTTGAGCGCCGTCAATGGCGTTGGGACCCTGGCGTCTGGGCAGAGCTTTCCAGGGTGGTTTCAGGCATTGAGGCTGAAGTTGAGGTGCAAGCCCCACGACCTGTCTTTCAAGCTTCATGCAGTGTTTCACGAACTTTTCATTAGAAGTCCATTCGGGGCGTGCGAGCAGTTGTTTTTGGGTGTTTTTTCAAGGGCATCGCAATGGCGCAATCTTCCCACTCTAATTCGGCACGATGGTGCGGGACCCACGAGGGTTGTTTGGGCGTTGACGGTGATTTTCCATCTCTATCACCGGGCGACCGTTTTGGACAAGTGAATAATCCATTTCGTGTACTTTTTCGAGAGGATCACAACGGTGCGATCCGTCCGTTGAGATTCGGGACCGGTATGCAGGTCCCATGTAGCACCGCTTGTGTGCAATGCGGCGGGATGCATCTTTTTCTCCGGATATCCGTTGTGCTCAAGTGAGCAGTCTTTTTGACGTGTCTTCCCGAGGAGATAGCAATGGTGCGATGCGCCTGAATATTTTTGGGGCCGAGGCTCGGGATCATGGGACGCCGTTCGGGTGAAAGGCGGTGTTGGTGACTTTTCCGTCAGATATCCGTTTGAGGCATGTAAATAGCCTATCTCACATGTTTTTCTGCAAGGATTACAATGGTACAATCCGTTGGGATGTTTGGAGTCTCCTGTGAGATCTCATCAAATGTGGGAACATGAAAGGTGTACCAGTGGTGGTTCTTCTACCGTGTTTATAGTGGACACTTGGCGTGTGAACACGTTCAATCCTGGGAGAGTGATGTTGGTGTTTAAAGAGATGTGGTTGGATGCACCTTAGCCGTTGAGGTGGTAGGTTGGAGTTGTTACGTTACACCTTCGTGTTGATGTTGGGTGCCATGTGCACGTTAGCCTTTGGGCTGGAGACGTGGTATACTCCGAAAGTATACGGGAACACTAGGAGGTACATGTGGATGTTGGTCCCTGAGAATTTTTGTGTGCTTGGTTGGGATTGAGATGGGGCCACATGTCGAGTGGGCCCCACATGCGTGCCGTGTTCTGATTTGCGTACTTTGACCTCTCACGACATAGAGGGTCCCTCTGTGCTCGTTTATTTGACCAGCAAGGTGGAGTTTTTCCCTGGCTCTATGCTCATTGGTTTGACTAGCTGGGTGGAGTTTCCCCTGGCCCAGTGCTCTTTTGTTTGACCAGTAGGGTTGAGTGGTCTCCCCCTGGTTTCATTCTCGATGGATTGGCCAACGGAGATGGTTTTGTTCCTCTGTTTCTTCAGCTGTGAGGGGTTTCAGTACCGTGCCCCTTTCACCGGACTGTAGCACCGTTTGCGACTACGGGTGTTCGTACAGTGTGGGTGTTTTCCCCACTTTCTAGGATGAGTTGACTCGGTCCTCTTCGACGGTGACTCAGCGGATTGGAGCGTGATCGCCTTGGGGGGCCCAAGGAGTTTCTTCCATTCCTTCATGTTCCCTGGTAGAGTTCTTTTAGATTCGGTGTGACAAACACTTTACGTGGGCACTGATCCTCTACCCAGGAGATTGTTTCCAGCAGGGATGTGGTTTTTTCCAGCAGGGCTGAGGTTGTTACCAACAGGGATGAGGTTGTTTCGAGTAGGGCTCTCCAGTTGTACCATCCAGCAGGGATGTCCAGTGGGTTACCATCCAACAGGGATGGCCAATACAGTGGTGTTCATCGAGCAGTACCATCCAGCAGGTATGGCCAGAGCAGTTCCGAGTTTACCTCCAGCAGGGCTGGGCAGTGGTCCCCGATGCCAGGCTTACCTCCAGCTGGGCTGGCCAGTAGTCCCCGATGCCGGGCTTACCTCCAACTGGGCTGGCTAGTGGTCCCTGATGCCGGGTTACCTCCAGCTGGGCTGGGCAGTGGTCCCGTCGCCGACTTTAGCCGGGTCTCCATCCAGTGGATTACCCTGTTACGGGACTGGGCAGTGTGGCACCCGTCGACTCTTGCCGGGTCTCCCTATAGTGGGAACCCTTCGACTTCCAGGGACCCTCCAGCGGGGCTGGGCAGGGGGTCGCCTGTCGACTTTGAGTAGACCTCTCGACTGCGGGGCAGTGACATGGTGTGGTTTGATGTTTCCCCAGAACTCTCAAGTACGAGGGACACTTTCCTCACCGAGACACGTCCTTGTGATGCAACCTAAAACCATGCGGGTGAGTCAGTGCCGCCCAAATCGGATAGTGTTGAGGTGCGCTGGTTTGAGCCCTTGACTTGTAGTTCGGGGCAGACGTGTGGGATGCTGGGCATCGATGGTGTTTACTTCTGGGACTGTTGGCGACTCACATTTCTTGGGCTGAGCTATGGGATGGAGATCCCCTTATGATCTTGTTCAGGCTTCTTGTTTGAGCATATGGTTATGTATATACCTTGTTGTATTACCCACTTCTTGGGTTTGGTTACTCTCCCTCCAGGAGAGGCGAAGACGTGCGGGTATGCCATGTGATTTCCGTGTCTAGCTTCTCGTGGTTGGATGAGTCTACTCTCCTGCTATAGGCAGCGAATACTCGATGGGAAGTTCATCTTCTCACCATTTCCAGCTCTTTGTGTCTGGACGAGTCTATATTTTTTCTCTTGTTGGGTTGAGCTGGACTCTTTACTGTACTATTTACTGCACTCCTTGTTGTACTTCTTTACTTTCCCCTGTTCGATCTACTGCTCACCCTTCGGTACCTTATTTTTTGCTCCCTCAAGCCTTCGGGGCATCCTACTGAGTATTTTTATACTCACCCCTACTTGGGATTTGCCCAAACTTGGTGTGACCTTACAGACGACGTACAGGTTGGTCGTGACTTCAGTGGAGCTTAGGAGTTCCGGAGCTTGGACCACATGTGGTTGTCGTAGTCAGGTTCTTGGTGGGGGACCCTTTCAGATGCTTTTGCTTTTGTTTACCTATTTTCGGGTTGTGGCACTTTTCTGGTTGGGTGCGTGTTTTGACCCTTTTCTTTTCAGTTTACCTTCAACACCTATTTGTACTATTTAGAGGTCGATGCACTATTGTGGTTTACTTATATCAGTTGGTACCTTGATTTTCTTTTTACTCTACACTTTTTCATTGAGTGTGTTGCGTGTGTGTGTATAGGTACTTAGGCAAAGGCCTCCCTGAGTTACTGTGCCTTTGGCGCTGGTCACCAGCCCCTGGCCTATGGAGGCAGGCTTGGGGTAGTTGCGGCTCGAGCCTAGGTAGGGTCGGGTCGTGACAAAGTGGTATCAGAGTTGGTTCGTTCCTTGGGACGTTGTTCGGACGTCCCTAAAATAAAAGGAATTGGTTGAGATTTAGGGCAACAATGTTAACGTGTCTCAAGAGTGGCTATCAGGCCAGGGAGTCTAGTGATGGTGCGACAACCGACGTATCCATTAACCAGGACCTTGATAACCCGCTTGTCAACTCGGCATGCTGAGACACTTGTTGCAGGGAAAACTGGTTTGTGCATCACATAGGATTGAGTCTTTGACTGTCCTTCTTGAGTCAGCTCCCCATCGTTGTTATTGGTGTATACATATATGCTCATCTGACCACGGTACTCCTGGATAATATTCAGGATTTCTCCGCGAAGACAGCCAACTAGGATACCAGCTTTGGTTCGTGACGATGACTCTGTGAGCTACGAGGCCTCAGTACAGGACCCATCAGGTGATCCCCTTTCTCCAGGTGGGCCGGTAGCAACACCCCCACCTGTTGAGCAGCAGATATCTTCTGTAGAGCAGGCTGAGTTTGAGCACAGGTTGAGCGCGCTCTGTGAGTTCCAGCGGCAGAGACCACTGAGGTTCAGTGGTGAGACAGACCCACAGGCAGCAGAGGTTTGGCTAGAGATAGTGGTTAGCCTTTTCAGGCTTGTGCAGACGCCGACAGATCAGAGAGTGGATTTGGCAGCCAACCTTTTTCGTGGAGCAGCTTGGCGTTGGTGGAGTCTGGTGACTCATTTTCTTGACGAGTCGTCGCTTTCGTGGGGAGATTTTCAGTTTTTGTTTCTTGAGGAGATTTTCCCCTCCTACTTGCACTCTGTTCGGATTCAGAAGCTCCTTCAGTTTTAGCAGGGAGGGATGACGGTGGATGAGTATGCTGATTGTTTCGAAGACCGTGCACGCTTTACCCGGACTTGGTCCATGATGACAACTTCCGAGTGCGAAAGTTTGAGCAGGGTCTCCTCCGAGAGATTCGTGCTGTCATAGTACCCTTGGGCATTTCCACATACGCTGGGGTGCTAGAGCAGGAGCTGGTGATAGAGAGCTTCCTATCACGTTCTAGAGTTGGTGGTGGCAGTAGGGACGTTGGAGCCGAGACGTCTGTCGCAGCTAGCGGGCGTCATAAAACAGAACCTCGACGCAGGTGTCTTTCTGATAACCGGACTCAGGGGCGTGGTCGTACACCACGGTGGCACCAGAGGGCACCAGTGAATCCCGAAGAGAGTCGGTGCTATGATTGCGATGGGTGAGGTCACCTGTCATGAGACTGCCTGACCAGGCATGCAGAGAGCCTCAAGTAGGCAGCAGGTGCGCCACCACGACGGAGGCAGAGCCGTGATCGGAGTAGTACCCAAAGAGGTGGCACTAGCAGAGGAGTGGGAGGAGCTGGTAGTGGGGGACGACTTTACGAGATCTTTCCATCACCATTAGGCGGTCCACGTTAGGCTCCAGGAGCTGACAGTTGGGACCGCGGACAACCGCGAGCTTTGGATGTCTACGATCCTATAGAGTATGAGGTGATAAGAGGTACGCTCTACAGTGCTTCTACTTTTTGCAGTAGAATTGTTAGACTCTGTCTGTGGAGTGCTTTTCTCCCTGCTCCTTGTTTGAGGTGTTACCAGGGTGACGCAAGGTGTCGGGTGTAACCCTGTGTTGGTAAGGTAAAAGGAATGGGATCTTTCTCTTTATTCGATGGTGTTTACTCCTTCTCTTCTGAGTGTGTAAGAGGGTCTTGGTTGTGGGAAATCGACTGTGAAATCTTGCGTGACCAGATATCCTTGGGTGTTTCACCATATGGATATTCTGAAGGAGGGAATTACCGGGCCTTGTTCTAGGTGCGGGCGGTGATTCCAGTCACGGCATGCGACGTGGAGGTTCGGTTGGGGAGGTGAGCTACCTCCGAGAGCCTTCGGGCCGTTTGACACTATGCAAAGAGATGGCGAGGTTCCTAACCGCCTTTCCCTAACCCCAAAGTCTGGAGTGGGTGCATGATGTCTCCCGCACGGTTTACCTGAAAAGAAGTGTGCATGCTCCTATGCACGACATCGGCACGGGCAGACCTCATGCGAAATGGATCAATCCTTTGGTCTGTGTGCAGTGGCGCAGAGCTGTATGAGAGTTCTTATGGGTACGGGAGATCCAGGTGCGGGCTTAGTACCCTGAGTTCTTCCCTGGTTTTTCTTTTCGGGGACGAAAAGCTTGAAGGAGGGAATGATGTAAGAACCCATTTTTTTCTGCGAAATACTTTGTAATATTTCTTGATGTTATTCCAGAACAGCGCCTTCAAATGGCGTGCGATTCCGAGCCCCGGAGTGGCCGGAATGATTTTTTCAGTGCGTTCACACTGGGCATGCCAAATAAATGTAATAACTCCTAAACAGTGATTCAGATCAGAGATCCGAGTGTACAGATGGGTCCGTAATGGGGTGTTTACCCTAGGAACGACATAAAACTTATCGGAGCAGGACATTTGGACCCCTCGCTCGCTTTCAGAACGTTAAACGGATAAATTAATTAATTAATTTATTCGTTTAATGGTGAAACTCAAGTATCTCTTAAACAGTGGATCAGATTGGAAAAAATAGGGCACCGTTGAGTTCGGAACGTGCCGTTTACCCTAGGAGGGGTGTAAGTTTTGCGGGCGCGGCCCGTCTGTGAAAAATGGCCCCAGGGGCATTTTCATAATTTGGAAGCTTTGGGCGTTAAGTTTTATAACTTTTGAACGGGGCCTCGGATTAAAATTCCAAGCCCGCCGTTGTGCTCAGGAGGTGGTGTTTACCCTATAGGAGGCTTAACCTCGACCCCGTCGGGCGTTTCAGATGCGGGTTATTTTGGGGGTTTTAAATTAATTAAAATTTTAATTAATTTTCTTTATTTAACCCAAACTCTCGTCCTACCCTCTCCTTGGCTTGAACCTCCTGGAGAATGAAGTCTCAACCAAGGCAGACCTCTTCTCCTCCATCCTCTCCTCTCTAAGGTGTTGCGGACGGCCGGCGGATCGTCGCGAAGCGACGGGCTACGCCCAAGAGGTAGGGTTTTGTTGCGTTTTCGATTCCTACATCTCTCTTTGAATTTCTTATTTTGTGTCGAATCTCTGTCGAGTATTCGAAAAAATACCATAAACGCTTAGAAGATTTTATATGGTTTCCGACGCCTATTTCGGATCGAAATCTCCGAGCTCCGAGGTGATCGCAGATGTCATCCGAAAGTGAGCGGGTTTTGGAATGTTTTACGGCCAAAAACCAGAGTTTCCGGTGGGGGTCTGGTCGGTGCCGATCACGGGAGTCCTCCAGGTGAGCCGAGAGAGCGGAAGGAGAATGGTCGGGGTTCGGGTTTTCAGCGGAGGCAGGCGGTGGCGTGCGGTGCGGCGCGGCAGGCCGAGGCGAGGCCGATGTCGGTGAGGTCATCGGCGAGGCTCGGAGCAGTGTGCGGACAGCGCGGGCGAGCTGGGGTGACGGCGGATCGCGGTCGAAGGGGGCTGCTGAGGGCGTCTGGCGGAAGGGTGCTACAGCCGGCGTCCGGCGCGCCTCCGTGGTCTAGGGAGGAGCGGAGGAAGACCGGCCGCTTGGCCGGTCTGCTGGGAGACGAGGACCCGCAAAAAGCGGGTCCTGCTGGCGCCGTGTTGAAGAAGGCCAACCCTCCTGGCCGACCTAGTTTCTTAAAAAAAACGAAAAAAATATAAGTTTATAATAATAATAATAATAATAATAATAATAATAATATTATTATTATTATTATTATGGAAATGATTTATTTTGATGAATCATTCGCAGGGCGCCCAATTTGGGCGCCATCTGCGGCGACGCCTTTCTCGAATCGAGGTGAGCTTTTTGAGATGGTTTTGGGAATTTTTAATTCCCGAAATGAGGGGCCTCGGAGGCATGACACGTCTTTAAGTGAATTGACGTTTTTCTGGGGAACTTGTTTTGGACGGCACGGACGCGTCCGACGTCCGTTTTGAGCGCTGTCAGCGTCGTTGGGACCCTAGAGTCGGGGCAGAGCTTTCCAGGGTGGTTTCAGGCGTTGAGGCCGAAGTTGAGGTGCGGGCCCCATGACCCATCTTTCGAGCTGCGTGCAGCGTTTCACGACCTTTTCATTAGACGTCCATTCGAGGTGTGTGAGTAGTCGTTTTTGGATGTTTTTCCGAGGGCATCACAATGGAGTAATCTTCCCACTCTAATTCGACATGATGGTGCGAGCTGCACGAGGGTCGTTTGGGTGTTGACGGTGATTTTCCATCTCTATCACCAAGCGACCATTTTGGACAAGTGAATAGTTCATTTCATGTACTTTTTCAAGAGGATCGCAACGGTGTGATCCGTCCGTTGAGTTTCGGGACTGGGATGCGGGTCCCACGTAGCACCGCTCATGTGCGGTGCGCCGGGATGCATATTTTTCTTCGGATATCCATTGAGCTCAAGTGAGGAGTCTTTTTGACGTGTCTTCCTGAGGAGATCTCAATGGTACGATGCGCCCGAATGTTTTCGGGGCCGAGGCTCGGGATCATGGGACGTCGTTCGGGCGTAAGGCGGTGTTGGTGACTTTTCCATCGGATATCAGTTTGAGGAAAGTAAATAGCCTATCTCACATGTTTTTCTGCAAGGATTACAATTGTGCAATTCGTTGGGATGTGCAGAGTCTCCTGTGAGATCTCATCAAATTTGGGAACATGAAAGGTGTACCGGTGGCGGTTCTTCTACCGTGTTTATAGCGGACACTTGGCGTGTGAACGTGTTCACTCCTGGGAGAGTGATGTTGGTGTTTAAAGAGACGTGTTTGGCTGCACCTTATCCATTGAGGTGGCAGGTTAGAGTTGTTACATTACGCCTTCGCGATGATGTTAGGTGGCGTGTGAACATTAGCCTTTGGGATGGAGATGTGGTATACTCCAGTAGTATACGGGAACACTGGGAGGTACATGTGGATGTTGGTCCCTGAGAATTTTTGTGCGCTTGGTTGTGATTGAGATGGGGCCACACGTCGAGTGGGCCCCACGTGCGTGCCGTGTTCTTCTTTGCGTACTTTGACCTCTCGCAACATAGAGCGTCCCTCTGTGCTCGTTTATTTGACCAACAGGGTGGAGTTTTACCCTGTCTCTGTGCTCGTTGGTTTGACCAGCAGGGTGGAGTTTCCCCTGGCCCGATTCTCTTTTGTTTGACCAGTAGGGTTGAGTGGTCTCCCCCTGGTTTAATTCTTGATGGTTTGGCTGACAGATATGGTTTGGTTCCTCTGTTTCTTCAACCGTGAGGGGTTTTAGTACCGTGCCCCTTTCACTAGACTGCGACACCATTTGCGACTACGGGTGTTCGTACAGTGTGGGTGTTTTCCCCACTTTATGGGATGAGTTGACTCGGTCCGCTTCGACAATGACTTAGCGTATTGGAGAATTATCACCTTGGGAGGCCTGGGGAGTTTCTCCCGTTCCTCAGTGTTCCCTGGTAGAGTTCTTACAGATTCGGTGTGACCAAAACTTTACGCGGGCACCGATCCTCTACCCAGGTGGTTGTTTCCAGCAGGGCTGTGGTTGTTTCCAGCAGGGCTGAGGTTGTTACTAGCAGAGCTGAGGTTGTTTCGAGCAAGGCTCACCAGTTGTACCATCAAGAAGGGATGGCCAGTGGGTTACCATCCACCAGGGATGGCCAGTACAGCGGTGTTCACCGAGCAGTACCATCTAGCAGGGATGGCCAGAGCAGTTTCGGGTTTACTTCCAATGGGGCTGGGCAGTGGTCCCCGATGCCGGGCTTACCTCCAGCTGGGCAAGGCAGTGGTCCCCGATGTCGGGTTACCTCCAGCTAGGCTGGGAAGTGGTCCTGTTGCCGACTTTATCCGGGTGTCCCTTCAGTGGATTACTCTGTTACGGGACTGGGCAGTGTGGCACCCATCGACTCTTGCCGGGTCTCCCTATAGTGGGAACCTGCCAACTTCCAGGGACCCTCCAGCGGGGCTGGGAAGGGGGTCGCCTATCGACTTTGAGCAGACCTCTCAACTGCGGGGCAGTGACATGGTGTGGTTTGACATTTCCCCAGAACTCTCAAGTACGATGTATAATTTCCCCACCGAGACGTGTCCTTGTGACGTGACCTAAAACCATGCAGGCGATTCAGTGCTGTCCAAAGCGGATAGTGTCGAGGTGAGGTGGTTTGAGCCCTTGACTTGTAGTTTGGGGTAGACGTGCGGGATGCTGGGCATCGATGGTGTTTACTTCTGGGACTGTTGGCGACTCACTTTTCTTGGGCTGAGCTACGGGATGGAGATCCCCTTACGATCTTGTTCGGGCTTCTTGTTTTAGCATATGGTTATGTATATACCTTGTTCCAGTACCCACTTCTTGGGTTTGGTTAGTCTCCCTCCAGGAGAGTCAAAGATGCGCGGGGTATGCCACGTGATTTTTGTGTCTAGATTCTCGTGGTTGGATGAGTCTACTCTCCTGCTATAGGTAGAGAATACTCAACGAGAAGTTCATCTTCTCACCGTTTCTAGCTCCTTGTGTCTGGACGAGTCTATCTCCTTTATCTTGTTGGGTTGAGTTGGAATCTTTACTGTAATATTTACTGTACTCCTTGTTGTACTCCTTTACTTTCCCATGTTTGATCTACTGCTCACCCTTCGGTACCTCCTTTGTTGCTCCCTCGAGCTTTTGGGGTATCCTACTAAGTATTTTTATACTCACCCCTACTTGGGATTTTCCCGCACTTGGTGTTCCTTTGCAGACGACAGATAGGTTGGTCGTGACTTTAGTGGAGCTTAGGATTTCGGGAGCTTGGACCACGTGCGGTGGTCATAGTCAGGTTCTAGGTGGGGGACCGTTCCAGATGTTTTTGCTTTTGTTTACCTGTTGCTGGGTTGTGGCACTTTTCTGGTTGGGCGCGTGTTTTGCCCCTTTTCTTTTTAGTTTACCTTCAGCACCTGTTTGCACTGTTTAGAGGTCGATGCACTCTTGTGGTTTATTTATAACAGTTGGTACCTTGCTTTTATTTTTACTCTGCACTTTTTCATTGAGTCTGCTACGTGTGCGTGTACAGGTACTTAGGCAAAGGCCTCCCTGATTTATTGTGCCTTCGACGCTGGTCTCCAGCCCCTGGCCTATGGAGGCGGGCTTGGGGTAGTTGCGGCTCGAGCCCGGGTAGGGTCGGGTCATGAAAAATTTCAAGAGTTGTTGGATGTGTGATATGTTAGAGAGAGGATTATTCCTCATGCAGTACTAATGCTTCTAGTACTAGAGAAGGATGGAACATGACGAATGTGTATTGACTGTAGATCCATCAATAACATTATGGTCATGTATTTTCATCCTATCCCTAGGTTTTATGACATTCTAGATGAGTTAAATGGCTCTACTATATTCTCAAAAATTGATTTAAGAAGTGGCTACCATCAAATTAGGATGAAAGAAGGAGATGAGTGGAAAAAAACATTTAAGAAAAAACATGGACTTTATGAATATTTAGTCATTACCTTTGGTCCCACCAATGCACCTAGTAAATTTATGAGGTTAATGAATCATGTATTACGTGCATATATTGGAAAATTGTTGTAGTTTACGTTGATGATATTCTGGTGTATAGTAGGACTTTTCATGAAAATTTAGATCACTTAAGAAAATTACTAGAGGTTTTAATGAAAGAAAACCTATTTGGAAACATCAATAAGTGTAAACTTTAGCTCGATAATATTTTTTTCCTTGGATTTTTTATGAGCGTAAATAGAGTTGAAGTTGACACCAAGAAGATCAAAGCAATACAAGAATGGACAACTCCAACCTCTGTTAGGTAGGTAAGAAGTTTTCATGGGATTGCTAGTTTTTACTAAAGATTTGTGAAGGAATTTATCACATTAGTAGTTCTACTAAATGAATTGAAAAAGAAGAAAAATCCTTTCAAATGGGGGACAACTCAAGAGAATTATTTCTATTCTCTCAAGGAACGACTCACCCACACCCCTCTACCTACACTCCTAGAATTTTGTAAACCCTTTGAAATTGAATGAGATGCAAGTGGAATTGGCATTGGTGGAGTAATCATGTAGGAAGGTAAGCTTGTTTCTTATTTTATTGAGAAGTTAAATAGCCCACCTTTAAACTATTATACATATGATAATGATTTTTATGCATTGTTTAGAGTTCTAGAAACATGGAAACATTATCTTTGGCCTAATGGATTTTTGATCCATTATGACCATGAGTATCTTAAATACCTTAGGAGCTAACATTAAATAGTAGACATTCTAGATAGATAAAATTTATTTAATCATTTCCATATGTTATCATGAATAAAAAGGTTAAATAAAATACCGTGGCTGATGAAATTTAATGTAGATATTATCTTTTATCCTTATTGGATTCAAAACTCCTTGTTTTTGAATGAATTAAGGATTTATATGCCATTGATAATGATTTTAGTGAAAATTAAGAACATTGTAAACCTGGAGTTAGTTGGTAAAAGTTTTATTTACAATATGGATTCATATTTCATATTGAAAAGATTTTAATTCCCAATTTCTCTATTAGTTTACTTTTATTAAAGGAGTCACATTTTGGCCAGTTAATGGGACATTTTGGTTTTTCAAAAACATTAAATGTTCTTAGTGAGCATTTTTATTGGCCTATGATCTCAATAGATGCTGAAAAATTTGTGGGAAAGTGAATTGTCTTCCATAAATCCAAATTGAAACTAATCCCACATGGATTATATCTTCCTCTTCAAATCCCCATCAAACCTTGGGAGGACATATCAATGGAATTTATTGTGGGGTTATAAAGGAATAATACAAGGGGAGATTCCATTTTTTTGTGGTTGATCAGTTTTCTAAAATGGAACATTTTATTCCTTATCAAAAAACTGAGGACACCACTAACATTGTAACAATTTTCTTTCAGGAAGTATTTGAACTCTATGGAATGCCAATGAATATTGTGTCGGATCAAGAAACAAAATTATTTAGTTACTTTTGGAATACATTATAGATAAAATTGGGTACCATGTTACTATTTCACACTGCTTGTCATCTGCAAACTGGTGGGAAAATAGAGGTGGTGAATCAGAGACCATCATCCCTTCTACGAAAAATTGTTAAGAAGAATCTCAAAAATTGGGAGGAGTTTCTTCCACATATGGAATTCAAATATAATAGGGCCAAGCATTCCACTAATCATTATTCTCCATTCGAAATTGTTTATGGCTTTAACCTCTTTTCCTTTATTGATCTAGTTACTTTACCTTTATAGGAAGAAACTAATATGGAAGCGAAAGGGAGTGAAAAATTCATCAAGAAACTCCATGAAAAGGAAAGGAAAAATATCAAGTAGATGACCCAAAAATATGTTTATCATAAAAAAAGGGTTACAAACAAGTGTTTTTCGAGCCCGATGACTTAGTCTAGATTCATATGTGAAAGGAGAGATTTTCCGACAAGCAGAAATAAAAAATCATTCCACAAGGAGATGGAACTTTATGAGTGATTGAGAATATTAACAACAATTCTTACAAGATATATTTTTTAGGTGAGTACGGTGTAAGTGCCAACTTCAATGCTTATGATCTTTATCCTTTTTAGGATGTATAGGATGAATATTCGAGGATGACTCCATTTCCAAAGTGGGAGGATGATACGAACCATTTTTAAGGAACTAAGTCAATTGCTTGGGTAGAGGTGTTAGATTTTCAAGTCCTAATGACATTAGGGAGATTAAAGAGGTTGAATTATATGATGGGCCACCACCTCTCTTTATTAAAGGCCTAGTGGACCATACCTTGTATGGATGTAGAAAATATGCCTATAATCTCACTTATTCAAGCCCAAAAATGATGTTTAAAGCTTGGCACATATGGTTGCTCAAATTTGGGAAGGCTTTCCCACATGGAGGATTCTAGAATGGAATATTTAGACACTAATGTCAAATCTAGTGGTCTATTCACTCAATGTCAAATTTGGAGGACTGTAGTTGTAAATTTGTGTGATAATTTTTGAAAAAGTCTTTGGAAGACTTTATCTTTCTGAATTTAAGGGAAAAATTAGTTTAGTCTTTATGACTTTAGGGTATTAGACCTTTGACTATTGTACCACCCCCTTGGATATAAATAGACACCCCCATAGCACTTGTATAGAATTCAAGATTTTAATTGAGAGGTTATGCTTTGTTTCTCTCCATTGTGTGAGAATTGTTCTATTTTTTCCCTAGATCTTGTTCATTCTTTCCTTTTCAATCTACAAGTTAGATTGGTGATCCAAGATCACAAAACCCCCAATTCCGTTCCTCAACCCAAGTGCATTTTAGTGTGTATTAGTCATGACGTCCCTCCCTTGAGTGTGTTTTCTAAGTAGTAGGTCTCACTCCATATAGTGTTGATTGACTACTTGCATCCACTATCAATACCCATCATCCGACACTTTTCCCCGAACCAGATCCTTCATCCGTTACCCTATGCTATGAAGATTATGCCACCCCATGCATCTCACATTAGGGACACTACTAGTAATAGATTTTAGGGAATCAATAGAAAGCTATGAGTCTGATTCAATCCAGAGAGATTTCCATCAATGATGTATAACATTATTGATCATATGAATTATATCCCATAATATATCCTCACATGTAATTTCAATTCTAATGTAGTCGTAGTACAATACATTTAGAAATCCATGATGAGTATGGAAGAAACCTCCACATCTATAGGGTCTTGGAATGCTAGAGGCCACACCATCCACATTTACTTTGATCCATAAAGGAATAGGGGGAATCCATTAAATGGATTTTAGGACTAGGTAATTTTTATGACTACTATTCTCACCCAATAGGTGCAATATATTCAGATCAAAAAAGGTGTTTTCCATCACACATGTTTTTATTATAGAGGTAGTGAAAAAATCCTTGTTAATAGAGATAATCCTCTCATGAATGTATGGGTTATGATCATAAAATAATAGTACATTCCAGATCTTCCAAAAATAGTAGATGATGGAGGCCGCAACTATAAGAAACATGATATGTATTTGGATGGTCTGTTCAGTATTAATAATAAAAATCATCATGCCTTCCATTTTATTATCAATATAGATAGTGATGAGAAATATACCTTTTAGGTGTCCCCATAATCTAGATGAAAGATGGAATTCATTAAAGATATGCTACAAATTTTCAACTTATCTTAAAAAAAATGAAAAGATAAGGGAAGATTAATACCCACTCCCTATAGATGATAATGTTTGGGAAGGCGATCCATCTAGATATTCTAAAGGATAATCAATCTTGAAGGCCGAATGAATGTAGTTTTGAGTTTTAGATGCCATGGTGGAGTGTTTGTGGTTCCATCACAAATCATCTTTTAGTGTAGTTTGGTGTTGAAGAGACCATTTACATTTGGTTTTCACATGATTGAGTATCTATCAGAAAAACATACCTTTTCATCTTGATAGAATCTTGACAGGGGAATGATTCACTCATATTGTTGTTATTATAGATGAATTCCGCAATGTTCATGTGTTATAGGCTTGAAGGGACAACCATGATGTCAAAAAGAGATGTATCAAGCTAGAGAGTCTCCCAAAAATTTAATATGTATTTATTAGAAACCATAAATTTTGATTGTCACATAATTTCATTGAAATAATTTATTATGGAAGGACAAATGGATAAAGAAATATAATTATACCATCAATGTATCAGCTTTGGAATGAACCTGTTTGATAGAAAATCAAATAGAAGTCATCAGATATAATGAGATTCCAAGTGAATTTTCTAAGAAGTGAATCATCAAAGATCTTGAGATCCTTTATAACTAATCCAACCATTTTAATGGAATTCATTCATTCTTTTCACAAAATATTTATAAAATTCCATTGATAAAAAATATATCCTAAATGAAATTTCTGACCATTTTTTTGCAGATTACTAATGAGACTTCTTGTCCATTTGTATATAAAAAGGCATATACAAATATAGATGTGGCTATAAAGTTGGCCAAAAAAACTCTTCCAACATGAGACATATATTATCTCCTCTAACTATCCAGGTGATTGAATATGTTGGAAAATATAATCTCAAGATAGCATCATCTTAATCCCCCCCAAAAAGGGGACCCTCATATAGATAAAAGGAAGTGTACCCATTTTCACTCCAGGAGTTCTATAAATCCTATTTTTCCTATTGGAAGATATTCCATTGCTAAATATAATAAAGAAATTGTACTAGCTAATGGATTGACCTACCATATCTTCATAGTGACTAAAGATGGATTTGATGGCAGAGAAAATGCTTTTAGAGGCCTGCTCAAAAAGGTGGATGTCATCCGCATAGAGGATGTATGGGAGAGTGAAAAATTCCTTTCTATAATTGATCTATTTATATATTCCAATTTGAGTAATCTCATTTATGCATCTTATAATTTAGTCTTTATAAATGGTAAAGAGAAGTCCCGAGAGATGGTCTACCTTCCTAAAACCTCTAGAGTATAAGAAAAATCATATGGGGGATCCATTAATGAGAATGGAGATTCATAAAGTGCCAAGGATAGTTCTGACCAGATTAATAAAAGCATTGGAGAAGCCATAATTTTGGAGGATATAAAAAATTAAACTCCATTTCATTATTTAAAATGCTTTAGAGATATTAATTTTGAGGGAAATGTTCCCATCCTTTACTTTCCTTTTCATTAAGTTGAAACCTTTTGAAGTGGTAAATAGATAACGTTGGATGTTTCTACGAGGGAAAAACCCAAACTTTTTTGGGGTAATGATTTCCCTAGTGAGATCCCCCATCCTGGTTACAATGACTTTGATAACGATTTTGGGGACAATGTTTCCAATTGCAACTAGCCTAAAATCCTTAATGTTGATGGCATTCTCTTTGTTAGGTATAAGAGAAATGAAGCTATAATTGATTCCATAGGGAATAGAGGTATGATTAAATAACTCATTAATATAATTTTTCACCTCATTATGTAATATTTCTTAGTATAACATAATTAATTCATTGGTGAATTCATCAAGACTTAGAGCACTGTCATTGTTAAGAGAGAAGTGGTCTATTTTCAGTTTTCTTTAGAGGGAGCCAGGATAAGCATTCTAATTTGATGATCCTCAATGAAAGTGGGGATGTTTTCAATCAGAATGTGGGTGCTTATAGTCCCATAGTCAAAGTATAGACTTTGAAATTGATTAATTACAACATGGGTGATTTTATTTTCTAAGGTGAGTATGTAACCATTGATACAAATAAAGTTATTCTATCTTTTTACCCATTTATCTTTATGAAACTGATGAAAAAATTTAGAGTTTCTATCACCAAATATTCTTGAAATATTTGATAAAAAATATTAAAAAATATAATAATAAAACTTATAAAAAATAAAATAGTATTAGTAAATAAAAAATTTCTTACATTTAAAGGATTTATAATTAAAATGATTTAATATTAAAGATTTATCTTTCTCAAATAACAATTTTGTTTAAGTGTTGTATATTTTATTCTAATAAATAATATTTACTAATTTTATTTTTTTTTATATTAACTAATATATTAACATTATTTAAATTATAAATTAATATGAAAAAATATTATGAACACTTAATGTTTAAAAACGCCATTTTTCAATAAAATATATATTTCATTATATTTTTAAATTTCATTTAAAATTCAAATTTATAAATTAAAATTAAAATTTTAAAAAATTTAATTCATTTTTTAAATATAATATTTCAAAATTATATTTGGGTGAATTTCTTGGAATTTTTCTAAAATAATTGATTTTTATGTGAATAGTGAAAAATACAGTTTTTATTAAAACGGTAGTGTTTATGAATACATAAATAAGTAAGTACAACTTTAAAACTTATAAAACATTTTTAAATGATAAAAAAATTATTTATGGAGGGAAATTATTCATTTAAAAATATAATTTTTAATTTAAAAATCTTATGTTTAATATTTTGAAAATTAAGCAATGTTTTTTATAATAAAAACTTTTTTAGTATTTCTCTTTTAATTAATTTTTTACTAGGTAAAATTAGGTATTCTATTTATTTTAAAGTCACATAAATCTAATTTGGTTAATAATAAACCAGTTAATCCACAATATTTATATTGTTTTAAAAAAAATAACATTTATGCTTAAAAACACACTTTTCCTAAAAATGGGTTTTTATGCGTTACATGGGTTAATGTTAAAATTAATTTTTCTTACATATAGAAATTTTATTTGATAAAATTGATTTCATATTTGGAATCAATAGTTAGAAATTATTTAATAAGGATAATTTATTTTTAGCAATTAAAAGTAAATTACTTTGGTAAAAAATATTTACCATGATAAAAACCAAAATGATAAAAGTGAAAAATCTAAGAGTAAAAATCTTAAAAACATGTATTAAGATGAATGTTTGATGTATTATAAAAATTAAATCCGCTTATAATCCATCATTTTCCTCTTTGGTTTCACATTATATTTGAAACATGAAGGATATATATTCCCTAGAGCCCTATATATGTATATATATGATATTGGGGTTTGCATGTAAGTTGGGATTTTCAGGCATATTGAGGTATATTATTCTATACTTCCTACATTGGAAGTATTGAATGGATAACCAAGCCTTATTCTACCTAATATAACATTTATTCAGAAACCATTTCATAATATTAAACTTATAGTAGGTTATGTATTTATACTATGAATTCATATATTGGCCATAAAATTTATTCATACATTGTAAAATATGAATAAATGAGACAAAAATTAAAGATTTTCCTTGATTTTATTTATAAAACACTTCTATGTGATCAAAGTATGTGTGATTTCTTATTTTTTGGACAAAAATCACTGATACCTAAATCTCTCTCTCTCTTCTTCTTCCTTATCATGTTGAGGTGCTAGCACACTATGGGTGAAGGAGAATCCCTCTCATATAACGAGAGATTCAGTTTGGCCCATGGATATACTACATATATGGGAAGATTTTATTTTCCAATTGAGTGATCTACATCACACATATCTAACCAAGATTAAAGAGAGTGGAGCCATCTTTTTTGAATGGTACATTTTACCATATTTCCTCATTTCAGTTTTATACACAATTTCATTTATCTTTTATGGGAGATCCTCAAACAAGGGTTTGAATTTATTCCACATATTCTAACAATCATTATTAGAATTATTTAAAACTATTAAGTGGAATCATAGGGATACCATGATTTATATTTATGAAATATTTTTAAAAATGAATAAATCACGAGTAACATATCATTATTATTTTTGGTATTTAAAAAGTATGGAAAAATGATTTACCCTTACATAGTAGGGATATGTAAAGGTAACTAAGGTGTTACCTTTAAATAGATGGGTTTTATAAAGGTAACCAATTCATTAACTATATGGGAAAAGCTATGTAAACGTAGTCAATGTTTTCTTAAGTCCATGTAAAGGTAACCAAGGAACTACCTTTACATAAAGGAGTTTACATAAAAGGTAATGTCATTTAAAAAAATATTTCATAAAGGTTAATGTGATCTACCATTACATAGTGTAAGGAATTGTAAGGTTACCTTTTCATATAAGGGTTCTATGTAAGGTTCACCCGATCTACCATAATGCAACATGTTTCAACTAAATTGTGTATAGGTAATATAGGGTTTTTAAGTCTTATGTAAAGGTCATCATTTAGAAACTTTACACAATGGGGAATATATAAAGGTTACACCTATATGAAAAGGACCTACATAATGGTAGTTTTTTTGTTATATTTATATAGGAGGTAACCTCTATGATACCCTTATGTGAAGGAGGATAAAAAAGGTAATGTATTTTACCTTTGCACAGGTGACTCCTTCTGTGTAAGGGTAAATAAAATTGTTTTAAAAATTGTTAAAAATGTTTTTAACATATAAATTTTTTAATAGTTTATAAAAGGTTTATAAATAATATTCAAAGGTATTTTGGGAATATTTAATTTATAAGGTGTTTATAAATTAATTAATTATTTTTAAATGATTTATAATTAATTAAATAAATTTTTATGAAACATTTTTTCCCAAATATTAAATGTTATTATTTAAACACCTTTTTATAAAAACTATATGGCATAACTTATGATCTAGAAATAAATTTTTTTATTTATAAATCATAAGTGATAATTTATAAAGGGTTATAAATTATGAAATTAGGCCAAAAGATGAAATGTTTATATTTAAATTATGAACTCTTTATAATTAATTATTTTGAATTGTTCAAAATAAGAGGGGACCGAATTTGGATGTTTTTAAGCCACATAAAAAAATATTTTGATGAATAATATGATGAAGGTTGAAATTATGATAAAGTGTATACTATTTAGATAATTTAAAATGTTTATATAATTGAAAATTGGATTTTAAATTATTTATAATTCCTAAAGTATAAACTATTTAAAATTTAAATGTAATATAATGAAGAATATAAAAGAGTTCATATTAGAAAGTATATAAAAATTTTATATTCAAAATTATAGAATTTTTGTAATGTTAAAGTTGAAATTATAAAAGGGTTTATAGATAGATTTTATTTAGGAATTTTTTACCTCTTTTTTAAATATTTAATTTTTTATTTTATTTAAAATATTATTCCCTACTATATCCAGGTTTAGTAATTTTTAAAAAATATATAAATATTTCGTATAATTTAGTTTAAAATGTTAAACTACTTCTAGGATAGATCCTTTTATTACGTGTTAGGTATTATTAATTAATTTAGTTTTTCATCTACATTTACCTCAATTTTTATTTGGAGTTATTAGCTTGAATTTTAGTAGTTGGGAATAGTTTGTGTATATTAGGTTTTAGAATTATTTTTAATTGAATTCCCTCTTGAGTAAAGTCTCATTGGGTAGAGGAACTTAGGGTCAGACTGCCTACTTACTTGGAGGCCTATGCCTTGTCTAGTAAAGCGAACGAGGTTGAATATCTATCAAATGTTGGGTTATTAACACAAACTTATGGGATGTGTAAAGAGTTATAAATTAATATTGTATGAAATATTGGTTTAGTGGAGGGAATATGATTCCAAACTAAATTACTGAAAGAATACATACATAAAAGGGAATAAAATGAGACAATATGGTGAGATTAAAATCCCCTTTAATTACCAAGTGTGATATTCCTTCCAAATTATCACTTTCCATGACCTCAATTATTCAATCGGTTATTGCTGAGCTAAGCACGAGCAACCTTGAATTATCTTACGTAAGGCAAGAAAGTTATAAGTGACTTTGATTATATTGAAGTTATTTTTAAGATTACCATGAGTATACACTGATTTTCCTCTATTGGAATATTATCAATATTTTCTTTGGGCTAGAATAGTTGGGAACCCCTAATAGTTAGGATACTAAAGGATTATATTTGAGTATATCCATATGATGGATTTGAAAGAGTGTTGTTCTATCAACTATCCAAGAGTCATATATTATATGATTGACAATTTTTGTCTACTAGATATAGTCATGTCTTATTTTAAAGGGTAAATGATGTAATCCATAGTGGCATATGGATCTTATCATGCTAATATATATGAGGAGTTTTTAAAAGGGATCATTATTTTAGTGGGAGCACATTTAATAAAAGTCCTTATTGAATAGTTATAAAACATGATAATCATATGATAAATGATTAAATTTTAGATAAATGACATTATCACCAACCATGGCATTAAGATCAGTCCTTGATAAATAAAAACTTAATGGTAGAAACTTCCTTGATTGGTATAAGAATTTGATAATTTTTCTCAAAGATGAAGAAATATTCTATGTGCTATAACAACCACTTCCTAATAAACTAATAGGTGACGTAGTTCAATAAAAATGATATGGATAACTATTATAAACATCAAAATGATTCACAAGAAGTAACAACACTCATTTTGGTTATTATGGTTTCAAAATTATAAAAGTATTATGAGACCCTTAATGAATTTCAAATGATAGATAACCTGAAAAAGATCTATCAAGAGAAATAAAGGCATGAATGGTATAAAGAATCTAAATCTATTTTTCATTACAAGATAAGAGAATTAAATTTAGTCTCTACTCACACAATAAATATGATTGGATAGATAAATGAATTGGAGAGGCTAGTTTCACATCTTAATCTTGAGTTGGCAATGAATTTTATTATACAGTCACTACCAAAAAGGTTTTGATAGTTTGTTATAAATTATAATATGAATGAACTCTGTAAATCTTAACCTGATATCCTCAATATGTTAAAGATTTATGAATAAGACATGGTTGATCTATTCTCAAGTACCATGTTGATGTTACAAAAGGATATCGTTAAAGGTAATGATAAAAACTTATAGAAAATAGGCTTTGGAAATTCCACACCACCTATCAAAATGAGAAATAAAAATAAAGGAAAATGTTTTAATTGTCTCAATGCTATCAATTAGAGAATAAATTTCCATATTACCTGAAGGGTTTCAAGAAGGTACATGGATAACCCACTTCATCTATAAATGTTATATAATTAATTTATTTTATCGAAATGATATGTGATACCAATTATATATTTTAAAAGTGTTGTAAATATATAGGAAAACAAAAGGAGAAGAAAAATAAATAAATGAATAATCAAGATTGAAGTTGATATCCAAGTGATAGAGTAAAGGTGTTTATATATTAGAGACTTGGATACTTTAGTCTTAAATGAATATTTCATAAGACGTATATTTTAACATTTTTCTCTGGAGATGATTTTATAAACAATGGTTGTTTAAATTAAATGAGATAGATATTGATACACATAGTTATGATTTGTTTAATTATATAACATTATTAAAAGAGATTAATTTAACAAGGTATATGATGTATAGTTTCTGAATCCCTATATATAATGTTCTACTGGGTAAAAGTTCAAACTAGAAGAAGAAAAGTTGGTTTAAAATTTCAATAATGTTTCTTCAAAAAGGCCAAACAAGGTCATATAAATCTATGGTTTTCATGAAGGAGGACTAATAATTCCATATAATGAGATTATTATAGATAATTTAAGAAGTTTAGGAAAATCCATTGAACGTACATGTTAGGTATGAATGTTATATAAATTAATTCTTTAATCTTGAAAGGCACATGATACTAAATGTATATTTTAAAAAGTTTTGTAAATAAATAAGAGTTCAAAATAAAATGAAGAATCAATTGAGCTTATAGTTTATATTCATGAGATGAAATAAATAGTTACTAAATCAAGGATATAAATATAAAATAGTTTATCAAGCTCAAATGAATCTAAGTTAAAGATATGTATCTTCATCTTGTTTCTATTATGTGATAAGAGAATATGTTTTATAACAGAGTTGTTATGAATAAGTATGAGATTATTATGTTTATATACAATGTTTATGATTCAATAATTTATATAACATGTTTTTATAAGAAGATATGGATACAAATGTTTTATCCAGGATAAATTTTTTTATCAAAATATTTGTTAAAATATGAGGGAATGTGTTCTTGACACCCATTATTGGTATATTTTAATACTCATATTTTCAAATTAAAATTTTCAAAGCACATTTAATACCACTTATGATATGGAAACAATAGTTCTTTTGTTAATTATTCCCATAAAAAGGAAATAAGTGTTATTTATAAAACATAAGAGGGTTTGTGTATCTTATAAAGATATTATGAAAGGAATAAAG
This sequence comes from Viscum album, assembly GCA_963277665.1. NCBI lineage: Eukaryota > Viridiplantae > Streptophyta > Magnoliopsida > Santalales > Viscaceae > Viscum > Viscum album. The sequence continues at coordinate 1,444,013,886 of OY728160.1, read as the reverse complement.
TTTCTAAGAGGTTAGTGAGAGTATGTTTGGAATTTAGAGAAGTTAACATTTAAGATATTATATTAGTATAAGTTTAAATATAATTTTATTTAATATCCAAAAAGAGTTTATGATGAATTAGTAAAAAATAATGTAAGTAGTTACATTATTTAAAGGAAAATGTTTGATGGAATATAGTTCCAAGTATTATGATGATGAACATAAAAAGGTTTTAAGTAGACAATGGAAGTTAAAATCATACAATTTTACTTTTTAAAGTTAAGAGGTTTCAATATATTCATGTAATTGAAAAAATAGGAATATGATTCTTAAGTCTCTCCATTATTCAAACTAGTAGTGGGAGGGTTTTATCTGATGGTCATATAGTGATGTGATTGGGATTACATATGATGTAATGTGTTAACAAAAGGCTATAAAGTGTAGCAAGCATAGGGTTGATTTGATAGTTTATCATATATGATATGATAAATTGGTGATTATATTGGTTTTGTTAAATATTCTTAAAGAGTTTAAGAATATTAAAATGTATCATATCAATGGAAACATTCATTTTATCATTATTTAACTTTTACTACATATATATATATATGCATTTTGTGAAGAGTAATGGAAATTTAACTCTTGAATTATGACTTTATGTTTATCCCTAATCGATATATGCTATGTATTATTATAGTTTATAACAAAATTTTAAGTTTAACATGATTTGTATTCTTATATAGAGATAAAAAATTTTATCATGAGGTACAAAACAAAGAATAATATTCTTCTTGTGAATGAGATACCCTAATAAGTATACCGCATGGAGAGTCATATATAATTATTTAGTATACTAGGTGTGCCTAGATCATATTTGATTCCCCAAAACCTATGGTCAAAAAGATACCTATTATGCAGACCTTCATACTTTGATACCCTACTTACTTAAGTCTACATATTAACTTAGCTAATAAGGGGGTGGTTGGGTATGTTTCTGATCATGTCATCGGTTGGACCATAACCATGATGGTATTTGTTCTCTTGTTTGATGAGTATGACATATGGTCCATCTATTGAGATATATTATGGTATTATGAATCTATACCTAGATATAATATAACTATTTAGATAAGGTACATGTGATTTTCTTATCCATAAAGATGAATGACATGTGATGTATTCATCTATTATATCAGTTTACACTCTAAGAATCAATAACATATGAGTTGGCTATATGGGATTGACATTCTCTGTGTCCCATGGCCACTCAATTTATTGGATAAAGGGAAAATATTAGAATTCATGTTTTAGTATGATGAATATTGATGGACACAGGTATAGAGATACACATGTTTAATGGAGATCACATTATCCCCCTTTATACCTTATGTAGCATTGATTAATTACTAGAGGCCTCAATTTATTTAGATATATATATCTAGAGATTCATATTTATTTTTAATTCTATAAAGTCTCTTGGGCTCACACTTTCGGGTTGACTAAAAGGGGATTGTGTTTGACTCATAGAGTTACTCTAAAATTATTCTAGAGTTAATCCAAAAGTGTTTCAGAGTAAATACTAAAGTGTTTTAGGTGAGTATTCATAAGTAATTTCAATGATGTGATTCAAGGTGAAGTTAATTATAACTTTCCAAAAGTGTTTTGGAAGATATCGTAAAGGAGTTTTAGATATGGTTTCACAAGTTATTATATATAATACAATATAAGGTGAAGCACATGAGCCTCAACCCTATTGGTGAGGACTCCTTAAGTGCATCCACAAGACCTAGGATCAAATCCGAGTGGAGGAATATTTCTGGGTTACTATAGTAGTACTGTAGAAGGCACTATTAGGTATTTTTGCAGTAAGAACTATTCACCTTCAGGCCACCGGTTTGGTCATGGAGTCCATTAGGCATTCGATCCACCCATGCCTTTCGGTTAGTAAGTCTTTCGGGCCACCTTAGGGCCTTTGATCCACCTTAAGGCCTTCAGGTCACCTTAAGGCATTTAGGTCACCCGAAGGCCTTTAGGCCACATGATGTGTAGATGGATAACCAGACAGATTCTATAAGGAAGAAGCTATAGAGGAGGATTTAGAGATGGCAGATTCACTAGAGTAGAGCTATCAGATTTGGAAGAATGATAGGGTATGTAATTTTCCATCAGTACTAGGCCTATGCATCCCTACACAAGATAGCTAGCTGAGTAGCCATGAAAAGGTGGAGAGATGATCATGATTCATATGCTGGGGAGGGGCATTTTCATGTAGTCATAGTATGAGATGAATTCCTTTAAGACCTTCAAGTCCTGTAAACAAAAACTATAATCCATGTACAGGTTCCCCTTCGACCCTTAAAAGGGGGATTATAAAAAATGAATAAAAATTTAAGTCCTTCGGGCCATTCAAGAAATATAAGGTGAAATAGTAGAAAGTTTATTAGGATTTAATGAAAGTGGGATATTAAAGGATATATATTCCCTAAATCCTTATATATGTATATATATGATATTGGGGATTTCAAGAAAATTGTGATTTTCATTCATATTGAGGTATATTATTCTATAATGCTTATGCTGGTGGTGTTGGATGGATACCCAAGCCTTTTTGCACATAATCTGTTATTTATTCATAAATCATTTCATAAGATAAAATGTATAATAGGTTATGCATTCATATGATGAATACATATATTGGTCATAACCTTTATTCATATGTTTCAACATATGAATAAATGATATTTTAATTAAGGACCATCCTTTATATCCTATATAAACTACTTCCATGTGATGTTAGTATGCATGATTGCTTCATTCCTGGCCAAAACTCCTAGAGAACCAAAGATCTCTTATTCTTATTCCTTATCCCATCGAGGTGCTAGCACATCGTGGGTGAAGTAAAATCCCTCTCATATGATGAGATATTCTAATTTTCCCAAGGATACACTATAAAAGTGGGAATATTTTGAATTCAACTTTAGTGATCTATATCAAACATATTAATCGAAGATCAATGGGTGTGGATGAATCTTTAGGGAACATTATGTTTTACAATATTTACTTATTTCAGTTTTATACACAGTTTCATTTGTCTTTCATTGAAAGTCCTGTAAAAAGGGTCTAAATCACTTCTATATTTCTTATAATCATTGTTATAATCACTGTAAACCCTTCAAAACAAGTTCTCTCTTTATATTAAAAAAGTTATATTTAAAAAAATACCGTTCCCTTAACCTGTTAATGGATCTAAAATACACCCCATTTATCAACTCATTATAAAGATCTAGACCAACCTAAAATATTTCCTATTATTTCCTCAACTCCCTCTCATCATGCTAGAAGCCTTAGTCTTACCCAAATACCAATCTAATGAGCCTTAAGGTGTTACCCAATGGATAACATCCAAAGGGAGAGGTAATGTTTTCAACCAATCCCTCTTAATTATTTTATTATTTTAAACCCTAAAATCTATTCAATCCATGGAATAATAGTAAAATTAGTATTAATAATATTCTTAAATGTTATTATATTAATGGAATATCACTTTTCTTCTTTTCTCTAAAACCATATGAAAAATGAAAATGTTGTCATGCAACATGTGAACTACCGCCTCCATGGATAGCGTGATTAATTTTTCACCACCACCAACATGGATGGTTATAAAATTAAATTTAAAGGATTAATATGATATTTATATTATTTTTAAGTTTCTAAAATTATAAACCATTCCCTATATTCCTCCAAATTTATAGAACATGAATGTGTCTCCTGTGCATACGTCCAGACTTCCACCTCCATCAAAGTGACATATATAGTTTTTCACTCAATTATTTTCTTATTTATAAAAATAGATTATAGCATAATTCAACACCTTAAAAAAATATAAATAATATCATTATGATTCTATAATAATGTGATTACTCTAACTCGAATCACTGGGTCCGAACTGGAGGATCACATGACCTTAAGCGTTCCTCCCTTTATGCTTGAGGACACTGACTTGTAATGGGGGACTGATCCATAGAGTAGGTAGAATAGTCCCTAGAATCAGAGTCATAAAGTATAGTGGAAATAAAAAAACATCCACAACATAATCAGAGCTCACATAATTAGTAAATAAAAAAATACTATAACAAAATGTACCATATGTAAGTACACATTATACATACATTGATTTCCCACTGGGCTGATCCTAAATAAAAACCAAGAAAAAATAAAATAAATGTACACTTGACCAACTACCATCCCTATCCCCACATAACCTATATCCACATACACTCTAACTATACCAAACTTATCCACGACAAATCTTGTGCTCAACTATAAATAAAATATAAGTGAAATTCCTAAACAAGATCTGTGTGACCACTGAGAGGGGGGGGGGGGTGAATTAGTGATCCCTGTTAAATTTCTTCCATATGAAACAAACTTCACCCACTATTAAAGAGATATGAATTCAATGAAAAATAAGTACAAAAACACAACCACCAGAACACAAGTATTTAGAAGGTTCACTACTCAATAAGAGTGTCTAGTCCTTGGCAAGGTTTGGAAATTATCTAATCCACACAAACAACTAGAAAACAAAATCCTTTATGTGTGGTTAAAACAAGTCATAAATACCCTTACACTTGTTTTTATCTTTAATCAATTAAAAGAGCATGTGATCCTCACACAAGTAAATAATGTAACGAAGTTTTTTGCAACAACTTTATAATATTCACCAACACAATTCTGTAATCTTTCACTATACTTCTTGTATTTCTTCACACTTGAATTTTTAAGAAATTCCTTCTTTCTTCTTCACTTTCCTTCCCAGCTTCAAGTAAGAACATTATTTTTTATGATGACTTCATAAAATCCGGAACATAACAATTTATTTATCTATTAGTTTATGTAATTTTTTTAACTATACTACCTTTTTAGTCTCACTACCTTCTCACCCTCATGTATGTAAGTGAATACATAAAATCTTCTGTATCCTTTAAAGTATTTTTCCCATATTCATGTGCATGAGTGAATATATGTATTTTTATCCCTTATTGTGTACATTGTGCATATATAACTCTAATATCAAGTAAACATAACACAAGATCTCAAGTTAATGAGATATCTTCATGCATAAATATTATGCAGGTCTAGATGGAATTGCGTAAGAGTTTATAACTTTGTGTAATAGCCTCATGAAAACTCGAAGGGATTTGTGTAGGATTTTTTTTATATTCACATAAGAGACTCACATAAACCTAAAGTGATTCACATAACTATTTCTTCTCATAGTTCTTAAAGTGGGAAACACAAGTTGAAGGGAAGTTAATCTTCTTCTTCGTGACCTAAGAGGCTCCCTAATATCCTTTTTCATAATAAAATCTTGTAAACTACTCTATTTCTATAAGAAAATGAGATATATTTATAGATGATCATTATAAATCTCTTGGACTCTAGACCTTGGTATTTATAATCATGCATCATTGCCTAGAATCACCTATGTTCTGACTTAAAAGTCGCATTTGATATGGTTTTTAAGCTGTTCCAAAGACCCATTCAAAGGGCTAAAAAAATAAACTATATCTCATGGTCATCCTTTATTTTTAAAACCCATGAAACTAAGAAAAATGGAATCTTATCCTTTGTGATATTGAATTCTTTATTTACAGAAACAAAACATCCACACTACCTCTATTAATCTGTCTTTTTTCATCTTCACTCAGCATTAGAATCATCCTCGGATATAAGTTTTCATGAAAAGTGAATTCTACATGCATGTATGTCGTTTTGTGGTTTCTTTGACTCCAGATCCATCCTTTCAAGCTCAAATTGATGATCACCATAGTTTTTCGGACACCGAATGAAGATTTTAGTGAGGAACTAGTGGTGTCGGGGATCTCTCATGTGAATAAGATGAATGGAGGTTGATGATGATGATGTAGAGGCTCACTGATTTCCAAGTCATTCTAGATCAAACAGATACATTATATCTATAAAATTTTATTATGGGTGAACATAACACCCATGTATTCTTCCCACATATATCTTTAGAGTGGATTATCCACACTATATTAAAAAACATATGTCATATTCTCCTCAAGATAGAAATGGGGGATCAACACCTGCACACATCACACACTCCATCATGTTTTGTCACTGTGAGTTTTTATCCCAACCTATACATGCCTTTAGGCATGCACTTTGCAGGCCTTATACATGGGCCTTCTCGTATCATGTGGCCACTATAAACAACCATATTCTCCTCTTCCTTCATGTAGGACTCTATGGGATGAACCTCCCACATGGTTGATCAATATTTCCATATGGGGTTGATGAGTTGGTCTATTTGGATTGTATTGGTTGGACTAATTTTTTATTAACACTTCAAATAAATATATGTGAAATTTTCATCATATAAAAACAAAGGCTAACTTATCAATTCTCCTCAACCATTAATCATGTAATAAAGTTTTTATCACGTGACCTTATTCTTAATTTTTCTGAATATACATTCCAAATAACTCTTCATCATCCAAACCACTTTAATCTCATCTTTTACATTGTTGTAAAAAAATTTCACCATTAAAACTTGTATTATGAACTTAATATCAGTTCCATAATCATAAAAGTTTTTAAAGTGATTTATATACTTAAAAAATTTAAGAAATTATCATTGATCAACAAAAGAAAATACCTCAAGCAATATTTCATACAACCAAAATCTTCAAAATAGTTCAAAAAAACATGGTCCCAACAATAAGATATGTACGTGCATTGAGATTCCCATGAAGGGTGTGAGAAATACATATCAGTAGGGTCTCACCAAATTTCCCTAGTATATTACATTATATATGTATATTCATGATGGAAAACCAATATGTCACACAAGTACCTTGGGAATCATGTCCTAAAAATGATACAATGAATCCTTGCACACTAGGTCATTGTATACTAATCAGGACCCCAAAAAACCAAATCATACCCACCTCATTGTTTTGTTAGAATCCACATCATTTCCTTTACATCTTTTTTTGTCACATATATTCCCAACCTATACCCATGGAAATATCTGAAACCTCAACCCATGACCCACAATAGAGAATGATCATACATCCATATCTCAACCCACTGCTTGGTCACTCAAGGCAGGGTCCCTTAGTCTTTTCTCATTATACAATGAACCAACCCCTAGGGTGGTCCTCAACCCAAGACTCTCATAGAAAGGTCCAATTCATGTAAAAGTTATTCCACAACTTAACCATCTCATGATGTATAACCACTACCCAGTCAAAACAAAGTTTTCCAAATCATCCCATGACTCAACCGTCTCATGATGTATAAACACCATACAACCCAAATAAGGAAACATATAATCATTACATGACTCATCCAACTCATTGATAGATATCCACCATACAACCAAAACAAGGCTACATATTGTCAAGTAACAATAATAGTCAACTGTTATTATTAGACATGGGGTATTACTAAGAATTAAATGAAATTAATAAACTCTTTTGGTTAATTAATTCATTTTATTATTCTATGTAATTAAAATCCCAATTATATAATTATCATTAGACTATAATTTTTTTTGGTTGTGCACAATATCTTTTAAAAAACTCTCAAGCCAAGAGAAAATTCTTTTTCCACCAAGAATGCTCTCAATCTACGAGAGAGAGATCCCCCTCCACCAGATCAAGGTGATCGAAGGTGGACATCGCAAGTGAAGGCCCTCCCACGCTAGCACCTTGAGATCCCTTCAGAGATATCCAGAGATATGTGGAGCACGTGTGGATCACTACTAGAGGAATCCTACACTTGGATTCTATAATGCAACAATGGATCACATCGAATTGTGACCAGAAACATCAACAGAGAAAGAATTCCATCAAGGTAATTCTTGTAAATTAATTAAATTAATTATAACCAATATATGATGATCCTATATATGGTTTAGGGAATCCCCTATTTATTTTTCATTCTTCGTTCTATTCCAAAGTTCCAATGTTTTATTATTATGATAGATCTCATATTTATCATTGTTAACGCTAAAATTAAAGTTAGGTACACCCACCAACACGCTTCCTCTGCGCCTGGAACCTATAAGTGGTATCAGAGGGGTCATATCGTTGATCATAATTATTTAGTTTTTTGTTGGTGATTTATGCATTTAATAATTTAGTTGTTTCAATTCATGTTAACCATTCTTTAAAATCTGAATCTCGAGATCTGTTCCTCCTCTCTCATTTCTCGTTCACCTTATATAAATGAATTTTTCTTTTAATTCTGATTGAAATAAAATATAAGATCTCCTTTGGAGGTTCCAAATGATCTTGGCCGTACAACACCAAAATACACGACATGTATTCGGTAGTACACGTTGTGTAGTCTAGGTTCAATTCATTGGACTTGTCCACAAAATCAGGCTGTGTAAATGGATGCTTTCTAAGTCATAAATGAAACCGTGTGTTCACCAGGAATAGGTGGCACATAGTTTCCAGATTACACGCTGTGTGGTCCACTAAACATGGCGTGTAGTCCCTTCAGGTTAGGGTTGGATCATGTACCCCATACATGGCTTGCCTGACTGAAAATTGTGTAACACTGATACTACATAGTGTGTGTCCCACTGAACATGTCGTGTAGTCTAAAAATTCCCAAAGTACATTTACACGCCATGTCCCCGAGCGTGTAGTTCAGATGGATGGTGAACAAAAGTACATGCCATGTAGTCGGAACTACACGCCGTGTACTCATCCAAATTACACAGATTTATTAAAATTTAATATTATATTATACAAACCCTTGAGACGTGTACCATAGTGCCGGCATAAATCTGAGGCACAACATGTGATGGGTGTTTTATATATATGTGTTTAATTTGACATCTGCATAATGTTCATTTATACTCATTGGGTAGTTATGAACGAGAATTCACCAGGTTTCCTCCAAGGTACAAGTTACATATAATGGTCATTTTAAATGAATTTATTTTTTTAAAATTATGATGGATGAGAATCTCAAGGAAATTCAGAAAAGGGTTTAAGATAAAAGGATTGATTAATTAAAGACAATTAATTGATTCGAGCGTGATTTATCTTAAATAATTACTATTAAAGAATTTAATTCTAGTTATATTTATGCATAAATATTGTTTAATGCATGGATGATCATGAGATAGAAAAAGAACTTTGTATATAAATGGTTTATTTTAATTAATTTATTTAAATTAAATTTGTTGGCTTGCGAGCCTTCTCTTTATTAATCTGTATGGCCTGCGCGCCCAAGGTTTCTTTTATGTAAAACCCCATTTTAACCCTCACCTGCGTGTGAGATAAAAGCATATGTAATGGATGGAGCTCCCAAGATGGTGGAGGTGGATCAAGTTAGGATCCAAGGTGAAACCAATCCAAGGAGACACAAAGGTGGACAGGTGGAAAGCTATAAACATGAACCAAAAAGGTTCAAGGTGTTTCTCCCCCAGGCCTTGGGTTAGTTTATCAACCACTAGATAAACTAACCAATAGAAAAATCTCATGATCATACCATTTATTTTATTTCTATAATTTTCATGGTTTATTTATTGTGGGTATATTTTAACGACCACATAATTAATGAATTAAACAAGCATGCGAGATGGAACTAAAATAAGACCGGCATATGCGTAAAATATTATCTTTGACAAGGTTAATCACTTAAGTATATCCCACTTAATATTAACAAGCATTTAGTCAAAGATAATAAAATTGGAAATTTATGTATAAGGATAAAATCCCTCAAAGAAATATTAAGTCGGTATAGCCTTTCATAATTTTGGTTAGAATCGAACCATAGTTCCAAGTGATTGACCAAACCTAGTTGGGGTGATTTCAATTATCAGGGAATTCTATTTCAAGGTTTTGGGTTGACTTGAATTGGTTCGCATCAAGGTTTGACTTCCATAACAAGACTTGGTGTGACCAAGAGGCAAAGGTTGAGGAAATCAAAAATAAAAGGATTTCAAGATTGGGGAGTCCACTCAGCGGATCAAGGAGCTGTGAGTTAATGTAGTTGGAATTTGGAATGCCTACCTAAAACCCTTAAAGTTTCTTGACCAACCCTAGTTGGGGTAATGCGATGGGAATATGGATCCTTTCCACTAGAATATTCAGGCAACCAAATATTCTGAAATCAATAGTGAGGGATATTGGATTTTGATAAATAGTGGGAGACTAATAAGTACTAATTTATTTATTTGTCTCAGTTTTTATCATAATAAAGTACTAAACCTTTTCTCATCCTAAATTTTTAGAAACGACAAGAAAAATGAATTCAAACATTTCATTTTGAACCATACTTGAGAAGGAAAACCTTCTCACCAGCACCAATTTCCAATAGTGGCAGAGAGGTTTGCGCGTCATCCTTGGCCATGAGAGAAAATTGTATGTGATGGAAGATCCTATTCCAGTCGTGCCAAGAAAAGAGTCCAATGATGAGGAACTATCTCTCTATATGAAACATATGGATGATACCATATATGTCCAATGTTTAATGCTATCAGCCATGTATAATGATCTCTCGAAGCAACATGAAAACTTGGACGTGTATAGCATGATGTCTCACTTTAAGGATCTCTATCAAGAGAAGGAGAGACAGGAGAGATATGAGATCTCCAATGCTTTGTTTACAACTAAGCTTGGAGAGTCTGCTCTAGCTGGGCCTCATGTAGTCAAGTTTATTGGCTACATTAAATGCTTATAAATATTATGGATTAAGTTCTTGAATGAGTTTTATACAGATCTCATCCTATCATCACTGCCCAAGACCCTCTCTAGCTTTATTGTCAACTAAAACATGAGAAACAATGAGAAGAGACTATCAGAACTTATGACCTTAATTTTCTAGGTAGATAAGGAGATGGGGCATGACAAACCCACAGTCCTTATGGTGAACAAGAAAAGTAAGGAGAAGGAAAAAGGGCCAAAGACTTATAAACGGTATGAATCCCTCGAGAAACATCCCTCCAAGAAGGGGAAGATCCAGATGCAGGGTAAGGAATGGGAGGCGGTATGTTTTTTATGTGGCAAGAAAGGCCACTGGAAGAGGAACTGCACCCATAAGCATGAGGAAGCTAAAGGTGTGTTCGTTATCGAGTGTAATCTTTCCATTTCTACACATTGGGTATTGGATACAGCTTGTGGGGATCACATCTATATTCAAATGCAGGAACCAAGTAGATTTAGAAAGATTTATAGAGGAGAGGAGGATCTTCGAGCTACCAATGGCGCAAGGCGAGCTGCGTTAGACATTTGTGATTACCACCTCTCATTTCCAACTAGGATGATTTTGGTTTTACATAACTATTATTACCTACCTAGTGTTACCTAAAACATAATTTCTGTATCATGTTTGGATATGGATGGATTTATTTTCAAGTTCATAAATAAGGGTTGCTTCTTTTATAAGAAAAACATATGTTATGGTATGCTGCATTTAAATAATGGTTTGTATGTATTAAATTATGAAAACCATGTTTTGGAAATCGATAACGAAACAAACTCACATGAATCATACATCACACAGTTGTGACATCACCGTATCAGTCATGTAAACGAGAAGAACTTGACAAAGCTCTTCCAAGATGGATATTTAGACTCTACTGAGCTAAAACCACTTGACAGATGTCACACTTGTTTACAAGGTAAAATAACTAAGCCACCTTTCGGTGGATAGGGTGAAAGGGCCACATTACTTCTAGTATTGGTGCACACAGATGTGTGTGGACCATTTCCAATAGAATCTAGAGGTGGATATTCTTACTTCATTACTTTTACTGATGATTTGAGTATATATGGATATGTTCACTTAATGAGGTATAAGTCAGAGTCCTTAGAGAAATTTAAGGAATTCAATAATGAATTATAGAATCAGATTAGTTAGAAGATAAAGAAGATTCGATTGGATCAGGGTGGATAATATCTGAACCAAGAGTTCATCGATCTTCTACAGGAGTCTGGGATTCTATCTCAGCTCACTCCTCCCTATACACCATAGTGGAATGGTGTTAGTGAAAGTAGGAACTACATGTTGTTATACATGGAGAGGTTGATGATGAGTCATGCAGATCTTCCATTATCCTTTTGGGGATATTCATTACAAACTGCAGCATACACATTAAACTGAGTACCAACTAAGGCAGCAAATGGAATTCCCTTCGAGTTATGGAATGGAAGGAAACCCATTTTGTCACACAAACATGTATAGGGATGTGAGGAATTTTTTAAGGCCTTATTAGGCCACAAACTAGCACCCTAGGGCATGAGGTCTATCTTTATAAGATATCCCAAGGAAACGAAAGGATATTACCTATACAACCCTTCAGACAAGAAAGTGATTGTCGCCAGACAAGCCATCTTTCTTGATAAGGAGCACATCCTCAAAAAGGATAGTGGGAGAAAGATTGAATTCAATGAAGTTGATGCTCAAGATACACATGAGTTTCTATAGGAACAATTTCCACAGGTCCCTATGGAAGAGGTTCCAATAACACAAGTACTGCATAGGAGGTCAAGAGAGGTAAGGGAACCAGAGAGATTTGGTTTCCTAGTCACCGAGGATGGTGAATCATTATCGTTGGAAAATGATGAAACTCTATCATATAAGGAAGAAGTAGACAGATTAGAAGCTACATGATTTCTGGAAGCTATGAATTCTGAGATGGATTCCATGTATCAGAACCAAGTCTGGGTTCTGGTCGATGAGCTAGTTGATGTAAATCCTGTTGGATGCAAATGGGTATTCAAGAGAAAACTGGACATGGAAGGTCAAGTTAGCACCTATAAAGCAAAGATAGTGGGTAAAGGATTCAGAAAACGTCAAGGAATTGACTATGATGAAACCTTCTCACCAGTTTCCATGTTTAAATCCACAAGAATCATACTTGCCATAGCAGCTTACCATGACTACGATATTTGGCAAATGGATGTCAAAACAACATTTCTTAACAGGAACCTTCAGGAAGATGTCTATATAACACAACCAGAAGGGTTTGTGACATCAGGTGATGCCAAATGAGTTTAAAAGTTACATAAATCCATTTATGGATTAAAGAAAGAATCCAGGTTATAGAACATTTTATTTGATGAATCCATAAAGGAATTTGGTTTCATTAAGAACAAATGTGATCCATGTGTTTATAAGTGATTTAATGGGAATGCAGTCATTATCCTAGTAGTATATGTTGATGAAATATTTCTTATTGGAAATGATGTATCATTCTTACAGTCAGTTAAGGACTGGTTGAACAAGTGTTTCTCTATAAATGACTTGGGTGAAGCATCCAACGTTCTAGGGATCAAGATCATTCATGATAGATCCAAGAGGCTTCTTGGACTAAGTCAGGTTACATACATTGAACATATACTAAATAGATTTAGTATAGAACAATCCAAGAGGGGATTGGTTCCAACATCACATGACCTAAATTTTTCTAAGTAAATGTGTCCTCAGACACAACTGGAGAAAGATATAATGAGCAAGATCTCATACGCTTTGGCTATAGGATCCATCATGTATGCCATGTTATGTACCAAGCTTGATGCTGCCTATGCACTGAGCATGGTAGGAATATATCAAGAAGATCTAGGAGAACAACATTGTACTATTGTTAAGAATATCCTTAAGTATCTAAGAAGAACTAAGGATATGTTCCTAGCGTATAGAGGAGATAAGGAGCTTGTCATCAGATGGTATGCTGATGCTGATTTTCAGACAGATCAAAACAATTTGAAGTCACAATCTGGATATGTTTTTTGTCTCAATGGAGGATCTGTGAGTTGGAAGAGTTCAAAGCATCCATTTGTCGCTGATTCTATAGTAGAGTCCGTATATATAGTAGCTTCTGATATAGCCAAAGAAGCTGTCTGGATTTGGAACTTTTTCTAGGAGTTTGATGTGGTGCCTAGTAGTAAATATCATTTCACATTGTATTGTGATAATACTGTGGTGGTGGATCTTGAAAAAGAACCAAGGTCACATCTACGGACAAAGAACACACTCCATAAGTATCACCTCTTAAGGGATTTCTATCAAAGGGGTGAAGTTGCAGTGAGAAGAGTGTCCACAGAAAAGAATGTGGTAGACCCCATGACTAAAGGCCTTTCTCAGAAGAAGCATGAATATCATGTGAGAGCTAGCAGGTTAAAGGTTGTTAGCAGTTGGCTCTAGTCCAAGTGGGATTCTGTTGGAGTTAGTGGCCTAGAAACAACTACTTTTTACTTTATTCATTAATAAATACCTTATCACATCTTGATTGTTCTTCTGCGTGACAATGAATATGATAATGTCCTAAGGATAGATGTTTCATTAAAGGGTCAAAGAGGATCCCTGCTATGATGAGAACTCAGAAGTTCCATAACAATGTTCTTAAATATATGTTTTATGGTCGGATGATGTTATTTGAGGGACATAAATAATACAGGCCATTAGGGGTGAGGACTCCTAAAACTTTGAGGCACCTTCTCATGGTGTGCACCCTTGGTAATATCCATGAGGATATTATGAGAACGAGACCCGCCAGTAGGAAATCCACATTTCATAGTGTCATTGGATGTTCCTATCTATGGACATGTGTATTGGTCCTTAGACATTAAGATTATTATTAATGGGTATTAAAACTCATGAAATTAGATGTATTGATGAAAATTGCGATGAAACATTGTTCGCAGCGAGGTTGGATATGTTGGGTGCGTCACAAGTAATACTATATTATAGATAATGCAAGAAAATATTTGTCCATTCTTTTCCATAACGGAAGTAGATATCTCAGGCCCTTTGATGGAATTGATATAGCCTAAATAAATCCATGACCATGGTGGGGAATGGGAAAGTTCAATTCCGGAAAGTCAAATAAAGAATAATAGACCACATGGGTTGATGACACTAGCATGCAACCCACTTTATTCGAGATATCGAGACAAATGGATTATATGACACAGTAAACGTTTGTAGGAGGTGACACGTCATTGTGACGTTAACTTCTTTCTTTATGGGTTCCTTAGCGTGTTGCTAGACGCTAACCTTGGACTTTAGGCAAGCTCTGCCTAATGCCACTGAGAAAGAGGCCTAGAGGGTCACACACTAAGTGTGTCCAAGTATCCCAGTTAAATATTAATTTAACAATTTAAATAAAGATTATTCCCGATTGTTGTTTAATAATTATTTAAGGATGCCTGATCTCATTTATTTTGACACTAGTTATTCGAGAGAATATATTGTGGGAAAAATAATATATTTATTAGCAAGTAATGTAGTGATATTTATTTTAGAAATAAATAGCCATTATTCAAGGTCTAATAAATGTGGTGGAGGAAATAAAGAAAAATGGAAAAAAATAAAAGTACACGTCGTGTATATTAAATATACACACAGTGTATTTTTTTCTGGGAATTTATGAGAAATAATATCATTTATTTAATTAAATAATATTAGATATAACTCACTGGGCACATTTCAAGAAATAATAATAGTCAACTGTTATTATTAGACATGGGGTATTACTAATAATTAAATGAAATGAATAAATGCTTTTGGGTAATTAATTCATTTTATTATTCTATGTAATTAAAATCCAAATTATATAATTCTCATTAGCCTAGCCATTTTTTTTTCGGTAGTGCACAATGAATTTGGAAAAACTCTCAAGCCAAGAGAGAATTATTTTTCTACCAAGAACGCTCTCAAGCTATGAGAGAGAGATCCACCTCCACCGGATCAAGGCAATTGAAGGAGGACATTGCAAGCGAAGGTTCTTCCGCGCTAGCACCTAGAGATCCCTTCGTTGACATCCAGAGATATGTGGAGCACGTGTGGATCACCGCTAGAGGAATCATACACTTGGATTCTACGATGCAACGACAGATCACATCAGATCATGACCAGAAACATCAATAAAGAAATAATTCCATCAAGGTAATTCTTGTCAATAAATTAAATTAATTACAACCAACATATGATGATCCTATCTATGGTTTCAAGACTTCCCTCTTTCTTTTTCATTCTTTGTTCTATTTTGAAGATCCAGCATTTTATTATTGTGATGAATCTCGGATTGATCATTGTTAACACTAAAATTAAAGTTGGGTACACCCACCAGTGCGCTTCCACTGCGCCTAGAAACTACACATATAAATATTCCAAGGCTCATCCTTCTCATTGACAGATACCCACTATATAATATGAATAAGGATTCATATAAAAATTCCAGAACTCAATTACCACATTAATGGATAACCATCATATAATTAAACCAAGGTCACACAACATAAAATGCTACTGCCCATTTCACATATCACTAGCTCAACATATCCAAGACTAGACCTCAACTAGTCTCCCACATCACAAGACATATCATCTCACCCAACAAGGCATCCACTAGGTCCTACAAACCTACCTAAATATATAGTAATCAATACTATCTCATATCCATCACCCCACAATGACACCAAGGCCCATAATCTCACCCTTATAAAGGTGCCTCTTAATAGGAATGAGACAAATGAACATCCCACCCATCACCACTAGGAATAATCCTCTGATACCCATCAAAATAGACCTAGAAAAAACCATACTAAGAATATCCATGTCACATATCAAATCTTGAGACCACCCAAGGTCTCTTATCAGCTTAAATGTCACTCTCACCCCTTGGAAACATAGTCACCAAAAAATTCAATATCACCTATGTTCCATAGAGAACTTAACCTAAGAACATGAGGCTGAATGCTAACCTATCTCTTCTTCTCATGGCCTCTTGGTCCCTACCCATTCACCCAATCCCATACAATGGATTTATACAATCATAGTAATTCATAAATAGGAATTTGATCTTATATTAAAGGAACCAACTCCCTCAAAATGGATTCACCATCTTCACCAAGCTCTACCAAACCTCATATAAGATCTACACATCCTTGACCAAGCCCTTCCATGATACCAAACACCTATATCAAATTAATCAAAATAAATAAATAATTGTACATATTTATAATTAATTATCTAATTTAACTAAATTAGGAACAATCACCTAATTACTCACTGGGTATCACCACTTCACCAAAACCTCTAAAAAATACACTTGGATGGTCCTTGGTGCATATTTAACAACAAAAAAACCAAAATCCCTATAATTTGACAAAATTAAATCCATAAATTTTATACAAATTTTACCAAAAACCCTAAATAATTTAGAGCATTTGATCACCTCTACCAAAAAGATGATGGAATATGGGATGATGGTATATTTTGACATCCTTTATGAAAAATGCATCAAATAACCATTATTATCATCTAATTTCACCCTGATCTGGTGAAATCATCCGCCAACCATAGCCTAAATTCATCCAAAATTAAAGGTTTAAAAAATGGGGATCAATAATGAGAATAAACAGATGATCTTACCTCGATTCACCATAGCAACGTACCAAAATTAACCCCATAAGGAGGATCTAAAGAGAGGAAAAGGGAGGAATATTCTACCAAGAAATGGCCTATCCCAAGTCCCTCACCTATCCAAAACCCAAATAAGATTAACAAAAAAATGGAAAAAATTCCCCCACTGAAAATAATTCACTTAGTCCCCACCAGCCCACCACTGGGCCTCACCGACTATCTGGAAGTTCACCATCTATCTAGTGGTGGCTCCCTAGTCAACTGGTGGGTCCATTAGGGGCCTTAGGACCCTATCTTTTCTATCGGATAGCTAGTGGTTGCTCTATTTTTTCAGTATCCCCCAACCTCCCATCCTTCCTCTAGTGTGTTTTCGATCCCTCTGGTCACAACTTGATCCTTAAACCCTATTTGAAAACACCTATCATGGACATTGAAAATCATAGATTTCTAGTTAGAGTCTCAGTTTTCAAAATGAACCATCCAAAATAAATAAAAATATAGATTCCATCATAAATTTACAACTTTTAATGACATAGGTCATTAAAAAAATGATATTATGCAAAAGGAATCACTTTATTAACCATACACACTCATAGATTATATCTTGTTCTTTTTTGGGTCGGTTTAACCACCTTTATGGATAATGATATAAATTTTTATCATGGTTAAATAAGGAAACATAATTATAGGTGATATTTTACAATAATAAGTAAATACTTATTTTTTATTTGGTTCTGGAATGGTAATGGTAATATCTAACCCATTATTAAGATACCAATTCATGTTCATTAAAATTACTGAAACACATTCATTGCAGACATTGTCATCACAAATCAAAACTAAAATAATTATCTAATTAAATTAAAACATCATAAATAATTATAATACATCTATTATAGTACCTATAATGATATTTGAATGATGGAATTTGAATCCATAAAAAATAATCGACACCATCATTACGAAACTAGTACTAAATAAACAATTAAAGCTAATAACATCTGATGATAAAAAATAAAAAATAAATGACTAATATATTTGAAATAAATTATATTAATTGACGTTTATAAAAGGATATAGTTATGATTTTTTTATAAAATAGGTGATTAAGATAGTTACTTTTTTATATATGAGGTTAGAGAACATTCGACTAAGTGGAATTAAAGGTAACAGTTTTTATATCTTAATTTTACTTCATTGAGATATGATGTGCATTCAACAATTGTATCATTTTTACAATGAATATATTGGAAATGGATTTATTTTTTCATAATTTTTCATGCAATTTAAAGTATTTACAAATTCATCTCATGTTCTACCTTTCACAACTTCTCAATTTGAATGATAACAATGATGTTAGGGTTTCTTTATCTCAATATTATAATCCATGAGATATGTTTGATATTGTGCGCCATGTTTTTTTATTGTGTATTAACTAACCTATTTATTTCATAAATATATTTCATTTCATGAGATTTTAATATCCATATAATTATATCCCTCTCTTTTTCTTTGGATTCTTGCATTACTAAATCCATAAGGGATTTTGATTTCTCACATCTTATTTCTTGAGTTATAATACCTATTCAGGAACTTCTTTCTTTTATTCTAAGTTTCATACACCCCAAGATTTAATTTCATGGTAACTTCGCATCTTCTCTTAGGAAAAATGAATTTTTATTTCAAATATCATTCCATAATGAATTTCATTCACATAAAAGTATAACTTTGTAAATAATAATTCTTATCCTTCCCAAGTAAGATATTTGTCTTCCATATCCATGTTTTCTATACCCACAAATTTTATACTTTATATTTGGAAACCTAATTACATTCTATCTCTTTTGATCCTAACATTTTCATTTTACTCATTTTAAAAGAAAATTTTATTACCCTTTTTACGATTTTGGGTTTCAATAAA
This sequence comes from Viscum album, assembly GCA_963277665.1. Classification (NCBI taxonomy): domain Eukaryota; kingdom Viridiplantae; phylum Streptophyta; class Magnoliopsida; order Santalales; family Viscaceae; genus Viscum; species Viscum album. The sequence goes on along the minus strand of OY728160.1, from coordinate 1,443,994,568 downwards.
TGTATTTTAATATATTAAAAAGGGTTTTATTTAATGTTAACTTGTTTTATATTTCAATCCACATTTACATGAGATAGTATTTGTGCCCTTTTCAAGGATCCACTGTAGAAATTTATTTTAAAAATTAAATTATTTTAAAAGTTTTTTCTTCACCTTTTTGAAAATAACTTTTGAAAGTGACCGATAACTTCATCAAATATGATAATGTTAAAAATGATTTCTAAAATATCTTTTTAAGGTTTTTCCATTTGAACACATTCGTTTTACATTATGAATATTATTTTCAATGAATCTTAATTTCCATGTTTTTAAATAGTTATTCTAAATAAACCTAATTCATAATGGTTTTAAAATGAAAAGTGATATTTCCTATTATTTTTCAAAGTGATTTTCCCAATGATCTTGAACCGATATTTTTCATCTATGTCAATATCCTAAATTATCCTTTTGTTACACTTGGGATATGTTGTTATACCACTATCCACCTTCTTTCTCTAGATTGATTATGGACTGTTCTTGGAAAGTTATTAATAAAACCCATCCCTTTTCCATGGGTTAATTAAGTGATATTTTAGGTATGATTTTTTTCATGTTCTAATGGTACACATATGTATGTATGATTATTATTATGAAAGTTTGGGACCTATATTTACCTCCAATGAATTGTTTAAGGATTTATATTTCATAATATAATAATGGGAAATAAGTAATGATGCTTGATTGACTATGGGAAATGTAACACCCTGACCCCAATTACCCAAAGTCGGTGCTTTATTACATAACATTGGCATGATACAAGGAATCATGTCTTAAAAGACCGGTCTGTTTAGTATTATTGGAAACAGGATACATACATAAGTTCAACATTATAACTTGAAAAGAAATACAACACTAATTTATTATATTAGAAACATCCAAGACTCCTAGATTATGCCTGAAAGTCACTGATAACTAACTTCTTCATATCCTTGGAAAATAAAACATAAGAAAGGGGTGAGGTCAAACACTTAGTAATGGTAAGAAATACAATGGAAGATAACATAAACATTAGGCATGGTGAATAATTAAAAACACATGCCTTTAAAAATAATAAACATGAACACTTTATGGAAAGAATATGAGTTGAGTAAATAATTCCATAATAAAACATAATCATAAGAATTATACTAGTATAATAACCACATGAACCAACAATATTATTTTCATAATGAGGGAATTTATAATGTGGGACATTCTGAAATATTTTGTCAAGGCCTCGGCCAAGACATCTAAAAACGATTAAGGCCTCAGCCAAAACCATATATAAAAATTGGGAAAGGCCTCGGCCAATTCCACGTCTAATTGTCTCATAAGACCTACCAATGCATAGAGGAGCTACAACGGGCTCCAACCTTCACTTACTAAGTCTAATACATTCCTCATATGAAAAGGTTGAAACATAACACAAACATTCTTATTAAAACTAGCATATGAAATGTTAATGCTTTAACCATAAACCATGAATGGTATAAAAATAACACATCCACAGTCAAATATATCAAAAAACTATCAATACAATATGGAAGATTTGTATCATAATGAATCAACTTAAAACAAGTGTAAAATTTATCAAAGGATGTTGACATAGATAAAATCAAAACTATTTGAGAGAAATATCTCATTCTATTTTGAAATAATTTAAGAGTTAAATAATTATAAAAGAAAAAATTTATTTTGAAAATATTATTATAATATAGTAAGGGAAGCTTCGACGATGTTATAACGGTGGAAAATAGCCGCACCCTCCATATAAGTTTAAAAAAAATTATTACCTTAATTTTGTCGAAAAGGTCATAAAGTACCTTATTTGGAAAACGACAGAAAGATCTCTTTCAAATCATATAAGGTAAAATAAGGGTATAAATGACTTTATCACATAGTATAGTAAATAGTAAAAATGTTTTGAAATAAATTTTTAATAAAATACAGATGTGGATGATAAAGAGGTTCCAGTAGATACTTACGTAAAAACAACCTCAGATAATAAAGAGATTGTGAAATTAACCCTTACCTTGTAATTTTCATTTGTAGAGGGTACGTTAACCTCGTATATAATAGTTAAATAATTGTTATTAAATTATGAAAGAACCATATACATAAATATTATATCATATATGATCTTTTAATATTGTTTTGTTAATAATATTTTAGTAGTATCATCGTTTCGGGTGTTAACTGATTTGTTTTCATTTATATTCTTTGTTACGTAAGTCATGTTTGTTATGGATGGAATGTATATTATTCATATCCAGAATTATATAAAGTATTTAAACATAATTTTTAATCATAAAATGAAAATTAGTCTTGAATGGTTACGATGGGGAATGAATCTCATCGCATTCGTGGAGACGGTAATCTGTACGTACACACATATGGTGAATTTGTCATTTATAGGATGGATAAAATAACGAATACAGTTTTAACATATTTATAATAAAATCATAGTATGTATAAGGTACTTTATTTATTATTTTATAGTGGAAACAACAAATAAATAGGAAGTGGAAGAAGAAAAGAACTTGAAAGAGGTGATGAAATATTTACCTCTTCTTCGGGTTCTTCCTTTTGATTTGATCAAAAGGGATCCTTAGGTTGGATTTATGATCAATGTTATGACTCTAGGTTGAATTGAGGGAAGTTTGAATGATATTTGGACATGGTTTGGCCGAACCAAAAGGATTTGGATGTGTGAAATTAAGATAATGGGAAGTGGCCTTTTATAAGAGAGGTGAGGGTCACTTTAGGAAAACCTTGAAATATTATTTATAATAAAATAATTTTTGGTTTATAATGTCTCAAAAATGATTTATTTAGAGGATAAGGTGGGTATGGGTCGAAAAACACTCAACCAATAGGTTTTATATAGGTTTTGGTTACCATATTAACATTATCTTTTAGATTTAACTCTTAGTTAAATAGTTTAACTTTTACCATGTATTCTTGTATTATTATATTATATGGTTAATAAACTTACTATAAAATGCCAAGAGAACCAAAAGTGGTTAATTAATGATACAAATATCATTATATATGTATTTTGGCCTAACCTTAGATTTTTAGGAATATTATATCAATTAAGAATATAATAATTTTTTTTAAAACTCTTTTATGTCAATTTTAAACCTATTTGATATTTTGTTTTTGTTAAAGTCATAACAGCATGATTAATTCGAAATAAATTCATTTAATCAACCCTAAAATGTCATATTCACCTATAAAATTTTTTGAGGACATCAAAACTTTCAAATTATATTTATTTTAATATTTAAAATATCATTTATTTGATTCTTTCATTAAAAAGGAAAATACTGCATCATTATTGTGTCATATATAAATATATTTAATTTTATATCTAAAAATTATAAATAAAATATCCTGATGTATGAAATATTTTTATATTTCTAATGACTATTTATATTCGAATATATAAATTATATAACATCATATAAAAATTGTTTTACTAAAAGATATTTGCTTTTGTTATTTTTGTCTTCACTTTAGATTATTTAATATAAAATGTCATTATCACTCTCAAGTGGCTCCATGGGGTCCCAAAATAGAACCAAGGATTCCCATGGTCGGAAATGTATAAGAAAATAGGGTTGGGAAACATGTTAAGGTAATTTAATATTATTATAATATTATTTATTGGATTTACCCCTTTAACCACGGTAAATAAAATATTTACTGAAGTAAATATTCATAATGTTTAAAAATAAAATTTACCTATTTACAAAATTTGGACCTCTTGATTCCAAATATGGAATCCATTTTTCCAAATTCAAAACATTGAAGTGGCATAAATGTTTTTAAAATTAATTCCCGTTGTCAAAACAAAAAGTGTATTTTTAGAAAATAATAACTATCAAAAGATTGACACTTGTTTATGTCCAGTTTAAACGTGAAATTACATCCAATAACCTAAATAATATTAAATGATAAAAATATAATCTAATTATTCTTAAAAACCATTCAAATTTAAAATTTAACACTATAAATTATTTCAATTAAAAATGTTATTTTTAATTAAAATTTAGTATTTTTCACTATTCATCAAAAATTGAAATTTTTCAGAAAAGTACAAAAAATAAACCCTAAGCTAATTTTGATATTAAAAATTCAAAAATTAATTCCATTTTGAAAAATAAAATTTATAAAATTTAAAAAAGTGGGTATTACTATTCATAATGGCTAGTTTGATTGGTCACAGTGTGTTAGAATCTCAAAGATGCATACAATGCAAGCTATTGCATTATTCAAAGGGAAACATACCGTGAAAGCTTGAGGTGTTAAAAGAAACATGAAGTAATACCTAATATATTAAAGGAAACATGAAGTAATTCCTGATCCACCATGGGAAACATGTAGTAATGCCAGATCCACTATGGGAAATAAAAAGTAATGTCTGATCCACTATGAGAAATAGGTTGTGATACTTATTCCAATAAGGTAAATAGGAAGTGATGCATGGTACACTATATTACGATTCTTATTCTTATTATTGTGTCACATTCCTATGTTATATTCCTATGATTATACTCTATGTATCATGTCTATTATCTCAAACTATTTTCCCATGATATATGTTTATTTATTTGAGATTAAATTTCCTTCTATCATGAATTATAAACAAACCTAATTGTTCCATGATCTTTTAAATAATATATTTATCTCTTAAAAATGTTTTCTTATATTCTTATGATCTAACCCTGGAATAAATGGTGATTATTTTTTACCTTACCAAGCATTTTATCTGACCCATTTCTTATGTTTCCATTCCCCAGGATATGAAGATGATTATAGATTATAATGAGTCTAGAAGGGAATATAGTGTAGTTAAATTATGGAGAAATGTTCATAAGTATTATAAAATAAGTTACTTAGGTAGATGATCCTCAAAGACACTAAACATTATATTCTTGGTATTATGTAACTATTTGTGAGATGTAATATTTAATTTGGGGAAATAATGTAAAATAAAGATATGTTTATCTTGGTATATATAAAATATTTTTTTAAAAGAATGTGGGTTTAGTACTAGATTTGGGAGTGCAGTTCTCAGGTGCCTCATCAGTCATTAATGTGATATTATTTATATTTTATTAATACCATCATGGAAACTTTACACCATTAAATAATTTGGAAAAAATGAAATATCTATTCTTGGAAAGAGTATAAACTGATAGAGGAAGAAAAGTTTAACTTTCACCCTTCACTCACTAAAATAAAAATAATAGTTTGCGGCATTTTATTAGAGGCAATTTCAATAAACCATTACTAATTAAAAAATATGAGTATTTTGCTAATTAAGCCCACTTTACTAGTGATAGCTAAATAAAATCATAGCTTAATGAAATATTAATGGCATTTTTTAAATAAAGAATCAATAGTATTGTATGAAACCAGTTTTTATCTTAGGTATGGATCCTTTTAAATTTGTTCTAATTCTTTATTTTGAACATAATATAGATGCCTTACGAGGTTATAAAGATATTAGGGTTATCCAGGTCTTGTTTTGAGCTCAAAACACCGACCAATGGAGAAAATAACTCAGGCACATGGTTAGTAGAAACCATGAGATCCAACCTGCACGGTATCTCCTAATCGTGTAGGGATGGAAAATGCGTTGGAGTAGTGTGCATAGTTTTCCCTAACCATGCACCAGGGGCCACACACTCATATGAAATGCCTGTATTTTTTAGAATAATATATTCACACATTTGGCACATGGTTTACCTAACCATGTGGCCTAACCATGTGGGTGACCTCCTTAAGAAGTGGGAGGTACATGGTTGGTGCACGGTTTGACCAACCGTGCATCCAAACCACACGACCCATATATTTTGGGTAAAATGACCATTTTTCACTTAAATCCATTTAATTCAAACTGAACACTCATTTCTTATCTAGAGGATAGTAGAGGGATTATTCTCTCATTTTGAGCTCCCAAATACCTATTTGATATATTTTGATACCATTCTTCCATCCGAACTCAGATTCGATTCCTATTTATCACTTTGGATGTGCATCAGTAAGTACTCGATTCCTTTTTATCCGTTTGTCGTTCTTCTTTACCACGATGATACTATTTAAATTTAGGATCATATGACCTATTTTCAAGAATTTGATCTATTATTTATATTTATTTCAATCTAGGAAAAACAAAAGGATGATACTGGATGAGGTGAGTTGTACGAGCTTAAGGTAGTTGGTCTATGACTCATCCCTCAAGTTTCGTCATTTTATAAATTGTCATAGTTGTGTGTGTGCCTATTTCATCAGGCATAGACTATTAAATTAATTTTCCTTTATTAGAGTTGTTATAATCATATTATAAGACCCTTGTTATATGTTTGAGCCATTATTGGGGTTATGTACTCAACACCGACCACCCCAAGTAGGATCTATTTCTTCATTATGCCTATAGTGGTTTGTTATGTTCATCCCATCCACTTTTCAAGTGTTTTATGTATTGACCTTATTAATGGTAATCCATTCCTTAATAAAGTTAATTATGGATTTTAATGGCTAGAAAAAGTATTCTTATCACTTGAACCATCTAAGGTAAGTGTTCCAATGTAATAATTCAATTTGAAATGAAAATGGAAAGTATATTATATATATCACTTGGCCTATTTAAATGTAATTAAATGGTTTAGTTGCATGTTCATAAAACCCCTTTCTATATATAATGGAAGTTAGAATAGTGAACCAAATGAATTTATTATAACATATATAAACTAATGAATTGTTACATGTCCCTTAATCCTTGTCACTTGTATGAAAGGAAATGTAATGGACCAAATGACTTATTAAATGATATGACTATTACATAGCCCAATTCATTAAATGAATCAAGTAAATGGTTCCTATAGAATATGGACCTATTTAATATTATAGGAGTTTTCATACTTGAGATAGCCTTGTATTCATAAGGGAATTCATTGAGCACTCATGGATTCCATTCCGATTCAAGGATACTAGTTGCCAAGGGTGAGATCCACCCTGGAACTTGATATTTTTCTATTTATGGATGTCTGGTATTACACTATAGGATCTATCCATTATTATTATAAGATTCCTTGGATACACTCCTTGGATCTAGAATAATGTTTATGGACATGAGGTGCCTCATATACAACATTGGGCCTAGTCATTTCTTATCATGTTTTTCCATGGATGAATTCCTTGGACTCGGTTAGATCATACATCAGTGTAATGCCTTGAATGATGCCCCTTAAATTAAATGCAGACCCTTACTAAGTTGGCACAACTCATGAGTTCAAGGATGCCTTGGTTATTACCTTGGATCCTCTTCGTTATTATCATCATCATGGATGCCTTGTTATATCTTGGATCCTTTATTATTATTATTATCACATCAAGATGTTAGTGATGGTTATACATCACATGACCTACTATATAAACTATAAAATAATTAATTTATGAAATGTTCTCATGTTCAGAGACATTACCAGCTAAGGATGAAGTAGGTACTAGGGTATTTATATTACTGTATTTATCTACTTTTATATATGCATGTCTACACACTATTTTAGTTTATATTATATGGACATGATGTTATAGACACCATTGGTGGTGGCCTAATGAGATTTATCTCACACCCTAACTAGGATTCCATTGGTACCCAAGAATATTACATGTATGTAGGTGTTGATAAGGGGAATAATCCTACTATTGAAACCTAATATTTCTTTCTTAAATTAGGATGGATCTTGGTAGCAGATGGATGAGTTAGACCTCGAGATACTGGGATAGTTTTTGGATTCTTTTTTATTCTTTTTTATAACATGTTTTGATTGTTTCCATGTATACCTATTTTCTAGTTTTTAGACACATGAAATACATTATTATCAACTTTTGTGTATTATTATTAGTTTCCTCTATTGTTTATTATTTCTATCAACTTCTACTATGACAAGTTTTTGGTCCAGTGTCTTTAGTGTCTATTTCTACCATGCTATCAGTTTATCATACTACTTCTTCTATTTAACTATTATTATATTTATTCACTATGATACACTTTGATAATGAGGGCATAGACACACCCTAGGGCCTCACTACTTGTTGGAATCCTCTATAATTCAGGTATATGCGCTTGAGACCATGTGGCCAACCGAGCTCGGGGTACCTCTTAGTATAATCTGGGTCTGGGACATCACAAAGTGGTATTAAAGCCTTATTTTCCTACTTTACTATTTTTAGATAATATAAAAGAGATTATGAACACTTTGTAACTTTGTTATAAGCTGTGATTGGGCTTAACTAACACATGTTTAATGTAATTGAGGAGTTTCCTGAATAATAATTCTTGTTCTGTATTTCACTTATTACATTTGAGATATTTTCACCAATGGGAGACATACATGATATGTAATGGTTATTATTATTATTTTGATTGAGGTTTTATTTTTTATCCTTAGTCCAATGATATTAGGGAAATTATCATTATTTCATGTAACATCATAGGCACCTAGAATTCACATTCCATGCACATGCCAAGCTATATAGGTTCATTTTACTACTTTCATTTCTTGTTTTCCCTATGATTGTTGTGTGAATCAATGGTAGTTAAATTATTTCTATGATAATATTTGGATGTGATTAGTTGATTTTTGGTTTCAATTCATGAGGTTTATGGTCCATAATGGGTTGGAATAGGTATTTTACCAAGTTAATCCATTGTATATAAACCATAACATTATGAGACCGAATGGCAGTAGGGTTAAATGAAATTAAATGGGTTTCAATTTCAATGATAAGGTGTATGGGACCCGATTCACTGAGACTAACCATCCATTTTAATTAAAATATGATATAATTTTATAAGAAAATGCAAACTAAAATGTAAAATATTGACTTAAAATTAAATGGTTTATAGTAAATGGAGAGGGAAGGTAGTATTGAACCCTCATCTACTAGAACCCCTATAATATAAACTTGAACACTTACCAATACCTAGACTTCTAAGCAGGTATTTGGGGTAGTATACCTTGGGTAGTGTTCCCTTTTGATTATGTTTTTCTTCCAATAGTGTATCTATCTGCTTCAAGATTATTCTCAGTCATGTTCTTGGATTTATAGAGATATTCCACCCTGACTCCTCATGTCGTGTTCCAGGAGGGTGTAGAAAATCATGCTCCAGATGTGGTGGGCCCCAGGACACCAATCATACCTCTAAGAGTTCCAATTGAGGCACCACCAGTTATACCTCACTTGGGCACTGAAATTCATCTTCATGAAACTTTTCTACATCTGATGCAGTCCATGTAAGGTGCTCCATGACTTGCACCTAGAACATATGATCTAACATGTGAGTCACAAAATCATCCTCCTCCTACCTTCTTAGGGTATGGTGGTCCACATGCTACTGAGTCTTGGATAGAGTCCACCCTATCTATCTTTGAGCATCAGGAGATGCCTCCAGAGAAGTGGGTCAATATTTCTACTTATATACTACGTAATTCAACCAAGCACTAGTGGGATGTAATTACCCATGTTGGTCATCATCAGGGCATGGTATGGGATGATTTTAAAATTCCCTTCTATAACAACTTCTTTACTCATACACTGATAGCTGACCAAGCCAGAGATTTCATGCATCTAGAGCAGGGTGTAATGTCAGTTATGGATTATTTAGTGCGTTTAATTGATTTACAACATTTTAGATCACTTTTATCTAGTGATGATATTTCAAATGCTATAAAATTTGAGGATGGGCTCCAATATTCCATTCCCAGTCAAGTGAATGTTTTTCACCTACCTACTTTCTCTGAGATCATCAATCATGCTCTTATCACTAAGAGTAACTTGAGGGAAGGTGACGGTATCAGGTATAGAGTATTAGTGACATGGAAGTCCAGCAGTTCTTCTGGTATAAGGAAACGTTCTATTGAGGTTTCACATAAGAGAAATGGAAGCCAGAGTAACTGCACTAGAAACTTTGTTGTATTCAATCAATGTGGACAATAGGGGAATATGAATCCTCATTGAAATAGTGACCTGATGGAGTTCCATGATTGCGACTGTATGGGACATCTTCAGATATTATTTTGTACCTTTCCATGTACTTCTAGTGGAAGAGGATCCACATCATCTCCACCCTTAGGGGTAGGTTTTTTATTCCATGTTATGTGGGGAGTTGGATTAGCGCTAGTAGGACTGGCCAATGAGGAGGTCATGGTTGTGGTATCCGGAATTCTAATAATTAGTGCCAATATAGTGGTCATACTTATGTTAGTCAAGATATAACACAAGGTTATGGATCAATCCAATTGAATGATCTACAATTGACTCCCAAGGATCAGAGTGTATGACCATCTACAATATGAGGTACTTTCTAGTATCCTCCACTATAGTATCTTTTTTATTTTATATAGGCACTCCACACTCCTTTACTCTTTATCTATCAGGGAAAGTCTTGGGATAGAAGTTCAGTATTACTATGGTGTAATGACCATGGATACAATGTTGGTAGTACTATTAGAGGGAATATTATAATTCAGAGACAACCCCTTTGAGGTAGGTAGTTAACCTTTCTCATGGGACCTATTTGTTATTAAGATATCTGGATTCTATGTAATTCTTAAGATGGATTGGTTGGTTCAGAATCACACATTTGTATAATGCTATCGATTCTTCTTTTTAAGATAATATGATTCCAATGCAATCTATTCATGGTATCATTTACATCACCAAAGGGATGTAATTATCTACACAAGGCTGAGTGGGATGTCTAGGATAGTCGAGCTGGAAAAGATCATCATGGGATAGGTGGAGTCACCACCCATATTTCTAGTCTCATCATGGAGGATCATAGTTTACATTCGGCTGAATTATCCTCCCATTATAGATTATTTTAGGGATTTCTTTCTTGATGATTTTTTGTCTTTCCTCTTGATAGAGAGGTAGAGTTTATGATTTAGCTTCTTCTAGGATCAAATTCAGTATCTATTCCTCCATAAATGATTTCAACTATTGAGCTCTAGGAGCTCTAGTAGCAATTGGAGGATTTAAAGGCCGAAGGTTTTATCTGACCCAATACTTCTTCTTGGGGTTCACCCATGATTTTTGCCATGAAGGAGGATGGGAACCTTCATTTATGCATGGATTATAGACAATTGAACCAGATTATAGTCAAGTTATGGTATCTAATGCCTAAAATAGATGATATCTTTGATCAAATCTGAGGACCTAGTGTATTCTCAAAGATTTACCTGAGATTGGTCTATCATCAGGTATGATTCAGTTCATCATACATAACTCATACATCTTTATGAATAGGTTCATTTATCCTAATATGGATTTTTTTTGTCTTTGTCAATGAAATCTTGGTGTATTCTCACACTTTTAGTGACCATGCTAAGCACCCTGAGATCATTTTGAATGCCCTGATATAGAATCATTTCTATGAAAATATTTCTAAGTGCCACTTCAAGATCAACAAAGTTCACTTATTAGGCCATATTATCTCAGAAGCTAGAGTATCTGTTAGCCTAGAGAAGGTGAGTGTTGTGGTGTTCTCGGAGAAGCTCAATAACTAGTTTGATATATGAAGTTTCTTGGGGCTGTATGGATATTATAGTAATTTCATACATGACTTCTCATGCCTTTTTTCCACCTATTATTGGTCTTACAAAGAAGGGTGTTAAGTTCTAGTGGTTAGAAACATGTGGGGAAGCATTTTAGGAGCTGAAAGGAAGGCTTGTCTCATCACCTATTATGATTCTTCTAGAGCTTGGAAGAGGAAATATAGTTTTCTGTGATGCATAAGTCATTGGACTGGGATTAGTGCCGATTTAGGAGGAAGTATTCATTACATATGGATATCATCAATTGAGTCCTCATGAGAGAAATTTCCCAATTCACGACCTTGAGCTAGCAGTTTTTGTCCATGACTTAGGTTGTGGGAGGCACTATCTATTGGGTGAGCTCTTTGTAGTGTATACAGACCAAAAGATCCTCAAATATATCTCTATTTAGTGTGACTTAAATCTCAGGCACTGAATATGGGTAAAATATCTTTAGTCCATTGATTTTGAGGTTGCCTATACACCTGGGAAATGAAATGCAATAACATATGCGCTGATTCAAAAACTCAGGAACAAGCATAAAAGAATCCAGTTATGAATGGAAATTGATGGCCCTCTTATATGAGGTTCATCTAGTGTTTCATGATATTCATGATTAGTCTTATCTCACAGAATTAATATTTACCTCTTCCCTCCTTGATAAGGTTAAGAATAGCTAATTTTTAGATCCTGAAGACTGGTTCTCTATGAGAGTATTTTAGGAGATGATCTACCTCTTGATTGGTTCATAGACAGAGATGACATCCTATGTATACATGAATGTGTCTAAGTTCCTACATATATGAGTGAGGAACCGATGTGGGAGTCCCACACTTCTCAGTGGGAATTTCATCCAAGCATCTCCAAGATGTATCAATATATGCGATGCTAGTAATGGTGGCTAGGGATAAAATGTTAGATAAAAGGTTTTATCACTAGGTGTTCCACTTGTTAGTAGGTTAAGGAGGAGAACTAATGACATTAATACTTTTTATAGCCAATTAAAGTCCAAAAATGTAAATGATAAGATTTTTCCATGGAATTTGTAGTCGGATTATCGAGGTAACCTCGAGCTATTGATGTAGTTTGGGTTATCATTGAAAAACTAACAAAAGTTGACCACTTCCTTCATATTTAAGATATTTTCTCAGTTGATGAGCTGGGAAGATTGTATGTCTATGAGATCATTTTACTACATAGGGTCCCTCATACATTTGTTTCAGATAGGGATTAACATTTCACATCGAAGTTCTAATACTAGTTGCGTAAGTCTATGGGTAAATAGGAGATTTTGAGCACAATTTTTCACCCTCAGATTGATGGCCAATGGAAACAGATGCTACAAATGTTAGAGGAAATGCTCTGAGAATACATCCTTGATTTCATTGGTTCTTAGGAAAATTATATACCTCACATAGAGTTCAACTACAATAATAGATTTCATGAGACTATTTAGATGGATCATTTTTAGTCCTTGTGTGGTAAGTCATGTCATTCACCCCTGTGCTAGTTTGAGGCAGGAGGGGAAGACTTACTAAGTCCTAGTCTCATACAAGAGACTTCAGAGCAGCTTTAAATAAATAGAAATTGTATTTCTATTCCTCAGTCTAGATAGAAATCATATACTGATCTACATCGATGACCTATTGATTTTGAATCCGGGGATCATGCTTTTCAATGGGTATCGCTCAGGCTTGGGTATAAATAGATACAAAGCCAAGGGAATTTGTCGCCTCGTTATGTAACTTAGTTTGATATTCTAGAGAGAGTTAGGCTAGTAGCCTATCAGTTGTTACTACCTCATAGGTACCATGAAATTTGAAACATCTTCCATGTTTCATAGCTTTTCCGGTACCATACTGACCCATCTCACACTTTTGATCCTGAGAAAGTTGAGTTAGATGCCAATGCTTCATTTGGGGAGTATCCTATAAGCATCGTTGACTAGGGAATGAAGGATTTCCAAGGCTGGTCTATCCATTTATTATGGGTTATATGGAAACACAACCATGTACAAAATGATACTTAGGAGAGGGAGGCCAACATACATGCTTAGTGGCCAAAGTTTTTCTTAAACAGTGTTTTACCACCCTTGGAAGGTGAACTCAGTGACAAGTTCCCATAAAGAGGAAGACTGTAAGAACATGGTTTTTATCTCAGACATGGATCCATTTAATTTTGATCTAAATATTTATTTTGAACCTAATATGGATTCCCTATGAGGTTATAAAGGTATCATGGGGAGGCTGGGGCTTGTTTAGAACTCAAAACCCCAGACGGTGGAGAAAAGAATTGAGCCTCATGGTTAGTATAAACCATGCAACCCATCCTGCATGGTCCCTCATAACCATGCGAGGCTGGATAGTGGTGTGAAGTAGGTTTCATGTGTTTCCCTAACCATGTGCAAGAGGATGCACACCCATGAAAAATGTCATAATTTTTTAGCAGAGGTGATTCAAATTATTAGCATATGGTTTACCTAACTGTGAGGCCTAACCTTGCGGGTACCCTCCTTAAGCAGCGATAGGCACATAGTTGGAACACAATTTGGCCAACTGTGTGACTAAATCATGCAACCTAGATATTTTGGGTAAAATGACCATTTTCCATTATATCTATTTTAATTCAAAATAACCTCTCATTTATTCTATAGTGGACAATAGAGGAATTATTCTCCCATTTTTAGCTCCCAAATCTTTCTTTTATAGATTTTGATCTCATTCATCCATCCAAACTACCATTCAATCATTATTCATCATGTTTTATGCACATTCATAAGTACTCAATTCATTTTTATCCATTTTTCTTTATTCTTTCCATCGATGATGCTATTTAGGTGCTGGATCATATGAACCATTTTTAGGGCGTTGATCTATTCTTCAGTGTTCTTCTAATATAGGCTAAACTAAAGGATGAAACTGGACAAAGATATTTTTATAGGTTTAAGGTAGGTGGTCTATGACTCATCCCTCAAGTTTTGTTATTTTATAAATTTCTATAGTTTTGAGGGTGCCAATTTCATTGGGCATGGATGATTAAATTCATGTGCCTTTATTATAGTCATTATGATCTTATTATAAGACCCTTGTTATATATGTTTTCCGTCACTAGAGGTTACACACTCAACACCGGCCACCCCAAGTAGGGTTATTCCCATAATTATGCCTTAGTGGTTTTTTATTTTTGTCTACAAAATCATTCGAGTGTACTATGGCTTGACCCTATTAATAGAAATCCCTTCCTTAATAAAGTGAATTATGAATTGTAATGGTAGAACAATTATTATAAATACTTGAACCTTCTAAGGTAAGTGTTTCAATGTGACAATTTAATTTAAAATGTAAATGGAAAGTATATTATATATATCAATTGGCCTATTTAAATGAAATTAAGTGGTTTGGTTGCATGTCTATAGCACCCATTTCCATGTATAATGTAGGGTAGTGGAGTGAATCTAAGAAATTGATTATAAATTATATAACCTAATGAATGGTTACATGTCCCTTAAGACTTGCCACTTGTATGAAAGGCAATGGAATGGACCGAAGGACTTATTAAACGCCATGAATATTACATGTCCTAATTCATTAAATGAATCAAGTATATGGTACCTATTTCATATGGACATATTCAATATTATATGAATGGTTATACTTGAGCTAGCCTTTAATTCCTGAGATAATTCTTTGAGCACTTGTGGAAGCTATTCCAATTCAAGGATACTGGTTTCCAAGGGTGAGACCCACCTTAGAACCCAATATTTGGATACTTATGGATGCCCAGTATGACATCGTAGGATCCATCCATTATTATTATAGGATTCCTTGGATACACTCCTTGGATCCGACATGACGTCTATAAATATGAGGCTCCTTGGATTAAACCTTGGTCCTAGTAATTTATTATCCTATTTTTCCTTGGATTAATTTTTTGGACTCAGTTAGATCATACTTCAGTGGAATGCCTTAGTTGATTCCCCTTGGATTACACACAGACCCTTATAGCTAGGATACAGATTATTACTCAGTTGGATCGACCACTGAGGCTGAGGATGCTTTGGTTATGATGTTGAATCCTCTTCATTATTATTATCACCATGGATGACTTGTTATATCTTGTATATATTTTTTATTATCATGTTAGGATGTCAGTACTAGTTATACCTCATGTGACCAACTGTATACACTGGAAAATAATTAATTAATGAAATGATCTCTTGTTCAAAAACATTACCAGTTGGGGATGAAGTAGGTACTTGGATATTTATATTACTTTACTGATTTAATTTTATATATGAATTCTGACACACTATTTTGGTTTATATTACATGGACTAGATGTTATAGATATCATTAGTGGTGGCCTACTATGTCACGACCCGAACCTACCTGGGCTCGAGCCGCAACTACCCCAAGCCCGCCTCCATAGGCCGAGGGCTGGCGACCAACGCCGAAGGCAAAACAACTCAGGGAGGCCTTTGCCTAAGTAACTGTACACACACACGTAACCCACTCAATGCAGAAGTGCAGAGTAAAAAAGAAAAGAAAATTATCAACTGCTATAAATAAACCACAAATGTGCATTGACCTCTAAATAGTACAAAGAAAGTGCTGAAGGTAAACTGAAAAGAAAAGGGGACAAACACGCGCCCAACCAAAAAAAGTGACACAACCCGGTAACAAGTAAACAAAAGTAAACAGATGGGAGGATCCCACACCTAGTACCTGACTATGACCACCACATGCGGTCCAAGATCCCAAATTCCTAAGCTCCGCTGAAGTCACGACCAACCTGTCCGTCGCCTGCAAGGGAACACCAAGTGCGGGAAACGCCCAAGTAGGGGTGAGTATAAAAATACTCAGTAGGATGCCCTAAAGGCTTGAAAGAGAAACACATGAGGCACTGAAGAGGTGAGCAGTAGATCAAACAGGGAAAGGCAAAGGAGTACAACAGAAAGTGCAGTAAAAAGTACAACTCAACCCAACAAGATGAAGGAAGTAGAATCATCCACACACAAAGAGATAGAAACGGTGATAATATGAACTTCCCGTCGAGTCTTCTCCACCTATAGTAGGAGAGTAGACTCGTCCAACCATGAGAATCTAGACACGGAGAGCATGTGGCATACCCCATGCGTCGTTGCCTCCCTTGGAAGGAGAGTAACCAAAACCCAAGAAGTGGGTACTGGAACAAGGTATATACATATCCATATGCTCAAACTAGAGACCTGAACAAGATCGTAAGGGGATCTCCATCCCGTAGCTCATCCCAAGAAAGTGAGTAGCCAACAGTCCCAGAAGTAAACACCATCGATGCCCAGTATCCCGCACGTCTGCCCTGAACTGCAAGCCAAGGGGCTCAAACCACCGCACCTCGATACTATCCGCTTTGGGAAGCACTAACTCACCCTCATGGTTTTAGGTTGCGTCACAAGGACGCGTCTCGGTGGGGAAAGGACCCCTCATACTTGATAGTTGTGGGTAAAGTCAAACCACACCTCTTCACTGTCACACAATCGAGAGGTCTGCTCAAAGCCAAAGCTATCACATAACTGACCTGTACAACTAAGGGTCCCGCTCTGGTAGTCACGTAGAAAGGCCACCGACTAGCCTAGTAGAAAGGACTGAGTCTGAAAGAAGTCATCGGGTAACCCACTGCCCAGCCCTGCTAGAGGGTAAACCCTAAGATGTCATTGGGTAACCCACTGCCCAGTCTCTACTGGAGGGTAAACCCAAAGAGGCCGATGAGAAACCCACTACCTAGTCTCTGCTGGAGGGTAAACCCGAAGAGGCCGATGAGCAACCCACTGCCCAGTCTCTGCTGGAGGGTAAACCCAAAGACGTCGATGAGCAACCCACTGCCCAGTCTCTACTGGAGGGTAAACCTGAAGAAGTCAATGAGAACCCCACTGCCCAGTCTCTGCTGGAGGGTAAACCTGGAACTGCTCTGGACATCCCTACTGGATGGTACACCACTGGATAACAGAACACAGAGTGAGTATCGTATAACCACACAACTCTAGAATAACTCTCCTCACAGAGGGTCAGCGCTCGTGTAGTGTGGGTCACGCCGGTACCTGGAACTCTGCCTATAGAAACACGTCTCGGTAGATAGAGGAAGGAAGATATGATCTTGAAACTTGGTTAGGGAGTCTGCGCCCAGAGCTCAATGGGGCTCCGCACCCCACTAGAAACACGAAGGGACGTGATACTGAAATCCCTCACAGCTGAAGGAACAGGGAACCCAAACAACTCTTCCAATCAAACCATCGAGAATAGACCCTCTACGTCGCGAGAGGTCAAAGATACGTAAAGCAGAACATGGCACACACAAGGGGCCCACACGATGTGTGGCCCTATCTCATCTACAAACCACTAACACAAACATTTTCAGGTACAACTACAAAATGTACCTCCAAGCATCCTGTATACTCCCAGAGTATGCCACATTGCCAGCCCAAGGGATATCGTGCACATGACACCCAAATTCAACTCTAAAGGCGTAAACATAACTTCACCAACCTATTCCCTCCACGACCCTAGCATGGCCAACTAGATCTCTTTAAACACCAACTTCACTCTCACATGAGTGAACACGATCACACGCCAAGGGTTTGATTTCGAACACAGCGAGAAGATCCACCACCACAACACCTTTCATATTTCCACATTTAAAAAGATCACATAAGAGGCTCTGCATGCCTGAACAGATTACACCGTTGTAATCCTCGTGAGAAAACATGTGATATATACTATTTACTCGCCTCCAACGGATATCCGACATAAAATTCATCTGACACCGCTTTACGCTTGAACGACGTCCCATGGTCCCGAGCCTCAGCCCCGAAAACAGTCGGGCGCATCGCACCATTGCGATCTCCTCAGAAAGACACGTCAAATTGACTATTCACTTGCGTAGAATGGATGCCCGGAGAAGAAGATGCATTCCGACGCACCACACATGAGCGGTGCTAAGTGGGACCCGCATCACGGTCTTTAAATGCAATAAACGGATCGCACCATTTCGATCAACTCAGAAAAGTACACTAGATTGACTATCCACTTCTTCGAAACGGACACCCGGTGATAAAGATAGAAATCACCGCCAACTCCAAAAATGACCCTCATGGGGCCGCACCACCATGCGGAATTAAAGCCGGCGGATTGCGTCATTTCAATGCCCTCGGAAAAACACCCAAAAACGATTACTCGCACGCCTTGAATGGACGTCCGATGAAAAAGTTGTGATACGCTACTCGCAGCTTAAAAGACGGGCTGTAGGGCCCACGTCTCAACTCCGGATTCGACGCCCAAAAACCCCTTGGCAATCTTCATCTTGAATCCAGGGTCACAACGCCAGTGACGATGCTCCAAATGGACATCGGATGTGTCCACGCCTCTCAAAACACGAACCCCTAAAAAAATGCCAATCCACTTAACGTATGTGTCGTGCCACCGAGGCCCCCATATCGGGTGTCAAATACCCCTAAACCATCTCATATTCTCTGCCTCGAGCCGAGTTTCACACTACCAAAGAAGGCATGAAAAACCGACACCTGTAGTGGGAGATACGGGTGTCCGAAATCAGAGGGGACGAAACCCCTTGGGCTGGACCGGCCTAGATCGGCCGGTCCACCCGGCCAGGGCCGGCCCGGCTCGCAGCACCGGACCGCGGTTCAGCCGTGCAGCCCGGTGCTGACCCACGGCCATCCGCAGACCGGCCCTCGTGGGGCTGGTCGTCTTGCCGCGTGAAGACCCGCTGAGGGCGAGTCTTTGTTCCCCCGCGGGGTCGCGCTGCAACCCCGGTCCTCCCGTCCGCGTCGCGAGCTGCGCCCGCCGCCTGTCGCCTGAAGCTAGAGCGCCGCCTGCCGCCTGGAGCCCGAAGCGCCGCCTGCCGCCTTGAGCCCGGAGCGCCGCCTGCCGCATGGAGCCCAGAGTGCCGCCTACCTCTTGGAGCCTGGAGCGCCACCGCCGCCTGTAGCCCGGAGCGCCACCGCCTGCCGCCTGGCTGCCGCTCGCCGCACCGCCGCCGGAACCACTAAATCCGGCCAGAAAAACTCCAAAACCACCGGGAAATTCAACAGACTACCCCGGACTCATCGGGACTTGGATTTTCAATCTGAAGCATGCGTTGGAAATCTTAGAACAATTTATACTCGATTATGGGCTTCACTCGACAATCAGACAACAATTCGACGCAATTAAACCAATTTGAAGAAGACTGCGGGAAGTAAAACGATAAAGCGCGATCCTACCTCAATGGGAGTTGCCCGACGCTTCACTGAAGATCCTCCGGAGCCATATCCACCTTTCCAGAGGGATGAAGGAGAGGAGAGCAGTTCCTCCTTCTTCGTTGGGAGGGTTTGCGCTAGGGAAGAAGGGGGAAGAAGATGGTGGGGGTGGTGTTTAAATAGAAAACACTTAAACCCCCGCCCATAGGTCCCATACCCGAACCCTAAGCAGGGCCGAGGTTACACCTCCCCTAGGGTAGAAACCTCCTCCCGAGCACAACGGTAGTCTCATAATTTTAATCCGAGCCTCCGTTTGAAGGTTATAAAACTTAACGACCAAGGCTGCTAAATTATGAAAACGCCCCTGGTGGCATTTTTCACAGAAGGCCCACACCCACGAAAGTTACACCCAAACTAGGGTAAACGACACGGTCCGGACTCAACGGTGCCCTCACTTTTCCAATCTGAGCTACAGTATAAGAGATACTAGAGTTAAGCCATTAAATGAATAAATAAATTAATTAATTTTTCTATTTAATGTTCTGTTAACGGGCGAGGGGTCCCAACGTCCCGCGCCGACATGATTTATGTCGTTCCTAGGGTAAAAACCCCATTTTGGACCCATTAGTACACTCAGATTTCTGATCCAAAACACTTCTTAGGAGTTATTCCTTTTATTTTTTTGTTTACAGTGTGAACGCACTGAAAATTTAATTTCGGCCACACCGAGGCTCGGAATCGCACGCCGTCTGAAGGCGCTGCTCCAGAATAACATCAAGAATATTCCAAAGTCTTTTATAGAAAAAACCGGGTTCTTACATCATTCCCTCCTTTATGATTTTCATCCCCAAAAAGAAAAACCACAGAACAACTCAGGGTACTAAGCCCGCACCTGGCTCTTCCGTACCCAGAAGAACTCTTGCACAGTCCTTGTAACAACCCAAGATTTTATGAGATATATTATTTTTAATTTATTTTATGTGTTCTATTATAAAATACATCAAGATTAGATTGTACTATATGCAACACCGTATTATCTTGCAGTATACGCAACACTATTCTTGGCTCGTGTTACACAAAATTTCAAGTTCGTTTTGTGGAAACTATTCTAGGCAACATTAAGTATAGATTTTGTTTAATGTATAAATGAAATAAGTTTTGATTATGTTATACGCTACACAAAAAGGAGCTTTCACTACACGCATCCCTGAATTGGCTTGCTTTACACACAATCGTGACCTTCCACGATAGCGTGTGTTGTACGCAATATCGAGTTTCACTAAACAACGATATGTTATTAAAATATTATATAAACTAGCCGTTATGAATAGTAATACCCACTATTTGAAATTTTATAAATTTTATCTTTCAAAATGGACTTCATTTTTGAATTCGGAATATCGAAATTAGCCTAGGGTGAATTTTTTATATTTTTCTGAAAACTTTCAATTTTTGATGAATAGTGAAAACAATGGGTTACTATTTAAAAACCAACTTTTTATTTAAATAATTATTTATTTTATTTAAATTTATTTTAGGTCAAAATTGATACATAATACCTATATAAGTTCAATGTAATTAAATGGAGTCATTTTATAATAATTTTAGATATATAAAAATTTTATTGAACTTTTCACCGTCTTTTACCCATCTCCCAGGAGAATTTAGAAATTCACATAAAACATAATTTTACCGCTTTTGTTAGTAGAATTTAGAAAATCCAAGATACATGGTTAATATCAAGGACTAAAATGTGGTTCAATGAGATGAGAATATTTTTTGGTGAATAGTAACTTTTTACTTTTATTTACCACGGTTAAAAGTAAATAGGGTAATTAAGAGTAAAAATGATATTATTATTACCCTAACACATGTCCTAATTCTATTTGATAAGTGTAATTCGACCAGAAACAACCTTAGGAATAAAATATGACCATTTAGGTCCACTTGGATTAGATTAGGATATTTATTATTAATTTATTTAAAGAAGGGTTAAAATAGTTAAAATCAAAGTTTAATAACTAAATAATTTTTAATATAGGTTTATACATAAGATAAATTCTACTATAAATATTAATTATAAAGATAAAAATATTTTGTACCTAATAGTATTTTATTTTTAATTTTTAGACGTTAAATAATTTATGTTATTTATGACACAATGGTGATGCAGTAATTACCTAAATAATGAAATATTAAAATAATTGATGTTATAAATACCCAAATAAATGTAATTTGAGACTTTTTATGAATTAAACTAATTTTATAGGTTAATATGACATGTTAGTATTGAATTAATTAACTTTTTAGAACTAATAATGCTGTTATAAGTTTCACAAAAATCCATTACCAAATAGTGTCAAAATTGACATAAAATAGTTTTTAAAACAAATATTATATTATTAATTTTTATTATATTCCTAAAAATCTAAGGTTCGGCCAAGATACTTAAATCATGATAGGTTTATAATTAATGGAACACTTGGGGGTCTCTGGGATGTATATTGTAAGTTTATTAACTATATAATATAAAAATACAAAGTGACATGGTAAATGTCAATCTAATTAACTAAGAGTTAAAACTAAAAGATAAGGTTAATATAATGACCCAGACCTGTCTAAAATATATTGGTTGAGAGTATTTCTACCCATCCCCACCTTAGCTTCGAAATAAATCAATTTTGAGATATTAAAAACCGAATATGACTTTATTATAAAATAATATTTTAAGTTTTTCCAAAGGTGCCCCTCTCCTCCCTTATAAAAAGGGCACCCCTTCCCTCTTCTCTTCACACCCTTTTTAGCCTTTAAGCTCAGCCAAACCCTGAAAATTTATCTTCTCCACTTCCCTAGAAATATTATGGAGGTTTTTTTCTTCTCAAAATACCAACTCTACTTCCTTAAGAGGAATCTTAAAGGAGGTGCGTTGAAGAAGAGGTAATCTCTTCTTCCAATTCTCTCAAGTTTATTTCTTCTTCTACTTCTTCTTATTTAGTTGTATCATTATAAAGTAATAAAATCAGTATTAATTATATACTGATATGTTATTATAAATATGAAACAACCTTATTTCACCTTCTATCCATCCTATGGAAAACAAAATCACCGCGCGTGCGTACGTACGGAATACCGTCTCCACGCCGTGGTGTAATCTGTTTTCGACCACCACCTTACTTGGATGGGTATAATGGTGTAAATAAATAACTATATATGATTATTATAAAGTTATATTTATTCTTAAATATTATACATACACTTCAATACAATTCCACAAATCATGAGAATGATATCATCGCTCGTGCGTACGTACGGACTACCGTGTCCAGGACACGATGAGATTCATTCTCCATGTTAACCATTCATGAATGATTATAAAGTATATATAATGAATAATAATGAAATATATGACATAATAATGATACTGTATTTATGTATATATATATTTATGTCATCTACTTAATTCCATTCAATTCAATAAGTAAACGAAAACATCGTTCATGCGTACGTACGACCTACCGTCTCCATGAACGGTGTATTTCATTAGATTTATCAATCTATCATATATATATGTATATGATGAATATATATTATATATAAATCATGTTTTACATTCTGGAATTATGTAAATTAGGATATAAGTAATAATACCAAGAACAACAAGTCGAAACACGTACAATAAATGAAACGATTTTACCCAAATTGGTACTTTTACATCGAATTTACAAAAGAACGGGTAATATAAAGTCATAAGTAAACTATATGTGATATCATAACAATTAATATGATTTTATAATAAGTCAATGACATTATTTAAATAATTATACAGGAGGTTAGGATACATATGAAGCATATCGGACATAAGGTAAGGGATAACTTTTCCAATCTCGTTTTTATCCGAGAATGTTTATTTGTAAGTATTTACTGGGGTTATATTTATCATCGATGTACCTATTTTATAAAAATGGTTTCATGTATTTTTAAAGTCCTTTTTACCCATTTTTGAATTTTACCACATGTTATGAAAGGAATATTTTTTTTACCATACGAGGTACTTTTTGACTTTTCCGACAAAAGTACGAGGAGAATATTTTTTTTAACTTATACGGCATGAATGGATTTTTATGGTTTCATAACACCTTATTTTCATGAATCTTAATCTACAATATTTCATGAATATTTTCAAAAAAATCCCTTTATTTTAAAATTTCATGGCATTTTGTGAAAAGAAAATGATTTTTGAATAGGAAAGGATATTTTCCTTAAAAATTCATTTCAAGTGTTTTATCAAAACCATTTTCCATATAAGATGACATTATTTTCATATGTGTATGTTTCAAGTATAATGTCTCTATAATTTACATGATTTCACTTTTCTTATGATGAAATTATATCCATTTTTTTATATGGATTATGTTATGATGGTATGATGTTTATGAAACCCATTCTATTCTTTGGGTTATGATGAATGATTTATGTTTATATTGTGGTACACGAAAGAATGATTTCATTATGAGATGGGTGGGACCTATATCTCCCTCCAATGCATTGGGTAAAGATTTATATCTCATGAGATATACATGGCTGGAATGGTAAGTTAATCCTGTTCAGTGTTATAGGACTGAAACGAGGAGTGAACTCGATTCAGAAAGGGACTTTTTCCACTAAGATGGTCATGACAGTAATGCCTTGTCTACTAGGGAAATCATAACATGTGCTTAATGGTTTCCACAATTACATGCTTTATTCCCATTCTATTTTATCATTATTGATGATACATTATGATATATTCCTTACATACTTCCAAGATTTATGTCTTTGCTCAAGATTTTGATGTTTAGATTTTATGTTCAAGTTTTTGCATTCAAATGTTTATGGATTGTTTTATGTTCTCTATGTTTACCCTTACTGAGGATTTGAGCTCACCCTTTTTATGTTTTATTTTCCCCAGGATATAAATAATGGTTTTAGGTAAGAAAACCAAAAGGGGAAGATATTTATGGGAGATGTTGAAGATCTTTCACCATGATTAGAAGATTACGTTCCGAGTTTCCAAAGACACTAAACTAATACAATCTTTGGGCGTCTGTTTTTGTCATGTATTAAATATTCCACAAAAGTAATGCAATGTTAATGTATGTCAAGCTTTGGGTATCTACAATCCCATGTCACCACACACAGACTAAATAATTTGATCTATTCACGCGAGGTCTGCCCTTTCCGATGACGTGCATAGGAGCACACACACTTCTTCTCGGGTGATTCACGTGGGAGACGCTATGCACCCAAACCAACCCTTAGGGTTAGGGAAAGATAGCAGGGAACCTCTACATCCCTTCGCATGGTCTCAAATGGCCTGAAGACTCTTGGGGGTAGCTCACCTCCCCGACCGAACCCCTATGTCGCACGTCGCGACTGGAATCACCGTTTGGACCTGGGACAAATCCCGATGATTCCCTCCTTCAGAATATCCATATGGTGAAACACCCAAGGATATATGGTCACGCAAGGTTTCAAAATCGATGTCCCATGACCAAGGCTCTCTTACATGCTCAGTAAGTGATGGAGTCGATACCATCGACTAATGGAAAAGGTTCCACACCTTCTACCTTACCAGCACAGGGTTACACCAATGCCCCGCACCACCCTGGTAACAACTCAAGCAAGGAGAAGGGAGAAAATAATTTCACACAAAGACTCTAACAATTATACTACAGAAAGTAGAAGAGTTGTAAAGCGTACCTCTTTCCACCTCATGCTCTGCAGGATCATAGACATCCAAAGCTCGCGGTTGCCCGTGGTCCCAACTGTCATCTCCCAGAGCCTGACATGGACCACCTGGTGGTGATGGGAAGACCTCATAAGGTTTTACTCCACTTCCAGCTCCTCCCACTCCTTTGATAGTACCACCTCTCTGGGGACTAATCTGATCATGGCACTGCCTCCGTCGTGGTGGTGCACCCACTGCCTACCCGATATTCTCAGCGTGCCTGGTTGGGCAGTCCTGTGCCAAGTGACCTCGGTCATCGCAAGCATAGCACTGGCGCTCTCTGGGCTTCCCTGGTGCCCACCAGAACCACTGTGGTGTATGAACACGTCTCTAAAACTGGCGGGTGGAAGGCCGCCTGCATCGAGGTTCTGTCTGCGGACGCCTGCTAGCTGCAACAGACATCTCGACTCCATCGTGCCTACTACCACCATCAACTGTAAAGCGTGATGGGAAGCTCACTGTCACCAGCGCCTTCTCTAGAACCCCGACATAAGTGGTAATGCCCAAGGGTACGAAGATAGCACAAATCTCTCTATGGAGACCCTTCTCTAACTTCCACACTCAGAAGTTTCCGTCATGGACCAAGTCTAGGAAAAAGCATGCACGGTCTGCGAAACCAGTCACATACTCAGTCACCATCATCCCTCCCTGCCGAAACTGTAGGAGCTCCTAGATCCGAATGGAGCATAAGTAGGAGGGGTAAAAATCCTCACGAAACAGCACCTGAAAGTCACCCCACGAAAGCGATGACTCGCCAAGAAACTGAGTCACCAGACTACAGCAACTCCCAGCTGTTCTGTGGAAAAGGATGGTGGCCAAAACCACCATAAGATCCGCCGACATCTGCACAAGCCTGAAAAGTTGATCCACTGTCCCAAACCAAACCTATGCTGCCTGAGGGTCTAGCTCACCACTAAACCTCAGCGGTCTCTGACGCTGGAACTCACAGAGCGCGCTCGACCTGCACTCAAGCTCAGTCTGCTCTGCTGAAGCTGTCTGCTGCTCACCAGGTGGGGGTGCTGCTACCGGCCCACTCGGAGAAGGGACTCGCATGATGGGTCCTAGACTGAGGCCTCGTAGCTCACATGGTCGTCATCATGAACTAAAGCTGGAATCCTAGCTGGATGTCTTCATAGACACATCCTGAATGTTATCAAGGAGTGCCGTAGTCAGATGAGCATATATGTATATAATGGTAACAATAATGGGGAGATGACTCAAGAAGGACAGTCAAGAATCAATCCTATGTGATGCACAAACCAATTTTCCCTAGAAAAAGTGTCTCAACATGCCGATTCGACAAGCGGGTTATCAGGGTCCTGGTGAATGGATACGTCAACCGCCGCACTATCACTGGACTCTCTTTCCTGAGAGCCACTCTCGAGACACGTTGAAACCGTTGCACTAAATCCCAACCAATTCCTTTTTAGGGACATCCGAACAATGTCCGAAGGAACGAACCACCTCTGATACCACTTTGTCATGACCCGACCCTACCCGGGCTTTAGCCGAAACTACCCCAAGGCCGCCTCCATAGGCCAGGGGCTGGAAACCAGCGCCGAAGGCACAAAAACTCAGGAAGGCCTTTTCCTAAGTACCTGTACACACACACACAACCCACTCATTACAGAAGTGCAGAGTAAAAATAAAAGTAAAGAACCAACTGCTATAAATAAACTACAAATGTGCATCGACCTCTAAATAGTACAAAGAAAGTGCTGAAGGTAAACTGAAAAGAAAACGGGAAAAACACGCGCCCAACCAAAAAAAGTGCCACAACCCGGCCACAGGTAAACAAAAGTAAACTGCTGGGAGGGTCCCACACCTATAACCCCACTATGACCACTGCACGCGGTCCAAGATCCAGAACTCCTAAGCTCCGATAAAGTCACGACCAACCTGTCCGTCGTCTGCAAGGAAACACCAAGTGCGGGTAAAGCCGAAGCAGGGGTGAGTATAAAAATACTCAGTAGGATGCCTCGAAGTCTGGAGGGAGAAACAAAGGAGGTAATGAAGTGGTGAGCAATAGATCGAAAAGGGAAAGGTAAAGGAGTACAACTGAGAGTACAGTAAAGAGTACAGCTCAACCCAACAAGAGGAAGAAAGTAGACTCGTCTAAATACAAGGAGCTAGAAATGATGAGAAGATGAACTTCTCGTCGAGTCTTCACCACCTATAGTAGGAGAGTAGACTCGTCCAACCACGAGAATCTAGACACGCAAAGAATGTGGCATACCCTGCGCGTCTTCGCCTCCCTTGGAAAGAGAGTAACCAAAACCCAAGAAGTGGGTATTGGAACAAGGTATATACAAATCCATATTCTCAAAATAGAAACCCAAACAAGATTGTTAGAGGATTTACATCCTGTAGCTCACCCCAAGAAAGTGAGTAGCCAACAGTCCCAGAAGTAAACACCATCGATGCCCAGTATCCCGCATGTCTGCCCCGAACTGCAAGCCAAGGGGCTCAAATCACCGCACCTTGATACTATCTGCTTTGGGCGGCACTGACTCACCCTCATGGTTTTATGTCACTTGAAAAGGACGCGTCTTCATAGGGAAAACACCCCTCATACTTGATAGTTTTTGGGAAAGTAAAACCACACCTCTTCACTATCACACAGTCGAGAGGTAAGCTCAAAGCTAAAGCTATCACATCACTAACCCGTACAACTAAGGGTCCCACTCTGGTAGTCAGGGAGAAAGGTCACAGACTAGCCTAGTAGAAATTACTGAGTCTGAAAGAAGTCATCGGGTAACCCACTGCCCAGTCCCTCTAGAGGGTAAACCCTAAGAGGTCATCGGGTAACCCACTGCCCAGTCTCTGCTGGGGGGTAAACCCGAAGAGGCCGATGAGCAACCCACTGCCTAGTCTCTGCTGGAGGGTAAACGTGAAGAGGCCGATGAGCAACCCACTAACCAGTCTCTACTGGAGGGTAAACCCGAAGAAGTCGATGAGAAACCCACTGCCCAGTCTCAGCTGGAGGGTAAACCTGAAGAAGTCGATGAGTAACCCACTGCCCAGTCTCTGTTGGGGGGTAAACCCGGAATTTCTCTGGCCATCCCTACTAGATTGTTCTACACTAGATAATAGAACATCAAGTGGGAATCGCACAAACACCCAACTCCAGAACAACTCACATCGCAGAGGGTCAACGCCCGTGTAGTGTGGGTCACTCTGATACCTGGAACTCTTCCTGGAGAAACACATCTCGGTAGATAGTGGAAGGAAGATATGATCTCGAAACACGGTTAGGGAGTCTGTGCCCAGAGATGACTGGGGCTCCGCACCCCACTGGAAACATGAAGGGATGTGATATTGAAATCCCTCCCAACGGAAGGAACAGGGAACCCAAACAACTCTGCCGATCAAACCATCGAGAACAGAGACCCTCTATGTTACGAGAGGTCAAAGATACGTAAAGAAGAACATGGAACGCACAAGGGGCCCACACGATGTGTGGCCCTATCTCATCTCCAAACCACAAACCAAAATTTTCCCGAGTACAACTACAAAATGTACCTCCAAGCATCCCATATACTCCCTGAGTATGCCACATTGCCAGCCCAAGGGCCATCGTGCACACGACACCCAAAGTCAATCCAAAAAGGCGTAAACATAACTTTTCCAACCTGTTCCCTCCACAGACCTAGCATGACCAACTAGATCTCTTTAAACACCAACTTCACTCTCATAGGAGTGAACGCGATCACACACCAAGGGTTCACTTTCGAACAAAGCCATAAGAGCCACCACCAGAGCACCTTTCATATTTCTACATTTAATAAGATCATGTAAGAGGCTCTGCTTGCCTAAACAGATTACACCGTTGTAATCCTTGCGGAAAAACATGCGAGATAGACTATCTACTCACCTCCAACGGATATCCAATGTAAAAGTATTCTGACACCGCTTTACGCCCAAACGACGTCCCGTGGTCCCGAGCCTCGGCCTTGAAAACAGTCGGGCGCATCGAACCATTGCGATATCCTCGGAAAGACACATCGAATTGAATTTTCACTTTCATAGAATGGATGCCTGGAGAATAAGATGCATTCCGGCGCACCGCACACGAGCGGTGCTACGTGGGACCTGCATCACGGTCATGAAACACAACAAACTGATTGCACCATTGAGATCATCTCGGAAAGGTACACAAGATTGACTAACCACTTGTCTGAAATAGACACCCGGTGATAAAGATAGAAATCACCACCAACTCCCAAAATGGCCATCATGGGGCCCGCACCACCATGCGTAATTAAAGCGGGCAGATTTCACCATTGCAATGCCCTCGGAAAAACTCCCAAAAAACGACTGCTCACACGCCCCGAAGGGACGTCCGATGAAAAAGTTGAGATACACTGCTCGCAGCTTAAAAGAAAGGTTGTGGGGCCCACATATCAACTCTAGCTTCGACGCTTGAACACCCCTTGGAAATATTCATGTTGATGCCAAGGTCACAATGCCACTGAAAACGCTCAAAATGGACATCAGATGTGTCCACGCCGCTCAAAACACGAACCCCTGGAAAAATGTCAATCCACTTAACGTACACGTCATGACACCGAAGCCCCCATGTCAGGAGTTAAAACCCTCTAAACCATCTCATATTTGCTGCCTCGATCCAAGGTTTGCACTGCCACTGATGACATGCAAAACGGACACCCGTAGTGAAGGATACGGGTGTCCGAAATCAGAGGGGACGAAACCCCATGGGCCGGACCGGCTCGCAGCGCGGGCCCGCGGCTCAGCCGCATGGCCCGGCGCTGACCCGCAGTCCACCCGAAGACCGGACCTCGTGGGGAAGGTTGTCTTGTCGCATGAAGACCCGCCGAGGGAGGGTCTTATTACCTCGCGGGGTCACGCGCCGCGACCCCTATCCTCCCGTCCGTGCCTCG
Organism: Viscum album; assembly: GCA_963277665.1. Taxonomy (NCBI): domain Eukaryota; kingdom Viridiplantae; phylum Streptophyta; class Magnoliopsida; order Santalales; family Viscaceae; genus Viscum; species Viscum album. The sequence goes on along the minus strand of OY728160.1, from coordinate 1,443,964,041 downwards.
AGCTGCGCCCGCCACCAGCCGCCTGGAGCCGGAGCGCCTCCTGCCACCTGGAGCCCGAAGCACCACCTGCCGCCTGGATCCCAATTCACCGCTGCTGCCTGGATCCCGGAGTGCCGCCGCCTGCCACCTGGCTGCTGCTCGTCGGACCGTCGCTGGAACCCCTAAATCCGGCCGAAAAAACTCCAAACCACCGGGAACTTCAACAGACCACCCCAGACTCGCCGGGACTCAGATTTTCAATCCAAAGCACAAATTGGAAAGCTTATAATGAGTTCTACTTAATTATGGGCTTCTCTCGATGATCAGAAAACAATTAGATGCAATTAAACCAATTTAAAGAAGACTGCAGGAATTAAAACGATAAAGCGCGATCCTACCTCGATGGGCATTGCCCGACGCTTCACCGACGATCCTCCGGAGCTGTCGCCACCTATTGAAGGGATGGAGTAGAGTAGAGGAGTTCCTCCTTCATCTTTGGGAGGGTTTGCGCCAGGGAAGAAGGGGGAAGAAGAGGGTGGTGGTGGTGTTTAAATAGAAAACACTTAAACCCCCGCCCGTAGGTCCCATACCCGAACCCTCACTAGGGTCGAGGTTAAGCCCCCCCTAGGGTAAAAACCTCCTCACGAGCACAACAGTTGTCTTATAATTTTAATCCAAGCCTCTGTTCGAAAGTTATAAAACTTAACGACCAAGGCCACTAAATTACGAAAATGCCCCTGGTGGCATTTTTCACAGAAGGCCCGCGCCCGCGAAAGTTACACCCCTACTAGGGTAAACGACACGCTCCAGACTCAATGGTGCCCTTAGTTTTCCAATCCAAGATACCTTTTAAGAGATAATAGAGTTAAGCCATTAAAATAATAAATAAATTAAAAAAATTATCCGCTTAATGTTCCGTTAATGGGTGAGGGGTCCCAACGTCCCGCGCCGACATGATTTATGTCGTTACTAAGGTAAAAACCCCATTTCGGACCCATCCGTACACTCAGATTTCTGATCTGAAACACCGTTTAGGAGTCATTCCTTTTATTTTGTGTGCCCAGTGTGAACGCACTGAAATTTTAATTCCGGCCACACCGAGGCTCAAAATCGCACGCCTTCTGAAGGCACTGCTCCATAATAAAATCAAGAATAATCAAAAGTATTTTCTATAGCAAAAACTAGGTTATTACATACTAAGATTTATCTAACACCCTATCCAGGCTACCATTGGTACCCGGGAAGATTACATATAAGCAGGTGTTGAAAAGGGGAACCATCCTGATCTGTAAACCTGATATTACTTACTTTCATTCAGATGGATCATGATAGCAGATGATTGTATAGGAGCTTGGTATTCTAGGATATTTTTGTCTTATTTCTACTTATTTTTCATAGAATGTATTTTCTACTACCGTATATACATGTCTTCATATTTTTTAGAAACATGAAATAAATTATCATTAGTTTTTTTCATATTACTATTAGTTTATTCAATTGTTTATTATTTCTATCTTCTTCCACTAAAACTAGTTACTAGTTTAGTTTCTTTAGTGTCTATTTATTCTATTCCATATGTTTATCTTACTGCTTCCACTATTTACCTATTATTATATTTATATTATTTTCTACACTATGGTAATGAGGAAATAGTCTCCCCACGGACACACCCTAGGCCCTTGCTTCTAATTGGAATATGTTGGAATTCGGGGAGTAGTGAATAGGGCCATGTGTCCAACTAGGCTCAGGGAACCTTTGAGTGGCATCCGAGTTTGGGATGTTACAAGTATTCCCATTAGAGGTGGTTTTTTAAAATCCATCATAATTTAAACCCTATTTTAATAGCATTTTCCCCTTCCTCCACCTTCATCCATCATGTGAACGTCCCCTCTCACACTCATTTTTCCTCCATCACACCCTCCCCTTATCCTCATTTTTTCACCACAAAAACTTCTCCTATCCTTTTATTTCTTCCTCTATCATATGGATGTTCAATTTTCCTTCCAAATCTTATCTTATCCATCTTCACAATGGATTCTATTTCTCATTATTGATCTATATTTTTATCCACATGTTGTGATTACCTCTTCTCCTTCTCTGTTTGTTAATTCTGGGTATAAGGTAAGTTCCCAAAAGATCTACTATTATCTTATTTTTAACTATTCTATAATTTCAATGAACTCCAAGAGATTTTCATAGGGATTTTGAATTATATATTTAGGTATTTTTTTTATGTTATATTAAATTTTGGATTTATTATATTATTGGATCATCTTGTAAAAATAATTTATTAATAAATTTATAGGGACCTAAAATATGAAATCATAATATCAATTGATTGGTATTATATTATATTTAATGATTTGTTCTTAGTAAAATTTTATAAATTATTATATTTTATTCCTATTTATATTATTCTTTAACATGATTTTATTTAACTAATGTGAATTATGTTCTTTTATATAGATATTTACTAATAGGGTACAAATAGATAAAAGTTGAATTATTTTACCCTAGAATACACCTCATTATGTTAAGGGATTGGAAGGTTTTTAGATTTTTCAATTAAAAATCAATCTGTTAATGGAAGAATAAAATTTCCATGTTATGATTGAAATTTCAAATGGTAATTGAATGTGGATGAATATTATGAGCACTTGCTAGTGAAATAATTTCTAGTTGTATATTTTATATGGATTTGGCATGGGGAATTAAAAATTATAGAAAGTTTGATATGAGACCATAGAAAAATGAATAAATATCAACCACCAAAAGTGGAGAATGAAATTTATAAATTTAATAACAATTTTTTTGTCACTGAAACACATCATAATGATTGTAACATATCAGTGGGGTTTCTTTCTGATTTTCTAGAGATTACTACATGAGAGAAAAAAATTGTGTAATAAAATGAGTTTTTTGAATTAGTGGATATTAAAAATTATTAGTTGAATGAAGGATGCTTAAAATATAAAAAAATTATCCTTTCTTATAAAGTTTTTCCATATAAATAGATTTTTTGAAATTACAATTAAGGCAATGTCGATGATATTAGAGTTTCTGTATGGTGAATTTGTTAAATCTAAGATTCTTGAATCAGTTTATGAGATGAAAAAAGTTGTTAACAAGATTGTTCTCAATTATATAAAGATACATGAATTTCACAATAATTTCATGTTTTATTGGGGATAAGATTTATATAAAAAATAGTGTAAAATATGACATACCTCTAGATGGAAATTGGTGAATAATGATGAAAATTTGAATGAATATACTATAAAAAATAATAGAAATAAAACTAATATGAAGGTTTTATGTTACTTTCCATTAATGAAACTATTTAAAATATTATTCATGTCTTCTAAAATGATAGAAAAAATGAAGTTTCATGCCATTAGAAAGCACATGAGCCTCAACCCAGTTGGTGAAGACTTCTAAAGTGCATCCAAACGACCCGAGATCAAATCCAGGTGGGGGTATAATTTCTGAGGTATTGTAGCAGTACTGTAGCAAGTACTGTAGGGGAACTGTAGCTGGTACTGTTTGGAACTATTGCAGCTGAGACTATTCCCCCGTTTGGGCCATGCAGACACTGATTTGGTCTTCAAGTCCTTTAAGGACTTCGGGCCACCAAGGCCTTCAGGTTAGTAAGGCCTTTGGGCCACCTCAAGGCCTTCGAGAAACCTTAACTGCCGATGAAAACAAAGAAACCTACAAGGAACCTGCTCCAAAAGGAGGATGAGAAAGTAACTTTCACCATAGCAGAATCTAAACAGCTTGCAAGAATGTGAGGGTATGACACCTACCATCGAGACAAGCATATGCATGCATGAGAAAGCCTAGCCGAGCAACCATGCAAAGGTAGAGAGTTGATATCACGATGAAGATGCTGGGGAGGAGCAGTTCCTAGTAGTTAGTCTGTGTTGTATGAAATGTTTGAATCCTACAAGAAATTAATTCCTCTAAGGCCTATAGGCCATGTAATACTTACGCCTACGAGCCTTGTAAGGGTTCCAAATCACCCCTTGAAAGGTGGATTATCAAAAATCAATAAAAAATGAAGGCCTTCAGGTCATTTGATGGATGCCATTAGAAACAATAATTATGGGATTATACAAAATCCAACAGATTCAAAATCATATAAATCATTTGTTTTTTCTATCCAAATTTCTATCAGATCCTAATATTGTGTAGTTGGGATTGAATACAAATGGATTTAATCCATTCAGGTTTATAAGTACAACTTATAGAATATAAATAGTTATTTTTATCTTTTATAATCTACCTCCATGGATTTATATAAAATAAAATTTTTTCATTATTTTGATGATCATTCCATAAAAAAAATCCTAGAAATGATATCAATGTATACCTTTAGTTTCTTATAGAATAATTTCAATAGTTATGAGACAAGGGTGTAAATAGATATGATGTATCAAAAAAAGAAATATTCAAAAATTATGTTGCTCTAATTTGTATGAATATTGATTTCCCTCGATTAGGAAACTTGTCTAGTTTGAATACTCACACTTTCCAGACAAGCCCACTTTGTAACTTTGGATTTGATCCTAGAAGGATATTATATAGAAGACAATTTTATTTCATGTGTAATCATAAAATTTTAGATGTATCTCCTAAATATCGGTTAACAAGTCCTGATTCAATGGAATAAATGAGTTGAGGCCACCAAAAAATTGTTATGAGGTTTTAAAATCATGTCATAGTTATCAACTATTATTGAACAGTTTTGGAAATAGTATCAGTTTAATGTTTCTAGGAATTTTTTTGAAAGATGACAAGATATAGTTGGTGTATAATAATGGAAGAAACAAATTATTTTTTAAAACTACATTATTGGGAATTTTATTTATTTTGTTATAATATTTAAATTATACTCATTTAAAATAATGTACGTGCCATTTTTTTACAATATTGAATGAATAGGGAAAATAAAAATATCATCTTAAAACTCACAAGGACTTAGAATAAGTGAATATAAAGCATTATTTATGGGAAAATGATAATGAAAAATGTTCTACAAAAGTTTTTTTCATTAAAAAGTCAATAAAAATATATTGTCTTTCAAATATTGAAAAATGTGAAAGTAATTGATGGATATTCAAGTAACATTTTGAAATGTTTTGACTTAAAACATTATAAGTTACAAGGTATTAAAAGTCAAAATTCACTTATTTTTATAAAGAAATTGTTACCCATAGAATTGCTTAAATTTTTACTTGATAAAATAAAATCAATTGTAATTTAGTTTTTCAAATTATTTGGAAATATTCGTGAGAAAGATTTAAACCCAATTAATTATGAAAAACTTCAAGAAAGAATTTTAATGAAACATTATAATGAAGAGTCAAAATTTCCCCACCATTTTTCACTATGATAGTTTATCTAGATATGAATTTGATTGAGGAATTTAAAGTTAGAGGGGTTATTTATTATAAAAGGATGTATCCCATAGAGAGGTATTATCATATTAATTTTTTTATCATTACTACATTAAAATTTTCAAACACATTTCATATATGGTTTATTCTGTTATGTTGCATTTTTTAATTAGTTATCTAGGACATTTATAGACTTATTTGATAAATAAAGCTCAAATAAAAGGATTTATTTATGAAGGTTATAAGTTCAAAGATTTTATATATTTTTTTGAGGTATTCAGATAATATTGATACATGATTCAATAAAGTAGTACATTTTGATAATAACACAAATCAATTATATTTCAATAGTAAATCTGAAAACATTCCAATGTTTGTTCATCAAATTTTGAAGATATCATTAGTTTCATTAACACAAATAGTGTTCGTAAAATAAAATAGATATGTTCTATTCAATTGTGATATTGAAAATACTTTCATTGAATAATTGAAGATAAAAAAAGAGTCAACTTCATATATAATCATGAAATGAGAAAGAGATAAAAAAAATTAATTAAAAAGTCATTATTGATTGTTTTTAACATCCTGTATGATCATAATCAATTTCATATTCAAAATATATTGATACAATTATCTTATATAACTAATAATATTTTATATTTATACATATAGGTCATGTATATTGATATTTGAGATATAGTTCCAAATTATACGAAGTATTTTTTATGAGGACCTTTAATGTAGTCTAGGATATTCTATGCTTACAATATTAATGGCTTCATGTTTCATATAGTTTTGAATGAGGAAGGTTTGAAAACAAAAAATAGTGGAATATTAAAAAAACTCATAGGGTTGGGATGCTCTAGAGAGTATATTGATATTATTAAAATAAATTACCATAGATAATTTTCTGTTGTGTTATTCAAAATAATGTGGGTAGATATTTATAGGGGAATAATGAAAGATTCATTACAATTTACTTACGTTAAGTTTTCTTGGTTGATAAATATTTGTGACCAATAAGAACATGATCCATATATTTTGGATTTAAAAGATAAAATATTGTATTATATGGATGAATAAGTTCATGAAATGTGGATTATTGTAGTCCATGTTAAGATAAGAGACTTGTATAATATGGCTGATAAAGTTGAATATTTATTTTTTGATAGTGAACCCCATTAACAACATGAGATTAATATATCTATCTATGGTGATATTGAAATAACTAATTTCCCAAGAGATGATGAAGATTATGAAATCATTTTAACTATTTAGGATGATAATAATATAGTAATGATGAATTAATTTATCATATTATCAATCCTCATTTCACTTATCTACTACTTATTTACTAAAATACATGAATTAAATTAATCTATATATATAATTTTTAGAAAATTTGATTTTTTTATATCATATACCATGGTTTAAATAGTTTTATATTATTTTTGGATGTAGGATTGTTGAAAACCAAATTATTTAAATTCCTGAACAGGCCATCCATAATTCCTATTTCATTAGACCCATCTAATACACTCCCACCTTCATCAGAGATACACATTATTTTTAGTATTCCCCCTTTTTTCTATTTTATTCCCTATGATATGCTACCATATTCATCAGGTATGCTTCATACTTTAAGTTCATCACCTTATGATTTATGGTTTTTATGGGGATCAGATGGAGCAATTGTGGACTGGTTATCGACTAAGCATATGGTGTCACAGTTACCATCATGATGGTATTGGAGGGTGATCATGATTGTTATATAAATTTTAATATGAAAAAATAATTTATTATATATGTATAATAATTTTTGAATATATTTATTGAACAAATTTATATAATAACATAAAAAATGAATATGAATACATTAGATGTTTGTATGATAAAAAATTTTAAAGTAGTTATACCATTTGACAAGTATTGGGTGCCTTCAGATGATGTTAGAGGCTTATCCTGGCAGATCTTGGGGTAGTTATCATGCGATGTGACATCCCTTCCCATCATGTATCATGATAGGAGTTTCATTTTCATCAATTTGAAGAAATATTTTTTTAATAAATAAGTAAAAGTAAGTCAAAATAAATATATCTATTTTATTTTATTTGATATTCCTATAAAATGTAACTTTAATTAATTTTTATATCAAATATTTTTATGCCTTTTTATTTTTAGGTGCATGATGTGGTTGTGTGTCAATGGAAATTGAAAAGTTTTTTTGAAAAAGTGGAAGGGATTTAGGTATAGGTTGTGGTGTGAGTTTAGTGACACCTAATTGAGTCTCCATCATATTTATAAAAAGGTTCCTAAAGGGATACCATATGATTAGTGGAAGTCCTTTTTGGATATACATTATTTTTATTCACATAAGGTATTTAATACTATCTTAGAAAATTGATATTAAGTTTTTAAAAATAGTGTAATTTTTATTATTATTAACAATTTTTCAGAAATATTCTTAATAAAACTAATCAAGCTGATAAAAAAAAGTCATCCCACACACAACTGGTTCCAAAAAAATTTCAAGGAGAAAATCAAACATGGTAATCCACTAGCTATGATTAGATATATATTTTTTCATATGAAGTACTTAATTTTTTATAGTTATTAATTTTTTCCTTTGATGATATAGGAGAAAGATGTTTCTTATGAAGCTGGTAAAATCAATTTACGGTTTTATGTGCATAAGAAAGTTGATGGGAATCATGTAAATAAACTAGTTGCAAACATTTGGGTAAAAAGTCTAAATTACAATTAATTTTTGATTATTTAGGAGGTTATGGATTAACTAAAACATGGTAAATAATTTTTTATATAAATTCATCTCATAATATTATTTATCTTGTGGTTGTTTTTAATATATTGAGTTAATTTATAAAATTAGGATTTATTCCATATAAAATATTTTAATTATTTTATATTAAAGGATAAATTGAGTATATGAAACAAGTTATTGAAATATATCATTATATTATTATTAATGTGTTATCTCAGTGGAATTATTAATGGTTCATTTAATAATAGTTTCATTGTTACTTTACCAAATGGTAATTTTTATTTAAGTGATAATTTTCATCATTTTATAAATTTTTTACTCTCCTTATGAATGTGTTGAATTTAAATATTTGGTATTGTTATTTGATATTATCATATCACAATTATTATTTGATTTCATAAAATATTGATTATATTTATAAATTGGAAAAAAATTAAAATAATGGTATATCTCATCTTTCTTGAGTGACTCTGATATCAATTTTACATGTACATTCCCTTGATTGGTACCTTTAAATATTTTTTCATAAAAATAATAATACTAAACTGATAAATTGATTCAAAAGATGTCTTAATAAACTGAATTTCTGAACAAATTGTTTTAAAATAGAATTAAAATAGGTTTAAACATATTTAAATTTTCACTAACTAGATACCAAATATAATTCATGGAGAACCAATCATAAAATTGTATAGATTTAAAATAGGTCTAAAATAGTTTTAAATATTTAGTTTAATCTAGTTTTAAAAATTAGTTTAAAATAATTTTTAAAAACATGTTTAAATTAATTTTTAAAACTATTTTAAATTGGTTTTAAAAATCAGCTTTAAAAATGAGTTAAAAAATATGTTTAAAATAGTTTTTAAAAACTAGTTTTAATTGGTTTTATTTTTTTAAAAATAGGTTAAAAAAATAAGTTTAAAAACTTTTAAAAACTAGTTTAAAATAATTTTTTAAAATAGGTTTAAAATAGTTTTTTAAAAAACTATTTTAAATTGGATTTTAAAAAAATTTTAAAATAATTTTAAGAAACTGGTTTAAAATAGATTGAAAAATAGTTTTTAAAACAGTTTTAAACAAATTGAAATTTATATAGTTTCATAAATCTGATTTAAAATGATTGAATTTTGTAGCTTAACTATTACATACTGTGAAACCTACAAGATTGAGAAAAATGTACATTTCATTTCTATGAATTTATAATGTTATCAAATATTTTATTCCTTGTTTAACTTCTGATTTGTATTCTTCGATTATGACATATCACCTATTTTTTCTTTTTTTTTCCATTTAATATGCCTTAATTATTTATTGCCAAATTTTATACATTATTTTTCTTTCTCTATGGTATTTAAAATCTATAAAATTAAATTTCATCTCTATGTAGAATATGAATGATATCGAAAAATTTTAGAGCTTGGACTACCTTCTATGGTCCCATTAGTGAGTATAATAATTATAATATTTATCAAATATAATAAATTAAATTTCATTTTTTTATTCTTTATATAATTATTTTAGGGACATTCATCTAGGCAACAACCGATATTTATTATGAATACTCATAGTCATAAAAATCATGGAAAATTGAGTGGGGGTGTTACTAGTGGTATGCAGAGCACCCATTATACCTGTTCACACCCTGACCTACCACCAAATATCCCATCTACCACAATTTGTTCTCCTCTAAATCCACTTGATATTCTAGGGATGTTCCTACCATTCCTTCATCATTATTATTGTAAGCCTCTACTTCTTATATACCATTTACATATCCTATGGTTATTCCTCATACCTTATATCCATTTCCTTCAACTTCCATGTTGCTTCCATTTCCCACCCCTATCCATCTAGGATTTGATGATCAAGCTCCTTTGACTTCTACACCACCAATTTTATATGACCCAGAGCATGCTCATCCTTTACAGGCTACCAATTTAACACACCCCTAAGATACATAATATCCTAATGATATACCTAGATTGGGTATATGTTTATAAGTGCTTCAAATTCTACCATAATAATATTATTTCATTGTAATGTGTGTTAATTCTATTTTTTCTTTTTTTCAGTAGTATTTTTTAATATGAAATGTTAGAATACTTATATGTGTGAATTATAGAACCACCATACACAAATTATGGTTTATTAAAATGAGGATAACCAATTGATCAGTAAAAATACTGGAAAATGTTGATTTTTCAGGGATATGTTATCCAAGTATAGTGAAATCATTCAAGTCCAACCAATATAATAGGACCATGTCGATAAAAAAATCAAGGAGAACACATGGGATGAGGAATTGGATATATTATTATTATTTTTATATTAATTAAAATTATTGGTCACATATTTGGTTTAACTTTCCCAATCGTTAAGCTATGAAGGCAATATGGTTGAGGGAACTAGGGGAACTATAGTGATTATATAAACATGAGATATATAATGGTTAAACAGGTAGACTTGACACTAAGTTAAATGGTTACTCATCATCAACTATTTTACAATTACATAATTCTAGGAAATGATTACTTATTGGAAGAGTAATGGGTTTAAGGTATTATTAAAATTTAAATAATTATTAATGAAAATTTAATTATTATGATTTGTATTAATATTTTTTTTCCATATTATCAAATTTTATTTTTTAGGATTTTTTAGAAATAAATAAAAAAACAAGGGTTCTATGAAATACATGCACACTTTGGGGAACACTAATATATAATAGCATGAAATAAACCAAGTATTTTTTATATAAAACTAAGTTTAATTAGGTACCAACACAATTGAACGAAACCAAATCAAACCCATCACACTAGAAAATACTCAACATAAATTAAATAAAATCAATAAAATACCACAATGAATTTTATTACGATTCCAATCCTTTTAGTTTAGTTTGATTTAGTTTTTTTCTGTAAAATATTTATGGTTCATATAGTGGCAAGAAAGATCCATTTAGTTTTACTGGGTTGGATTAGATTTAGTTTGAGTATTTTTATTGTCGGGTTATATTTTCTCTATTTAATTCATGTTTGACCAAATTGGTTTTGTTTTATTCAATTCAAATTTGTTTTATTTATTTTTATTCTATTAATAATGAGTTTCTTCAAGAGATTTTGGTTTCATTAAATCATGTTTAATTTGTTTTAGATAGGTTTGTTTCTATTAAATTTAGTTTGAGTTAGTTATGTTTAGTTTAAAATTATCCTAATCAAACCAAATAAACCTTATATAACCAAAAATGAACCAATCATGGCCAATGAAACCCACCCTAAAATGAATTGGACTCATCCAAACCAAACCGAAGAAAATTTTATTCAATTGAACTAAATAGAAATTAATCTAATTAAATGGAATAGAACTAAACCTAAGAGAAAATGATCTAAACTGTCCCGTGCCTAATTGAAAAATACCCACTTAAGAAAATTAAAATAAATTGACATGACCAAAATAGAACTAAAGTATATAGAATCGATCCAACCCCGACTAACCTTCCTAAAATAGAATCAAACCGACCAGAACTAAATTAATTTTAATTGAACTATATGAAATAATTTTAACTATATTTAGTAGATCTAAATTAATTTAATTGAATTATCTTAAAAGGAACCAAACCAAAAAAATACTAAATCATATCGAGTCGAAGTCATTCTGAACTCATTGAATCAAATAAAATTGAATTGAATTTAATGGATGTTGACCCCATTATCCCATAAAACATTGAACAAAATAAAATCAAAACAAAATGAATTTAATCGAGATGAATAAAAAAAAAGCTAACATGACTTATATTGAACCCAAATGAGTAGATCTAAACCAAATTAAACTATACACACATCCAATAAAGTCAAATGAATATGAAAAGATATGAACCAATTTGAGTTTCACCAAACCTGAGTAGAACCAAATATAACCTAACTTAATCAAACTAAAATGAACCGAACCCAATTATATAGAACATAGTTTAATTATAAAATAATTAAATGAATAAAACCAAATACAATAGTTCAAAACCAAACTGATCTAAACACACTTTAATAAATCTTAATAGAATAATAATAAAAATTTCTTCAGAAAACCAAACAATCTTAGATCTGATATGAAATTAGATGAACTAGCATAAACCAAAATAAAATGACATGAATATTAAAAAACCAAATAGAACACAATGAAACCAAACTAAACTGAATCTATATTACAAAAAACAATATAATTTTTTTTAAAATATTATAAAATAATTTATCTAAAAAATATTGAAACCAATTGACCCAAAGCTTTTCAAAATTTAAAAAATTACTAATTATAAAATGAACACATTTATTTCAAACAATTTGGAATGAAGTATTTAGAAACAATATACTTGTGATTTTATTTCAATTTTTAACCAAAAAAATAAATGGGTATTCACTAGAACCACCAATATTAACACTATGAAATCTCCACTCAAATATATTTAGCATATAAATTAATTTCAATAAATTAAAATTTACAAAAGAATTTTTTATAAAACCAATTCATTGGATGGGTTTCTCCCAAATCATTAAATATGAAGCAATCAATTTCAAAAAATAGACACAAAGTACCAAACTGGAAAATTTTTTTAAAATAAATTTAAATTATCTAATCCTTCTACATAAAAAAAAATCATCTAGAAAAACACATCTTGTATGAAAATCATAGTTTTACCAAATTAATGAAAAATGGAACAAACTTAAACTAACATACCTAAAACAAATGGGCCTAAATAAAAAAAATTGAATCAAACTAAATACAATAAAAAATTAATGAAATTAAATTATAACAATTAGTAAAACACAATCTAAATCATATGGAATTAAATTGAACTACAAAAAATGGAACTGAATACAATGAAACAAAAATGGCTAAAATTTACCCAAACACAATACAATTGAATTTAATTGATATTTCAAAATAGATTTTGATCTAAACAAAAAATACCAATAAATTAAACAAAACAAAAATAAACAAATCAGAATTGATCAAAACTCATCTAGAAAAAATTAAATAAAATATATTGACTCAAACTAAACCAAACTGATATTTTTTATTCCTAAATATACTAAAAAAAGACGAATTGGATATAAAATTGTGAAATTATCCTAAACATTATTTATTCAAAATAAACTCACCAAAACCTAGTCAAAAAAATTCAAAATAAAAAAATTATTAGAGCTTCATTGAATAAAACAAATCAAACATAACCCAAAAAATAATAATAAAACTAATATGAATATACATTGATTAAAATAATCCATTTCTTTTCATTTTGTTTTGATTGATTCTAGTTTCACTATCATGTGGATAATATGATTAATTTCGATGAAATTTAGTTCAATTGGTTTTAGTTTTGATTAATTAAATATTGGTTAGAATGATTTAATTTTTTTAGTCATACAATATTATTGAATGATGTTCTCTTATATTCAATTTTATTTTCAGTGGGAATTAATAAATATCGAATTTCATATGCCTATAGTGAAATTGTTTTGAACAAGTAGGAAGAAGAAAGATATGAATTCTATAAATTAATAGACACAAGAAAAGATAACAAGAATTAATATGGTTATTTTAAATTTTAATACATATTTTATAATTAAATATATTATTTATATTTTTAATATCATTTTTGGAGGCCCTTAATGAGTAAGGAGACAAAAACTTTAGTAAAAATGATCATTTGGGACATATATTAGGTGATGAGAACTAGAGGAGAGTCCAATGTTGACCTGAGAAGTGTATCATCCCAAATAGGTATTGGTCCACTTCAAGAACCTATAATATCTATGGTAGAATTGAGTTGTATGTGGCTTTTGTAGAAGATTCATAAGACAAAAAATTATCAATAAAGGAGAATGAAATAATTCAAAAGGTCACTAATCAGTTTATGAAATCTAAAACATACTTATGTCCCTCACTTCCACTATATACTATTCTTGATTTTGAATAATGCGTGTTGATGATGCACTAATTATATAATGAACCAAGTGATGGTGATTAAGGTCTAAGTGGTGATTGGTGTGATGAAATTATTAGTGATGATGATGATGATGAATATGATGATGTTATTGAGGAAGTCTATAATGAGAGTAATGATCATGATGGTAGTGGTGGTGATGAAGGTTATATTGATACCCTCTATTTTTGACTTTATATTTATGAGAAAAGTGTGTGCATGATTTTTATTGACTATTTTTATATATGTTTTATGATTTGTTCTTTAAGTTTTCAGTAGATTAAATGTTAAATATAGAGAACATGTTATGTTTTAAATGAGTATTATGAATATTTTAATACATAATTTTATTTTCAGTTTGGTATAAATATCTTGCAGAGTGGATGGAGGGATATTTGGTATCTAGCTTGTAGAACCCATGTTTTTTGGTACATAAAATTTTATTTATGAACATTGAGATTACATAATGATTGGGTTGAGTTTCAGGTGGTTCAGAAAGGTTTTGGTATGTTTTTGAGGTGTTTCTAAAGGTGCATGGTTTGTGAACGGTTAGTAAAAACCGTACACCACATCCATGAAACCATGCTACCTTTTTGGAGGGTCACTGGGTAGGCACACAATTTTTCCAAATGACATGGACTCTTAGGAAAAACCATTCATCAAATAATAGAGGGGAACTGCATTTTTGGAATATGGATTGTCAAACTGTATGAGCCAACTATGAGAGGGGTGGGCTTAAGAAAGTAATATTGCACTGTTAGTGTATGTTTTTTTCAAACTCGACAACATAACCATGTGACGTATAGTTTGCACCCTGAAAATATCAAATCTTATCTAAATTAAGTACAATAACCCTCATTAATCCAATTTTTTCTTAGGATCTCAAATTCCCTTTTCTCCTAAGTCTTGATAGACATTTTCCTTTTGACGTATAAGTGATTCTTAAGTGAATCAAAGTGTGTTGAAGATCCATATTCATGGGTAAGTCATAATTATTCACTATTATTCTTAAATCCATTCTTCTAAACACTACAAAATCCATGGATCTAGTATAAAAAGGATAGATCCATGTTCGTTGATGGGAATACTGATTATATATGATTGAATGTTTTGAATGGAAGAATATCCAAGATCAGATATAGAGAATTATAGTTCCATTCTTCATTTTTTCAACTATTGATAGGTAGGTGGATTATCTTTCATCTCTACTTGAATTAGAACTTTAAGTCTTAGTTTTATTTACATGAATGTATTGAAATTATTGTGAAATTGTTGTGTTATTCTTGATGGAAACCTCTTTTGGGTTATGGCTTTGAAATTGTGGAAATTTAATGGTTTCTTTGAAAATTCTATTTGGTGATAATTTTAAAATGTTGGTTTTAAAATTAGGGTTTTATTTTGATTCATGGAAAATATTTGTTGAAATGATTTAAAAAAGAAAAGTTTTATATGGAATGTTTTTTCATGGAATTTGGAATACATGGTTAGTGTGAGTTCTTTTATAGCAATGACCTTGTGGAAAGGGTGTGTGCCATTGGGAAACCTGGTATTGGTCACCCTATGAAAACTTGGTGGATCAATGAGAGACCACTCATGATTATAGAACTATCACCTGAGAATTCACGGGGTTGAATGTGTGGAGAAATGGTTATGGGTATTCCAAATAATTGAGAAAGGTTTTATGGTTTTTAAAATGTTTTCCTTGGAACTTTTTTAATGTTTTAATATAAATTCTTTTGTCTTATTTTAAAACAATTCTATAAAAAATGTGTTAACTAATTATTTTCCTAGTGATGTGAGTTGGGAGTCCTTTTTTGAAATCCTTTTGATTTTAGAACCATCCCATTCTTATGGACCATTTTTCATTTTTATATGTCATCTATCAAGATATAGGTAAAGGTAAGGTATCTCGGTTCCTTAGTGAGTCTTCTAATATTGTGGGTATGACATGTGGAGTTGGATCTTGGATTAGGTTTGATGTTTCTTCTTTTGATGCCACTCGGGTGTTTTTGATTTTTTTGGTCCTTTGGTTATTTTTGAGCATGTCTTTTGGATTTTTCTTATACTGTTATATTTTTTATTGTTTTTTTACATTTTGAGTTTTATTTTGTACTCATTCATCATATATAGGATTTGATGTTTATTTTTTATGTTGTCTAGGTGTTTTATCTTTTAAAATAAAAAATCATCCCCCAAATTTTGTTGAGTACCTTGGTATTTATTTCCAACCCTTTGTTTCTTTGGGATTTCACCTAAGTCTAATAAAACCACCACCTCATATCAAGTTAATGACAAGGGGTAGGATGTTACAAATGGTATCATCTTATTCATTTATTGAGTTGGTAATGGTATCAGTCTATATTTAGGATGTTATAAAATATATATGATTTTTGTAACTTGAAATTTATAGCTCAAAAAGATATATCTAACCTTTTTATGGTTAACTTCATGTTACTAGGGTGTTTGGGTACATAAGAATTTTAAGACACTTATAGGTGACTTTTCAACTCATAATCATGGGTTTCACCGGTGAGAATTTCCAAGAATGCATTGGTATAAATACATAAAACTTGGAATTCATTGTTCATTCCAATTTTAATGGTTTATGAAATTGTGGAAAAGTGTTGATTTTTGAAAATAACTAAATGGTTTTATTTTGAAAAGAATGGTTGTATTATTTTCAAAGATGGCTAAAATGATAACAATGGTTGGATTTTGGGAATGTATGATTATGACATGTTTTGATGTGGTAAATTATAATTGAAAATCCATAAATTTACAATGGGTGATGGCTAAATTTATTTTATTATAGTTATAGTGATTGGAATCATGTAGATGTCATAGGAATCAACCAAAAGTGGCTACTGAAAATGTGGTTGCACCTAAGCCACAGGTGAACCAACAACTACTCCAACGAATTTTCCTAGATTTTTAGGCCATAGATAGGGGTAATAAAAATTATTAACCTTATAAATTAGAATATTCATTTCAGTTCCAAAAGTAGAATCCACCCATATTTCGGAGGGATTTTGAGCAAGAGAAAGAATAAGTTTGGTTTAATAGTATGAACTGAATTTTTGAATTCATAGGAACACTAGCTGAGTTCAAAGTTAAGTTGAAAATGTATATACTATATGATCTAGCATGATAATGGTGGTATTTTTATATTTAGGTTAAATTTGGTCCGGGCATCATGTGTGACAATTTTGAATAATTTTTCAACAAAAAAATATATCCTCACACTTTCAGAATTGATATAATGATAAATTTATTTATCCTAAAATAAGGTAAACTATCAGTGACAGAGTATGAAACAACATTTATAAATTTATTCCACTCCTCCCCATAATTTTTTGCAAGTTCATCCTTAAGGAATGAATTTCTGAGTTGGTGTTATGACTCGATATTCTCTTAGAGATTGATGTTCATTGTATTACAAACTATATAAATATGGAAAATAGAGAAACTATTGAAAAAAGAGATATATATAGGAATGCAGTTACATGGATCATGTTTATTCCTAAAAGAAAAGGTGGGAACTCTAATATTGGTATTAAGAGGAATAGGGACACCTACATCCAGAGTGTTGAGATATCTCAAAATCAGACCATGGGATCAGTAAAAATTCCTCCTCAACTGAAAAGTCAGATAATATATTTTCAATGTGGTTTTTTCAAGAATATGAAGTGATATTGGACAATAATATATCTTCAGTGTTATTGTTATAGTTTCTAAATTCGGGTGGTAGGGACACAACTCATGGTTCACAAACATCTCATTATTTGATGGGATGAGTGTAGTAGAATAATTATCATCATAAAAACCAAGAAAGACAAGGTGATTCTAGGAACACCATGACTCCTCAACCTATGCAATATCAACCAGTTAATGAAGAGAAAAGTGCAATGAGTAAGCAATTATATGGAGCTAAGCAAGTGATCATGGATTATCAATCAGGTCCTTCGATGGTGAGAGGTATGATTATTTTGAATTCTATCCATATAAAATATTTTTTTAAATATAGGAACGTCCAACTCATTCATTACATCCCATCCCATTGATCATGTATCTTTACATATTGATATGTGGGCCTTCTATTTTGAAACTTCAAAATACTCTTGGTCAAAGTGAGTTTTAAGCCTTTGTGTGTACGTATTTTTCTATAACCATCAATGGGGATGAGTTTCTTTAGATTTTCTCTATTCTTGATATAGATTTCTATTTCTTGATTTTGCGTATAGATTGGTTAACATCATTCAAAACCCACATCAACTGTTATGACTAAAAGGTTAGATTCACATATCTATATGGCGTTGAGCATCTCTTTATAGGATATTGGAATGTAATGGAATATAGATAAGGAATTTTAGAATTGCTGGTCAGAACTATCTCTTAATAGTTGGAAGTGATGACTTCAGAATCTATAGATGAGATCATAAATAGATATTTTCCAAACATTATTGAACAATTTCCTAATATATTTCATGACAATTTCTTAGGGTTTGTGACCAAATGAGAAATGCAGTTTACAATTGATATTATACCAGAGAAAAGTCTAATTTCACTTCCATCATATATGATGGAACCGATAGAAATAAAGTAATTGAAATTATAGTTAGAAGATTTGGAAATTAAAGGGTTTACTCGATTGAGCACATCTCTATGGGAATCACCAATTCTTTTTGTGAAAAATGTTGATGGAAATATTAGATTTTTTTAGATTATCATTACCATAACCAATTTATGATAAAGAATCAATATCCTATTCCTATAATTAACATACTATTTGATTAATTCTGGGGAGTGTTGTGGTTATCTAAAATTAACATACATTCAAGATATCACCAACTATGAGTTTGGAAGGAGGATATTTTGAAGACAGATTTCAGAAGCAGATATGACCATTATGAATATGTAATTATTCCTTTTGGTCATATGAATCCGCCAAACCCATTTGTGTAATTAATGAATCAAATATTTTATAGGTATCTAGATTCCATTATGGTGGTGTTTATTAATGATATTATGGTGTATTATAGGAAAAAAAATAAAATATTGAGAAACACTTGGATATAGTGTTGGGTATACTATGGGAGAATAGACTTCATGGTAAGTTATTGATGTATGATTTATGGGTGTAATAGGTGAATTTCTTTGGCCATTTAATTTCTAAAAAATGAATTTATGTGGATCCTAAAAATATAAAAGCTTTTCTCTCTTAGAAAACACCAAATAATGTCTGAGATATATAACTTCCTTAGATTACCAAGATACTATAGATGTTTTTTATGTGACTTTTCAAAATTTTTCTCATTGATGATAACTTTGTTGAGTAAATTCATTCTATTTCAATGGAATAATGAATTATAGAAATTTTTTCAACAACTTAAGGTTATAATTACATCATCACCCATCTTAACATTTCTATAATGTAAATAGGTCTATCTATTCTATTTTGATGCATCAGGATATGGGTTGGGATGTGTTCTTAGGTAGGGATATCATGTTGTTTCTTATGGCTCATGGTAGTTATAGGTGCATGAGAAAAATTACCCAACACATGATTTGGAGTTATCCATAGTAGTATATGCTTTTAAAAATTGGTATGATTATCTTTTTGTTGAGAAATTTATGGTGTATACAGATCATAAAATCTTGAATCACATTTTATGAAAAAGATATTTGAATATAAGGAAAAGAATATGGATGTAATATCTTCAAATGTTTGAATTTAAATTACTATATATAATTGGTAAAGGAAATTTTATAATATATTCCTTAAGTAGAAAGTAAAATTCTCAGTTGGATAAAGAGGCTTCAAATTGATGGCATATTATATTAGACATAGATAATATTCATTTGGATCATGAAGAAAAGGAAATATTTCATTTTTATTTATGGTTTCTACTATTCATAATTTGGTTGTGCAGGTTAGGAATGATCAAAATTTTTATCTAGAATATATAGATACGAGGAAAATAAATCAATGATGGGGAGACCATTGAGGAATAAAATCCCAGTGGGATTTCAATATTATGTTTTATAGATTAGGTTATGGTACCAGTGGTCTATCAAGAAAAACTTATTTTGTACTTACAAGCATTCAAGATGATATTTTCATCCTAATATTTGGATTATGTATAATGCATTAAAAGAATAATTTTAATGGGTTGGAATGAAAATATGCGTGGCTGAGTTTTTCTCGAGATGCATGATTTTTCAACATGTCACTTCCTCCCTATTCTTGAAACTAATATGGTGGAATAATTGTACAAAATTTACATTTAGTAAATTGCAAAGATTCATGACATTCTAGTATCAATTGTATCTGATTGAGACCCCTGGTTTACCTCTCATTTTTGGAAGTCCTTATAGAAATCCTTTGGAACCTTGATGTCTATAAGCACAACTTATCATTATCAAATTGATAAACAATATGATAGGATGATCTAACCATTAGAGGATATTATTAGGGCTTGTGTAATGGATTTTGGTGGCTCGTGGGAAGAGAATATAACTTTAATGGATTTATTATATAATAATAGTTATCATACCTTAATATATATGGATATTTTGAGGCATTGAATGGAAATCCTTATCGTTCTCTACTTTGTTGAGTGGAAGCAAGAGATAATTAATTTATTGTACCCATCATTGTGCAAGTGGCATTAGAGAAGATTCATTTGAATTTAATGAGGATGAAGACACGTTAGATTCATCAGAAATCGTATGCGGATCATCACCGATGACCGTTTTCATTTGAGGTGAGTGATCATGTCTTTATGAGAATCTCTCCAAGACTTGGGAATCCTAATTTTGGTATGAAGATAAATTTATCCCCATGGTATATAGGCCCTTTTTAGATACTTGAATGAGTTAGTGAGGTGTCATATTGGTTGGATTTTCTTCCATGGTTTATTAAATCATACAATGTGTTCTATGTATCTCAGTTGAAGAAGTAATAACTTTATCCTGACCATATAATTCAATGGGATCACATTGACCTAGAGATATATGATGTGATGATTCATGCACTGGTACAGATTTTAGATAGGAAATAGAATACATTTTTTTGGGAAAAAATTGATCCAGTAAAAGTTTTATGGAATCAAGGTTATATTAAAGAAGAAATGTTGGAGTGTGAAAAGGAAATGTTGTAACAGTGGCCCGAACTCTTCCTAGATAACATTGATTTTATGCTTTATGGGGATGGAAATACTAATGGTAGAGATAATATACAACCATATATTTTGGTTACATTTCCCTTTATTTATGTACTTTGATATCACATAATTCTTGGGTTCCATTTTAGGTGGTTCAAGAAGGTTTTGGCATGTTTTGGAGGCATTTATGGTGGTGCACGGTTAGTAGAAACCATAAACCACCTCCAAGAAATCGTGAAACCTTTTTTGGGGGGTCATTGGGTAGGTGAACTGTTTGGAAAAACCATATAGGCACCCATGAAAAAACTTAAAACATGAAATAAAGGAGAAAAGTATGGTTGATGTATTTTTTGTTAAACTGTGTGAGCCAACCATGAAAGGGGTGGCCTTAAGGAAGCATCACTGCATGATTGACGCACATTTTTCCAAACCATGCAACCTAACAATGCGATGTATAGTTGGAACTCAAAAAATCTTGGATATAATATGAATTAACCCTTATAACCATCATTAATACCCTTTTTATTAGGTTCTCAAATTCCCCATTCCCTGAAGGATTTATTGACTTTTCCTTTCGATCTAGAAGTGATTCATAGGTGAATCAAAGCACTTTGGAGATCCAAATTCATTGGTAAGTCATTTTTATTCTTAAATATATTCCTCTACTTAATCCCAGAACCATGTATATAATCTAAATAGGATATATCTATGTTACTTGATGGGAATATTGATGATATATGCCTGAATCTATTTAAGTTAAGATGATTCAATCCCAGATCCAGAGAATTGTAGTGTTGTTCTTTATTTTAAAAACTATTGAGAGGTAGGTGGCTTCTCTTACATCTCAACGTGACTTAGAACTTGAAGGATTAGTTTTTTTACATTAATTTCTTTATTTTTTTGAAATCCATGTGTGATTATTTATGTAAACATCTTTTGGGTTATGACTTTGAAATTATAGAAATTTAATGGTTTATTGGAAAATTATTTTTGTTTAAAATTTTAAAATGATGATTTTAAAATTATGGTTTTGTTTTGATGCATGGAAACTGTATTTTTGAAATGATTTAAATAAATAAAGGTTTTATTTGGATTAGTTTTTTATGGAATTTGGAATATATGGTTGGTATGTGTGAATTCATATACATGACCCTTTGGAAGGAGCATGTGCCATTAGGGCACCTGGTATTGGTCGCCTTGTGAAGACTTGGTTGATCTATGAGTGACTGCTCAGGAGAATATAACTATCTCTTGGTCATGCATGGGTGTGTGTGATGAAATTCTTATGAGAATTCAAAATAACTAAGAAATTTTTTACACTTTATAAAATGTTTTCCTTGTAACTTGTTCATTATTTTGATACAAAATGTTTTATTTAATTTTAAAAATATTCTATATAAAATTTTCAAACCAGTTCTTATCCTAGTGGCATGAGTTAGAAAGTCTTTAGAGAAATCCTACTGAGTTTATACTCTCTCCATACTTGGGAAATATTTTGTGTTTGAAATTTTAATCTATTGAGACACAGGTAAAAGTAAGGTTTCTTAGTTATTTAGTGATTATTCTTGATACCATGGGAATGAAATGTGGAGTTAGATCTTGTAGAGGGTTGGGTGTTTATTATTTTAATACCACATGTTTATTTTTGAGTTTTTTGTTCATTTGGTTCTTTTCAGGCATGTCTTTTGGTTTCCACTTGTACTCTGATATTGTTTAATGTTTTGGTTACTTTTTGAGTTGTATTTTTTACTCATGAATCATATAGAGGATTTTATTTTTATTGTTTATATATTTTGGGTGTTTTATATTTTAATGAGAAAAATTTCCACCAAATATTCTTGATTCCCTTGGAATTTATTTCCGGTCTTTGGTGTCTTGGGGGTGTCACCTAAGTCTAGTTACACCATCACCTCATCTCAAGCCAACGAGGAGGGGAGGGATGTTACATATATGTTGTGGGAGCGTATACCAATGGTTATGTAATTGTTGGTATAACATGATATACAAATGTTTTTCAAAACCATTGGTATCAGCTCATCCCAACACCCTATACCAATGGTTCAAGAAGAACCATTATTATAGGGTTATACTAATTACCCACATGCCAATGGTTCTGGGAACCGTTTGTATCACCAATAAAAAAGGGTTCCAAGCCTATACCAATGTTTTAAAACCATTATTATAGGAAAAAATTATAGCAAAGAGAAATGGAGAGTGAAGTGGAAAATATATTTAAGGGCATGATCAAGAACATTCCAATTGACAATTCATCTTTGATATGAGTGGTACTGAATCTATTACATTTATTTTAATATGTTTATATTACTATGATAAATATTTTAAATATATTTATTATAAAAAAATATGAAATTAAAACAAATTTATATTGTAAATTATATTTAACACATGGATTAGATGTACCAAAGGATATTAGTAATGGGTTTCAGGTGTTTATTATATGAACTATGGTAGCAAAAGAAAAACCATATATTCCCGTTCTAGCATCTACCAAATCAATTTTCAAGAAAAAATAAGGACATAGTACCTATAAAACTGAATCATTATCCTCCATACTAATGTATATTTCTTGATGAAGATCATAAGAGAAACAAATCTAGACCTTTTTATTTCCATAGGTAATCCATCGGCCTTTGAATTTGGGTCCACTGTATGATTATTCCCATATAATGATAGGGGTGATTTCACCTTCACTATTTATAATGAGAAATGGTATAGGAATGAATATATTTTTAGAAATAGTTTCATAAAATTGGTGATCAATATTACCTGAACCAATGAGGGAACTCATTATCTTTTATAGGTCATGCTTAATGATGTCTATCTCATGAAAACATGTTGACTATACGAAACACATCCACTGTCATCATGTGCATTAATTTCCATTGGTAAAAACCATTAAACTCATTTATTGAACATATGAAAAATAATTTAATCCATTTATAATGGATTATAAAATGAATTAAATTATATTGGAATGAGGTGGAATATGATTTCACTCAACCTATATTACGTTGGGAATAATATAGCCTCAAGATTCATCAAATATAACCATGATAAGTTGGAACCAACTTAATATTAAGATCCAGCTTAAGAATTTGTTGAAACTAACATATCATCAAGTCATATGTATTATATATATATATGTTATTAATAAATAACCAATAATATCCCACTTGAACTAAACTTATTAAGGACATCATTTATACCTTCATAACTTTTTTTGAATCCATTTAAAACTCATTTTGGATATAGTTTTATCAAACCCTATTAATTTTGGAATAATTTTTTTTTTCAAAACTTAATAATTATCCGACAAAAAAACTATGTGACCATATAGACCTTAGTACCATTGATAAAAAAATTAAATCCCTATTTTATAGATGTAAAAAAGTGTGAATTCTAGTGAGTATCCAAATCCCTACCTTGTTTTCCTCTCTCACATAGAATACAACATTTAAATTGGGACCATAAAAACATTATTACAATGTCCCAAAGGAAGGGTTAACCTCAATAGAATTTTCATTTGACTATGTAGTTATTTTAGTCAACACCAAAACAATTGAACAATTTTTGTTTGTAAGATTCAAATCATAAAGTACTTTTACTACCAGTGATTCCATTTTAAATGGTTCATCCTTATACCATTTCTTACTGAGATTCATTTTCACAAATTACAATTCATCTATTTTAATCTAACTCCTTTTATACTCCCATTAGTATTGAAAAAATAGGTAATTTGGATGTTGGGTAATCCAAATCACAATTGTTTTGATGATTCCAAACTATAACATATTCATGTAAATTATATTTCTGTCTTTGGTACCCAATACATGCATAGATTTAACCACAAGTGTAACTCCATTATTTTTCATTACAGTATGTCCATACCAATACTTTGTATAAAACATATAAATTTTAATAATCTAACCACTTCAATAAAATATGTGTACACTTATTACTCTACCTGGCCATTGAAATTATTCTAAAATAGAATTTTGATTCTCAAATAACTTATTAAAAATAAAGTCTTGAAACCATCTTATAAAATGTTGATTATGTGTATTTGATATTTAGCTTTCATCCCATAATAGATTAAAATGCCTAATAATTAATCTATGAGTATCAATATATGGATCAACCTCTATAATATTATGTAAAATGTTAAGGGTGGATTACCCCTAATATATAATGATAATTATGAAAATATCTCATCTAGATATTGCTTTACCAATAAGGAACCTGCTATGATGAAATTTTGGGAGACCAATTATATCCACATGGACAAGAAGTTGATACAATATTTAATGGATTCCTCAATAATATATCGATCTATAATAGAAACTTCAGACCAACTTCAATTTTTGACATACCATTTTAAAATATGTATATACCATTCAATACGGTACATCCATATGTATGGTAAAAGACCACATAGTTGGATCTCTATAACTAATTTAACTATCAAGGGAACCATTATATTAAAAAATAATGTCAAGAATAAAATCACCAATTCATATAATGTGACAACAATTTCTTTTTCCATACTTAGAAACTTCACCAGATCTATAACTTTATTGCATATAACTTTTAAAAAAAGTAATGTTTGGTTAATGTGTGTCAGAAATTTTTGGGTATAATGAAACACAAATATATAAAAATTAAATATTTCATTAAAACATTAAAATCATGTAATTTTAATCTCTTTTACTTTAAATAATTTATCAATATGGTATTCTATATATTTTATGAATACAAAATTGAAACCCTTACACTATTAAGTAACTTTAAAAACTGAAATATCTATTTCCTTGAAAATGTTTAAGCTTTTGAAGGATGGAAAGTCTATATTTCACCCTCCACTCACCATAATAAAAAGCATACTTTGTGGTGGTTTATTAGTGATATTTTCAAAAAATTTGCACTGATAAAAAAATCTGAGTCTCCTGCCAATTAATCCCACTTTCGTAAAGAGAGCTAAATACAATGGCGACATAATGAAATTTTAGTATTGATCATTTAAGAAACCATTTCTAGTTTTCTTATTAGTGGTGGTTATTTAAAAACATAAATTATTTAAACCCTATTTTCATAGTGGTTTCACCTTTCCTTATTCTTCCTCCACCGTAAAACCTCATCTCCCCTTCTCCTTCTTCCCTAATCACGACCTCCCCTTATTATCCTTCCATTATTGTGAAAACCTCCCGTAAACTTTTCACTATTCTTATATAATGTAGACCTTATCTTCACCTTACCAATATTTTATTTTCCTTATTCACAATGGCTTATTATTCTCCTTCCCAACCCCCATTCTTCAAGCACTTGTCATGCTGACCTCTTCCCATTTTCCAAATGTTGATTCCTGGTACAAGGTAAGTTTCCAAAGCTCTACTCTTATATATTTTTCAATTATTCTTGAATTTCAGATAATTACAAGAGAGTTACATGAGAATTTGGAATTAGGGATTAACATATATGCCTTTCCAGACTATAAAACATTGATTTATCATGTTATTGGATCATCTTGTAAAATTATCTTATTGGGAAATTTATAGGGACCTAAAGTACAATGTTCACCATATCATTCCCTACCCCCATAAATATTGACTCCAGTGTTCCATTAATGTGATTAATTTTTTAATTTATCATTAAATTTATAGATTATATAATATGTAGTTAATTTTGAATTGATTATTTGGGTAATTGTTTGGGTTATTTTCTTTTTTTGAATTATTTTATTTTAATTCATTCTTGAATTATGTTTTTATTTTCTTTTTCATAATTTCTATATTAATACATTATAGAGTAATCATTATTTTATTATTTTATGTGAATTTTTCTATATGTTATAAAATAAATTCATAGAATAAAATATGAAATCATAATATCAATTGATTGTAATCATATTTCATTTGATGATTTTTTCTTAGTAAAATTTTACAATTTTTTATATGTTATTCCATGTTGTTTTTTTAATTTTAACATGAATTTATTTAACTATTGTGGGTTATGTTTTATATATAGATATTTTTTAATAAGGTTCAAATGGATAAAAGTTGTATTAATTCACTTTGAAATACACCTCAATAGGTTATGGGGTTGTAAGCATTTTTTGATTTTTTTCAATTGAAAATAAATTTATAAAAGGGGGAATAAAATGTCCATGATATGATTATAATTTCCAATGATAGATGAAAAACATGAAGTTTATGAGAACTTAATATTGAAATAATTTCTTTTTGGATATATAAGTTGAATTTAGCATGGTGAAATAAATATTGTAGAGAGTTTTGCATGTGAACATCAATAGAATGAACATCCTACTACCCCAATAGTAGAGAATGAAATTTTAACTCAAATAATGATGTTTTCAGAACTATAGAACACCATGATAGAGATTGCAAAATATAATTGGGGTATCATTATAATTTTATAAATATTAATACAAGATATAGGATAAATAAGTAATTAAATGAGTTTTATGGATTAGTGGATGATAGAAATCAGGAGTTATATGAAGGATGTATAAAATATAACAAATTAACCTTTTTACTAAAATTTTTCCATATAAAATGCATATGTGGAATTATAAATAAATAAAGTAGATGATTTTATAGTTTTTGTGTGATGAATTTATTAATGTTAAGATTCTTAAATCATTTTAAGAGATGAAGAAATTTGTTAATGATATTATTCTCAATTATATAAAGAGACATTCATGTCACAATGATTTCCTACTATACCATGGAGAATATTCAGATAGAAAAGAGTGTTAAATATAGCATTATTCTAGTTGGAAATAAGTGAATCATGATGTATTTTTGAAATAATATAATATGAAGAAGAATAAAATTAAAATTCATGTGAAGTTTTTTACATTACATTTTATTAAAACCATAATTAAAAATATTGTTCATGTATTCCAAAATGACAAAGTAAATGATGTCTCATGCCATGGGAATCAACAAATGTTAGTTTATGCATCATCTGAGAGATTTGAAAGAATGAAAATACATTGATTATTTATATCCAAATTCATCTTTATATCCTATGACTATGTGATTGGGATTTTATACTAATCGATTTTATCCTCTCAGGACACTAAGTAAAACTAATTATATATGACTAGTTATTTATATCCCTTATAATTTACCTCCTTGTATGTTTATGAAACAAACTTCTTTCATTATTCTGATGAGCATTCAAATAAATAAAATTCCTAAAAATTACATCGACATTTACCTTTATTATGATATAGAATAATTTCATGAGTGATGGGAAAATGGTGTAGATATATATGACGCATCAAAAATAAAAAGGTTTAAAATTCATAATTCTCTAATGTGGATGATTAATGATTTCCTTGGATTACGAAATGTAATGAACCAACCCAAAGTACCATAAGAAAATGACACATGGACCAATCTTTCATTGGCTCGTAGGGTGATCTCAATCACCATGGGTTGACAACTAGTGTTTGGGTATCAAAAGAATACACTTGGGAATTATTTCTACCAACAAATATAATTGATTAAAGACATAAAATAGAAAGAAAATCCAAAAAAGATATAAATGGAGACATATAATAGTAAATAATTAACATAAGTACAACATACTAGATAATAATAATGATGGTAGATATAACTGTAATCAAGTAAAAAGATACCAAACACCAACACCACCTTGTACAAGTGAGACAATTCCACACACACCTCCATCAAAGATCAAATAAAAAGACATTAGAACATCCACAACATCGAGCAACCATCTAAACCTATAATATATATAATCATGAGTTAAAATCACATTAACTCACCACCCTCCAACCTAATTATAGAACTTTAAAAGATAATCCATATCATAAATGTTTGAAAATAAGGAGGAAAATTGGTTTTATAGGTTTTACATCAATGGATCAAGTATTAAACATTTTCCTTGAAAGAACCCTTTTTCTCTAAAACAAAACCCATTTCCAAAATAAAAGAAAATTCTAATTTCTCATATCACAAAATTAATTAATTATAATTTAAAATAGGTTTAAAGGAAAAATGGATAATATAATTTATTATTTCACAATTTTACAAAAATAATCATACATTGGAAAAATACACATAAATAACCATCAGGGAATACAAAAGTGTTAAATAGAAAAAATCTTGAACATATTTAACATGGTCGTCAATGAATCAAATTCCATGAAATAGAATATAATCAACACATCAATAGACCTTAAACCAAACACCTAGAGTTACCCTATCCTGGCCTAACTGAGGGGTAATCCATTAGGTTGGCCTAAGTCCCACCTAAGGCAACTAGCCACATCATGATTATAAACTAGTCAACATGTTCACCTATACTTCCACCTAGAAACATAGGTCTTCCCATGAAATTAAAATGGAGGTGATCATTTTAAAGTAATATTGTACCATATATCATAACATAACATCATGTTTACAAATAATACAAATGTCTTAATCACACCTCTAATCTCACACATATGAACATCCTCCTTTATCAAGCATAACAATTCAATACAATTCAATTTAATTCAATTCAATTCATCACCCTAATTATGTAATTATTATTACAACCATTTAACATTCATCATTTGTATCATACATAAATGGGAATTTACTATGGGTTTTATATTTTATAAAAAATCATTTAATGTTCTAATAAGACCTTTTCAAAATCCACTTTGATTATTAATATAATTAAGAAAAATAAAGGACATTTATAAAATAGTTTATAAATCATATCAATTTATTAAATTCTAGTTCCAAAAAATCCTCTAAAAAAGGGTAGAATGCACACAAGCTTTGAAAACCTTATTTTTCTTATCATTTTGGAAATCGTTATCATAAAAAACTTCAAGGAAAATATCAAGAAAAAAACACTTCAATTTCTAAAAAAATGATACATTCCCTTAAAAACATATTTAGATAAAACTATATGAAAATACATTTTTCCACTTTTGTCAAAAGATCAAGAAATCATCAATTCATAATATAACTACTAGATATAATTATAAACATTCTAAGACAACCAAACTTGAGGTGAGAGAACAATAAATCACTAATTCATTTATAAAGGGATATTATTGGGACACCTAACTTGAATTAATAAAAATCTCAAAAACCAGAATGAAACCATAAGTTAAAGAGATGAATAGAAAAAAATCAAGAAGGATATCCCTAAAGAAAAAAATACCAATTAGAAAACTTAGATCCGATGAGAACCTATGGATTCCATAGCCCAAGGAAAAGAAGAACATGAAGAAAAAGAGGATTCATTATCAAAATTGAGTATGAATTACTAATATAAAACTGTTATAATATATATAACATATTTTTCAATAGCCACTTCTAGCCTACTGGCTCACCGGTGGCAACAATAGTTCTTTTTCACCACTGGGAAACCCATCGATTGGTCAGTGTCCCTCACCAACTATTGGGTGGACCGACTTTATCTATTCTAGATAAAACCAAAAGTACACACCTAATTTGAACTTCAAAGTGATCCTATGACCCCTTGAGTAGATTAGAAGTAAACACAAAATTCCAACCAAGGTTAAGAGAAAAGTCAGGATATTACATGAAACATGTATGGTTAGAACACTCACACAAACCAAGCATATATAATATGTAAATTTAACTTTTCTCCTAGAATACTAACATATATCTAAAAGTGGGGTTTCATGTTCTATAAAAAATTATTAGATTCATATCATAGATATCATTTTAACAAGACATGATTCAATGGAGTAGATGATTTGAGTCCACTACTAAAATTGTTATATGGTTTATAAATAATTTCTAAATTATTAACTATTAATGAACAATTTGGGATAGATTATTAGTTGGAGGTTTCTAGAAAAAGAGTTTAAATATCATCAAATACTATTAGTACACAATAATGAAATAAATAAATTATTTTTATTCAAATTTACTTATTGGAAATTTAAATTATTACATCATAATCATGATTTAATTAAAATTGAAAAGATTGTATGTGACAATTTGGTTTTTACAATTTGGAATCAGAATGAAAAATAAAAATATCATATTAATTCTTGTAAGGAATTAGAAGAAATTAATATAAAGAATCATCAGTGAGAAAATAATAAGGGAAATTATCCTATAATATTATTTTCATTAAAAATAACCAAAATGATGTTTTACTTTGAAGAAAATAAAATTTAAAAGTACCCAATGGATATTAAATTAACATTTCCAAATGAATTATCTTAAAATATTATACATTATATAGGAAGAAAATTAATGAATCACATATTTTTAGGGATAAATTTCTACCTTTTTCAATGCATAAATCCTTACTTGATAAAATTACAGCAGTTGTAATTGATTTTTGAACATTTTGAAACCATTTTTGTGAGGAAAATGTAAACGCTATTGGTCTTGAAAATATTTAATAAATAATTATAATGAAACTTTTCAATTTTTAGATGATATATTCCCCATTTATTTTCACTGTGATGGTTCATCTAATTGTGTATTTAACCAAGGAAGTTAAAGTTAGAGGGTCCAAACATTATTGATGGTTATATCCCATGAAATGGAATTGTCATCTTACTTATTTATCATTATCACATTAAAATTTTCAAATTCATTACATATATGGTTCATCTACCATGTTCCTTTTTCTAATTAGGTATCTAGATCATTTAAATTCTTTTTTGAGAAAAAACAATATCAACCAAAAGTCTATATTGTTGAAGGTTATTTGTCTGAAGAGTGTACCACCTTTTAGTCATGCTATTTGGATAGTATTAAAACATGATTCGATAGAGTTTTACATGTTTAATAAATCTAAAATATATTTTAGTCCTATATTAAATCATTAAAATTTATAAAATTACATCATCAAGTTAAGAAAATTTCATTAAAAAAATAGAGTTCGTACCAGCACATAGATATGTTTAAATAAATAATGATATTGTATATCTTTTCATCGAAAAATTGAAGATGAAAATAAAGAGACAACATCAGATATGAAAAAAATGTGAATGTGATAAAAAAATACATTTGTAGATTCATTATTGATTGGTTTTCATGTTACATAAGATCATAATCTATTTTATATTTATAATATGTCAATATAATTATCTTATGCATCTAATAATATTTTATATTTGTATATATATATCATGAATGTTGATAATTGAGATTTAGTTCTGAATTATTTGAAATATTTGGATTGAGGAACTTAGAATAAGTTAAGGATATTAGATTCCTATAATATTAATGAATTCAAGTTTCATATAGTTTTCCATGAGGATGTTTTAAAAAAAAGTATAATTTCAAAAAATTAACAGATTTAGGATATTATGGAATGTTGATTGAAATTATCAAAATAAATTATCATTTAACATTTTGAGTTATCTTATTCAAATGCAAGCGGGTTTATATTTATAGGGGCATAAAGAAAAATTTATTATAATTTATTTATGTTAACTTATCTCGGTTGATCAATAATAGTGAGCATAAAGAACATGATCCATACATTTTGGATTCACAAGATAAAATGGTATATTATGTGGATGGAGGATTCAATTGAGGGTGGATTTTTGTAGTACATGTAAATACAAGAGACTTGTATGATATGGATGATAATGTTAAAGATTTTTTTATGACACCAAAATTTATTAAAAACTTGAGATTCATCCTTCAATATATGATGATATTGACATAATTTATCACTAAAGGAAGGGTAAGTATGATGAAGTAATATTAATAGTGTATGATAATAATAATATAGTCAATGATGAATTAACTTATTCCATTATGAATCATACTTTGACTCATCTACTAATTTTAATTTAGAATACATTAATTAAATCAATCCATATATATAATTTTTAAAACATTTTATTATTTTATATAATATATATTATTATAACTTGTTTTATATTCTTTTTAGATATAAAAATGTTGATAAAAAATGATTTAAAGATATGAGTTGGTCTTCAATAACTCCTATAATATCAGACCCATTTAATATGCTCCCACCTTTAGCAGTCATCCTCCTTACATTTAGTATTCCTCTTTTTTTTCCATTCAATTCTATCTAATATGCTCCCATATTCATCAGTCATTCTCCCTACTTCTAGTGTATTACCTTTTCTCTTTATGGACTTTAGGGGGATTTGATGGACCAGTTGGGGAGTGGCCATCGATAGAGCATATGATTTCATAGTTACGATCATGATGGTATTAGAGGGTTAGCATGATTGACATGTAATTGTTAATGTAGAAAAAATAATTTATAACATATTTATACTAATTTTTGAATATATTTATTAAAAAAAATCATATAATAATAGGAAAAAACAAACATGAATAAATTAGATGTTTGGAGTTTGAAACAATTTAAATTAGTTATGCCATTCGACATGTATTGGGCTCCTAGGGATGATATCAAAGGCTTATACATGTAGATATTAGGGAATTTAACATGTGATATGACATCCCTTCCCATCACATATCATTATTAGAGGCACATTACCATAAATTGGAAGAATGATATTTTTGAAAAAAAATTAAAAATAAGAAAAAATAAATATTAATAGTTTATTCTATTTTATATTCCAATCAAATGTAACACTAATTTTTTTTTGCATATCTAATACATAGATTAATTTTAATTTTTAGGAGCATAAAACTATTTTACATCAATATAAATTAAAAATTTGGTGAAAAAGTGGAATATTTTTAAGTATAGGATGTGGTGTGAGTTTAATAAAGCCTTATTTAGTCTTCATTAGATATACAAAAAGATACCTTAAGGGATACCACTTGATTAGTGGAATTCCTTTGTGTATATTCATAATTCTGATTCAAATATGATATTTTATATTATCCTTGTAAATTAATATTAATTTATAAAAAATAATTTATTTTTATTAATATTAACTTTTCTAAGAAATATCTTAAAAAAATCATTAATTAGAGAGAGAAAAAATCATACCACACATAGCTGGTTCCAAAAGTCTATGGAGGATAAAATAAAAAAAAGGTAATCTTTAGTTTTGATTAAATATACATTTGTTTCATCTGAATTACTTAAATTTTTATAGTTATTAATTTTTTATTTTTATGTTAAAAGTGAAATATGTTGGTAATGAGGTTAGTCAAATTGATTTATGGTTTTATGTGCACAAGAAATATGATGGGAATTATGTACATGAGCCCACTACAAGTATTGAGGTAAAAAATATAAATTACAATTATTTTTTGATTATGTGGGATGTTATGAATGAAATAAATTATTATAAATAATTCATCTATAAAGTAATTAAATAGTTTTATTTATCTGGTGGTAATTTTTAATATGTTTAGTTGATTTTGAATATTATTATTTATACCATAAGAAATATTTAATTTTTATATATTAAAATATATTTTGAGTATATGAATGAAGTAGTCATAGTAAGTAATGATATAACTATTGATGAGTAATTTTGGTGGCATTTTTGTTAGTATATTTAACAATAGACATGTTTTTTTAATTTACCAAATAGTTATTTATATTTAAATGTTAATTTAAATTATTTTATAAATTTTTTACTCTCCTAATGAATGTGTTTAATTTCTTTATTTGATATCATGATTTTATATTTTCATGTCATAATTATTATGTGATTTTACACAATATGGTGTGTCTATATAAATAGGAAAAAATTAAAATATCATGATATCCAATATTTCTTGAGTCACCTCGATATTGATGTTACATATATGTTTCATTTTTTGGGTACATATTATTGATTTTTTCATTTTATATTTATCTTTATGTTGGACCTAGAGAGTAAATAAAATAGTAGAAGAGTAACAATGAAACATGAAATTTAGGTTGATTTTTAATGAGACACATTGATGGATTACTTTAATAGTGTCATTGACTATATTATCATAAACATGATTGTTTATAATATGGGTGACATGAAATTGATGAGCTTTTTAATGTGTTATTATTATTTTTATAGGTGTGACTGAATTTTATTCTATTTTAAAAAAAAATTGAAGAAGCCATAGATGAAAATCCCATATAGTTATCCTCAATTTCCCACAATGATGAAATTGCCCAAATTTTATAAAAGGATAATTCTAGTTGTGTGAGAGGGTTGGGTACTAGACCCACCACAATAAGTTGAGAAGATATCGTCTTCATTTACTATTAAACCTCATCTAATTGGCCTGAGTAATATTAAAGGTCTCAAAAAAATTATAATTAGAAAATAAAATTATAATGTTTGAGAAAAAATTACATGATAATGGGTCATGATGAATAGCTCTAGATGATAATTTTATAGAAATGGGGATTGAAATTGCTACTCTATTGTAGGCCATGATAGTGAATTTATTTTCAAACATTTCATCCTTGATACAAGTGATACTGATTCTATTAATTTTATTTTATTATGTTTATATTATTATAATAATTTTTATAAATATGTTTTGTATGAAAGATATGTAACTAAAACTAATTTATACAAAAAAATTCATCTAACATAGGTATTAGATACACTAGGGGATATTAGTCATGGGTTTTAGGTGTTCATCATATGAGTGATGGAAGTGAAAGCAATCCCATATACGCTTGGCCTACCAAAAATAGAATCAACATGTATGAAAAATAAAGAAAAAAATACATGTAAAACAGAAGAAATAGCCTCTATCATAATTGAGTTTTCTTTATTAAGATCATAGGAGAATAAAAAATATGATTCCTTCCTTCATCGGTAATCCACCGGCCTTCAGGTCCTGGTTAGCAACCTAAGGATTCAATACACCGAGAGGGGTGCTATCTCCTTCACTATTCATGATGAAAAGTTCTATGAGAAT
The DNA here is from genome assembly GCA_963277665.1 of Viscum album. NCBI lineage: Eukaryota > Viridiplantae > Streptophyta > Magnoliopsida > Santalales > Viscaceae > Viscum > Viscum album. Next base: position 1,443,927,859 of record OY728160.1, on the reverse strand, counting down.
GAGATATTTAAAGAAATATTTTCATGGGACTGATGATCATCATCACCTATATAGATGAGGTAACTCATTCCCTTTTATAGCTCATGCCTGATGATCTTAATTTAATAAAAACATGTCATCCATATGCAATGTATAAGGTGTCATCCCATGTGTTACTTCCCATTAGTATAATCCATCAAACTCATTTAAAAAATTTATGCAAATCCTTTAATCCATTCATAATGGATTAGAAATTTAAATATTCTTCATAATGAGAAGGTGGAAGATGCATGCACTCAACCTGTATTATATTGGGTGCAACATAGTCTCAGGTTGCATCACATGCAACAAGGCTATGTTTTGCACCAATATAATTTTGGGCTACATCTTAAAGATACATTGACATAGACATATCAGTAAGTCATATATATATATATATATCATATAAATTTATTTTTAATAAATAACCAAAATTATCCCACTTGTACTAAAATCAATAAGGACTTCATGAAAAACATTACAAATCTTTGTGAATCTATATAAAGATCCTTTTAAATAAATTTTCGTCAAAATAAATTCATTTTGGAACAAAATCTTTGTTGAAAAATTAATATATATCCAAAGTCCTAAAAATTATACCTTATGGAACTTAGAATCTCTAAAAAAATTAAATCCATAATTTATAAATATAAGCAAAGAGTGATCTTTAGAAAATAATAAGTGATACTCAACTGAGTAATAGGCCTGGTGTGATGTTTATCAAATATACTAATATCTCTATATAATTTTTTTCAAAAAAAATATATCATATAAATCATATATATACCTATATAATTCATTTTCCCATGAAATTGAGTGACTAATAGATATGGAACAATGTCAATATTGTATAGGCCATCTCAAATTTTCTTGATTATTTAATAAATACTGACCAAGTCACTAAATGCATCACATTTTATTCATCCAACATATGAGTACATCCCATGTCCCCCATACATGTAGTTGAATGCTTCATATATGAGCTAACTAAGCATAGTCATGCATTTCCTTAGTCTAATTCAATCAAGTTCCACATATCTTTACTCATACTGTAGGTGAAAAAAATCCCATATTGGTTACACTTAAAATTATGACATGATTAATGACATACCCAACAACCTTATGATTAGATAAGTTTCTTTGGACTTGTGTAAGAAATGTATCAATGTATAAAGGTTCTAATTCTAGGTATCTTATTAACCTCAGGCAAGAATAATTTATAATAATCATACAACCATAAGTATATCTATGATTGTTTGAAATTCCATAGGAAAACATTTGTAGGCCAATCCAAGAAATAAGTCTCTAATTTTTTCCTCATGAATCTATTTTTTATCACATATATTACCCTTTTTAACAAGTATAAATATTATATTCATGCTAACCATAACATATTATCACAACTAATTATACTTTGTGATGATAATAAATTAAGGATTACTCAAAGTCTCGCTTTGAGGGGATATTATAATTTGTTTATTCATGTAATGTAAATTTAATCACACATGAATGAATGTAAAATAAATATTTGTTTTATTATAAATCAACTATACATTTACAAAAATTAAAACTAATCTCACATATTTGTAACACTTATAGATTTCTTATATATTTTTTTGTTTTTATTGTAGTATTGGTTTTCCCAATGGATCCCTTATATTGTTATTTATAGCCACATGACAAATCCTAACATTCCCCCACTCAATGATCTATCATATGAGATGGTGTTTGTGAAGGATGTGATTTTTCCTTGAGACTAAGGTTTATTTTACTAAGTGGAGACTTCATTTTTTTTTCAGTGAAGATCAACCACTCCCATAATGATTATAACCACTTCTAGTTTGGAGATAAACTTCCTGATCTAAATAACTTCCTTTACACTATCTGATGTAGTGATGTAAACTAACTATGTTGTTTATTTTGATATAGTGTTCTGTTTGGAACTATTCAAACTAAAATATTCACCATTCAAGAAAAACATGAAACCGGTTTGAGATTTCATATCATCTCTATCATATTATAAAATATAATTTGTGTAATCCTTTATATATAGCTCATCATATGCTCTAAATACAAAGAGAACATCCTTATTCATTCTTAAGTACTTAAGAATGTTCTTCACAGAAATCTAGTTACTATGACCAGGATCATATTGGTATATAATTTTTAAGAGATATGTGACATCAAAATGAGTACACAACATGAAATAAAAGATATAACCTACTGTATATGCAAAAGGAATTCCATACATACTTGATAAATCTTTATAAGGACACTGAATCATCTTGAGATTAATTCTATGTAATACTGGTAAAGACCCCTTCTTAGAGTTTTCCATGTTATAAAATTTTAGCACTTTACTAATGTAATCATCATTATTGAGTACTAGAAGCCTCTTAGATATATCACTATAGTTCTTTATACCCAATATTTAAGTATCTTGACCCATTTATTTCATTAAGAAACAATTACCCAATCACATTTTCATAGAGTTAAGTATCAGGATATCATTTCGAATAATTATTATTTCATCCATACACAATATCAAAAATAATACTATGATCCCACTAATATTCTTGTATACACAAGAAAAATTTGTATTATTGATGAATCCAATCACTTTTATTTCATTATAAAATAAGATATTCTAATTTTGAGAATCCTGATTCAATGCATAAGTGTAATGTTATATATTTTATACATTAAAAATATCATTTGGTACTTTAAAACCTTTGGACTATTTCATATACACACCCTTAATTAAATTCATTTTAATGAAAATGATTTTGTCATCCATTTGATAAATATCATAATCAATATGAGTTTCTATGAAAAGAAATATCTGAATGGAATTTATCATCACTATAGGTGAAAAGGTATCTTTATATTCAATACCATGAATTTTCTTGTAACCTTTTGCAACCATGAATGCTTTATAGGTAGATGATCTACCATCCATGTCCGTTTTCTTGGGTAAACACCACTTTTAACTTATAGATCTCACCCCTTTAGGTGAATCCACCAAGTTAAAAATATGGTTATTGTACATGGATTTGATTTATGAATCCATGGATTTTAACCATTCCCCAAAATCAGAACCCTCTATAGACACTTTATAGGTACTAGTTTCATCTCCTATGAACTTTACATCAATATCATTGGCTATGAGAAATCTAAATCCCATGATCTCTTAGTGAACCCTACTAAAACTTTATGTTTCTTGTGTGTCATAAGTTTATTATTATTCCATGAATCTTTGTGGTCCCAACTTTTCCTCCATATTAAGAACATTTCTACTTTGTTTATCTTAAACTTCAAAAAGTTCAAAATTCCTCCCACCGACTCCTTGACTTATATGTTCCTTCTGAAATATCATTTTTTTAGTTTTAATTCCTATTCATGAAATTCTTCTTCTATGATTGGCTTCTTCTACCCTAATATTTTATTTCATGGTGCTTTATCTTCCTCTCTGGGTAAAAATTAATGTTTAATTAAAATCTCATTCGATGATGAATTTATTTGTCATAAAAGTACAACACTGTTAAGAATAATTTTTATCCTTCTCAAGTAATATATTTGTCTTCCGTATCCATGCTATTTATTACTAAAATTTTTATCCTTTATATTTGGAAACATAATTATGGTCTACCTTATATGATGTTCACATTTCCATTTTCCTCTTTTCAAAATGAAGTTTTATTACTCTTTTATGATGCAGGATTTCAATAAATGTATTTTAATAAATAATTTTTTTCCCTTAAATGTTCCTTTATTTTATCATCCACTACACATTTCCTTAAGATAGTATGTATGTATTCTTCAAGGCTCAAATATTTAATCTTATTTTTAAAATTAAATGATTTCAAAAAATTTAACTTTATCATTTTAAAAATAACTTTTAAAAGTAACCCATAAATTCATCATTTATGATAATGTTAAAAATGATTTATAAATTCAATATCTAAGGGGTTTTTATGTGAATGTATTATTTTTTCATTTAGGCCATTATTTTAAATGAATATTTCTTTATATTTTTTAAATTTTTTTTTCTAAATAAACCTAATTCATAGTGGTTTTCAAATAAAAATTGGTATTTCCTATTATTTTTCAAAAGTGATTTACCCAATGATATTGAAAATGTATTTTTCTTCTATGTTAATATCCTTAATGATTTTTATGTTACACTAAGGATATATTCTTATACTTCCATGCATTTTATTTATTTTGATGGATTATGGAATGTTCTAGGAATTCTTTTCAAAAAAATTATCCCTTTTCCATGGGTTAATTATGTGGTGTTTGATGTATGAGTGTTTTAATGTTCTAATGGAACACATATGTATAAATGATTATTATTATGAAGTCCATGGTCCTATATCACCCTCTAATTCATTGGTTAAGGATATATATCTCATGATATAATAATGGGAAATACGTAATTATTCTCCATCCATAATGGGAAATAAGACATAATGTCTAATCCACTACAAGAAATACATAGTAATGCCTTATTCATTTTGGGAAATGAGAAGTAATTCCTGATACACTATGTAAAACAGATTGTGATTCATGACCTAATAAGGTAAATAATAAGTGATGCCTACTTCACAATGTTATGATTCTTATGATTATTATTACACCATATTTCTATACTATATGCATATGATTATGCTCTGTGGCTCATTTTTACTATCTTAAATAGTTATTTACAATTTATATGTTTTCTTAGTTAAGATCACATGTCCTTATATCATAAATTATAGATAAATATTAATATTACATGATAATTTTAATAAGATATTTCTCCCCTACTCATGTTTTCTCATATTCTTATGATTTAACCATTGAAGAAACATTGATGAGTTTTTTCTTTACTATGAATTTGAGCTCACCCCTTTGTTATGTTTCCATTCTATAGGTTATAAAGATGAGTATAAAATATAGGGAATATTTAAGGGATTCTAGTGTGGTTCAATTTTGGATAAATATTCACAAGTATCATAATATAATTTTTTTATGTAGTTGATTCCCAAAGACACTAAATCTTTAATTATTGGGATTGGGTGAATATTTGTGAGATGTAATGTTTAACTTAAGTAAATTATGTAAAATAAATATATTATTACCTTGGTTTATATCTAATATTTTTTTAGAGAAGGTTTTTTTAGCACCGAATCCAGGAGTATAGGTCCGAGGTAGCTCATCAACCATCAACATGATATTATTTTTATTTTATGAATACCCCTATAGATCCTTTACACCATTAAGTAAGTTGAAAAAAATTATCTTTCTTGGAAAGAGTGTAAGCCACTAGAGGAAGATAATTCTATCTTTAACTCATCAATCACTTAAAAAAAGAATATTTTTTGGTGGTTTATTAAAGGGAATTTCAAAAAACCATAATTGATTAAAAAATATAAGTATTCTACCAATTAATCCCACTTTATTAGTGTCTATTAAATACCATAACTACAGATTAAATATTAGCATCAATTATTTAATAATCCATTGATATTATTCTTATTATCATTGGTTGTTTAATAGATTCCTCAATTTAAACTCTATTTTCATCGTAATTTCCCCTTCCACCTTTCCTCCATCACATGAACCTCCCCTCAAATTATCCTTATTATTCCATCATTACCTCCCTTTCTCCTACTTTCTTCATCATGTGAACCTACCCTCTCATTTTCCTTCTTCCTCCATTGCGTGGATATCATCTTCTCCTTCCTGATCATCTCATATCCTTCATCATAGTGGATTCACCTTCTCCTTCCCGATCGACTTCTTAATCCTCCTATCGTGTGAACCTATTATCATTATTCATATATTATTTTTGAGTAAAAGTTATGTTCCTAGAATCTCCACTCTTATCATATTTTTAATTATTCTATAATTTCAATGAGCTTCCTCATATTTACATATGGATTTAAAATTTTGGATTTAGGGATTTGTCTTACTATATAATAAAAGTTTAGTTTTTTCATATTATTGGATCATATCATAAAACTAACTTATTGAGAAAATTGCAGGGACCTAAAATATGAAATCATAGTATAAATTGATTGTAATTATACTATATTTGATGTTTTTTTCTTAGTAAAATTTTAAAAAAATTTATATGTTTTAACTATTTATGTTTTATTTTTAACATGATTTTATTTTATTAATGTGAATTATGTTTTTATAGGGAATTTATTTATAGGGTAAATATGGATAAAAGTTGGATCATTTTACCCTAGAATATATATCAATATATTATGTGATTGAAATAATTTTTAGATTTTGAAATTGAAAATTGATCTATTGATGGAAGAATAAAATATCTATGTTATGATTATAATTTGAAATAATGGTTTAAAATAAATTATGTTTATGAGACTTTGATAATGAAATAATTTCCTATTGCATATTTTAGATAGATTTGGAAAGTAGAATTAAACATTACAGAAATTTTGACATGTGACCACCACCAGAATTAACAACCTACTACCCCAATTGTAGAGAATGAAATTTATAACTTGATTAAAAATGTTTCCAACACTTAAACACATCATGATTAATATTGTAAAATTTTAGTGGATCCTATTTTCAATTTTCCACAGATCAATACATGAGTGAAGATAACCAAGTAATCAAATGAGTTTTATGAATTAATGGAAGAATGAAATTCGTATTTGTTTGAAGGATGTTGAAAAAATAAAAAATTATCCTTTCTACTAAATTTGTTCCATATAATGTGCATATGTGGAATTATAGATAATGAAATGTTGATGATATTGATGTTTTCTTAGGAAACATTTGTAAAAGATACACTTCCTAAATCATTTTATGATATTATTTTTTTAAAATTTTGCTCTCAATTATATAAAGATACTTGCATGTACCCATGATTACATTTTGTATTCAGGAGAAGATTAAAATAAATAAGTGTATAAAACATTTCATACTTCTAGTTAGAATGGTGAATCATGATTAAAATTTGAATAAACATAATATAAATAATAATAAAATTAAAATTGATATAATGTTTTTATGTTACCTTCCATTAAAACCACTATTGAAAAGATATTCCAAGTCTTATAAAATGATAGAGGAAATGAAGTGGATTGTCATTAGAAACAACTATGATTTGTTTATGCGACATCCAATAGATTGAAAAATAATGGAAATAATATTATTATTTATATCCAATTTTCTCTTTAGATCCTTGGAATGTGCATTTGGGATTGTAAAATAAAGGATTTAATCTATTAGAATCTATTAGAATAACTTATAAAATATGGATAGTTATTTTTATTCCATATAATCCACCTTCATGGATGTCTTTGAAACAAACTTTTTTCATTATTTCGATGATCATTCTAAGATAGAAAAATCTTAAAAATGACATCAATGTATAACTTTATCCTCTATAGAATAATTGATAGAGTTATGGGATAATAATGTAAATATATATGATGCATCGACAACTAAAAATATTCAAAATGTGAACTTAGTTGGAACACTCACACTAGCTATACATATCTAGTTTATAACTTTAACTATGAAACTAGAAGATTATTATATAAAAGATGGATGTGTTTAATGTTTCATCATCCATTCTTAGATGCATCTCATAAATATCAATTTAAGAAGTCATGATTCGATGGGATAAATGATTTTAGGCCACAAAAAAATATTATATGGTTCATAAATCAAGTCAAAATTGTCAACTATTGATGCATAATTTTGGAAATAATAAAAATTAATTTTTTTGGGAAATGATTTAAAAGATCATATAATATAGTTGGTATACAATAATGAAAGAAACAAAGTATTTTTTTTCAAACGTCCTTATTGGGAATATCAATTATTATGTCATAATCTTGACATTATACAGATTGAAAAGAATGTATGGGAGAATAATGGTTTTTAAAATATTGAGTAAAAAAGGAAAAGATAATTTTCATCTTAACACTCATAAAGACTTTGAATAAATGAATGTAAACCATTATTTATGGTAAAATGATAATGGAAAGTATATTTCAATAGTTTTTTTCATTAAAAAATCAACAGAAAGATGTTTTAATTTGATGATTAAATAATGTGAAAGCACCTAATGGATATTCAAGAAATATTTCGAAACTTTTTTACATAAAACATAATAAGTTACATGGGATTAAAAAAATTAATATTGAATTGTAATGAAACCTTTTAATTTAGAGATAATATTTTCCCTATTTTTTTCTTCAATTTGATGGTTCATTTAAACATGTATTTGATTGAGGAATTTAAATTTAGAGGGGACATACATTATTAATGGATATATCCCATATATAAGTATAATTATATTACTTATATATAATTACTAAAATTTTCAAACTCATTTCTTGTATGTTTTATTCTTCTGTGTTAATTTTCTTAATTAGTTATCTAGGTCATTTGAAGTATTTTATGAGAAACAAAGATCAACCAGATGGATCTGTTTACAAAGGTTATATGGAAAATGAGTGTCTCAATTTTTTTGAAGTATTTGGATAATATTTAAGCATTATTCAATCAATTTGAATGTGTTGAAAATAATTTAAATCAATTATAGTCCTATAGTAAATGAAAAACATTTCCAATGATAGGCCATAAAGTTTTGAAAATATCATTAGTTTCATTAACATAAATAAAGTTTATAAAAGAACATAGATATGTATTACTAAATACTTATATTTAAAATAATTTCATTGAATAAATTAATATTAAAGCAAATAGATGTATTCAAAGCTGAACATGAAATGAGTAAGTGAAAAAATCAATTAACAAAGTCATTATTGACTAGTTTTCACATCATTTAAGATTATAATAAATTTTATATTCATAATATGTTGATATAATTATATTATGAAACTTATCATATTTTATATTTATACATATATATCATGAATTTTTTAAATGGAAATGTAGTTCCAAATGATTTGAAATATTTGTCTCATGGACCTTTAAATTAGTCTAGGAGATTCAATGTTTATAATATTAATTGTTTTAAGTTTTATAAAGTTTTTCCTGAGAAAGGTTTGAAAACAAAAAATAATTTTATCTTCCTAAAATTCACAAATTTGGTATTCTATTTAATGTTGATTGAAGTTATCAAAATAAATTATCATAGATAATTTTCCAATTGTGTTATTCAAATTTAAGTGGGTTGATATTTACATTGGCATAATAAATAGGTTTATTAAAATTTACTTATGTTAAGTAATATTTATTGAATAAAAACAGTGAGCATAAAGAACATGATCCTTATATTTTGGATTTATAAGATAAAATGATATATTATGTGAATGATAGATTTTATGAAAGGCAAAGTGTTATTATCCATGTCAAGTCAAGAGACATATATGATATGGGTGATGAAGTTGAAGATTTTTTTATGAAAATGAACCCCATCAATGAAATGAGATTGATCTATCTATCTATGATGATATTGAAATAGTTAGTTTTTCATGGGATGGTGAAGATGATTAAATCATGTTAATGGTTGATGATGACAATAATATGTCCAATGATGAATTAACTAATTGTATACTCAATCCAACTTTCCCTTATTTACTATTTATTTTTTTAGAATACATGAATTAAATTAATATATGTATATAATTTTCAATACATTTGTTTGTTTTAAATTTTATATCATGTTTTAACTTTTTTAATATTATTTTTGTATTTAGGAATTTTGAAAACAAAATGATTTAAATACACGTGCATGATATCCACAAATTCTATATCATCAGACCTATCTGATACACTCCCACCTTCATTAAGTATGATTCTTATTTTCATTATAACCCATTTATTCAATTATATTCCCTTTGATATGCTCCCAATTTCATTAGTCAGGCTACCCACTTCCACTTCATCACCTTATAATTTAGGAATTTTAGTGGGATCATATAGAGAAACTGAGGAGTGGTCAAAGTTACCTTAATGAGGGTATTTGAGGTAGAGCATGATTGGTATATAATTTTTAATGTGGAAAAATATTTTTTTTATATCCTCATACTAATTTTTGAATATATTCATTGAATAAATTCAAATAATAATAAGACAAAAATGAACATGAATACATTGGATGTTTGGATGCTAAAATAATTTAAATCAGTTAATCCATTTGACATGTATTGGGTGCCTTTAGATAATTTTGGTGGCTTATTCAGTAATATATTGAATTATTAAGAATGTGGTATGAAATTCCTTCCCATCATGTATCACGATTAGAGGCAGATTCCCATTGTTTGGAAGAAAGTGTTTTTTGATAAACAAGTAAAATTAAGTCAAAATAGTCATTTCTAGTTTATTTTATTTGATATTCCAATCAAATATAACTCTAATTATTATTTCATATCTAATATGTAGATGATTTTTCATTTTGAGGTGCATGAAGAAATTGTGCATCAATGGACATTTAAATTTTTGGTGGAAAAGTGGACTGGCTTTAGGTATAGGCTATGGTGTGAGTTCAATGACAATTACTTGAGTCTTAATTAAATTTATGAAATGACACCTAATAGGATAAAATGGGATCTATGGATGTTATTTGTGGATATGTATCATTCTAATTCACATATGTTATTTGATATTTTCTTATTACATTGATTTTAATTTAATAAAAATAACATAATTTTTATTAATTTTAACATTTTTTCTAGGAATATTCTAAAAAACTAATCAAGAAGTGAGAAACAAGTCATCAAACACACAACTGGTTCCAATGTTTTTAATGAGAAAATCAACAAAGTAATCTGATAGGTATGATTAAATATAATTTTTTGACTTAAATTTTTAGAGTTATTTTTTTGTTAATGATATATGAAGAAAATATTGGTCAGGAATTTAGTCAAATAAATTTATATTTAGATATGCAAAACAATGTTGATAGGAATTAAATAAATGAACTAGCTAAAAACATTAGATTAAATAATCTAAATTACAGTATATTTTTGATTATATAGGAGGTTATGAATTAAATAAATCATTGTATGTAGTTTCTCTATAAATTAATCTAATAATATTATTTATATTTTGGTTATTTCTAATATTTTGAGTTAATTTATAAAATTATTTCTTATAATATATTAAATATTTAATGTTTTATATATTAAAGGATACTTCGAGTATATAAAATAAGTGATTGAAATAAGTAATTATATTATCATTGATGAGTAATTTTAATGGAATTAATTCTAGTAAATTTAGAAATATTATTGTAATTAGTTCAACAAATTATTATTTCTATTTAAGTGACAATTTTAATTATTTTATAATTTTCTAATATCCTTATAAATGTGTTGAATTTATATATTTTATGTTATGATTTAATATTTCTGCGTCATAATTATTGTGTGATTTTACAAAAAATGTATTATCTTTGTAAATAGGAAAACAAACTAAATAATGGGATATACCATATTTCTTTAGTGACCTTGACATTGATTTTACATGTATTTTTCACTTGGTTGGTAACTTTTATTTATGTTTTCATTTTACATTTATCTTTATGTTGGATATAAATATTAAATAAAAAAGGAGAGTAATAATGTAACATGGAATTGAAATTTATTTTTAATGAGTCAAGTTGATCAGATATATTAATAGTATCATTGTAACACCTTTATATTTTATGAAATATTTCTTTTTGAATAAATATAATTTCTACGATATCTGGCATTACACACAACACTGACTTTTAACAAACTACGATATAATATTAATATTATTATTTAAACTTTACCATTATAAACCAACTGTTAAATTTTTTGGTATGAATAATAGTAGATACATTTTTAAAATTAATTATAAAGGTTTTAGTCAGATAATGTATTTTTATACATAAGTACTTAATTTTTAGCAAAGTATTTATACACTTTAAAAATATTTTTTTTCTCAAAAAATGTTTTTTATTTCTTTTTGGGAAAAAATAAAAAAAATAATTCTTGATTTTTTTGAAAATTTATTTTAAAAAAATAAATCATTTTTTTTAAATATACATGTAAAAATTATCTTTGAGTGAATTTTTTATAATGTTCTAAAAATATTAAGTTTTCGATGAATAGTAAAAAATGCTGATTTTTATTAAAAACTAAATTTTCTTATAAATAATTCACAAGATAAATTTTATTTTAATATGGTTTCAAAATGAAAATTACATAAATTATATTTTTATTAATCCAATTTATCTCATTAGAATAAATTTCATGTTAAATGTTTATATTAAAACTTTCTATACTTTTGAAGATTTTCTCTTTCGAAATCCAATTTTTCATCGCGTTCACGGGTTTAATTTTAAATTAAAAATTTCCAATTATATAAATTTAATTTGAAAAAATTAATTTCATATTTATTATTAGAAAAATTATAATTATAAAATTAGCTAAAATTAATTTTTTTTTCAAAATGAATAGGAAAAATAGGAAAAATTAATTATCGTGGTTAAACTTAAAACAGATTTACCCGGGAGTTAAACTAAAAATACAAGGGTTAAAATTACCTAAAAAATTTTAAAATTATACTATTTCCCATATTTTTACCTTATCTCCGTTAAGGATTTATAGTGTCCAATTTTGGAGAATTTTTTCATGTTTAAAATGTGGGTACACTTTTTTATTTTTAAAAATTCCCAGTGTGTCCTCTCCGTCAATTATAAAAGGGAACCTCTCTCCTCTCCTCTTCAAACTTAAAAACCAATTTTATTCAGCCTAGAACTAACCAAATATACTGTTTCCTTCATTAAAACTACCAATATTCTATATTTTTATTAGTGAAAACTCCTAAGAAGGATTTAGGTATAAACCTAAAGAGGTTCTTCGAAGAAGATGTAAAATTATAAAATTTGTGTTTTTATTTTATTTATTCTTCAAACTCATTAAAATATTCTCCAAATATAATGATGTAATAACAAAAATATCTTCAATATGATTAGATTTCATTATTTTAATAGCATAACCTATATCCACCTCCTCTTCTATTATGTAGAAATATGATAACATCGCTCCTGTGTATGGCGGACTACTGCCTCACGATGCAATGTGATTCATTTTTCACTTATTATTTAAATGGAAGTTAATAAGAATAAATTTAATTAAAATATGTGATATATATGAAATAAAAATGATTATGGAAACATAATTTATTATTTACCTTTATTTTATTTCATTTGTTGAGAAAATGGAAACAACATTCAAGCGTACGTACGACCCACTATCTCCATTATTGATGTAATCAATTTTTTATATCTAAATTTTATGGATTAATTTAAATAAATATATAATTAATATATATGATAATTATATAATATTTAAAAATATATCGATGATGTTAACATTATCAATGTAAAAGGTAAAAAAACTAACAAACAAAAACATGTATGAAAAATGAAGTAATTATTACCTGAAATGTGATGTTAACATGGAATTGTTAATAAATGAGAAATAAAAGGTTATAATTATATAATATATGATATGATACCTATGAGTATGGTTATATAATATATTTATATAAAACCTGTTTTTATTACACATAATGTTTGAATTTGTATAAAAGAAGTCGAGACTTAAGGTATGGGTCTCTCTTTTATTTCTAAGAGATATATTCCATATTCATCACTCATTTCTTTTGTGTGGTGTATATACTACCCATTTTAATTGTTATTAAATTAATATAATTATTTTCATGATATTTAGTGTTTCATTTTACGTTATTCTTCCATTGGACTTACAATTCAAAATTTTCCAAAGGAGTAAGGGATTTTTGTCTCACTTTTATTTCCCTGGGAAACATGACTTATACATCACTTATTTATTTTGTGTGGTAAATATACTTACCATGAATTTATTTTATGATACTTATCATGATAATTATTGGATATAAATATCCATATATTTTTATTTCATTCATTGGGATTATGATTTAAATGTTACCAATGTGAAAAATGTTTTATCTTACAATCTCATTATTTATCAGGATTGTTTATGATTAATTTTATGATAATGGAATATTATGATACATCTCTCAAGAAACTCAAGAATTTTATTTTAATAGGGTTATCTATATATAATAAATGTTTTCATTTCATTTTCCACTATTTATGAACTAATTAGACCAAAATAATGTTTTTAAGGAAAATACTTTATTTATCTCTTAGGTCAAAAATATGTTTTCTTTCATGCCTATGTTTTCTAAAAATGTAAAGATAGTTTTTATTATTCTCTAATAATTTGTTAATGACATTTTTTTCCATGCTTTAATTTTTTTAAAAATGTATTAAAAATAATATTAATTTCATTTTCCAAATAAGGACCTTGTGTCTTTTATCGAAAATGTGAAAGGAATATTTGTTTTAATGTGTATGACATAAAAAATATTTCTTTTCATCATGAAAAATCAATTTTTTAAGATTAATTTATAATTTCAAAAGGATATTTTTCAAATAAATGAATTTTCACAATGTTTTTTGATCTTTTAGTTTTGAAAAGGTAAATTTCAAAGTGAAAAGGTTATTTTCATCCAGAAATATTCCATGTAATATTTCAAAATCCTTTTCCATTAAAGATAAATATTTTGATGTTAATAAATATTTATTGTTGAAATGATCCAAAGATACCATTCTTTGTATTTATTTGGATGGTTTATGTTTATAAAAAAAATATTTTTATGAAACCCATTTTTTTCCATAGGTTATGCTATGATTAAATGATGAAATGTTTATAAAACTCATTTCTTTTCATGGGTTTTGATGTCATGAATTTTTTTTGATCTTATGGAAAACTTTGGTATGGTTTTAATTATGTTGTGGTGATTATATTATAAGCAAGGATGGTGGTTATGTTATAACTAAGGAAAGTGGTTACGTTATAACCAAATATGGGTGAGACCTATATATCCATCTAATTCATTGGGTAAAGATTGATATCTGATGATATAAATAGGACTTGAATTGGGTGTAAACCCAGTTCATTAAGGTAATTTGTTCGCTATGATAGTCATGAAAGTGAACCATGAACACTATGTTGGTTTAGGGAGTGAACCTAATTCACTATGATAGTCTTAGTAGTGAAGCTTGACTACTATAATGGTTTAAGGGGTGAAACTAATCGACTATGATAGTCTTGGAAATGAGTCTTGAATACCAATGAAATGATTTTTTATGATTATGTGTATGAATCAATTCTAGGTCTTATGAAAATTTTACTCTCTAGATCATGTTCTTTTATTCCTTTATGTTTCATATCTTATGAACTATCAATATTTATTACATGACTATAGATTATGATCATTAATATGTAGGGTTTTATTTTCAAATATTAAGATCATGTTCTCATACTCTTGTGATCATGTTATGATTATGTTATCATTGATACATCCCTTGTTTACCCTTACTAAGATTCTAAGATTACCCTTTATTATGTTTCTTTTCCACAGGTTCTAAATAAAGGTATTATGTATAACATTTCTAATATGGTTCTAATTATGAAAAACATAATAAAAGATGATGCAGTTAACTTATGAACTAATTGTTTATGTTTCCAAGTTTCCAAAGGCACTAGGCCTATAAAATTATGGTGTGGATCATTTTTTATGTAATGAATATTCATCTATTACGATTTAATATCTATGTATGAAAAGTTCAGGTCACTATATGCATTGATGGTATTATTGTGAAATTAATTTTTATAACATTAGTTATATGAAATTGATGATCATTGTAATGTGTTATTATTGGCTATATATATGTGATTAAAATTTATTCTACTTGAAGAAAAAAATTAAATATGCATGAGAAGAAAATACCTCAAAATTATTATTATTTTCCCATAGCGATTCTATTGTTAATGTTTTTGGAAAATAAAATTCCCTTTTTGTGGGAGTTTTGGTTACTAATAATGGCCCATGCCTTAATCGACCCACAATTACATGTTTAATAACAAGGATTCAATTTTATTAAATTCTATTGTCTTCTAGGTTTATATTTTTATATAATTTGGAAAAACTATTACAAAACAAAGTATAAAAGTCCTCTCAATATCCATATTCCCACAAAAATATGATTATTAAATTTAAGCTATTATTTCATTCAAAACTTGTTCACTTCTATAATGATTAATCAACATAGAAAAACAAATAAACATTTATATAGTTTTTAATCATCATTAGTCCCTTTTAAAAACATTTAAAAACTTTTGAAGAGAAAAAACACAATAAATGATAAAAAAGAAAAAACATGTTAATACATTTTGAAAATCATGAAATCCCATAATTTTTTTCTCATTTTTATATAATAAATTTTGAGCTCAAATATTTATTTTCTTACTCATGAAATAAGATTCATTTTTCAAATATCTGTATAATAAATATAATAATATATCTTAAAGGAAAATTCACAATCAATATTATTTCGTGTAAAAAATGGGTACTCATGAAAACATTATCTTGAAAAATATACTTTTCACCCTAAAAGGGGAATGGAATTTCCTTAAAACATAAGCTCATTTTCTTAAATTTTGAAATAAAAATAATTACATGAAAAATAACTGGAAATATTATAATATTATTTTAATTAACTTTGTATATCATCTTCATATTATTATTAAAATCACTCATAAAATCACTTTTATAAATGTAATATCCTACACGGTTAATTCAAACATATATTCCTCAGAGAAAATAGTCATTTCCCAATGAATAAAAGTGATATATCATGATAACCCATCATCATGAAAAATGTAAAAAGAATATAAAATATATAAGAAACATACAATATTGAATTTAAATAAAAAAATCTCATAAATTATTTTTTTTAACACATATATAGAAGCACTTTCGGGCTTTATGTAAAAATAAGGATTAAAATACTTTTTATTTGAAAGATTTTTAAACAACAAATATTTAAAGAATGAGAAATAAGATATTATTTTGAAAAACCATGAAAATCATGTGTTAATATTATTTAATAATAACGTTCATGATGATGGGATATTCCACTCATGCTGTATATATTGAAAAAAGATTCATTCCACACGTTTTTGTAAAAATTTTAAAATTAGCACGTTTGGAAAATGTTAAAAAGTATTATTTTTTAACCTTCATAGAGAAATTAAAATATGGTTTAAAATTAATTTGAACATAAAATTTATTAAATTAATAACATTCCCAATTTTCTTAATAACATTTATATGGAGTAAAAATAAAAGAAAAAATTTTAAACTTTTAAAATAATGTTTTAAATAAAAATCCCTTATATCGAGTCCGGATCGACACATACTTACTTTAAATACTATATAATAACTTATATTAGTTATTTAATTTATTAATAACATTTTTAGGTTTATTAACTTATTATTATACATTTTATTTCATTTATTACCATATATTATATTAGCACTAAATCAGTTAAGTTCATGTCAGATGTTTTGGGGATGTTCGGTTCATAATCCCCAAAAAATAATATGTTGACCATGGTCAAAGAGGTAACTATTAAATCTTATAAATAATATTAATAATGAAATAATTATCTTCTTTATACTTTAAATAAAATTTTATTACAGTCATTAAGGATAAACATGAATAATGAATCACATCGATTCGTGGAAGTGGTAGTCCATACGTACTCACGAGCGGCATTATCATTTTCCAATGGATGGAAGGGTAAGAAAGTAAATAACATAATACAATTATATAATCCTAAAAATTTCATTAATATAATATTTATTCATTAAATACATCATAATAACCAGCCTTGTGAGGTGGTAATGAAAAAAAGAAACGCATCACTTCATGGAGGTGGTAGTCCACACTTACACATAAGTGATGTTTTAATTTCCTCTACGATGTGAAAGAAGATGAAAAGGGTTATCACATCAACATAATAACATTTAATAATATTTAATATAATAATATTATCATATCATAATAGTTATATAATATTTTATGGAGGTGGAAGAATAAATTAACATGAAAACACTCGATTAAGATTTATACCTCTAATTTGGAAATCCTCCATTGGATTACAACTTAAGATATATGGATTTGTATTATTGGGAATAAAAATACAATAAAATTGTTTAGGGATGTTTGGAAGGTATTTGGTTAGGTAGTTGTTAAGATAAATGGCTCAAAGTATGTGAATAAGAGATGATATGTGGTTCCCTTTTATAAGCGAGGGAAGTGGTACTCCTGTAATTTTTCAATTTTTAAAAATAATATAGTTATATTAATGGGAAAGTGTCCATAAATCTATCCAATTTTGAATATAATATGATAATATTATAAATAATTATCATTAAATACGAGTTAAGATGATATTTTTTGACCTTATCACTTTGTTTCAATCTTAATCTACCCATTTTATCCTTTACCGTGGTGACAAATTTTTACCACAGTTATTATTCACTATGAAAAAAATTAAATTGACCTCATTAATAAATATAAACCTATTGTTTCCAAATATTAAATATATTTATAAATAATCCATTTTTATAATTGGTATAAATTACTTTCAATATATGTTTGAAAAATACAATGAAAAACAATTTTCATTGAAAAATGGGTTTCTATGCCTAAAAATGAATTTATTCCAAAATAAAAAATGGTACTGATTTATATGTAATTAATAGGATTATTTTTATTAAAATGGGGATAAACTTAATTCAATAAAATAAAATAAAATTCAATGGAACTTTTTAAATAGTTGAAAAGAAATGACAATTTTCATAAAAATCCAAATCTTTCTCAATTCATCCAAAAATCAATCTTTTCAAAAAAATCAAAAAAATTCACCTTAATATATATTTAATATTATAATATAAAAAATAAATTCCATAATATAAATTTAAATTTCTAAAATTTATAATTTTATTTTTTAAATAAAATCATATAATACATGGAAAACACTTTAGTTAGAATAAAACTATTTATTTTTCGATTTTAAAAATCACATAAAATTATTGTAATTAATGTGAACCAATAAAATATAATCATGAATATTAATAAGACATAAAATTTATTTATTATTAACTTTACATGGGTTTTAAAATTCTTCCCTCCTTAAATATATTGTATCCGTACAATTTTTTTCATCACTTAAATAAGTAGGGATATTTTTCCCTCTATAATACCCCAACCCCAGTTACCTAGAGTCAATGAATTATTTTAATGCACTGGAATGATTACAAGGAATCAATTCCTGAAGGACCGATCGGTTTAACATTATTAGAAAATAGATTACTTACATGAATGTTACATTACACTTTATAACATACAAAACAACGTAAATAATCCTTTATGAACGACATTATTCCCGTTGCCTTAACCCTACATATAAATCAAAATAAACTTCTTGGAATCCTAGGAAAAATAAAACATAGAAAGGGGTGAGCTCAGATGCTCAGTAAGGATAATAATATAACAGAAACTTTCATAAATAAGCATAAATATTTAAGGCAATGTATAAATAAAACAAAAGCCTTTAAAACTTGAACTTCAGCATAATATGGAAAAAATAAAATGAAATAATGCCATTTAATTATTCACATGGATATTCTACTAGTAAAATAATCACATGAAATATCAATAACAACTTTCATAATTATGGAATGCATAATGCCAGACTATCATAACCACATCGTCAAGGCCTCGTGCCAATACTACAAATAAGATTTTGTCAAGGCCTTGTGCCAAGACACTAGTTTATCTCATGAGACCTACCGATTCATCGAGGAGCTATAGGGAGATCCAACCATTACTTATTAAGTCCAATGCATTCCTCATATGAACAGGTTTAAATATAACATAAACATTCATATTAAAACTAGCATACGAAATGTCAATACATTATCCATAAAAAATGAATGGTATAAAAATAACACATCCACAGTCAAACATATCAAAAAACCTTCAATACAATGTGGATGTTTTATATCATAATAAATCAAATTCAAATAAGCTTAAAATCCATCAAAGGATGTTGACATAGATGCAATCAAAACTATTTGAGAGAAATATCTCTTTTTTTGAAATCATTTAAAAGTCACACATTTATTAAGGAAGTAATTTAAAAGAGATTTTTGAATCAAAGTGTCCCATACCAATTTGAAACTTTTGAAAAGAAATATCATTTAAAAACATTCATTTCTATATAAATAAATCCTTAAAATCATTTTGAAAACATGGACATTAATTAAAAAGATTTATAAAGATAAATCTTTAAAACATTTAAAATTCTGATCTTGATAAAGAGTACCTTTCACAAATTCTTAAAATATTCATTTTGAAATCATTTAAAAGTCACATAATTATAAAATTAAACATTTACATTCAAAATATTCTTATAATCTTGTAAGTTAAGCTTCGACGAGTTTATAACGGTAGAAAATAGCCGCACCCACCTTATAAGTTAAAAAACATTCTTACCTTAAATTTTTCGAAAAGGTGAAAAAGTACCTTGTTTGGAAAACAACGAAAAGATTCATTTCGAAACACATAAGGGTATCAATGAAATTAATCCATTGTCTAGTAAATAGTAAAAATGTTTTGAAATATATTTTTATGAAACATGAATATGGATGATATAGAGGTCCCAGTAGATAATCACGTATAAACAACCTCGAATAATGAAGAGATTGTGAAATAAACCCTTACCAATTTGGTAACTTACGAAATATACACCCCAAGAAAGAGGTATCATACAATGAATATGTAAATACACATAAATTAATGTGTATTACACGAAGAATACAATTATGGGAAGTATATACACCACACAAAAGGTAATAGTGACATTATGACATGAATCTCATCGGAATAAGGAGTGAGATGAAAACCCCTTACCTTGTACTTTTGCTTGGTCAAGGGTAGGTTAAACTCCTATATAATAGTTAAATAATTGTTATTAAATTATAAAATAATCATATACATAAATATGATATCATATATGATCTTTTTAATATTTCTTTATTAATAATATTTTAGTATTATCGTCGTTTCAGGTGTTCACTTACTCATTTTTTTATATGTTTTGTTACATAAGCCGTGGTTGTTATCCTTAGGTTTTATCTTATTTATATCTAGAATGATATATAGTCCTTAAAAATTATTTTTAATCATCAAATTAAAATTATTCTTGAATGGATACGATGGGGAATGCATCTCATCGCGTTCGTGGAGACGGTAGTTCGTACGTACGCACGAACGCTACTTCCATTTCATTTTTCATTTTAAAATGAATCAAAACAAGTGATACATAGGTATATTATTATTACAGTATAATATAATATCTTATATATGTTACATAAGTTCATTAACACCATCCTTTATACGTTCCATGTATGGTATGTGTAATGGCCCAAGTTTTTGGGGTCCATTACTTTGTGAAAATATCATGTTGGGTTTCTGGTCTGGGAATATCGGTGATGTTTGGCCTAACGGTAAGCCTACCGGTAGCCTTATCCTACCGGTAGCAGGCCTACTGGTATCTCGGTTTACCGGTATCCGCAGCCCACCGGTAGCTTTGTCTACCAGTAGCTCGGCCTACCGGTAGCTGCAGCTACCGGTAGCTCTGTCTACCAGTAGCTCGGTCTACCGGTCGCTGTAGCTTATCGGTAGCTCGGTCTACCGGTGGCTGCAGCCTACTGGTAGCTCGGCTACCGGTAGCAGCAGCCTACCGGTAGCTCTCGGCTACCGGTAGCTGTCAGCCACCGGTACCTCTCAGCTACCGGTGGCTCTCGCCTACCCCCACTGGGTTTTTCCAGTAGCGCTCCTTTTGCGCGAATTGGGTTTTAAACCCTATTTTGACCCCTTTACGCTCGTTTTAAAGCCCAGTAACGCCCATAAATGATGGCTAATTAAATATTTAATGAATTAACGTGGTTTGTGTCGGTTTAAAGTGACTTTAATGACGTGACCGTGTGGTTAACCCATGACCTCGCGCCTTACGTGGTTTCGGGTTCTTATCTCAACCGACCCCAGCCCTTATAAACTAAAGGGTTCTCTGTGGGTTCTTCTTTTCTCGATCACCCTGTACCCATTCAGACGAATCACTTTTCATTCAGGCGAGCCACATCTCTATCCGTGAAGTTCCGCGCCCAGCCTTAGCGTCGACCGTTGATCAACAGGTAGGGAATTTTCTCCTTCGTCTCTCCCGTTCTGTGTATCATGCGGGGTGGGCATGCTTTTGATTATGTAGAATTGAATAAACCAGAACTAAATAAAGATAATGGATGGATTCTATAAAGAAAGAAGGGGGGGGGGCTGTGGTCATTGATGTTGTTTTGTATTATGATCTTCTTTCTGAATTATGCGGGCTTACGCCTACTGAAAATCATGGCCGTTGGTGGTCTTTATCTGTACACTAATGAACCCCTAGTGATGTTTTAAATGGCTTGTTTGTGGTTGTGAACTCCTGCTATGAAAATGAAATTGTTTAGTAACGTATAACCGGATAAATAAATTGAAAGCACCAAGATCAATCCTTTTGTGATAACCCCGGATAAAGCACACGGAAATTTAAATCCTGGAGTGTGTTAAATCTTTAAATATGAAAATACCTGCTTGGCCCTGCTTTGTGTTGGTGGTAGTGGTTTGGTTGTTTTCTTTCACGGGCCTATTGTTGGGTGATGTGGGTGGGGATGGGATCCCCTGTTGTTATGGATTTAGTGGTTGTGAATTTTTTCAGACCGGGTGGTTACCTTGTTTATATCACGAATTGGGGTGGGATCCTCTGTTGATGAGAAACCATTTTGGGGGACACAGGGTAGTGTATCGGGGGTTTCTTTGGTTCCAGTAATTCAAGGGATCTCACTTATCCCTTTGTTGTTGTGACTTTACAAGAGAACCGGGTGTGAATGTTTAAATTGATGATTGGCTGGATATCTTTCCTTGGTTTGTGCTTATGGTGTTAGTTTCCCAAGTAGGTGTAGAACTTAATTGAACATCATTACTGAACATGAAAACAAATGGGACAAATGGGTTTGTTGGCAAGAGTTGTGACACAGAATTTAGTGTTGTTTGTGTTCTTTAGGCTGGATGAAGAAAAACCTAAACTTGGGAGAGTGCTTGTTACCTACATATATACTTGTAGTTTTGTGTTTCTTATTCGTGCCCCACCCAAGTTGAGCACTTAGTGCCGAACACCCCCATTTCATGGGGGAGGGTCTTTTTACCAACACTATTATTAGTGGCTGGTTATTAGCTCCTTTTCTACTCCCTTTCCCGGATAGCCCAAGTATCTTCAGGCAGGATATGATGACCTGAAGTCCATTATTAGCCTAAGAACCTTCAGGCGGGGTAGTGTGGTAGTTGGCCCAGGTGTGTGCGGGCATGTGGTTTCCCAAGTATCTTCGGGATAGGGCCCAGGTGTCTTCGGGCATGGCAGTGGATCTTCTAGCCCATGTGTCTTCAGGCGTGGCGGTGGTTGTTCTGGCCTAGGTGTTTTCAGGCGTGGTTACGTGTGACAATTATGGCCTAGGTGTTTGTGGGTGGGATTCGGCAGGGGGACTGCATGCGGTTGTGGCTCAGGTGTGTGCGGGCGGGTGTGGTAGTGGGACTGCGGTGAGAATGGTGGGATTGGTCTGATGCGTAGGATGTCTTCAATAACTAGTGGGAAAGTGGTGCGGGGTACCCAAACATCGATGTTCTCTTATTATATATATTACGTGACTTGCGTTATTTGGTGAGTTTGTTCGGTGAGTGGGATAGATGAACTCCTTGATAGTGTTGGTTGTATGCTTCTCATGGGACTTTAGCACGTTCCCCCACTTGTGCACGAGAGTCTTTGGTTTCCCTACTGAGTATACTTGTATGCTCACCATACATATATAAAATTGCTTTCAGGTTTCCAGGGGGACTTCGGGGATCGTGCGGGAGCATACTAGATCGGTCCTTTGGGGCAGTTGCAGTTCCAGTTTTTCTTTCTTTGGTACTTTACCATTGTAGTCACTTTGTACTTTGGGGATTTTTACTTTTGGAACATGCATATGGGAATGGTTGTTTTGGTTTTCTTATACTTCTAGCCTTGGTGTTGTGAGATTTACCATCTTATCTCCGATCATATAAGAACAAAAAGGGTAATGCCTTACATTTGGGTGTGGTTTCCATACCCTTGGTGCTAGTCTGCACTCCAGGACCCATTGAAGGCGGGTTTCAGGGGTCATTATCCCTTCTTCAACTTAAAGAAGGAAGGGTGTGGCAATCTGTTGACCCTTCCCTCCTTTTGGTGAAGATGGGTCATGACAGAATGGTATCAAAGGTGAGGTTGAGAGATAGGATGGAGTATGGAGTTAGGAATAGTGAGGATTGCATGGGATGGTAGGGAAACAGTGTTGGGTGACCTTGGTGCGTAAATTAGGCCAGGGAAGACCGGCTAGGACACGAGATTTTAGGGCCCCCGTGATCCAATGCAAGGACTCGGGACCTACCGAATGACCAAGTGAGGCCACACTGATTGTAGGGTAGAGAACCTAGGAAAGGTACATGCATCATAATGACTTGTGATCTCGTGGTTCTGGGGTTTATTGGGAATTAAGAATAAATAAAAAGTTTAAGATGTTTTAAGACCAATATTCTGCATTACTTGGGCTTAGGCATTCCTTGTTTACCTTGCAGCTATGGAACCTGGAAGGCGACCAAGTTTAGTGCGGGCGATCAAGGCCCTGAAGACTACCTTGGCCTATTGGAAGAGATCTAATCGAGAGGAGGAGGACGACCAGTGGAAGAAGTCACTTCGGGCCTTCCAGCGACAAACCCTCGAGAATTATGAGGGCAACACCTCTGATATAAAGATGGAGGGCTGGCTAGAGGAGCTAGTGATAGCCTTCAGTTTGATATGGGCTCCGACCGAGTACTGGGTTCCTCTGGCCGTCAGCCAAATGCGGGGAGCAGCACTTCAGTGGTGGACACTTTACTTGGGGGAGAGGAGAGAGGCTGAGGTGGCATGAGCTGATTTCGAGAGGGAGTTCCGGGCGGAATTCCTCTCTTCGACGATGAGGGCGGAAAAGAGACAGGAGATACTCTCCCTCTAGTAGGGGAGTATGTCAGTGAGGGAGCTAGGAATCAAGTTTAAGGACCTCCTACGTTTTGCTCCGGACCTCTTTCCCGACGAGGAGTCTCGGGCAAGACGTTTAGAGGAGGTGCTCTAACCCTCCCTCCAGTATGCTGTTACCTCCTTTACCCTACCGACGTACTTGGAGATCCAGAAGAAGTCTGAAGTGGTAGATAGGATGCACGCTCTGGGAGGTGTGTCACGAGAGGGGATCCAGCTAGGGCCATTGAAGGGGAAGGCCGTCAGCACCAGGCCTCCAGCGTCAGGACCCTCCAGGTTCCGACCAGTGGGGAGCAGGCCGCAGTAGTTTCAGTTTTGATCCCCTGGTCCTCGCCCTTTTCCTTCGGGCCCAGGACCGTGGTGCTTCATCTGTGGGAGCCATGGACATCTCTGGAGTCAGTGCCCGGACTGGGTACTGTATGGCGATGGCAGACAACCCCAGCACCCACCCCAGTAGCAGCTTCCAGCTAGGCCTTTTCAGCAGCAGCAGCAGGGACAATGAGCTCCCACTCCTCCAGGGGCAGACGTTGCAGGAGGAGGCCGACCTCATGGTGCTCCTCAGGGACCTTGAATAGGGCATGGTCGGGGAGGTGGCCGACATTTGAGGGGCAGAGGAGCTGAGCGTGGGTAGTTACACACTGCATAGGAAGCAGTTCCAGCAGGACCAGAGGTTGTTCGAGGTACGATCAGTTTGTTTATCACTCTTTATTATGCCTTGTTCGATACCGGAGCTTCGCACTCCTTTGTTTCACCCAGTCTAGCTCGTGCCTTGGGTCTAGATGCCGAGAGACTTCCAGTGCCCCTAGTGCTGAGCACACCATTCGGAGGTCAGACCGACTTGTTGTTTGTTTGTCGAGGATGCAGACTGATGATATGGCCACATCAATCAGTCAGGGATCTTCTTCTGCTATAGATACAACCATACAATGTCATCCTAGGCATCGAATGGATATTCTCCATGTGTTCCGTCATCGACTACTTCCCAGTAAGGGTTGTGTTCTCGAACATGGGAGGTCGGCGTGTTACTTTCACCGGTGAGTGGAGAAATCAGAAGGGCAGCAGGCGAGAGGAACCCCTCCTCTCCATGTTAGCCGAGCTGTCAGTGGAGTCAGTAGATGCTGAGATGGTGGGGGTGCCAAAGATTGTCCGTGAGTTTATGGACGTCTTCCCTGAAGAGGTGAAGACTCTACCCCCTCAACGTTATATCGAGTTAGGGATAGAACTGTAGCCCAACGCTCGTCCGATTTTAATGGCTCCTTACCGGATGGAACCTTCGGAGCTACGGGAGTTGTGGATTAAGATTGATGATATGATGATGAGGGGTTATGTTCGACCAAGCACGTCACCGTGGGGTGCTCCAGTCTTGTTCAAAAAGAAGGCATATGGTGGTCTTAGGTTGTGCATAGACTAAAGGACTCTGAATCAGGTAACAATCAAGAATCGCTGCCCTCTTCCGAGGATAGACGATCTTTTCGACCAGCTGAAAGGGGAAGGATGGTTCTTGAAGATCGACCTGCGGTCTGGGTACCACCAACTGAGAGTGAAGGAGGGCGACATCCCAAAGACGGCGTTCAAGTACCGATATGGACACTTCGAGTTCGTAGTCATGCCCTTCAGTGTTACAAATGCCCCAGATGTGTTTATGGGGCTTATAAACTCCATATTTCAGGAATACCTGGATCGGTTTGTAGTTGTGCTCATCGACGACATCCTGGTCTATTCAAGATCAGAGGAGGACCATGTGGGGCACCTGAGGACGGTTTTGGAGGTCCTCCGATAGCACCATCTCTTTGGGAATTTGTCGAAATGAAAATTCTGGACACGAGAAGTGCACTTCCTCGGGCACGTGGTGTCTGAGAAGGGGGTAGCGGTGGACCCATCAAAGGTTGAGGCAGTTGTTTCTTGGGAGGCACCCAAGAATGTGGCAGAGGTCCGTAGTTTCCTCGGGCTGGCGGGTTACTATCGGAGATTCTTACCCAACTTCTCCCGAGTTTTAGCTCCTTTGACAGCCCTGGCCAAGAAAGACCATGTTTTCTTGTGGAGTGAGCAGTGCGAGTCAGCCTTCAGCTATCTGAAGGAGAATTTGGTCAGTACCCCAGTGCTAAGGCTACCGGAAGAAGGGGCGATGTATGCGGTGTTCTGTGATGCATCAGGACAAGGCCTGGGATGTGTGGTGATGCAGCGACAAGGGGTGATCTCTTATGGGTCTAGGAAGTTGCGTCCTCACGAACGCAACTATTCCACCCACGACCTGGAGCTTGCAGCAGTCGTTTTTAGCGCTAAAGTTATGACGTCATTACCTCATCGTAGAACACTTTGTGGTCTTCATAGATCACAAGAGTTTGAGGTAT
Organism: Viscum album; assembly: GCA_963277665.1. Lineage (NCBI taxonomy): Eukaryota > Viridiplantae > Streptophyta > Magnoliopsida > Santalales > Viscaceae > Viscum > Viscum album. The sequence continues at coordinate 1,443,900,433 of OY728160.1, read as the reverse complement.
ATCTTCTCCCAGCGGGACCTAAACTTGTGGCAGCGGAGATGGGCTGAGTTCTTCCAGGATTACGACTTCAAGATCTCTTATACTGAGGTTAAGAGAAATGTAGTGGCCGATGCCTTGAGCATGAGGACGCAGAAGGATGCAGTTCGAGAGTCGGAAGACACCTGGAGGGTGATGGAGGAGTTGGCTACCTTACACCTGGAAGCGAGGATGGATAGTGGTAGGGGTTTCCTGTATCAGATGACAGTGCAGTCTTCTCTGTTACAGCAAGTGGAGGAGTCTCAGTTGGGAGACCCAGAGTGCGAAGTGATGCGTGACCGAGTTGACCAGAGGAATGCTCCAGAAGGGTGGACAGAGGATGGTCAGAACCAGATGCTTTTCTAGGGAAGGTTGTTTGTTCCAGAGGTGATGCACGACAATGTTCTCAGTGAGTTCCACAACTGACCCCTGGAGGTACACCCAGGAGTTTCCAAGATGTACCAGGGACTGAAGAGACAATTTTGGTGGCCCAGAGTGAAGCGACCAGTGGCAGAGTTTGTAGCCAAATGCTTAGTGTGTCAGCAAGTGAAGGTTGAACACCAAGTTCCAGGCGGCCTACTGCAGTATCTAGATGTACCTGAGTGGAAGTGGGACAATATCTCGATGGATTTCATCACGGGACTTCCCAAGGTCCAAGGGGGATACGACGCCATATGGGTGGTAGTGGATCGGTTGACGAAATCGGCTCACTTTCTGGCGATTAGAGAGTCGAGTGAAGTGGATGCTTTGGCACGAAGGTATGTGGATGAGGTGGTACCATTTCATGGAGTTCCGAGGTCTATAGTCTCGGATAGGGATGCACGGTTTTCCTCGCAAGTCTGGAGAGGATTACAACATGATTTTGGCACCTAGTTGCACCTTAACACTGCTTTCCATCCCCAGACAGATGGACAGATAGAGCGCACCATCCAGACCATGGAGGATATACTGCGAGCATGTGTTCTGGACTCAGGAGGATCATGGGTGCGATACTTACCTCAAGTAGAGTTTTCCTACAATAATAGCTATCACTCTACCAATGGAATGGCCCTATTTGAAGCCTTGTACGGGAGGCCATGCCGTTCACCTGTGTGTTGGACCGAAGTCGAAGAGGCGGGCATCCTTGGCCCGGAGGTGGTGTAGAGCACGATGGAGAAAGTTTAGCTTATATGGGAAAGGATGAAGGCGGCCCAGGACCGACAGAAGTCGTATGCTGATACCAGGTGGAGGCCCTTGGATTTTGAGGTTGGAGACCACATGTTCTTTAAGGTCTCCCCTCGATGTGGACAACGGAGGTTCGGTAAGTGGAGTAAACTTTCCCCCAGGTTCATCGGGCCCTTCGAAGTGTTGTGGCGGGTCGGCGAAGTGGCTTATGAGCTAGCGTTACCACCGCCACTACTGAGGATACATGATGTCTTCCATGTGTCCCAGCTCTGTCGGTATCTGCACGACGATTCACACGTCGTTGATTGGGGTGAGCTGGACATCGAGGATGATGTGACTTTTGTAGAGAGACTATTGATGATCTAGGATCGCAAAGAGAATGTGCTTTATGAGCGAACCATTCCCTTGGTTCATCTGTTATGGAGACATGGTGGGATTGAGGAGAGTATGTGGGAGAGGGAATCACAAATGCGTACCGAGTACCCAGAGTTGTTTTGAGTTTTGTTCAATTTGTTATACCTGTTGTGGTAGAACATTTTGTCTTTTTGGCTATGAAATATACTGGTTTTCCTTCCTATGAATGTGTGTGAAAAGCCCTGGCTATGGTGAGGGGAGGACCCGACACCTAATCAAGACTCATTAAGGTGGATGCGATTAAACACGTGCAGGCGAGTAAGTGCCACCCAAAGCGGATAGCATCTTGATATGGGGAAGGAGACTCCCCAACCCACACGTTTGGGAAGTTGGCATGGTATGTTGCTTGGTTCTTGACAGAAAGGCGTTCTTGGTTAATAACGAGGTTCACTCCTAAGCGGTATATTTCGAGGTGGTTGTTCGGAACCTCTCTTTCCTTCTAGGTTGTTTTGATTCTCAAGGATGAGAATCGTTTAAGAGGTATCTGATGTAATGGCCCAGGTTTTTGGGGTCCATTACTTTGTGAAAATCTCAAGTTGGGTTTCTGGTCTAGGTATCTCGGTGATGTTTCGCCTAACGGTAGGCCCACCGGTAGCCTTAGCCTACCGGTAGCAAGCCTACCGGTAGCTCGATCTACCAGTAGCTGCAACCTACTAGTAGCTCTGTAGACTGGTAGCTTGGCCTACCGGTAGCTGCAGCTACCGGTAGCTCTGTCTACCGGTAGCTCGGTCTACCGGTAGCTGCAGCTTACCGGTATCTCGGTCTACCAGTGGCTGAAGCCTATCGGTAGCACGAATACCAGTAGCAGGAGCCTACCGGTAGCTCTAGGCTACCGGTAGCTGTCAGCCACCAGTAACTTTCAGCTACCAGTGGCTCCCGCCTACCCCCACTGGGTTTTTCCAGTAGCAATCCCTTTGCGCGAATTGGATTTTAAACCCTATTTTGACCAATTTAAGCTTGTTTTAAAGCCCAGTAACACCCATAAATGATGATTAATTCAATATTTAATGAATTAACATGGTGTGTGTCGGTTTAAAGAGACTTTAATGACGTGACCGTGTGGTCAACCCACAACCCCTTGCCTTACGCGGTTTCGGGTTCTTATCTCAACCGCCCCAGCCCTTATAAACTAAAGGGTTCGCCGTGGGTTATTCTTTTCTTGATCACCTTGTACCCGTTCATACAAACAGATTTTCATTTAGGTGAGCTGCATCGCTATCCGTGAAGTTCCGTGCCCGGCCTTAGCGTCGATCTTTGATCAACATGTATGGAATTTTCTCCTTCGTCTCTCCATTTCTATGTATCATGCGGGGTGGGCATGCTTTTGATTCTATATAATTGGATAAACCAGACCTAAATAAAGATAATGGAAGGATTCTATAAAGAAACAAGGGAGGGGATGTGATCGTTGATGCTGTTTTGTATTATGATCTTCTTTCTGAATTATGCGGGCTTATGCCTACTGAAAATCATGGTCGTTGGTGGTCTTTCTCTGTGCACTAATGAACCCCTGGTGATGTTTTAAATGTCTTGTTTGAGGTTGTGAACTCCTGCTGTGACAAGGAAATTGGTTAGTCATGTATACCTGGCTAAATAAACTGAAATCACCAGGATCAATCCTTCTGTGATAACCCCGGATAAAGCACACAAAAATTGAAATCATGGAGTGTGTTAAATCTTTAAATCTGAAAATACACGCTTGGACATGCTTTGTGTTGGTGGTAGTGGTTTGGTTGTTTTCTTTCACGGGCTAATAGCTGGGTGATGTGGGTGGGGATGAGATCCCCTGTTGTTATGGATTCAGTGGTTGTGAAGTTTTTTAGACCGGGTGGTTACCTTGTTTATATCATGAATTGGGGTGGGATCCTCTATTGATGAGAAACCATTTTGGGGGACACTGGGTAGTGTCTCAGGGGTTTCTTTGGTTCCAGTACTTCGAGGGATCTCACTTATCTCTTTGTTGTTGTGACTTTACAAGATAACCGAGTGTGAATGTTTAAATTGATGATTGGCTGGATGTATTTCCTTGGTTTGTGCTTATGGTGTTTGTTTCCCAAGTAGGTGTAGAACTTAATTGAACATAATTACTGAACATTAAAACAAATGGGAAAAATGGGTTTGTTGGCAAGAGTTGTGACTCAGACTTGAGTGATGTTTGTGTTCTTTAGGCTGGTTGAAGAAAAACCTAAACTTGGGAGAGTGCTTGTTACCTACATATATAATTGTAGTTTTGTGTTTCTTATTTGCGCCCCACCCAAGTTGAACACTTAGTGTCGAACACCCCCATTTCATGGGGGATGGTGTTTTTCCCAACACTATTATTAGTGGTTGGTTATTAGATCCTTTTCTGCTCCCTTTCCCGGATAGACCAAGTATCTTTGGGCAGGCTGTGATGGCCTGAAGTCCATTATTATCCCAAGAACCTTCGAGTGGGGTAGTGTGGTGGTTGGATCAGGTGTGTGCGGGTAGGTGGTTTCCCAAGTGTCTTCAGGATGAGGCCCAGGTTTCTTCGAGCATGGCTGTGGATCTTCTAGACCATGTGTCTTAGGGCGTGGTGGTGGTTGTTCTGGCCTAGGTGTTTGTAGGTGTGGTTACGTGTGACAGTTGTGGCCCAGGTGTTTGCGGGCGGGATTTGGCAGTGGGACTATTTGCGGTTGTAACCCAGGTGTGTGCGGGCGGCTGTGGAAGTGGGACTGCGGTGAGAATGGAAGGATTGGTCCGATGCGTAGGATGTCTTCAATAACCAGTGGGAAAGTGGCATAGGGTACCCAAACATTGATGTGCTTTTATTATATATATTACTTAACTTGCGTTATTTGGTGAGTGTGGCCAGTGAGTGGGATGGATGAACTCCTTGATAGTGTTGGTTGACTGCTTCTCACGGGACTTTAGCACATTCCCCCACTTGGGCACGAGAGTCTTTGGTTTCCCTACTGAGTATACTTGTATGCTCACCCTACGTATATAAAACTACTTTTAGGTTTCCAGGAGGACTTCGGGGATCGTGTGGGACCACACTAGCTCGGACCTTTGGGGCAGTTGCAGTTGCTGTTTTTCTTTATTTGGTACTTTACCCTTGTAGTCACTTTTTACTTTGTGAATTTTTACTTTTGGAACATGCATATGGGAATGGTTTTTTTGGTTTTCTTGTACTTCTATCCTTGGTTTTGTGAGATTTACCATCTTATCTCCGATCATATAAGAATAAAAAGGGTAATGCCTTCCATTCGTGTGTGGTTTCCCTACCCTTGGTGCTAGTCACCACTCTTGGACCTATTGAAGGCGGGTTTCAGGGGTTATTATCCCTTTTTCAACTTAAAGAAGGAAGGGCATGGAAATTTTCTGACCCTTCCCTCCTTTTGGTGAAGGAGGGTTGTGACAGTATGAACGAGTCATATCACTTTGAGGGGGCGGTAGTCTGCACTTCCTCAAATGAAATTATCGTATATATATATAAAACATGAAACAAATAATGGTATTCTATAAAATGTAATTACAGAAGCTTATATATAAAATAAATATCATATTTAATTATAGTTCCATCATAATGGACAACATGAGAGGCGGTAGGAGATAATTGAACAATCATCGTTTCGTGAGACGTTTGGTTGCCATCCACAGAAACATTATGTTCTTCACCCATTAGATGAAGGTCTGTGTAAGTGTAGTTAGAATAATTCTCATAACAATATCCTAGTATATTTAGGATACTTGTTTTGTTACAAAAGAAACGAATAATAAGAGTTTAGGGGTTGGAGAAGTAAAATAAAAGAAAAGAAGCTAAGAGAAATCGTTACCTTTAATTTGGGTAACTCCCTTTGGTTTGAACCAAAAAGTACTCTTGAAGTGCCTTATGCCTAAGGTAAAGCTTCTAGAAGGAGGAGAGGGATGTAGGGAGCTTAATTGGTCTGAGTTTGGATGAGACAAAAGGCTTGAGAGGTGTGAGGAATTGGTTAAAAGTGGTGTCCTTTTATAAGGGGGAGGAGGGGCTCTTTAGGAAAAACTTAAAATATTATTTTATAATAAATTCATATTCGGTTTATAATGGATCCTAAATGGATTATGTAAATTCTAAGGTGGGTATGGGTTGAAAACCACTCAAACAATAGGTTTTAGACAAGTTTGGGTCACTATTTTACCCTTATCTTTTAGATTTAACTCTTAGTTAAATAGGTTGACATTTACCATGTCTCTTTGTATTTTTATATTATATGGTTAATAAAATTACTATGAACTGCCAAAATAACCCCACGTTGTCCATTAATGACATAAATATCATCATATAATTCCTTTGGAAGAACCATATATTTTTATGAATATATATCAATTAATAATATAATATTTTTTTTAAAAACTCCTTTATGTCAATTTTGACACTATTTAATAATTGATTTTTGTTAAAGTATTAATAAATTTATTAATTCTAACAAAATTCCTTTAATAAATCCTAACATGTCATATTAACCAATAAAATTAGTGGAATTCATTAAAAGTCTCAAATTATATTTATTTGGGTATTTATAATATCAATTATTTTAATATTTCAGTAATAACGTTATTACTGCATCATCATTGTGTCATAAATAAATTACATTATTTAATGTCTAAAAATTATAAATAAAATACCAATATGTATTAAATCATTATATCATTCTAATGAATATTTATAATCGAATTTATCTTATGTATAACCATACATTCAAAATGTTTTATTTATTAAACTTTGATTTTAACTCTTTTAACTCTTCTTTGAATTAAATAATAATAAATGTCTTAATCTAATCCAAGTGGACCAAAGAGGTTCATATTTTATTCCTAAGGGTGTTTTTGGTCGAATCAAACTTTTCCAATAGAATTAGGACATGTGTTAGGGTAATAATAATATCATTTTTACCGTTAATTACCCTATTTAATTTTTACCATGGTAAATAAAAGTAAAAAGTTACTATTCCCCAAACATTATTTTTATCTTATTAAACCATATTTCACTCCTTGATATTAACCTAGTCTCTTGGATTTTGGAAATTTGACTCACAGAAGTGGTAAAATTAAGTTTTTTATGAATTTTCAAATTCTCCTAGGAGGCGGGTAAAAGACGGTGAAAAGTTCAATAAAATTTTTATATATCTAAAATTATTATAAACTGACTCCAATGAATTAAATTAAAATTATATAGGTATTATGTATATATTTTGACATAAAAGGAATTTAAATAAAGTAAATAATTATTTAAATAAAAATTCGGTTTTAACTATAACTCAGTGTTTTTCACTATTCATCAAAAATTAAAAGTTTTCAGAAAAATACCAAAAATTCACCCTAATCTAATTTTGATATTCTGAATTCAATAATTAAGTATATTTTACCAAATTCAAAACATAGAAGTTGAATTTATTAATTTAAAATTAATTCCCTCTATCAAAACCAAAAGACGTATTTTTAAGAAATAATAACTACCAAAAGTTAGACACTTGTTTATGTCCAATTTCAAAGTAAAATTACTTAAAATGGTCATAATTGGATTAAATGGTAAAAATATAATCTATTTATACTTCTAGACCAATAAAATGTATAATTTAACAATAAAAATTATTTTGATTTAAAAAATTGTTTTCTATTAAAATATAGTATTTTTCACTATTCACCCAAATATGAAAGTTGTCAGAAAAACATAAAAACATTATCAAAAATAAATTCTTATGGCCTGATTCTAAATAAGAAGTTTATTTTGTCAAATTGAATATATAAAAGTTTCAAATATTGGATTTAAAAAGGCTTCACCATTAAAAGGCGGTAAAATTGCATTTTTTTGAAAAATACTTCTTTTATCTGAAAAAATGTATTTGTTCTTACATTATGTCTAAGAAACTCATAATATGGATTCTAAAATTATAAGGATTATATAAAGTTCAAAATTAAGTTAATATTATTCATAGCCTCTTTTGAACAACTTTTTTGGTATGTCATGGTGCGCTAGAACTCGGTGTTGCATGTAGTACAAGTTATTGTATTACTTTGAAGAAATAACGTACTATGAAATCTTGGGGTGTTACATTCTTCCCTCCTTTAATAAATTTCATCCTTGCAATTTGAAATTATTTTTCTAAAATAAAAGGTTGAAAATAGAAAATACCTTTAGTAAAACCCACATCAGAAATTAGGTTAATAAAATTTAGTCTTAATTAGAGGATAAGGAAAATGAAAGGGTCACCACGAAATTACGATATCGATTAGGAGAACATTGGTGGAAATTAGAGACATATAATTGGAGGAAAAACATAAATATTTATAGGTAGTGATTTAGGTCATCAATCACAAACAAGTGTAAAATTGATGGCCTTAAATTCATCAATATATGATGATTTAAAATACCATTGGTTCAACAAAACATATGGTATTAGGATAACACATTTTTTGTTTTAATATCCCTTCACTAAAGTATAAGAATTAATTTATTCATAGAATAAGAGAATAAGAAAAGTATATACTTGACATGTAGAGTCCCATCCTTTAACTAATTTCTACCACAAACTCATATTTCACTCTAAAAGATAATAGAACTTAAAAATAATATTCTATTTATCCTATTTGTATAGGGTTTCAAAAAAAAATGAATTTATAATTAATCTACCAGATTTTTTTTAAAAAAAACTACATTATTAAATCCAGGACATCACGTGGGCTAGTGGTAGGTGATACACCCTTGTTTCCCTTAGGTTGCGGGTTCAAGTCTCGCGGCCTTTCCGGACGCGACAGGTTGCCACCCGACCTATGGGTTGTCCTTTTATGGAAATCCAAAAATAATCTCATACTAGAACTATCAAAAATAATTTTGTCCAAACTCACAGTCAAAAATTTATAAGGAAGTTAAACATAATGAAGGTCCTTTTTTCCGCGTAATAACATGTGAACACCTTCATCATGTATTCTTTTAAAACACTGCAACATCATGAATTACTGTAAAACCTTATTGATTACATTCATGATCCCATATTCCTTATAGAATACTGGATATACTACTTCTATCCAAAAATGTTATAAACTCAAACAATGATGGAATATCATTAATCACTTTCATGGTAGTCAAGAATATCCAATATAATTTATCCAAATCAATCATGTATTATTCCAAAATCACTACCTCGGTATCAGAACCATATTATGGTTTATCTTTCTCTTATCCATATATTTTCCAAAAATTTAACCTGTTATTGAGTCACTTTTATTGGTTCCACACAATATCAAGTCCTTAATAAAATAGTATTGTAGTAAAATACTTATATACTCCATAATTATTATAACCATTACATCATTGATACAACACTCAAATGACATAATTCTTTACTAACAACATACGAAATCTAATCATTCCTCCTCATCTTTGGTAGTATCATAACTTGATTATTATCCAATATCTTCATTTGGGGCATACTCTGATGATTTGGACATTGGTTCACATAGTGTTCCAAATCCTTGCAGATGAATCATTGTACATTTGAAACCTTTTTATTACCCTTACAGTCACGTACTTGGTGTCCTTTTTCTCCACACTTATAACAAACTCCCATTCCCTTCAGGAAAGTTCCAGGGTTTTTCTTCCCACATTTATCACATATGGGAAAATTCTTATTTTCCCTCTGCCCTTTATCCATATTTCTCTCTTCTATCCTTTTCTTATCTTGTTTTCCTTCAATTCCATAGGACTTAGATAATTCTTTACACATCTTATTAACACATGATACTATTTCTTCATATGTTGAGAATACATGGGAGACTATTTACCTTCTAAATGTTGTCTTAATACTGTGAAAGATATGATCCTTCTTACTCTTTGGATCATATGTATTTCTAAGTTCACATTCCTTCTACTGGGCGCCATTTCTATACAATAGTATAAACTAGGTCAGTTTATGAATTACAATAATTCCAAACATGTAATATACCTAACGTAAATTGAATGGTTTATGGATATAATCCATAATCATAAAGATGTTTTCATTGTGGATTTATATACTCATAAACCCTTCCTAATTATTTGTAATGAAAATTAGAATTATCCTAAGCATATCCCCCGGGAGTGTCGTAACCAAGAGTGCAACAAGTCCCATTATCATGCACCAGTTCCCGTTCAAGTCTAGCTCAAAGCGGTGTTTTTGGGTTTTACCCCTAGGTACATTTGTGCCAGAGCCACCTCTACTTGCTCATATCCAGACAGGGATGTATTTGCTTGGAAAACTCTCAAATTCTCTACATTACCAAAATTCTAGGAATTTCTTCTATGATAATCCTCAAATTCTATCTTAGGTCTATGTGCTCTAATCAGAGTTTATCTAAATCTAGCATCCAAGGTTATTTCTAAACTTCCTATGATACCAACTGTAATGCCCCGACCCCAGTTACCCAGAGTCGGTGCATTATTTTAATACATTGGCATGATTACAAGGAATCAAGTACCGAAGAACCGATCGGTTTAGCAGTCTTGGAAAATATATTACATACATGAATGTTAGATTAAACTTTATAACATATGAAACAACATAAATAATCCTTTATGAATGACATTATTCCCTTGGATTAACCCTACATATCAATCACAATACACTTCTTGTAATCCTGGGAAAAGTAAAACATAGAAAGGTGTGAGCTCAGATGCTCAGTAAGGATAACAATATAGCGGAAACATTCATAAATATTCATAAAAATTTAAAGGGAATTTATAACTAAAAAAATCCATTCAAACTTGAACTTCAACATAATATGGAAAAAATAAAATGAAATAATGCCATTTTCTTATTCATATGAATATTCTACTAGTCGAATAATCACATGAAATATCAATAAAAAATTTCATAATGATGGAATGCATAATGCCAGACTATCATAACCACATAGTCAAGGCCTCATGCCAAAACTACAAATAAGATTTTGTCAAGGCCTTGTGCCAAGGAACTAGTTTGTCTCATGGGACCTACTGATTCATCGAGGAGCTATAGCGGAATCCACCCGTCACTTACTAAGTCCAATTCATTCCTCATGTGAATAGGTTTAAACATAACATAAACATTCGTATTAAAACTAGCATACGAAATGTCAATACATTCTCTATAAACCATGAATGGTATAAAATTAACACATCCACAGTCAAACATATCACAAAATCTTCAATACAGTATGTATGTTTTGTATCATAATAAATCAACTTCAAATAAGCTTAAAATACATCAAAGTATGTTGACATAGATGAAATCAAAACTATTTGAGAGAAATATCTATTTTTCTTGAAATCATTTAAAAGTCACACATTTATTAAGGAAGTAATTTAAAATAGATTTTTGAATAAAAGTGTCCCATACCACTTTGAAACTTTTGAAAAGAAATATCATTTCAAAGCATTCATGTCCATATAAATAAATCCTTAAAATCATTTTGAAAACATGGAAATTAATTAAAAATATTTAGAAAGATAAATCTTTAAAACATTTAAAATTCTGATCTTGATAAAGAGTACCTTTCAAAAATTCATAAAATATTCATTTTGAAATCATTTAAAAGTTGCATAGTTATAAAATAAAAGATTTACATTCAAAATATTCTTATAATCTTGTAAGGGAAGCTTCGACGAGTTTATAACGGTATAAAATAGCCGCACCCACCGTATAAGTTAAAAAAAATTCTTACCTTAAATTTGTCGAAAAGGTCAAAAAGTACCTTGTTTGGAAAATAACGGAAAGATTCCTTTCAAAACACATAAGGGTATAAATGACATTAACCCATTGTCAAGTAAATAGAAAAAATGTTTTGAAATATATTTTTATGAAACATGGATGTGGATGATATAGAGGTCCCAGTAAATAATCATGTATAAACAACCTCAGATAATGAAGAGATTGTAAAATAAACCCTTACCAATTTGGTAACTTAAGAAACATACACCCCATGAAAGAGGTATCATACAATCAATATGTAAATACATATAAATTAAATTTTATTACACAAAGAATACAATTATGGGAAGTACATACACCACACAAAAGGTAATAGTGGCAATATGACATGAATCTCACGGGAATAAGAAGTGAGATGAAAACCCCTTACCTTGTAATTTTCCTTGGTCGAGTGTAGTTTAACCTCCTGTATAATAGTTCAATAATTGTTATTAAATTATAAAACAATTATATACATAAATATGATATCATATATGATCTTTTAATATTGCTTTGTTAATAATATTTTAGTATTATCGTCGTTTCAGGTGTTCACTTACTCATTTTTTTATATGTTTTGTTACATAAGATGTGGTTGTTATCCATAGGTTGTATCTTATTTATATACAGAATTATATAAATTCCTTAAACATTATTTTTAATCATCAAATTAAAATTAGTCTTGAATGGATACGATGGGGAATAAATCTCATCATGTTCCTGGAGACGGTAGTCCGTACGTACGCACAAACGCTACTTCCATTTCATTTTTCATTTTAAAATGAATAAAAAACAAATTATACATTGGTATATTTTATTCCAGTATAATATAATATCTTATATATGTTACATAAGTTCATTAACACCATACTTTATATGTTCCATGTATGGTATGAATGAGTCATATCACTTTGAGGGGGCAGTAGTCTGCACTTCCTCAAATGAAATTATTGTATATATATACACAACATGAAACAAATAATGGTATGCTATAAAATGGAATTAAAGAAGCTTATATATAAAATAAATATCATTAATATCATATTTAATTATAGTTCCATCATAATTTCCACCATTAGAGGCGTTTGGAGATAATTGAACAATCATCGTTTCGCGATTCATTTGGTTTCCATCCACAGAAACATTATGTTATTCACCCATTAGATGGAGGTATGTGTAAGTGTAGTTTGAATAATTTTCATAAAAATATCATAGTATATTTAGGATACTGGTTTTGTTACAAAAGAAATGAATAAGAAGAGTTTAGCGGTTGGAGAAGTAAAATAAAAGAAAAGAAGCTAAGAGAAATCGATACCTTTAATTTGGGTAACTCCCTTTGGTTGGAACCAAAAAGGACTCTTGATGTGCCTTATTCCTAATTTAAGGATTCTATAAGGAGGATAGGGATGTAGGGAGATTAATTGGGTAGAGGTTTGATGAGCCAAAAGGCTTGAGAGGTGTGAGGAATTGTTTATAAGTGGTGTCCTTTTATAAGGGGGAGGAGGGGCTCTTTAGAAAAAATGTAAAATATTATTTTATAATAAATTCATATTCGCTTTATAATGGATCCAAACTGGATTACGTAAAGTATAAGGTGGTTATGGGTTTAAAAACACTCAACCATTAGGTTTTAGAAATGTTTGGGTCACTATTTTACCCTTATCTTTTAGATTTAACTCTTAGTTAAATAGTTTGACATTTACCATGTCTCTTTGTATTTTTATATTAATTGGTTAATAAACTTACTATAAACTGCCAAGAGAACCCCAAGTGGTCCATTAATGACATACCTATAATAATATAAGTCCTTTGGCTGAATGATAGATTTCTAGGAATATATGTCAACTAATAATATAATATTTGTTTTAAAAACTCCTTTTTGTCAATTTTGACACTATTTAATAATTGATTTTTTATAGTCTTAATAACTTTATTAATTCGAAAACAATTCATTTAATCAATAATAACATGTCATATTAACCAATAAAATTCGTGGAATTCCTTAAAAGTCTCAAATTATATTTATTTGGGTATTTATAATATCAATTATTTTAATATTTCATTAATAAGGTAATTACTGAATCATCATTGTGTCATAAATAAATTAAATTTTTTAATGTATAAAAATTATAAATAAAATACCATTATGTAGGTAATATTTTCATCTTTCTAATGAATATTTATAATGGAATTTATCTTATGTATAACCCTATATTAAAAATGTTTTAGTTATTAAACATTGATTTTAACTCTTTTAACTCTTCTTTGAATTAAATAATAATAAATGTCCTAATCTAATCCATGTGGACCAAAGAGGTTCATATTTTATTACTAAGGTTGTTTTTGGTAGAATTATACTTTTCCAATAGAATTAGGACATGTGTTAGGGTAATAATAATATCATTTTTACCCTTAATTACCCTATTTACTTTTTACCGTGGTAAATAAAAGTAAAAAGTTACTATTCACGAAAATTTATTTTTATCTTATTAAACCAGATTTTACTCCTTGATATTAACTATGTCTCTAGTATTTTCTAAATTCCCCTCACATAAGTGGTAACATTAAGTTTTATGTGAATTTGAAAATTCTCCTATGAGGTGGGTAAAAGACGGTGAAAAGTTCAATAAAATTTTTATATATCTAAAATTTTTATAAACTGACTCCAATGAATTAAATTGAACTTATATAAGTATTATGTATCTATTTTGTCTTAAAATAAATTTAAATTAAATAAATAATTATTTAAATAAAAATTCAGTTTTAAACCCTAACTTTGTGTTTTCACTATTCATCAAAAATTAAAAGTTTTCAGAAAAATACCAAAAATTCACCCTAAGATAATTTTGATATTCTGAATTCAATAATGAAATATATTTTACCAGATTCAAAACATATAATTTGAATTTATTAATTTAAAATTAATTCCCACTGTCAAAACCAAAAGACGTATTTTTAAGAAATAATAACTACCAAAAGTTTGACACTTGTTTATGTCCAATTTCAAAGTGAAATTACTTACAATGACCATCATTGGATTAAATGGTAAAAATATAATCTATTTATACTTCCAAACCATTAAAATGTATAATTTTACAATATATATTATTTTGATTTAAAAAGTTGTTTTCAGTTAAAATATTGTATTTTTCACTATTCACCCAAATATGAAAGTTATCAGAAAAACACTAAAACTTTATCAAAACTAAATTCTTATGTCCCGATTCTAAAGAAGAAGTTTATTTTGTAAAATTGAATATATAAAAGTTTCAATTATTGTATTTAAAAAGGCTTCTCCATTAAAAGGCGTTAAAATTTCATTTTTTGAAAAATACTTCTTTTATCTGAAAAAATGTATTTGTTCTTACATTATGTCTAAGAAACTCATAATATGGATTCTAAAATTATAAGGATTATATAAAGTTCAAAATTCAGTTAATACTATTCATAACCTCTTTTGAACGACTTGTTTGGTAAGTCATGGTGCGCTAGAACTCAGTGTTGCATGTAGTGCAAGTTATTGAATTACTTTGAAGAAATAACATACTATGAAATCTTGGGGTGTTACACCCTCATAGTATTTTCAGGTTTCCATGTTACTTCCTCAATCACGCAGTTCTTCCAAAAAAACTTAACCAGGGGAGTTAAGTTATTCCTCAACATTTTCTCTCTAGGATAAGGAATTTGTACTATATTTTCATCATTGAAAATATTCTCTTCCAAATATACCAACTCAGGGTCCAAAACATGATATTTATCAGGTATATATTTACTTAGTAGTGAAACATGAAAAAAATCATTTAAATAATATAAGCTCATAGGAAAGGCTACTAAGTAAGTGATTGATCCAACTCTCTATAGAATTTTTTATGGACCAATAAAACATGGTATTAAATTTCCTTTTTTTTGAAACACATAACACCTTTTGAAGGAGATATTTTAAGTAAGACATGATCAAATACAACAAATGAAAGGTCCTTTATCCCATTATCTTCATTACTCTTCTTCTAGATCTAAGATTCTCTAATTTGATACTGAATCTTATTTACCTTATCAAATAAATATTCTACAAGTTATAGTACCAACAACCTTATTTCACCAACTTCAACCCAACATGATGGATCCTGACACTGATTTCTATGTAATACCTTAAAGGATTCCATCTGTATACTAGAACGAAAATTGATAATATAATAAAATTCCAACAAAGATAGATTCTAATACCAACTACCTAATAATCCAATGAGAAATCCCAAAACAAATCCTACAACATATTAATTTTTCAATTTGATTGTCCATAATATCGGGGATGAAAAGCTATAATAAAATTTAATTCAGTAAATAATGAATTTTGAATCCCTCTAAAAAAATTATAGGTAAATCCGAAATCATGATTAGATATAATAGAGAGTTTTACACCATGTAATATGATTATCTCTTTATGTTAGTGTCTAGAAATATGATCCAAAGGCACACTATCTTGTATAGGAAGAAAATGTTTATATTTAGTTAATATATCAACAATAACCCAAAGCACATCATTACCTCTAGTTTTCTTTTGTAATCCCACAATGGAATCCATGGATATATTCTCCCATTTATATTGAAGAAGTAAAGAAATATGAATCATCCCATTTGGTAGTTTTCACACAACTTTATCTTGTTGAAAATTCAAGCATCTCATGGTAAAATCAACAATATACTTCTTAATTCCTTACCACTATTTATATTCCCAAAGGTCTCTATAAATATTTTTACTTTCAGGATAAATAGTAAACCTAGAACTTTGAGCTTCACTTAAGAATTCCTTCTTTAACTAAGGATCACCCGGAAGACACAACCTATTTCTAAATCTCATAACACCTTCTAGGTAAAAATTAAATTCAATAATATTATCCTTCATAAACAAATCCACACTTTCTTGAAAACTTCTATATTCATTTTAAGAATGCTTAATTATTATTAACAAATATGAATTCATTGACACCTATGCCAAAATACTAGGAGTTCCTACATGCACAATTTCTAGCAAATAGTTCATTAAATTATCAACCAATGGATCATCTTACAAGAAAATAATTTCTAATGATATAATATCAGTTTGGATTAAGGAATAAGATACCATGTTTTTATTACCTAGATAATAGGGAATCATGAAAATCAAAATAATTTATTAGTTACAACCATATTATCCCCCTCATGTTAAACTCTCTTTGAGTGGGTATATAAATTAAACTTTTACTATCATTATATATTTCACATTTTACCCCATATAAAAATTTTCTTTAAAATTTTAAAGTAGAAACTACTATATTTATATCAAGATCACGTGTAGGGTTATTCTATTCATGGATTTTCAATTGGTGTGATGCATATGTGATTACCTGATCATCTTGCATCAAGACACAACCAATTCTATACAAAGAAGCATAACTTTAAATAAAAAATGCACCATTTATAGATGGAAAGGCTAGAACTAGAGAATTAACAAATCTTCTTTTCAATTCCTGAAAACATTCATTACATTCCTTTGTCCAAATAAATTTAACACCTTTTTGACTTAATTTATTTATTGGGATAGATAAACGAGGAATGTTTTCAACAAAACATCTGTAATAAAAGAAAACCTTGAATTTCAGTTACATTTTTTTGGTATTTTCCACTATTCCAACACCTTAGTTTTAACAAGATAAATGGTTCTACCATATTTAGAAAGAATAGTTTATGTAAAGGAATATGTTTTAACCAAGATTCACATGTACTAAATTTTCCACATAATTTAATTTATTTTAAATTATTCAAGAAATCCTTAGATGTTTCTCATATTCCTGATAACTTTTAGAATAATCCAGAATGTAATCAATAAATACTACCACCAATTTATCCAAAATAATTACAAAAAACTCTATTCATAATATCTATGAATATAAAATTATCAATAGTCCACAAAAAAGGCATAAATACAAATTCAAAATTCTTATATATAGTATGAAATGTTTCCTTTGAAATGTATTCCTACTTCAATTTAAACTGATGATATTCAAACATGAGATTAATATTTGAAAAATACTATAATCCATGAAAATTATCGAAAATGCAATCTATATGTTGAAAAAAATTCTTTACCTTCATATTAATGTTATCGAGTGCTCTAAAATAAATGAAAAATCTCATAATACCGTCATTAATTTTAACAAACATAATGAAACCATCTCAAGGTGAAGTGCATGGATAAATAAAACTCCTATCAAGAAAATATTGTAATTTATTTTTTTTATTAAAAAAAATTAATGGATCCATTAAATAAGGGTATTTTGAAATTATTATAGCTTTTGAAATTTATCTGACAGTGAATTCAACTTCCTGATCAAGAATAACTCCAAAAAAATCAATAGAAAATACATACATATATTCATTTACTATAGGAACATCACGAGTCTAAAAAAATTCCCTATTTTAAAAAATATTAGGTAGATAAATTTCAATACCATGTTTAACCAGTTTTTTTATATTTTTATATGTTATTGTAACACCCCAAGATTTCACAGCACACTTACTTTTTAAATAAATTTAATTTCTTGTGTTGCACGCCACACCGAGTTCGAACACACAATGATCTATTAATAATTGAATATTATAACCTAGCCATTAGAATAATGGGAATGAATAGTATTAACCAAATTATGAAATTTATATATTTAATATTCATCCAAAATATTTTATATACATAAGATAAGAAATGAATCAAAATTTACGCATTAAAAGATTATATTTTTTATAAAGGTAATTTTACCACCTTTTGATGATGAACCTATTTTAAATCTAGTTTTAGACACTTTTATAAACTATATTACAAACAATAAACTTCTTATTTGAAATAGTAATATCAAAATTTACTTTTGTTCATTTTTTATTTTTCTAATAAGTTTCATGTTTTGATGAATAGTGAAAAATACTAAATTTTAATTGAAACCGACTTTCATCATCAAAATAATTTATATTGTTAAATTATAATTTTTATTGGTTTTAAAGTATATATATATTATTTTTTTATATTTTAATATAATTTAGGTCATTAGCATAAATTTAACATTGAATTTAGATATAAAAACATTCCAATATTTTAAACATATTGTACTTAAAAACCCATTTTCTCGATCTGTTAACGTGATTAATTTTAAATTAATTTATAAAACTTATGTAGTTTAAATTTTGAAAAATTGATTCCATATTTCTAATTAGTTAGTTGAAATTATTTAAATAGGTTTCTTTTATTTTTGGTCATTATGAATAGTAACTTTAGTAATACTTTTATTACAACAGATTAGGGTAAATCAGGTAATTAATGGTAAAAAAAATATTATAAACATTATAAAATAATCCTAAAACATTAAAAAAATTCTATTGGATTAATAAAATTAGACCCTTAATACCTGAGGTTCTGAAATGAATCATTAAATGGACACTTGTCCATGAAAATGACATAGATATTATTTAAATCAAAGAAAGTAACAAAATGTCACACTCTTATTTCTAATAAGTATAATAATTTTATTATATGAATAACCGGGAGACATCTTAAATAATAAATAGTCTATGGAAATATAAAATAATTATCTACATCATGTAAATTTATTTATATTTTTTAGGGATGAAATAATTACCTTAAATGTTGACACAGCTGTAATGGAGTAATTATTTTATTAATATAAATATCAAATAAATGATAATAAATATATTAAAATAAATTTTATCTGAAATAATTAATGAAATAAATTAATTTTATATATAAATTTTACATGTTAGTGATATATTAGAATTTTCGATTTTTAGCCATCATCTTGATATAATATTTTTAAAAAGACGAATAATGAATAGTATCATAATTGACATAAATGTCACTTTGAAATAAAAAATATTTTATTAAATTATATAAAATTTATAAAATATATAATCCATACAAATAACTATAATAAGGTTAAATATTTCATTAATTATCCATTTGGGGTTCATTTGATAATTTATAGTAACAATATAAACCAAAAAGAGTAAAAACCCAAGTTGTCATGGTAAGAGTTAAAGGGTTTAACTGAGGGATAAAGACAAAAGATATGGTTACTATTGTGACCTAAACATGTATAAAAATCATTTTTTGAGAGGATTTCAACCCATAATCATATTATCTTCCAAATAACTCAATTTGGAGATATTGTAAATCGAAATTCAATTTATATTAATTAATATTATGAGAGTTTCCAAAAGTGAACCTCACCTAAATTATAAAAGGGAACCTACTCCCTCACTTAATCATACCACATTGAATATTATTTCTTTAAAAACCTTGAAATTATCCATTATCAACTTATGTATCCACATTCTATAGGTTCTGGTCTTTAAAAAAGACCAAACCTAGTTTCCCTAAGAGGAAATTCAAGGGAGGTTCGCTAACGAAGAGGTAATTGTCTTTACCGACTCCTTTAAAATTATTTCTTATTATAATTCATGTTAAAACATTATTTACATTAGAAAATAATAACTATAGTATCATATATATGATGATATGTTATTATACTTTCTATTCACACATTATATACGTACGTATTACCATCTCCACGCTATGGTGTAATTTGTTTCTCACAACCACTTTATTTGGATGGATATATTGATGAATATAAAGGATTTAAATAATAAATTTGAAATTATATTTATTATGTATAATTAATATAACATCCAGTTCCTTACCACTTTATCATTAATGGAATGATATCATCGCTTGTGCGTACATTCGACTTACCATCTTTACAATGCGATAGATTTATTCTCCATGTTATCCATTCACGAATGATTATAAAAAATATATATGATGAGTCGATATAATATTTATAAAGTTAATATGATTATGGATATGAAGAAAATATATCTTATGTATAATAAATTGGAATTACATGACAAATAAACATAAGAAAATGTATCAGTTTAACACCCAAAACAATGGTAATAACGAAATATTATTAACAAACGGGTGATAAGATAATATAAGAGGATAATACATGATATCAAAAATGTGGATATAGTTTTAGTAAAAAATAATTACATTTTTTAAAGCATTATACATGATGTTAAATCACATCCAACTAAAGGAAAGTATTAGGTAATGGTTAATTTCATAATCTAATTTTTATTTGGGATTGTTTATACATAAGTATCTATTGGGGAATATTTATCATCCATGTACATGTTTCATAAAAATGTTTTCCAAAATATTTTTATTATTATCCTACAAATTTTTAATGTCTCTTTTTACCCATGTTTAAATTTTTATTAAATGGTTCGAAAGGAATCTTTTGTCAATTTCCAAATGAGGTACTTTATGAATTTTCGATAGAAGGAATGTTTTTTTAACCTATGCAGTGTGAGTAGATTTTTATGCTGTTGTGACGCCTTAATGTTTTGAATATTAACTTACAATATTACAAGGTTATTTTCAAATAACATATTATGTTTTATAATTTCCTGTCTTTTAAATGATTTCAACGTAAAAAGGGGGAATTTCTCTAATGAAAATTTTATTGATTTTATTAGATTATTTTCATCTATGTAAACATCCTTTGTTAAATCTTATGCTTCTGTGAAGGTGATATATTATGATACCTTATACAGTATTTTATTAATGTATATGATCAATTTGACTGTGGATATAATAGTTTGATACGATTCATTGTTTATGGTTGAAGTATTCACATTTCGTATACTTGATTTTCAATATGAATGTTTATGTTGATTATGTTTTCATATGATGAATGCATTGGAATTAGTAAGTGATAGATGGGGCCCGCTATAGCCCCTCGATGCATCGGTAGGTCTCATGTGACAATCCAGATATTGAAATGGCTGAGAACTTTCCCATTTATTTTTAGATTTGGATTTAGCTGAGGCCATTACCATTTATTTTCAGATGTCTTAAATGAGGCCTCGATAGTATGTTTTAGATGTCCAAAATTATACATTCCGTAATTATGAGATTAGTTATTTATTTCCATGTGATTATTCATTTAGTATAATTTCCATGGATAAGTTTTCTAGCCGATGAAAGGTTTATTTGGTGTTATTTGATCATCTTTTATACTAGTCATTTTTTGTGCAAGATATTGATTTAATGGATTTATTTTTTGTGATTTACCTTGACAGTATAGTTATTTATTAGCTTCATTGTGTTCATACCATTAATGAGTATATGATCTCACCCCTTTCTGATGTTTATTTTCCCCTAGATGAAAATATGTATTTTATAACTGATATGCAAGGAGAATAATGAAGTTTAAAATGAATCTTTTGTGTTTTCTTTTATATTTTTAGTTGGAACATAAGATTAAAGTGTGTATCTAGTTTTCCAAAACTACTAAACTCTCTGATACTTTGGGATGTGTTTACTTGTAATATGAACCATTGTAATAAAGTAACCACCAAATATAGGCTACTGGGGTTGGGGTCTTTACAGTTTGTATTAGAGTGTGTTTAGTAGAATCCTTGGTAACTGGATTTGGAAAAAATATATTAGGGAACATAACCCTAAGATAGACTTGGAGGACAAGTGTATAATAACATCCTATAATTTTGGTATGGTATAGATTATGTGGGTATTCCATGAAATACATCCCTATTTGGATATTACTAGTGGACATAGTTCTGGTATAGATATACCTAAGGGTAATAACTTTGACTTGGTGTGTCAAGAATGACTTGTCATAACCTGGTACATGCCAACATGCCTCAATTCACACCTGATTTGACACTCCCTAGGGATAAGATTAAAATAATTCATATTTTCTTTAAAAACCATTATGAAGTATTTAAAAGTAAATAAGTCCCCAAAAAACCATGTTTATTATTATGATATTAGCTATACATGAATTTTTCAATTTATGTAAAGTGTTTTTACTAGTTCCAAATTATACATTATGATTCATAGCCTAATTTATTATATTACATTATTTAGAAATGGCGTATAGTATATGGAATTTAAACCATATCAATGCATGCAACCCATGTAGGGATTGCCCTCATATGCAAGATAATGACACTGGAGTTGAAGCATAAACTAGTGTTGAAAAGCTTATAACCATATTAGGATAACTAAATCTGGTTATGAATGAAAAACTTACTCATATAGAGAATCCTGATCTGAAATGTGGAGGAACAATGTTAGAATACTTCATGAGACAATGACCTCCATTATTTAATGGGACTATAAATCCATTTGTATCTGAGTAATGGATAAGTTTCTTAGAGAAGATATTTATTTCTTTGGGAATTAAGGATAGGGAGAATGATTTCATAGAAATTTATCATCTCTAAAGAGATAAAGATCAATGATGTCAATTGATTCAAAACAGGAAGGAGGATAAAGAAATAGAAAACATGTAATGAAGGGAAGTTAAAGAACTTTTTAAAGAAAAATACATTCTTCATGAACAACAAGAAGGTATGGAGAGGCAGTTTCTAAGTATGAGGAAAAAGGAGGATGAAAATGTTGTAAAGTATGAAGCTAAATTCACATGGTTATTAAGTCATGCTACAGATTACATACTCAATCCAAAGAGAAATATTGATCTATTATTTGATGGTTTAAAACCATTCCTCCATAGGGAACTGGTATCCCAAATGTTCCAATAATATGAAGATATAGTCTCATGTTCTATCAAGATAGAAGAAAAAATCTCTAAGTCTTACGACTTTAAGGGAAATCAAGAGAATAAGAGGGTGGCAGAGAAAATAATGGATAAAGGGAAGAAAAAATATAATTTTTCTAACACTCGATACTTGTGGTAGGTAACACCCTAGAGCCTACTTAAAAAAATGAGTATGTTATAAGTGTGAAGAAAAAGGGCACCGAGACCATGATTGTAAGGGAGTGAAAAAATATACCAATTCTCAATGCTGCAATTTTAATGAAATTTGGAATTATAAAAATGATTTTATTATGTGTCAAGGAAACATTCCCTAGAAAAATCCCAGGGAGAAAGTCTAAGCTTATTAGATCACAACTGTGGAGGTTGAAGTTCCTAATGATGTGGCGGAAGGTAATTAATCATCTCATCTGATGTATAAAATGATTTATTTGATTCTGGATCATTATATTTAGTCATATCTCCCTTTTTTTCTAAGAAAATTATACATTTCACTTTTTTATTTAATAAAGGTGTTTACAGTCAATACTCTTAAGGGAAGTATCACTGTAAAAAAGATATGTTTGAAAATCTACTTTATGACACATAAACATACTTTAGTTGATGAACTTTTCATTATACCTATGATTTACTTTGATATAATTCTTGGTATGGATTATATTTCAAAATATGATGCAAAAATTTATTGCAAGAAGAAGGAAATTACGATTTTTGAGGAAGAAGAAGTATCCATTATCTTTAAAGTAGAAACTTCATCACCTAATTTTTATCTAGATCCACCCCTAATAGCTTTTCCGAATGAAATTATTAGGGAGGAAGAGAAACCAACATCTTGGTATGAATAAGATAATATTAAAATTGAGTATGTACCTATTGTAAAGGAATACATCGATGTAGTACCTGAGTAATTATCGAGACAACCCCCAGACCATAAAGTTGATTTTTCTATTGATTTAATCCCTGATGTAAGACAAGTATCAAAGACTCCCTATAGAATGAAAAACATGGAATTAGTTGAGCTGAAGAAATAATTACATTATTTATGTAACAAGGGATTTAATTGACCTAGTGTTTATCCATGGAGATCCTCTGTTATATTTGCCAAGAAGAAATATGGATCCATGATGTTGTTTATTTATTATAGGAAAATCAGTGCTATTATAATAAAGAAAAAGTATATTATTCTTCGTATAGATGATTAATTTGATCAAATTCCTGGAGCTCAATTCTTTTAGAAGGTTGAATTTTTTTTCTGGATATCATCACTTTCAAGTGAAGAAGGAAGACATTCTGAAAACAAATTTTCAAACAAGGTATGATCATTAAAAATGTACCGTAATTCCATTTGGATTTACTAATGCACCCTTTGTTTTTATGGATATAGTGAACAAAGTATTCAAGGAATATCTTGATGATTTTCTTATGGAATTCATTTATGATCTATTGGTGTATTATAAAAGTTATTAATAACTTGAGAATCACTTGCGGATCATCCTTAAGACTCTCAGAAGGAAAGAGTTATATGGTAAATTTAGCAAGTGTGAATTCTGGATTCAGAAAATTTCTTTTCTTGGCCATATTTTCTCCAAGGATGGAATATCAATTGATCATTAAAATAAAATGAAAATCCAATAATGGTTTACACCAATGATCATAACCAAAGTACATAGTTTTATTGGTTTAGGTGGTTACTATCAATGTTTCATTCAGAATTTTCCCCGATTAGATAACCTGTTAACTAATCTCACAAAAAAAGGATTAAATTCATAAGAAAAAAAGAATGAAAAGAATGTTTTGTATAATTTAATAGATTATTAGTCAATTCACCGATATTTACTTTACCCATGAGAAATAGTGGATTTGTTATTTTTAGTGATGCATCAAGGAAGGGACTTGGTTGTGTCCTTATACAAAATTATAGAGTTATTTCATATGTATCTAGGTAGTTAAATGATCATGAAAAAAATTATCCAACTCATGATCTTGGGTTTGCAGTTGTGATATTTTCTATGAAGATATGAATACAATATATTTATGGTGAATTATGTGATATATATATATATATATATCTCAAAGGTTTGAAATATATCTTCTCACAAAATAAATCAATATGAGGGAAATGAGATGGCTCAAGATTCTTAAGGATTATGATTGTTCGATACACTATCATCCATGGATGGAAAATAAGGTAGCAAATGCATTGAGGATGAAGGATCATAGAGTTTTGAACAAAATGTTGATTGAAAGGGATCTTGTGTTCATGGATCTAGTAATGATGGATATGGGAATTATCAAGGTAGGTGAAACATCCATACTTTTTTAAATGGTTTCCAAACCATAACATCATAAGGAATAAAAATTTCTTAGTCTAATGATGTGTATTTTTAGAAGAAAATTAAAGCTTTGAATGATGGAAGATTAAAATATTTTGTATATAAAGATGGTATTTTGAAATTTGGTAAGTGGATTTGTGTTCCCTCTATACCAAATCTAAGAATGGAATTATTGGATAATTCTCATAGCTCAAATTTTTCTATACACCTCCGTAGAACAAAGATTTATAGAGATGTGAAGGAGCATTTTTGGTTGGATAATATGAAGTGGGAAATTGGTGATTATGTGTCAATATGTTTGGTTTGTCAATAATTAAAGTATGAAAGACAACACCCTAGAGGATTCATGCAACCTCTTCCTATACTTATGTGGAAATGGGATGACATTTTGATGGACATTATTATAGGACTTCCAAAGACTCCCAGAATGAATGATGTGATATGGGTTTTTGTTGATCGCCTTACCAAATCAATACATTTTCTTTCTACGAGAGAAGATTTATCTCTTGAAAGCTTAGAAAGAATCTATATTAATGATGTTGCAAGACTTTATGGTGTACCTCTATCAATTCTATCTGATCGTGATCCCAATTTTACATCAAAATACAGGAAATGTCTCCTGAAGGACCTAGATATTGAGATTCATTTGAGCACCACTTATCATCCTCAAACTGATGGACAATATTTGAGGACTATTCAAACATTAGAAGGTATGTTGAGATCTTGATCACATTACTTTAAAGGTATGTGAGATCATTATTTACCTTTGGTAGTATTTTCCTATAACAATAGATTCAATTCAAGTATTCAGATGGATCTATTTGAAGTGTTATATGGAATGAAATTTCGTACATTAACTTGTTGTTATGATGTCGGTGAAAGGAAATTTTTAATCCTAGAACTTATTAAGGAAACAATAAGAAATTTTAAATATTATTCAGACCCATATAAAATCAGATCAATATAGGTAAAAGGTCTATGTTGATAACTGAAGGAAGATTTGTAATTTCAAGTGAGAGATCATGTTTCCTTGATGGTATCTCCATATAAGGGTATTATAAGATTCAATAAGAAATGAAAATTAATTCCTAGGTATATCAGACCCTTTGAAATTATGGAAAAAATTGGTGTGTAGCTTACTATTTGGCCATGCCACCAAGTCTCCCCAAAGTTAATGATGTGTTCCACATATCACAATTAATAAAATTCATCTCATAACCAAATCATGTACTCACTTATGAAGAAATAGAACTAGGATGTAACATCCTAACCCGAACAGCCACCCAAACAGTGCTAAACTGGCTAGGTGTTATTAACCTTAGGCACACCTCCCCAAACGCCAAAGGTTGCTGACTAACAGCGAGGGTGTAAAAGGTATTGTAGGGAGGATATACCCTCTGGGAGGAAAATAGTGGTACTAATGTGAGTATAATAATAAAAACTACAACAGTAATAAACACTCAGTAGACTCAAACCAAACCCACATAGTAGAAAACAACCATTTCAAATAAATAGTGGAAGTGATAAAAAAATAGAATCAGTAGAAGTAAATAAAACAACATATTGAACATCACTTGTAACTATTAAACAAACCAAGTATTCATCCACAACAGGTCATACATGTAAATAAAAAATGGCTCCCATGGCTAACCAATAGCAGTTGTGAAATAAAGTAAGCATGAAGCTAAAAGAAACAAATAAAAATAAGTGAACTCCATCTAGGCATGACCTAAGGGTCTTTTCCAAATCTCTATGAAACAGCTAATATGATCCAACTCATGAAGCTGATCTCTTTCCTACATGTAAATTCACAAAGTCTACATGCGTCCTAAAGGGCCTGTGTAAGGTGTGAGACGAATCTCAGTAGGATACCACCAAATGGTGAGTACCTAGTATAGGTGTTCAAGTAGGCAAGAATTTGTAAGGAAAGTAAAAAAGTACGATGAACAATGTAAAAAAAACCTCCACTGGTGCTCAACAGCCACCAAGGAGTGTCACTTGCTTCATCCAACACCGGAATCTCAGTTACGTAACCAACACCACGTGCCTCCTGACACCATGTGTCTCATGTACTAACATCCTAAATGCACGTCCAAGAAACAGTAACCCAACACCATGTGCCTACTAAAACCTCATGTCTCAAGTACCGACATCCCATAGGCACACCCAAGTAGTAGTAACCTGGCACAATGTGCCTCCTCACACCTTGTGCCTCAAGTACCAATGTCTCATAGGCACTCCAAAACAATCTAAAGGCTCATCACCTTCCACATGGATTCTACAACAAAAACCCCAAACCATAATCACCTAACCACAATTATGAGGGCCTCTCCCCACACGAGTAGTCAAAACCACTTCATCACAGAGTCATCTATGTACACACGACACAAATTTAGAACCCAAGACACAACCTCTCTGGTACCTCGTGCCCCTATGACCATCTTGCTCAGAATCCAATGGTCTTTCCAACAAAGTAACCCAAAACCTACCCAACCTGATATTCACACTGCCTCAATCCGGCGTCCACAACGCCCAATCCCATGGTCAAACCACCCAAATAATATAGGTTAAGCCCAACCTGTGATCAATAATCACTCAAGAATATCCATCCATTCCCAACACAACCCAAAGGTTCCAGCATATGAAATATCAATCATCACATGTATATAATCAAAATAATCACTCTAAACTTGAAAAAAATATAAACAGTTGAATTGCACTAGCCATGTGATGCTCCATACCAGCACTGATGTCTTGAAAGCCTCTAAAACTTAATCATGCTTAAACAGTTTAAACTCAACATTTTAATCAAAACAAATCAATTATAATCATTTTGGCACCCCTGGTCAAAATTCCCCAAGTGAGAAATGAACTATAACCCAACCTCTTTCAATTATAACATGGTCAGGGAATTCCCAATGACATACCATAAGGTATATGGTCAATTCAATATACAGAAACATGGGTCTAGATCAATACTTGACATTTCTCTAAAAATCTGAAACCCCAAATGACCACAAAAACACAAAACAAGGTATGAACCACCTACCTTAGTCTCATAGACATAGGCATGTCCGATATCGAGCTTCAATTCGAAGCTGGTATTCGTAGATCAACATTTCCGTCAAATTCTAACAATTCTACTTGGATGAAAACTGTGGCGTGTGAGACAAAGGAATAAGAACAGAATTGGATGTGTGGGTTTACCCTTCTTTATGTGATCCTACAACCACCAATGGATTGAATAATGGATGTTAGATGAAGAATCTAGGAGAATAAATATTCTCGGCCTCCTAGAGCATCACAGTCCAAAAACGGGTAAGAAGAAGATAATTTCGGAAATGAGATGCGACGCTCTCCCATATAAACAAATAAAAATAAAAGTACACGATGTGTATTAAGGACTTAATGACATGTAGTAGCTCCTTCGTACTCCGACTAATGTGGGTTTCCAAGTCACCACACGACTTAGATGTGTCACACAGGTCAACACAAGGCTATGACTCAGCTAGTACATGGAAAGGAAAATACATGACATGTTATGGAACACTACACACAGTGTAGTAGTATATTTTTATACAGTCACCACATGGAATGTACTAATTTATCACTCGATCAACACACGCTTAACATACACACATCATGTACTTGGGAGTATATGGTGTGTAGCCAGGAAATTTCTAGAACTGCCCAATTTTACCTGTTTTCCCATAAACTAGTTTGAAATAGAAAGAAATAAAGAAACTTGTACCTTAAAGAAAGAATTGGGTTCTTAAAAACTCCCCCCTTAAAGAAATTTATCCTTGAATTTCCTTTCCAAATGTGGTGAAGAAAAATTATATAACAACTCTGGCCCAAAACTCACATCAATAAAAGGTCCATCAACCTATTTCTAGACCCATGGTCCTCCCGTGACACATCGTCACCCCTACAAACTATCAGGTTCACCCCTTGTCATTCCTAACAACCAAACATATCTTGCATCGCATTAGTGTCTGCCTCCACGAGGTCCTGCATCCCATGGATACTCAAAAAAAACCTGGTGCCTTACACCTCAAGTAACCTCCATCGTCGATACCCCAATTCCCACGACATCTCATATATATATAAACATATCATGCACACGAAATGGTGCCAATCCCACTGACTATCATCTGGTCAGACCAAATATATCCTTTTCATCTCGTGCACTCACAACAAACATGACTCAATATGCTATGGAAAAAAGAAATCAAGAAAATAACATCCACACCTGTGACGAACCTCTGACCATCATCGAATCACCAGCCTGCTTAGCCTCTAGAAGCTCTATGGAGTGCACCTAGCCTGAAGTACGACTGCATGATGCTTGAACTTTCAGTGGTGATGCTCCATTCACCAGCCACTGACCCCTCAGTTGGGTCCCTCTATCTTTGCCACACCCTCTGCATGCAGCTGAGCCTCAGATACCCTCACCTGGTACCAATACTGAATCGACCTTGGATGCCATCATCTATCTTGTACCCCGCCTGCCATCTGTCAGAGAAGGATACTTATATAACCTCTCCAGATGTCCGACCTTTCGACATGGCCAACACTCCTTTGGAGGCCTATCACACTGAGTTCAGACATGCCTTGTCTGCCCACACTGAAATCAAACCACTTATGAAATGTCATGATGTGGTCCAGCTGAGTCCTTGGCCTGACTGCCCAGGTGGAACTCATTCTGAATTCGCTTCCAGTTACTTGAAATATCACATAAAGTTTCTAATTGGATCAAACATTATTTTTCTGTCAAGTTACCCTCGACTATGAGTGCTTGATTAACCACTTTCGAGAACAAGGTCAACCTAAATATGTTTACCTGCACCTTAATGGCGTGCTATAATCCATCCTCTAATAACCTCACCATCGAGGTGTCATCGCTTACCATACATGGTGAAAAGCGAGAAAACTCAGTGAAAGTATCTACATAGTCCATGAAAGACATGTCACCCTGCTGGAGGCTCAAGAACTCCCGAGTTCTCTCTGCCCTTAGCATCTCTAGGAAAAATAACTCTAAAAACAATCCTCGAAGTCCTTACATGCCAATCCTTCATGTCTAAGAGTCTCAACCTGCACATCCCACCATCGCTTTTCTAGTCCTCTCAGCATGTACATCGCTGGCTTAAACCTCTTCCCTGGAGGTGTCTCTAGCTGCTCGAAGATCATCTTCATGCTCTCTACCTAGTTCTCAGCCGCCTGTGGACCACCCTCACACTATAAAAGTGGCAGGTGATGCGATTGGAACACCTGCAATAGATATTCCATAGAGGGATATGTACCCTGTGTTCCTTTGTCAATCCCCTACAAGACAAATACCAGAGTAGGTCAGAGCTGCTCATCGAGTCACAACCTAAACACTGCCAAACCCAGAAGCTACTCGGCCTGTACTAGATCCTAAAATTGATCCTATCCCAGAGCCTATACCTACGTCTCATGCTTTGGATTCCCTATGGTGTCTGAACCTGATCATGATCTTGCAACACTGTACCATCACCCACCTGATGTTCCATCGAGCCGTCTCAGAGGAACCCACTGAATACCATAAACGGTCAGACAACACAGATATATAATATATATATATATATATATATTACGTAGATAAGGAAAGTATTAAGAGGTAGTGCATAACAACTACCATTACTCTCCCCCACCACAACCATGCCCCATGGCATCCTAGCCTCATGACCTCCTTACCCACCCTCAACATATACAAGTATCAAAAGTACCTCGGGCCATGCCTGTCTTGAAAACCATTGTTGCCTCAAACCGATGCCTGAGTCGCCCAATCCTGACAGCCACACTGTCTCAAACCGATATCTAGGCTGCCAAATTCTGGTGATCAACATCACCTCAGTCATAATACCTACATGCTCATATACTAGCCAGACCCAAATGTCATTCCACATTACATAATTTAAATCATGACGTATTATATTGAAATAAACAAGAAATTCTATCAAGAATTTCACCTTTCACATTTCAAAAGAATATATATCATGAAAATTGATATTATTCACACGGTATTATCTCTTCACAAATCATAAATGAATATATGAAATTGAAATACCCTAAAAATATTCCTATCAAAATCCAAACAAACATGCCTTTCCATACCCGGCCAAGGTCCAATTTGTACCTCACCTCACCAGGTCAAGGGTCACATATCGCAATCGATAATATCACATAAAAAGTGATCCACCAAGGTGGACATCATATAAAATGTAATTTGATAAAAAGAAAAAATAGAAATTCCCACCGAAGGTAAGTTTGTCCATCCCTCATATTTGGGTTTTCCGGCACCCAAGCACAAGCTAGAAACCTCGTTACAATAACAACCTATCTCCAGTATACCATATCCCAAATAGTAAACTAGCAGGAATGAAAAGGAAGAATCGATCTTATTAGTAGTCAGTAAAAAGATACTACTAAATCCTTGTTAAGAAAAAAACATACCTCTGATACCACATTGTAACTTCCTGAACCGAACAGTCACCCGAACAGTGCTAAATGGGCCAGGTGTTACTGACCTTAGGCACACCTCCCTAATTTACAAAGGCTTCCAACTAGTAAAGAGGGTGTAAAAGGTATAGTGGGGAGTCTATACCCTCTTGGATGAAAATCGAGGTACATGGTCCGAGTATAATAATAAAAAATATTGCGGTAATAAATACTCTACAGACTCAAACCAGACCCACATAGAAGAAGAAAAACAATATCAAATAAATAGTGGAAGCGATAAAAAAATAGAATCAGTGAAAGTAAACAAAACAACATGTCAAAAATCACTTGTAACTACTAAAAAAACCAAGTATGCATCCACATCAGGTCATACATGTCAATAAAAAATGTCACCCATGGCTAACCAATAGTAGTTACGAAATAAAGTAAGCATGATGATATAGAAAACAAAGAAAAATAAGTAAAATATATCTAGGAATAACCTCAGGGTCCATTCAAAATATCCATGAAATAGATAATACAGTCCAGCTCCTAAATTTGATCTCTTTCTTACACGTAAATCCATAAACTCTACACGTGTCCTGAATGGCCTGTGTAATGTGTGAGACGAATCTTAATCGGATACCACTCAATAGTGCGTACCAAGTATAGGTATTTAAGCATGCATATATCTATAAATAATGTCAACAGCACAATTCACAATGTAAACACAACCTCCACTGGAGCTCATCAGCCACTAAGGAGCGTCACCTGCTTCGACCAACGCCAGAATCTCAGTCACGTAACCGACACCACCTTTCTCCTGACACCGCATGTCTCAAGTACCGACGTCCTGAAGGCTCGACCAAGAAAAAATAACCCGACACCATGTGGCTCTTGACACCTCATGTCTCAAGTACCGACATCCCATAGGAAGACCCATGTAGTAGTAACCCGGTGCCATGTGCCTCCTTACACCTCGTGTCTCAAGTACCGATATCCCATAGGAACTCCCAAACAATCTGAAGTCTCCTCACCTACCACGTGGCTTCTATAGAAATCACCCCAAACCATAATCACCTAACCATAACTACAGTGGGTCTCTACCAACACTAGAGGTCAAAACCACCTCATCACGAAGTCATATATGTGCACATGACCCAAATCACAAGTGAGCGGTAATCACCAAATTTAGAACCCAAGCCACAACCTCTATGGAACCTCATGCCCCTACGACCATGTCGCTCAAAATCTGATGTCCTTGCCATCCAAGTAACCGAGAACATGCCCAACCTGATAGTCACACTGCCTCAATCCAACGTCCATGACACCCAATCTCATGGTCAAACCACCCAAATAATCCTCGTCAATCCCAACCTATGATGAGTAGTCACTCAAGAATATCTGAGCATGAACAACACAACCCAAAGGTTCCAACATATGAAATATCAAGAATAAAATATATATAATAAAAATAATCACTCTAAACATGAAAACCAATTTTAACAGTTGAATTTCACTATCCATGTGCTTCCGCATACCAGCGCTAAGGTTATTAAAGACTCTAAAACTTAATCATTCTTAAATAGTTTAAAATCAACAGTTTAATCAAAACAAATCAATTATAACCATTTTGGAACCCCTGACCAAAATACCCAAAGTGATCAGCTGCCTCTAACCTGGACTCGATCAAGAATAATAAGTTAATTGAATACCCAACGACATCCCATAAGGCATACAGTCAATTGAATATAAAGAAACATAGGTCTCTCTCAATACCCAAAATTGCGCTAAAAATCCGCAACCCCCAAATGACCCAAAAAACACAAAACAAGGTATGAACCACCTACCTTAGACTCATAAACATTTGCACATCCGATATCAAGTTCCAATTAGAAGTCAATCTTCAAAGATTACGTTTCTCTCAAATATTGACAATTCTACTCAGATGGAAACTGCGGCGTGTGAGACAAAGTAATAATAATGGAATAGGGTACATAGGTTGAGAATTATTGATGAAATCCTATGCCCACTGATGGATGGAAGGATGGATACATGATGAAGAATCTAGGAGAAGAAATTTTCTCAGCCGCACAGAGCATCACAGTCCAAAAATGGGGAAGAAGATATTTTTGGAAATGAGACACAACGCTATCCCATATAAATGAATAAAAATAAAAGTAAACGACGTGTATTAAATACTAAAAACTGTGTAGTAGCTCATCCGTACTCCAAATTACATGGGTCTCCAAGTTACCACATGGCTTAGACACGTCACACGGGTCAGCACACGACTAGGACTCAACCAATATGTGGGAAAAAAATACACGACATGTTAAGGAACACTACATGCCATGTAGTAGATTATTTTTACACTGTTACAACACGACATGTACTAAGTCAGCACTCGATTAGTAAATTCCTAACATATATAATGCGTGTACTTGGGAGTACACGATGTGTAACATGAAAATTTCTAGAACTACCCAGTTTTCCAAATTTTCTCAAAAACTAGTTTGAAACAAAAATAAAAAAAGAAACTCTTACCTTAAAGTAAGAACCAGGTTCTTTCACAGAACATGATATTTCTTATTGTTATGATCCTATCAATATTCTTGACACTATATAAAAAGTTTTAAATAATCATATGAATCGATTGGTAAATGTTTTTTTTAGAGGAACCATAAAATGGAAGAGGCGACACAAAAATCTGATGAATTTATGATGAAGAACCACCCAAATATTTTTATGAGGTGATGTTATTGAAAATTATAAGACATAATTTTTTGAAGGAGGGAATAATGTAACACCATAATATTTCATGGTAAATTTTCTTTTTAAATAAATTTAATAGCTTTCATTCCATGAAACACCAAGTTTGAATGCACTGGGATCTATTGATAAGTGATTATTATATTGACATTAGAATAGCAGGAATTAATCGTATTAATAAAAATTTGAAATTATATATTTAATGTTTATCAAAAATATTTTATATACATAAGATAAGAAATGAATCCAGTTTTTCCTATTAAAATGCTATATTTTTTATAAAGGCAGTTTTATCGTCTTTTGATGGTGCACCTACTTTAAATATAGTTTTTGACACTTTTATAAATTCAATTTCACAAAATAAACTTTTTATATGAAATATTAATATGAAAATTTACTTTTTTTTTATTTTTGGTATTTTTTTTAAAATTTTTCATGTTTTGATGAATAATGAAAAATAATAAATTTTAATTTAAAACACCTTTTTTTCATCAAAATAATTTATAGTGTTAAAGTATAATTTTGATTGGTTTTAAAGTAAAACTATATTAATTTTTATCATTTAATATAATTCAGGTCATTGACTTAAAATCCACATTGAATTTAGATATAAAAACATTCCAATCTTTTGAACATTTTTACTTTAAAAACTCGTTTTCTCGATCAGTTAACAAGAATAATATTAAATTAATTACTACAAATTCTGTATTTTAATTTTTGAAAAATCAATTCCATATTTTAAATCAATGGTTCAAACTATTTAAATAGTTTTCTTTAATTTTTTGCCACTTGAATAGTAACTTTAGTGATATTTTTATTACCACGGTTAAGGGTAAATTCGGTAATTAAGAGAAAAAATAATATTATAAACATTATAAAATTATCCTAACACATGAAAAAATCCTATTAGATGACTAAAATTAAAACCTTAATACACAAGGTTCTAAATTTAATCATTAAATGGACACCTATCCATTAAAATGACATAGATATTATTTAAATAAAAGAAAGTGATAAAATTTCACACTCTTATTTCTTATAAGTATAATAATTTGATTACAAGGATAAACAAGATATATCTTAGATATTAAATAGTTTATATAAATATAAATAAATTTTATACATCATGTAAATTTATTTTTAATTTTTAAAGATGAAATAATTACCTTAAATGTTGACACAATAGTGATGCATTAATTATATTATTAATAAAAATATTAAATAAATGATATTAAAAAATTTAAAATAAATATTATTTGAGATAATTAATGAAATAAAATAATTTTATAGATAACTTAGACATGTTATTGAATTATTAGAATTATATTTTTGAAGTTATGATTTTATTATATTTTTTTTATAAAATACAAATAATGAATACTATCAAAATTGACATAAATGATTATTTAAAATAAATAATATTTTATTAAATGATATAAAATTAATAAAAATATAAAATTAATAAAAATAAATACAATAAGTTTATCTATGTCGTCAATGATCCATTTGGGGTTCTTTTTGAATTTTATTGTAACTATATTATCCTTCAAGTGTATAAATCCAAGTAGTCACAGAAAGAGTTAAAGAGTTTAACTAAGGGTTAAATCCAAATGATAAGGTTACTATTGTGACATAAACAAGTATAAAAATAATATATTGAGATTATTTCTACCCATAATTATCTTATCATATAAATAAATAAATTTCAAGCTATTTGAAATTGACAATCAATTTATATTAGTTTAATATTTTGAAAGTTTCCAAAACTAACCCTCACCTCAATTATAAAAGGGCACCTCCTCCCTCACATCCTCACACCAATATGAGACCTATTTCTTGACCAAAACCTATAAATTCAACTGATAAAATTCCCTATATACATAATATAGGTTTTTTCCTACAAAGACCAACCCTAGTGTCTCTAAAAGGTTATCCAAAGGAGGTTCTCTAAAGAAGAGGCAATCATATTTTCCAAATCCTTCAAAATTATTTATTCTATTACTTCCAATTCATGAATTGTTTCCATTATAAAATAATAAATATAGTATAATATATATTATGAAATGTTATTATGATTACGGTACAAACATATTCATCCTTTTATCCAACCTATGAAAAACAATATCTCCATGCGTGCGTGCGTTCGACTTACCATCTCCACACTATGGTGTAATTTGTTTTTCATCACCACTTAATTTGGATGGTTATATTGATGAATATAATGGAAATAAAAAAATATGACATGATATTTATTCTTTATAATTAATATACAATAAAATTTCTTACCACTTTTCTATTAAGTGAATGATAATGTCTCTTATGCCTACGTACGACGTACTGTCCCCATGACGTGATGAGATTATTTCTCCATGTTAAAAATTAAATAATGATTATAAAATATATATAATTATTGAATATAATAGTTATGAAATTAATATAATTCTTTATATGATGAAAATATATCCCATTCATATAAAATATGACTTACACGACAAAACAAATATAAGAAAATGAAGTAGTTAACACCTGAAACAAGGGTAATAACGAAATATTATCAAAAAATGGGTGATGAGATAATATTAGAGGATCATATATGATATAATAAATATGTATTTGACTCTGTTATAAATTAATAACATGTTTTAAACCATTATATAGGAGGTTAAATCACATATAACTAAATTAAAATATAAGTTAAGGGTTATTTTTTCAATCACATTTTTATTCAGGATTGTTATACATAAGTATCTACTGGGGAATATTTATCATACATGTCCATATTTCTTATTTTTTTTTTCTAAAATATTTTTACTATTATCATAAAAAGATTTAAAGTCTTTTTTTACCCATGTTTGAATTTTAAAAAAATGGTTTTAAAGGAATATTTTTTGGTTTTTCAAACGAGGTACTCTATGAATTTTCAATAGAATGAATGTTTTCTAAATTATATGGCATGAGTGAATTTTTCTGCCATGATGACGCCTTAACAATTTTATTCTTCCATTACAATCTTACAAGGTTATTTTCAAATAAAATATTATCTTTTATAATTTCATAACTTTTAAATGATTTCAATGTAAAAAAGGATAATTTCTCTCAAGAAAATGTTAATGATTTTATTTTATCATTTTCATATATGTCAACATATTTTGTTGAATATTATTTTTGGATTTGGTTAATCTCTTATAATACCTAATACCATATTTTATTAATTGTTTTATTATTAGTTTGACTATGGATGTTATATTTTTAAACCATTAAATTTTTATGATTAAAGTATTCACATTTCGTATATTGGTTTTTGAATTTGAATGTTTTTGTTGATTATGTTTGCATATGATGAATGCGTTGGACCAAGGAAGTGATGAGAGGGGACTAATATATTTCCTCAATGAATTATTAGGTCTCATGATAAAAACTATACATGGACCTCGCCAAGGCCTTTCCCATTTATTTTTAGATTTAAATTTGGCCAAGTTCTTAACTATTTATTTTCAGATGTCTTGGCCGAGGTCTCAATAGTATGTTTTAGATGTCCAGTATTATGAATTACATCATTATGAGATTATTTTTTTATTTACATGTAATTATTCATTTATAATAACTTCCATGGTTATGTTTTATAGATCATTAAAGGTATACATGGCATTATTTGATAATATTTTATACCGGTCATTTTATACTCATGATATTGATTTAATGGAAAGTGTTTCAGTAATTTAACTTGCCATTATAGTTATGTCTTATATTCTACTATGTTCATACCCTTACTGAGCATCTGATCTCACCCCAATTTTATGTTTATTTTCCTCAGTGTGAAAAGATATATTTTATGACTGATATGTAGGGAGACTAATGGTGTTTCCAATGATGTTTTTTTGTTTTAATTTATATTTGCAGTAATAACATAAGATTCAAGTGTGTATCTAGTTTTCCCAAACTACTAAACTCTTTGATCCTTTAGGATGTGATCACTTGTAATATATACCTTTATAATAAAGTAACCACAAACTCTGGCCTTCTAGGATTGGGGTATTTATAGTTATCATAGGCATGAACTCATTCTTATATATAAATTAAAAATCACTTTAAAAATTGAATATAACTTCCTTAGGTATGTAATATATATTAGCATAATAAATTGAAATCCAATCTATACCTATAATTACATCATACTCAAATATATATAAGATAAACATATTTATAATAGAAACCATTACATAAATAATCATATTAATATTCATATAAATATATTTTTTCTTAATAATTCCACCATGATTTTTATTAGAAGTCCTTTTTTCATTTCTTGAGGTAATATATCCATTTTACTAGAAAATTCCCAAAAAATAAAAGAATGTATAGACCTTGAATCAAATATACATTGGAATAATCTATGTAAATAAGTAATATACCACTCATTAATTAATTTGATGCTCCTTTATTTTATATGGTAGTCCTGGATGACTTTTCCACACCCTTAGACTTACAGTTTTTATGATTACCATCATTTAATATTTTCCTTTGAATAATATTATCATAATGGACCATCTCATTGCATTTAAAACATATCACTACCTACTTATAATATTTGTTCTAACTATTAACACAATTATTTTCTTTGTAATCATGATCCAAATACACAGATATATCACATCAATAATGCTTTCTAAATTTCATAAGACACTTCCTATGATGATTCTTAACACACTTATCACAAGAGGAAAATTCAGACTTCTTATTTTAAGATTTATTTGATAAATAATTTTCCATTTCTTTCCACCTGGACCACTTCTTATATTTATTGTTTTACAAGTAAAGAAACTCCATATTTACCTTATAATAACTCCATAAAACATTCCCATAACTTTTAAATTCCTCAGAGTCCAAATGTCTTTGTAAACCTGGTTTTAATCCCAAGTAAAACTTATCAATTTTACTATCACGATCCAAAATTAAATTTGGTGCATACTTGTCCAATCTTGTAAAACCTTCTTCATAGGTTTCAACATAGCCCTCCTACTTTTTCTTTAGTTCTAACAATTTCCTTTCTATCCTAATTCAAAAAATCCTAGGAAAATACCTATCAAGGAAAAGATCTTTAAAAATTGTATACTCTATGGAATAAATCTCATATTTTTTACTTTATATTCTTAACTAGAGAGAAAATTTGGTCAAATTAACATTCAAAAAAATAAAAGGAAAGATTTAACTTTTGATATCCGAAAAAACCAAAATATCAAATATACTTTCTAGGGAATTGATCGATCCTTCATCTATAACTGGATATGGGGTTCCACCAAATATAAGAGGGTGATGATTCATGAAATTCTAAACCATTGACATGTTCCTCGTTGGAGAGTTTGGTTACTCCCTAGCATGGGAACCACCATTAATAACCTACATGAATTGAGATAATATTTCTAAAAAATATTCTATTCCAATTATAACTATTCCAGGTTGCTGATTCAAAAGTATATTATCTCCCTAATGCCTTTCCACTTCATTCACCATATTTCCTATATGGAAAACCATTCTAAAACATATATAGGTTAGATGAATCAATATGGAAATTCTCAAAATTTTATCATAGAAATATAATACATAGATTAAAATCCCATAAATTTATTTTATTAATAACAACATAACTTGTAATGTTATCTAAACCTTTCTTTGATACCAACTATAATGATTCATTACTTAATAAAAAAATAATTATAATTTTAATAGAAAGGATTTAATTTTATTACATTCCCATGATCTTTTAGGTTTATATTTTTATAGAATTTGGAAACAATCTTATAAAAAAAGTGGATACATCCACTCAATATTTATTTTTTCTATGAAAATAGGGTTTATATATTAAATCTCCTTTTCATTAAAAAACTTATTCTCTTATTTAATGATGAATCTACAAAAAGGAATGATAGGCCTTGATATAGTTATGAATAATCCTTATGCCCTATGAAAAACATTTTAAAACTTGAGTTGAGAACAATAATATTAGTAAGGGATACAAAAATAAAGAAACCCATTAGTTCATTTTGAAAATCATAAAATCCAATAAGAAAATTTTCCATTTACATTAATAAAATTTGAGCTCAAATACTCATTTTATTACTCATGAAATAAGATTCAAAGAATAAATATTTTCATAAAAAATATCCTAATAAATATTAAATGGAAATAATAATCAATATGGTTTCTTGTAAAAAATGGGTTATCATGAAAACATTTTCTTGAAAAATATATTTTTCACCATTAAAAGAGGCATACACTTTCCTTTAAACATAATATCATTATGTTAACTTATGAAATAAAAATCCTTACATGAAAAATAATTTTCAAGAATAGAATAGTCATGTAGGTTACTTGGGAAATAATCTTCATATAACTCTTACAATCACTCTTAAAATAACTCTTTTAAATGGAATAACATACTTAATCAATTCTATCATATATCCCCTTAAGAAATAAAATCATTAGCCAATGCATTAGAGATATATATTAGGATCAATTATCATAATTAAAATTTTAAAAGGACTAAAAATTATGTAAAAACATAAAATCTTATATTTAAATCATAAATTATCATAAATTATTCAATTTATCACATATGAAGAAGCACTTTCATGGTTCAAATAAAAATAAGGATAAAAATACTTTTTCTTTGAAAAATATTTAAAAAAATTCATAGAATAATGAGAAATAGAATATTATTTTGAAAAACCATAAAAAATATAGATGAATCTTCTTAAATAATAAAATTCATAATAACATGAAATTTCAATCATTCTGTATACATTATGTAAAGATTCCCTTCACACTTTTGTAAAAAATGTTCAAAATAACCCTTTTGAAAAATGTTTAAAAGTATTAGTTTATAAAAATCATAAATAAAGTAAAACATGGTTTAAAATTTATTTGAAAATATATTTGACTATGTTTATAAAATAATTGATACATTTTAAAAAACATGGATATGGAAGAAAATGAGAAGAAAAAACTTTTAAACTTTTAAAATAATATTTAAAAGAAAAATCTCCTACAACGAGTCCATCTCCCCATACTCATAATTTAAATACTATAAAATAAGATTATATTAATTATTGAATTTATTAAAAAATATTTTATGGTTTATTATTTTATTATTATCTATTTTACTTCATTCACTACCATGCCTTATATAGTTACCAAATTAGTTAAGTTCCTGTCATACATTTTGCGGTCATTCAATTTATAATATTAAAAACAAATTAGTAGGTTGGATATGCTTAAAGAGATCATTGGTAAATCATATAAATAATATTAATAAATATATAATTATCATTTTTATACATTAAATAAAATTTTATAACCCTTCATGAAAGGTGGACATGAAAAATTAATCACATCACTTCCTGGAGGTTGTAGTTCACACATACATATAGGCGACACAATCATTTTCCAATAGATGGAAGGGTAAGAAGATAAGTAATATATTTAGTTTAAATAAAAATAATTAAATAATTAATATCATATATATTCATTAAATACAACATGATAAATATCATTGTGAGGTGGTGATGAAAAATGAAACACATCACCTCGTGGAGGTGGTAGTCCACACGTACGCTGGAGTGATGTATTCATTTACCATAAGATGGGAAAAGAGATTAAAAGAGCTATTAAATTAATAGAATAAAATTTTAGTACATTTGAGATACTTATTTTATCATATATTCATGTTCATATAAGATTTTTTAGAGGTTAAAGAAGAAAAAAACATGAAAACACTCGGTTAAGAGTTATACCTCTTCTTTGGAAAACCTCCTTTGGCTTACAACTTATCCCTTTTAGGTTGGTCTTTTGGTGAATATAAGAACTATAGGACATGAAGAGGTATTTTAGTAGTTATTTTTTTGAGATAAATGGCTTAACACATGTGAATAATTGAAGAGAGTGGGTTGCCTTCTATAAGTGAGTGAAGAGACACTCTTGTAAATTTTTATGATTTAAAATATTATAAAATATTATTCATGGAAAAATGGTCCTAATACATCAATTTTAAAATATAATATGAAAATTTTAGAAATATTCTCATATAATAATATTTAATATGAGATTTTGTGACCTTATCACTTAGTTTTAACCTTAATTAACCCATTTTCCATTTACCGCAATGACAACTTTTTACCATGGTTACTATTTATTACGATAGAAAATGAAAGTAACCTAATTAATAAATTTTAAAATAATAATTAAAAATTTGAAATACCTTTCTCAATATTAATTTTTTTATAATTTTTATAAATTACTTTTAATATAATTTTTCAAAATTCAATGAAAAATAGTTTTTTTTTTGAAAAATGCGCTGTTAAGCCTAAAAATGATTTTATACCAAAATCAAGAATAATTTTTTTTCCTATACAATTAATAATATTATATTAAGTAAAAGGGGGATAAATTTAATTTAAAACAAAAAAATATAATGAAACTTTTTAAATACATCAAATGTAATGATACTTTTTATAAAAATAGTTATTTTTCACTATTCACCCAAAAATCATTCTGTTCTAGAAAATACCAAAAATTGACCCTAATATATATTTTACATGATAAAATAAAAAATTAATTCCAATTTATCAAATAAAATTTCTAAAATTTAAGAATTTACCTTTTAAATAAAACCATATAATACATGGAAAACACTTTAGTTAGAATAATACTATTTATTTTTCAATTTGAAAAATCGTATAAAATCATTTTAATGAATTTTAATCCATAAAATATAATAATGAATATTAATAAGATATGAAATTGACTTATTATTAAAATTACCTAGGTTATCACAGTATTGTACCATCTCTCACACAAGTCTTTTAGAGGATCCCATCTTCATTTACCATGACACCTCCTCTTACAAGTGTGAGTAATATTACTTATCTTGGTAAATTCAAATAAAAAAAGAAAATTATGATGATTAAGAATATAATAAATGAGTAGGACTAATGATAAATATATTATTATTATCCTTTAACAACCACTACTATAATTTCAGGATATTCCTAC
The DNA here is from genome assembly GCA_963277665.1 of Viscum album. Classification (NCBI taxonomy): domain Eukaryota; kingdom Viridiplantae; phylum Streptophyta; class Magnoliopsida; order Santalales; family Viscaceae; genus Viscum; species Viscum album. The sequence continues at coordinate 1,443,856,834 of OY728160.1, read as the reverse complement.
ATATTAATACCAACGGTTTACTAAAAATGTTGGTATAAAGGCCTCTATAATAAAAATCGAGACTAACCATTGGTATAAAGTGAATTATAGTACCCTATACCAATGGGTTTTAAATAAAAGTTGTATTAGATAAGATATAACAATGATTTTAATAATCCATTGGAATTGTGTTGCATTATATGATGTGTGAGACCTCCCCACCACGATCCCTAATTCCTTTATACCATACATGAAAACATACCTTATCTTCTCTATGAACCCCAAATAATTAGTTTTTTGATTATATTATTATTTAATATAAAATTCGTGAGTTCTAAATCCATTATCTATTCAACCATGATTTATTTTCATTTTTATCTAGGTATAAAACACTAACCAAGATCCTGTTAGGTCACGATTCTTCTTGATTCATTGAACAAAGGTTCATTTAGATTATATTTTTTATAGTATTGCATAATAAATATGATCATAGTTGATTTATTTTTTCTAATTTATTTACTATCTAATTCGACATAAATCCAATATAAATTACTTTTTTATACAATATATATTAACTGATTATGTAATTAATTATTTTAGTAATTTTGTTTTGTTCTGTTAATGTATTAGGGTGTTCTAAAAATTTTCATTTAATTTTTTATTTTAGTTATTCAATGATATAAATTAATGTATAATTAATATCAATTAAATGTGGTGTGAAATATTTGAATCATCATGTTCGTAATTAATGAATTTTCATTAAATAGATACTCACTGACTTTACCTAATCTAATTGTTTTTATTAGCTATTTCTTATTCCATGTATTATACATTATTTGGGACACTACTAGTATGCGTATATTAAAGAATATTCCATCTCTTATTATTTGTTTGGATACCTACTAATATTCCTTTATGAATTTCATATTAAAATTGTTATTTGTATTATCTTATTGGAAATGTTCTAGAGACATGTGATACTAAATTATTTGATGCAAGTATTATAAATGTTTCCCTTATAAAAACATATGTATTAAGGACACGAATTTTCATGTTGGGTGGGATAATGTTTTTATTATTGAATAAATGTTTTCCATCATAAGGACATATTTTTTTTAATTGTATTCATTTCACAATCAAAATAATGATTTTTTAAAATTAATTTCTCCATAAAGTCATATGTATTTAGTTGGATTTATTTCTATTCAAACAAATCCAAACTAAACTTAATTGAAGATTAATGATTAAATAAATATAAAAATAATTTTAAAATATCTATAATGTATTGAATTTGTATTTAAAACATTCTTATTTTTTATGAACATTATAATTATATTTTATTGTTGTGATATTAAATTTTTTTTTTATGTAACAAAATAGATAGAAGTTAGATGTCTTATACTGATGAGATGTCAATCAAGTTTCAAAATAAGTTGTTTCTTTTAGATTTTGAATTTAAAAATACTTCAATTTGAATTATGGAACATTGAACTTGTTATAATTGTGTTGGATGACCTTGGTTAAGATATGAAGAAGTTATCTACTATAGAATAAAAGTTTTTTAAACAAACTATTTTTCTTGGTATCAAAATGGATTGAAAATAAAAAATTATATTATTCATGATCAAAATGAAAGAAGTTGTATATTGAATTTGATATTTGATTATTTTTTGTTTTTTCATCATTATAATAAATATAGTATTCTAATACAAGAATAAAATGATACTCGTACACATGAATCAACTAGTGAAAATGATGATGTTGAGGGAGTTAAAAAATTATTGTATGACATCAAGACTCATATATATTAGGAATTTAGTAAAATGAAAAAGATATAACTTTTAATATGATTGTATCATGGGAAAAGAATGTATGGAATTTATAACACTAATATTGATTATATTTGAACCTTATTAAAGGAATTACTTACTAATGATATATATATTCCATTGAATCATTATATAGAATGAAGTTTAATTAACCATTTTGGATTTTTTACTAATTGAATATATTCTTACCCAAAATATTACAACTTATTATAATAGTAAAGACACATGAATAAATGATTGTAAATAATCTGATATATCTCAACGGAATCCAAATTCACATATACAACTATCTCATATAACATATAAATTAATGTGGAACTTTCTATTTATTCCTAGGTTGTAAAATATTTTCATGTATAATAAAATCTAAAAAAATATGTGATGGAATGATGTTGTGATAATTATGGATAATAGTTATTTGGCTCATCCTGAAGATGGATTAACATGGGGAAAATTTGATGCATGATATCCTAATTTTGTAGCTGAGTTATGTAATGCCAGGTTGGGTCTATCATGTGATTATTTTAATCCATTTGATCAGATTATTACTTCTCACAACACATTGTTAGTTTTTTTTTCACATTTTAAACCTTCCTCTATCGATGTGTATGAAAAAAACATTCAATTTTTTTTGACTATACTCATATCTAGACATTCTGATCCTAGAAATGATATATATATACAAACTTTCAGCATTTAATAACAGAGTTAAATTAGATACAGAATGTTTTTATAGACACATATAACACTTCTTCAAAAGATATATTTCAGATAATTCTATGATTATTTGGATGATAAATTATTTCTATACCAATTAAATGATTCCTACTTGGAACAAAGAGGTTAAAATATCTTATCCTATTTTTATAAATAATTCATGATATAGATGACTTAAATATCATCATAGTTTCGGTTTCATTTGACATCAATTATTGTTATCAATGGATCATCCATATAGGAATAATCATTGAAGGTTTGGAAATACTGTTAAGACAGAGAATCCAACAAAATATATTTTTGGAAGTAATGTGCTAAATGAATTTTAAGATGTTATATATTCATTAGGGAGAGTTTAGATTAAATTTAGAAACAAGAATATTGTTTCCATTGAATCCAATTACAACTGGAAAAAGAAAAGTATCTTCTTTGAGTTGACATATTGGTAAAACAATTTGTTACATCAATGTTTATATGTAATGAACATTGAGGACAATATTTTTAAACAGATACTTTAAGTTATTCTAAATGTTAAGAGGAAGAACAAAGATGAATTATGATCTTGACTTGACTTGGTGGATTTAGATATTAGACTAGAACTGTATCATGTGAGTATCGATGAAAAAAATGGAAAGTTCCCAATAATTATTATATGATGAAACCTTTAAATAAAAATAAATTTATGTGTAACAACCCATTATTTTACGGTATGTTTTTTTAAATAAATTTAATCTCTTCAATAGCTTGCATTATGCACAACATTGAGTTTAAATAAATCACGGTGAATTATTAAAATATTATTATGTGACCATTATAAACTATATTTTAAAATTGGTGAGTATGAACATGACTATCTAAATTAAGAATAGTATATGGTTTACACTTTTATAAATAAATTTATTTTTTATCAATACAAATAAAAAATCATTTAAATGTAAAAGAACCATTTTTATCAAAAACTATTTTTATGTGCATATAATGTGTTTTTATTTTAATAAATTACATTTATCAATATTAGTTATTGATTTCAATGAAATTTAAATATTTTATATTTAATAAAATTTATTAATATTCATATAGAGTTTTTTACTAGGCATAGGATATGAATAAATGTAGTTTTATGCTTAAAAAAATTATTTTTCTAAAAAGGGATTTTCATTGCGTTTTGCACACTTATTTTAAAATAGATTTTTGAAACTGATAAAAATTGAATTTTTAATGATGGATTATATATTTTTAATCCAGAGGTTTTAATTTTATAAATATATTCTTTTTATTTCTGGTTAATATGAATAATATCTATGGTAAAATTTATCACCATAGTAAAGGGTAAATCAGGTAAATCTAGGTTAAAACTAAGTGATAAGGTTATAATATTTCATTATAATTATTATTGGCAGAATAACATTAAACCCTTATCACCTTAGGCTCTAAATTGATAGGTTTAATGGACACTTGTTCCTAAAAATGACCAATATAATATTTAAATAAAAAAAAGTTACAAAATATCACACTATTAGTTTTAAAATTCTATTTTGTGTCCATAGAGGAAAAAAAGAATGTTATGAATGAATATAAATATTAATTTAGTGAATAATGAAATTATTTTCATTATTATAATTTATTTATAATTTTTAGTGATTATATAATTACCTTAAATTCTTGTGCAACTCTAATACAATATTTATTCAATTAATAGAAAAATAAAGTAAATGATATTAAAACTATTAAAAGTGATATAATTTTAGTGATTTATAGTGTTAAATGGATTTTTTGTTAATATAATATATTAGTGATTTTAAAAGTATTATATTCAAATACTACTTTTTTATGATGTATTTTATGTCAAATTAAATGAATAGTGTCAAAATTGACACGAAGGATAATCTATCAAAATAATATATTATTAATTTATTTAAAAATCATTAAAATATTGAAAGAGGACAATGGGGTAATATATAGTCTAAAAATTCATCCCTTTTAAATTTATGAGTCAATAGTTACCTTATATGTAAAATTATAACCTTTAAGTGTGAAAAATACATTATGTAGTTAATGTTAAAATATGATAAATAAGAGGATAAACCAAAATATAAGGTTTAAAACACCACAAAAACCTATCCATATTTTATTTCTTGATGATATTTAGACCATATAATACCCTAGGTTCAAATTAATAGAAATTTGGATTCTTTTTTCTTATGAATTAATTTATTATAATTTAATCTTTTAATAAATTCAAAAAGTGCCCCACCCCAATTATAAAGAGACACCTCCTCCCTCACTTATTTAGACCATCTTGAGACATCTATCTTGAACAAGACCTACCCATTTCTCTTATAAACACCCTTATATATTTTATTTAGGGTTTCTACTTCCAAAATTCCAACCCTAGGTGCCTTAAGAAGATATATAAAGGATGTAAACCAAACAATATATAATCATCTTTATCAAGTACATTACATTTATTTATTCTTTTACTTCATATTAAAGTGTTATATCCATCCTAAAATAATAAATATAGTATAATAAATATTATTATACATTATTATGATTATGGGAAAACCATATTCTATCTCTTTCTTATCCTATGAAAAGTGAAAACATTGATTCTGCGTACATATGTCTTACAGTCTCCATGAAGCGGTGTAATTCGTTTTTCATCAAATTTTGAATTGGATGGTTATAAAGATGAAAATAATGATTATATATTATATATATGACATAAATATTATTCTATTACTATAATATCATATATACCTTCTTACCTTCTAATCTTTTCGAAAACAATTATGTCACTTGTGCATACGTGTGGATTACCACCTCTACGAAGTGAGGTGATCCATTTTTCCATTTAAGATTTATATAAATAGTAATAAGGATATATTTAAGGAATATATATTATATATATGATACAATAATGATTTTTTAGATATTAATTATTATTCAATTTTTTCATTTCATCTGTTGAAAAGTGGAAACAACATTCATGCGTACGTACATATAACATATCCATGAACGATGTAATTCAGTTTTATATCTATATATTTTATGGATGACTATAAATATATATATATATATATTGAATATATATGATATTTATATCTTTAAAAAAATTCTGGTGATTATGTAACCATAATAAAATTACAAGGACCAGAACTACTGGATCAAAACATACATGAAAAATAAAGTAGTTAACACCTTAAAAATGATAATAGTAAAAGGATAATTAATAAACCAGGATAAAATGTTATAAATAGACCATATATGAAATTATAGATATGTGTATAGTTATTTTTTTACTTATAATATATCTAAATTTATTATATCATAGGTTTAAATCACTTGTGAAGAAATTTGAATGTGAGGTAATGGATTTCAGCTCAATTTTCATTCAATTGAGAAATATCTAGTATTATGAACCTGTTTATTTTTATTCAGAGTATATAATTTCCCTTTTAGGTATTTTATAGAAATACATATTTATTTATTATTATTACAGTTCATTTAAATTTTATATTTTTCATATTTTCTTCAAAAAAATCTCTCATTGGAACTTGAATCAAGAAAATAAATGTTTAAAATAAAAACCAATCTTATTTCTCTTTTGATCATATATACTTTTATTCCATATACATATTTTTTTAAAATGATTTCAATTTTTTTACACTTATAAAATGATTTATCAAAAGAAATTTTTACCCATGTTTTACCTTTTTACAAATTGGTTAAAAAGGAATATTTTCTTCGTTTCTCAGAAGAGGTAATTTTCTTATAAATGTTTGAAAGGAATGATTTTTAACTTATATAGAATGAATGTAATTTTCATCCATCATAAACATTAAATTTTTTGAACAATCTTTTATAAGGTTTTAAGGTTATTTTCAAATAAAATATTTTTCTTAATATTTATAAAATTATTAGTTTTAAAAATTGAATTTCCAAGTGACCTCAAAAACGTTTTTAATTATATTTTTATGGAAATTTTATTCAACAAGGAAAACAAATTATTTTAATTATTCACCACGAGGGATATTTTGTAATGATATCATCCTTTGAAAAATTCACTTAATTATTTCATTAGAAATTACATTTCTCGTAGATATCTATATTGTTTTTATCATGGATATGATTATTTAGAAAACCATATAACATTTCTACATATGGTGTTATACTTTATAAGTATTTAATTAACTTGGTAATTATTGATAAATCCATATTATTTACCCAATATTCATATTTTTTTGATAATATATGCTATTCTTGAATTAAATTGATCATTTTATATATGAGGAATGCATTGGACATAATATTATGGGTGGGAACCATAATTATATAGCTCTTAGATGAATATATAGGTTTGATGAGACAAATTAGTTGGAAAAATTAAATAGGTATTTACCCATAATTTTAAATTGTCTTAGAGCAAGGTCTTAATGTTAGAGATATAATGATGTCTGAGATCATGAAATCTAATAGTATGCATTCCCTTTATTAAGAATTAAATTATTATTATCCATCATATTACTGCATTGATAATATCCATATATTCATTTCATGCTCAAATTTTTGATTAAATGGCATGAATTTTTAGTTATTTACCTTGACATATTGATTATGCCTAATTTACTCATGATATTTTCTATTTTACATAACCCTTACTAAGCATAATATCTCAATATTTTATTTGTTTTCTTTTACATAGGATATGAAGATGGATATTATGAATAATATTAAGGTTGAAAGAATGTTTTTATACCATGTATTTTTTTTATTTCCAATGTAATGTGGGAATCATGTATGTATTGGTTCTTCAAGACTAATAAACTATTCATTGCTTTGGGATGCGATTACTAGTATCTAGATACAATGCAATAAAGAGTACAACAACTCTGGGTTACTAGAGTTGTAGTTGTTACATTATTTATGTATTATAGAATATCAATATTCCTAATGGATATTCAAAAAACATATTTTAAATCAGTCAAAAAAGAGAATTGAGATTGAAATCCCTAAAAACTCATGACTATCATATCCTTTATCATGAATTGATTCCAATTACAATACATCATTTATTCTCCAATAATTTAAGGTTAAAAATGATTCGATTGTCCCATTTTTATAGAGATCATTATGATTAAAGGATGTACAAGTATTCCTCAATAAAAATATAGAAAAATAAACTATTAATTTTGTATGAGTTAGAGAAAAATTTTCCTCCATAATATTTCGCTTTCACTCTACATATAAATATACATATCCTAAATTAAATACTTATTGGGAGAGAATTTGATTTTCTATGGAGGTATCCAACCAAAATTAATATGTACACAAGGAATTATTATGTCGGGAATAAGAATTATCCTGAAGGTTTTATTATAAAAGATTATATATATCAAGAATGAAATGTTTTTTGTTCAATGTATTTAGATGATGTGATCATGAGACATAACCAACTAATGAGAAATGAATATGATAAGTATTGAAAAATTGATCCTACATTTCTATCTCTTCCCTAAACAAGGTGAATTCCTAGGTCATAAACATTATCTACATTGAGCGTTGAAGAGTAGAAGATTTCACGTCACACATTCTTATTTAATTTTGATTTGTTTGATAACTACATCAAGTAATTAATTTAAACATGTATATATTATCACGTATGATATAGTTTCAAATATATATTAATATTTTATTATAATTTTATATAGTGAAATATAAAAATTATAAGTATAATTAAATATTCTTTTCCTTTGATAATAAGAGAGACTTTGCATAACAATGTGTTTCCTGTTTGGTTGAAATAGATGGTATGGACATTACATTAAAAGAGTTACAAAATAAATATTCATTTAATTTTAATATTCATATATATATATATATGTTATTTATTTTACCTGTTGAATCTATCTCTTAAGAATTAAAAGTGTTGGATTTTGGTCCCAATTCTTTGGTTAGTGAATGAAAATCATTAGTAATATATGGGTACAAATTTGTTATGACTAATTGACTAGTGAAAATGAAAACACAACATAATGGTGTTATATTAACTACAAAACAAAATCTTATTCTAGTACATAATAGAGTAGGTCTTGATATGAAAATGTTCCTTATTATAAAATTATTATGAAAATTTTGATATTATATTAATACTCCCATGGTCAAGTCACAGTGATGAAATAAAAGTGATTTGATTCAATGAAGTGATAAGGAAAATTTATTAACAACTATGGATTTAGAGTTATTGAAATGAATCACTTCTTAGATATTGATGAACTATATATTTTTGAATCAATGGTGAAATAATTGTTTTATGTTAAAGATCATTTTAGACATGAATTTAGTGTCATTACTAATGTAATCCAAGACATGTTTTTTATGATGGTGGGGATGAAATTGAAAACAGTCCACCCACCATTTTTATTGATTAAAATATTATACCTAATGACTCAAATAGTCTAATTTCTAGTGTTGGATTTAAACCTAAAGTAATGGTGGGTAATATATAGAATAAACCATATGGTTCAATCAGTTTAGATTGATTTGATACTTTTAGGTTATTAATACTAAATTTATTTAATTTGGTTTCAGTTTGGAAGGGTATGATTGGATTATTTTTGTTTGTTTTCATTGAATTTAATTAGATTTATTTCACTTCAAAAAAATTTCTCAATCAAATTACATCACCGAACTGATAACTTTATTCGAACAATGTATTTATAAATTTAACTCATGGACAACTAGTCATAAAATATAATTAAAATAGTTTTAAAAATATTTAAATTTTCACTAAATACAATCGAAATTGAATTCATGGTAAACCAATCATAAATTTGAACATATTTAGAATATATTTTTTAAAAATGTTTTAAAAGTGTTTTAAAAAACTAGTTTAAACTAGATTTAAAAGAAGTTTTAAAAACAATTTTAAAAAATTGGGTTAATTTTTTTTAAATTTAAAAAGGATTTTAAAGACAGTTTTAAACTGATTTTAAAAAAATTATTTTAAAAAGTGGTTTTAAAAAGAAAAATATTTTGAATGTTTATAAAAAATGGTTTAAACAATTTCAGAAAAAATAATTTTAAAATATGATTAAAAACGAGTTTAAAATGGTTTTTAAAAACAATTTTAAATACATTTTAATTTTTTTAATATTTTTTTAAAAACTAGGTTAAAATGGGTTGAAAGATAGTTTCTAAAATAAGTTTAAACATATTAACATTTTTATCATTTAATAAACTATATTTAAACATATTTATTTTTTAGATTAATTATTACATAGTGTGACACATACAAGATTATCTAAAAATGTACATTTTATTCATATCCATTAACTATGTTATGAACGTTTTATGCCTTATTTGATTCTAATTTGTATGTATTGGTTATGAAATGTCAGTTATTTTTCAATGTTTGTTTTTATAATTAATATTCCTTAATTATTTCATTCCACCTTTTATACCTTATTTTTCTTTCTCAATAAAATTTAAATTCTAAAAAGGATACATTTCATTAATATGAATAATAGGAAAGATATTGAAGAGAATATAGGATGAGATAGTTTTAAAATGATCAATAAATGTGAGAGCTAGGACTGCCTCCTCTGATGCTGTTAGTGAGTATAATAATTAAATTATTTTTCAACTACAATATATTAATTTCATTTTTTTCATTCTTTATAAAATTTATTTTAGAGACATTCTTACAAACCACATCTGATCTGTATTTAGTATATTGACAGTGGTCAAGAACCTAGAGAATGGAGTGGGGGTTCTATTTGAGGTACTTGGAGCATTGATCGTACCTATTCACACCCAGACCCACCACTAGATATCCTATATACCACACTTTTCCATCCTACTTCTCAACTTGAAGCTCGAAGTATGTTCCCAACTATGTATTCATCATCATTGTTTTAGGTTACACTTATAATATACCACTTTAATATCATATTATTATTCCTCATCCCTTCTATCCTTTTCCTTCCACATCTATGCTACCTCTTTTTCCCACTCAATCAATCCAGAATTTTATTATCACACTCCTTTGACATCTACTCCACAACTTTATGATGATCTAGTGAATACTTTGGATCATGTACATCCTTCATGATCTATTGATATAGTATACCCCACATGATCCATCAAATTCTAATGATCTACATGGAATTAGTAGATGTTTACTAGTGCATTAAATTCCATCCCAATAATTTTATTTCATTTATAATATGTATTTATCTTATTTTTATCTTATTTACTTTTTAGTAGGATCATTTAATTGGAATCATGGGCGTACCTGTATGTATGAAGTTTGTAACCATCATACAACAATAATTGTAGAGAATAATTAACATAATCAAATGATCAATAAAAATTCTAGACAGTGTAGAAATTTCATAGCGACGTTTTTCAAGTTTAATGGCATTATTCCAGTTCAATTAGTCTCATGGAGGCATATCGATAATAAAATAAAGTAGAATTCATGGGCTAAGATAAGGGTAAGAAAAATTATTAAATTTAAATTTATATTATTATTTTATTTATATTAATTAATATACTGGTCATTGATTCAATTTAACTTTCCTGACAATCGAACTGTGAAGGCGATATAGTTGATAGAACCGGGGGAACTATAATGATAATATAAACTTGATATATTTTTATGTTATATGAGTAGACTTGAGATTAAGTTCTTGGTTATACTAATCATCAAAAAATTTCCAGTAAAACAATACTAGTAAATGATCTCTTATTAGGAGATTACTGAGTTTAAGGTATTATTCAAATTTAACAGTTTTTTACTGAAATTTAAATTATTATGATTTTTATTAATATCTAGTTTCCTATTATTTAATTTTATTTATTTGGATTAATCATAAAGAAAAAATGGTTCTATGAAGTGCATTCAGACTTTGAGTTGCACTACTAGTAGGAGAATGAGAGAAAATAAGTTTTTTTATGATCAACTGAGTTTAATTGGGCATGAACACAACTGAATCAAAGCAAATCAAACCAAATCAAGCCTATCATAATAAACATTACTTGAAATTAATAAAATAAAAGGAATACAATAGCACAAATAAAACTTTTACTTTCCCAATCCTTTTGTATTGTTTTAGTTAAAATTTGTTTTCTAATTTTTTGCAGGTTCATATTGCGATAGGAAAGATCCATTTAGTTTTATTGTGTTTGATTAGATTTAGTTTGATCAATTTTTTTATTGGGTTAGGTTTTATCTATTTAAGTTATTTTTTTCCAAATTAGTTTTTTATACAATTTAAATTAGTTTCATTTAGTTCTGGTTTGTTATGTATGGGTTTCATCAAGCAAGATTGGTTTCATTCAATCAAGTTTATTTTTTTGTTATATTTTATAAAATTAAATTTAGTTTGATTTATTTTAGTTTAGTTTAAACCTATAACAATCAAACCAAATAATACTTATATAACTAAAATTGAAGAAATCGTGGCTAATAAAACCCACCCTAAAATGAATTGGACCTAGCGAAACCGAACAAACTGATATATTATAAATTTAACTAAATACAACTTCATCAAATTAAATGTAATAGAATAAAAAATGAGATAAAATAAAATAAACCATCCTATAAATAATAAATTAAAACGAACTTAAATAATAAAGAACAAAATTAACATTACCCAAATTGAACAAAACTATGCAGAACCGATCTGACCCAAACATTCCATCAAAAAATAGAATCAAATAGATTAGAAATAAATTAAAGTGAATAGAACTAATGTGAAATAATGTTTAATAAATAAATTATATCTAAACTAATCCAAAATTAATTGAATTGAATCATCCTGAAAGGAACCAAACCTAAATGAAATGAATCATATTGACCCGAAGGAATGAAAAAATCATTGAAAGAAATAAAATAGAATTGAATTTAATGGAAGTGAACCCAACTTACCCATAAAAAAACTAAACAAAATGAAATAAAAATGAATTTAATCAAGATAAATCAAAACAAATTAACATGACCAATATATAATAAAACTTAATTTAATTGTGCCAAACTCAATAATAAACACATCCAAAAAAATAAAATAAATATAAACTACTATAAACTGAGCTAAGTAGTACCAAACCTGAATATAATTTTATATAAACTAACATAAATAAACTAAAATTAAATACAACCATTTGAATTTAACATATTTAAATTGTATAAAAATGAAATGAATAAAACAAAATCCAAAAGTTATAAACAAAAATGATTTAAAAAAACTATAATAAATAAATAAAACTATACAATATCTATCTTAAACAAACCAAACAATATAAATCTGATTTGACACAGGATAAACCAATATTAAAAAAAGAAAATGACATTAATGGAACCAAACTAAAAAGAAAAAAAATGAAACTAAACTAAAAAGAAACAACATTACCAAAATTGAATAAGAAATTTGAAATATTAGAATTTAATTGATCCAAAAAATATGGAAACAAACCAACCTAAATATTTTCACAATTTTTAAAATTAAAAATTATAAAATGAACAAATTTATTCCAAACTATTGTAGAACTAATTATTTAAAAACTATATACTTGTCAGAAAATTTCAAGTTTTAAACACATAATTACTTGGTTATTAACTAAAACCACTAATTTTAACACCATAAAAGTTCAAATAAATTACACTGATTACATAAATTTATTCCAATAAATTATCATTTAGAAAAAATTATATAAAAATAGTCATTGAATGAATTTATCTAACGTAATTAAATTTATAAAACCTATTTTCAAAACATAGAGACTCATACAAAACTAAAAAAACCATTGTAAAATAATTTTAAATGATCTAAACCTATTTACAAGAAAAATCCATCTTAAAAAACACCTCTTTCAAACAAATCACATTTTCAAAAAATTAATTTAAAATAGATTAAAATTACCCTATCAGATCTAAACCAACTACAATTGAATAAAATTAAATTGAATCAAACTAAATATAACAAAACATTAACTGAAATAAATTGTAAAAAAAATTATGAAAACAAGCTAAATCATATTTTATAAAATTGAACTATTCTAAATGGAACTAAATAGAATAAAAAAATGTCTAAAATATAACCAAAACCAACTAGTTTGAATTTAATCAATATTTCCAAATATTTTTTGAACTAATCACAAAATATCTATAAATTAAAATATAACAAAATAAACCAATACAAATTAATATGACTAAATTATCCCAAAAAAATCAGACTATATTTACCCAAACTAAACTGACCTAATATGTTTTATTTATAACTAACCCAAAAATAATTTGAATTGGTTAAAAAAGTGTGAAATTATCCTAAAAAATAATTACTCAAACTGAACTCACCCAGACCTAGTTGAACCAATAAAAAATGAACAAAATTGATTAACACTAAATTAAATAGATACAATCCAAACTAACCCAATAAAATAATAACAAAACTATTATAAATATACCTATACAAGAAAATATATGTTTTTCATTTCGTTTTGATTGTTTCTAATTTCACTCTGATGAGGATAATATAATTAATTTTTGTGAAATTTTGTTTTATTTGTTTTAGTTTTAATAATTTCAATATTGGTTATAATCAGTTTATTGTGTTCAGTAATACAATATTATTGAATAAAGTTTTATTATATTAAATTTCATTTGTATATGGTGATAATGAACATCAAAAATAGTGTGCCTCAAACATAATTATTATTTTTTGAGTAGTAAGAAGAAAGACAACAGTGCTATAAATGAATAGACATAAGAAAAGATATTAAGTCTTATTATGATGATTAATAACTTTAATACCTATTTCATAATTAAATATCTTATTTATTCTCTAGAAAGTGTTCTTTGGATGACCTTGATAAAGAATAGGATGATAAATTCATGCCAAATGAGCATTTAAGACTGATAGTAGGTGATGATCACTAGGGTACAGTCCCTTGTCGACTCAGGAGGAGTATTTTCCTAACTATGTATTGGTCCTTGTCAAGCACCTCTAATAGATTTGGTTGAACCATGTTTCTATAGGCTCATGTATAAGTATCATAGGGAAATAACTTATCCATGTAGGAGCATGAAAAAAAGTTAAAATGTTACTAAGTAGTTTATAAAAACCATGGAAACTTTATGTCAAACACTTCCACAAAATACTTTTTTAGTTTTTGAATCATTCAAATTGATAATGCACTTCTTATATGATGAACTAGGTGATGTCGATGATAGTACTATTTTTGGTTTGTGTGATGAAATTCATAGTAATGATGATGTTGAAGAAAATAATATTAGTGAGGATTCCCATTATGAGAGTTATGTTCATGATGGTAGTGGTGGTGATGAGGGAGATATTGATCTATTAAATTTCCAACATTATATTTATGAGTCAATTTTTTGGATTGTGTTTGATGAATAAAACTAATTATATATATGTGTTATGATTTTTTATGAAATTTATCAAATTATTAAATGTAAAATATTGAGTACATGTGTTGTTTTAAATGAGTATTGTGACTGGTTGAATAAATAATTAAATTTATAGATTGATATATATATATATATATATATATATATATATTTAAAAGTGGATGAAGATATATTTGGTAACTAGATAGTCTGGGAGACCATACCAATGGTTATATAACCATTGTTTTAACATGCTATATCAATGGTTTCCAGAACAATTGGTATGACTACATCCTAACACCCTATACTTATGATTTAAGGAGAATAGTTGGTATAGGGTTATACCGACGAATCACTTTCCAAAATTTCTAATAACCATTTGTATAAATTATACCAATGGTTTAGAACCATTTTTAAAGGGAAAATCCAGTAGTGAGATACAAGGAGTGAATTTGAGACTCTATTTTAGGGCATGATTGGGAGCATTCCAAAAAACATTCCATCTTAGAAATCAGTTGTACTAAATCTATTACCTTTTTTTAAATATGTTTATATTATTAGGTTAATTTTTATAAATATATTTTTTATCAAAAATATGTAATTAAAAAAATTATATTATAAATGACATTTAAAATAGGAATCAGATGTATCAATGGATATTAGTGATTGGTTTTGGGATTTCATCATATAAATAATGAAAATAGAAGAACACCTGCATATGATCTACATATCCTTGAAAGAATCAATATGCATGAAAAATTAATAACAAAATTACTATAAAACCAAAGTAGTAGACTCTTTATGAAGATCAAATGTGAAATAAATGTAGGCTTTTTTACCTATGTAGGTAATCCACTAACCTTTGAATCCTGATCTATAACCCAAGGATTCCCATAAACCAAGATGAGTGGTTGCACCTTCACTATTCATAATAAATGATGATACAAGAATAAAGATGTTTTAGAAAATATTTTCATAAAACTAATAATCACCATTACCTACACCAATGAGGGATCTTAGTCTATTTTATTATTCATACCCAATGCTCTCCATTTAATAAATACATGTTGACCATATGCAATGTATCAGGTGCCATCCCATGCATTACTGTTCATTGGTATAATACAATAAAATCATTAAATGAACATTTTAAAAGACTTTAATACATTCATAATGGATTAGTAACTAATGGATACCATGTGGGAAGGAGGTTGTAGATGAATTCACTAACCCTAAATTACGCTGAGTACAATGTAGTATCGAGTTTCAACACATGTAACTAGGCTATATTAGAACCAAATTAATGTTGGGATCATTATTAAGGATATATTTGAACCAAAATATCCTTAATTCATAAGTATCATATACATATGTTTTTAATTCCTAACAAATAATCTCCCACTTTTACTAAAATCAATAAGAATTTTTTGTATAACTTCAAAACTCTTTTTTATTCCTTTCAAAACTAATTTTAGATATAGATTCATCAAAATTTATTCATTATGGAAAGAAATATTCATTGAAAACTTAATACTTATCAAAATTCCTAACAATGTGACCCTATGAACATTATTATTATTAAAAAATAATATAAAATCCCCAATTCATAGATGTAAGAAACAAGAACATTCTACTAGGAATCCAAATCCCTACCTTATTGTCCCTCTTTGACATAAAAGACACCATCTACATTGGTACCACTAAAAATTAATTATGATTTACCAATTAAAGGTTCATCCTCAATGGGATTTTCATTTGAAATTTTATTTATTTCAGTCGAAAATAGAACAATTGATTGATTTGTGTTTGCAGGATCCAGAGCATAAAATACTTTTAATGCCTATGATCGATGCCAATATGAACAATTTATACTTGAACCCTTTATTACTAAAATTATTATTATAAAACCATATGAATTAAAAAATCATCACTTAGAATATTTTATACTCCAAATAAAATATTTTTTGTGATGATTTTAAAGTATGAAATATTCACATAAATTGTATTTCTATCCTTGGTACCCGATATATACATCGCTTCCACTATAAGTGAAACTCCATTTTTTTTGAATCATATTATGTTCATCTCATTTATTTGTATAGAATGTATAACTATTAATTATATAACCACTATAAGATAATAAATGTACACTTATTCCTCAATCTATCCATCGAAATCATTATGAAATTGAATTTAGATTTACATATCACTCCTTAAAAATATAGTCCTAGAACCATCCTATAAACTGTTTATTATGAGTATTTGATAACCAACTTTCAACCTTTAATGGATTTAAATTCTTAAGAATTACATTGTGAGTTTTAACATACGGATAAACCTATATAATATTATATAAAATTAAAATGTGGGCCTAATCCCACTATATAATGGTAATTGTGACAATATCTCTTCTAAAAATTCATTCACCCTTAAGGAACCCATAATGATGAAATTTTGGGAGACCATTCTATCCACACAGACAGGCAGTCGATATAGAATTCAATGAATCTCTTAATAATATATCACTCTATAATACAAACTTCTAGAAAACATCAATTTTTAGATACCCTTTAAAAATATTTATTTACCATTTTAATGGGGTACATTCATCAGTAATGTACAAGACCACATAGTCAAATCTATCTAAGAAAGAAAACCATCAATACAACCATTATATAAAAAGATAATGGTGAGAATAAAATATCAAATTCACATAATATGATAAAATTTTCATTTTATATTGCTAGAAACTTCACCAATTTTATAAATTTATTACATATAACATTGAAAAATAATTAATGTTTGGTTAATGAAAGTCCGTAATTTTTTGGTAAAATGAAACATAAATCCATAGGAATTATATATTGAATTAAAACATGAAAGTCATGTGATTTTAATAATTTTAACTTCTAATAATTATTTGAATGGATATTCATTATATTTTATGAATACCCAAATGAAACCTTTACACCATTAATCATGTTGAAAAACTAAAATCTCACATTCCAAGAGAGAGTGTATGTCACTAAAGGAAGAGAAGTTAATTTTTCACCCTTCACTCATAATAACCGTACTTTGTAATAGATTATTAGCAATACTTTCAAAACAATAACAACTAATTAAAATATTTGATTCTCCTTACAATTAATTACATTTTAGTAGCAATAACTAAATAAAATTTCTACATAATGAAATATTAGTCATGTTCATTTAAGAAACCACCACTTGTATTATTATTAGTGGTGGTTTTCAAATAAGTACCCTCATTTTAACTATATTTTCATAGTAGTTTCACCTTTTCCCCTCCTTCTTCCATCATATAAACCTCCGCTTCCCATATCCATATTCCTCATTACACTCTCCCCTTCTCCACATTCCTCCATCATGCAAACCTCACATCCCTTTTTCCTTATTCCCCAATCAGGAAAACCACTTATTTTGTTTCCCAACATTCTCCTCTTCTTATTCAAAATAGATTATTATTCTGCTTACTGATCTATTTATTCATCCACCTATAGCATGGACCTCTTCCCCTTCTCTATCTGTTGCTTTTGGGTATAAGGTAAGTTCCCAGAAGCTCACTCTTTTCTGATTTCTAATTGTTTTAATATTTCAAAATACTCCATGAGTTTTACATAGGTATTTAGAATTAGGGATTAAAATATTTATCTTTCTAGGATATAAAAGTTTGGTTTTATCATGTTATTAGATCATCTTGTAAAATATCTTATTGATAAATTTAAAGGGACCTAAAGTGCACGATTCACCATATCATTTCCTCCTCACCCCATAAATATTGACTGAAGTGATCCATTAATGTTGGTAATTTTTTAATTTATTGTTAATTTGATTTATTATATAAAACATAGTTAATTTTAAGTTGATTATTAGGGTAATTTTTTGGGATAGTTTTATTTTTCTGAATTGTACTCTTTTTATGCATTCATGAATTATATTTTCATTTTCATTTCATTATATATGTGTTAATACATTATAGAGTAATTGTTCTTTTATTATTTTACATGAATTTTACTGTATGTTATATGATGTATTTATATAATAAAATATAAAATCATAAAATCATTTGATTGTAATTACATTTTTTGGGTGATTTTTCTAAGTCAAATTTTATAAATTATTTTATGTTAATCTTCATTATGTTTTATTTTTGACATGATTTTTCTAAAATTAATCTAAATTACATTTTTTATAAATATATTTTTTAATAGGGTAAAAATGTATAAAATTTGGATTATTTTACTCAGGAATAAACCTCAATATGTTATGGGAATAAAAGAACTTTTAGATTATTAAATTTCAAATAAATGAATAAATTCAATAATATAATTTCTATGTTATGATTGTAATTTCAAATGATGGTTGCAAATACGTGATGTTTATGAGAAGTTGATATCGAAAGAATTTATTGTTGGATATATGAGATAGATTTGGAATGAAGAATTGAATATTGTCAAAATTTTAACATGTGACCATCAACAGAATGAAGAACATAATTCCCCAATAGTGGATAATAAAATTTAGAACATGATGAATGATGTTTTCAGCACTGCGACACATCATGATTAAGATTGTAACACATCAGTGGGGTATCATTATAAACATCTTAGAGATTAATACAAGTTAGAAGATAACTAAATAATTATATGAGTTCTATGGATTAATTGATAACATAAATCAATATTTGTATAAAGAATGTAGAAAATATTTAAAATTGACCATTCTACTAAGTTAATCCCATATAAAGTTATTGCATGGAATTACATATAAAGAAATGTTGATGATATTCGAGTTTCTACATGATGTATTTGTTAGAGATGATATTACTGAATCATTTGATGAGATGAATAAATTTCGTAACAATATAGATATCAGTCATATAAAGATACATGAATGTACCAATGATTGTAGGTTATATTGGGAAGAGGATTTAGTTAGATAATAGTGAAAAATATGTAATAATTCAAGAATGAAATCGATGAATTGTGTTGAAATTTTAAATGAAAACACTTTTAATAAGAATTAAAAAAGCACTTTGAATGTTTTATATTACTATCAATTAAATCCATGATTGAAAATATTTTTTATGTATTCTAAAATGAAATTTAAAATGATGTGGCATGCCATGGGAAAAACAATAGCATGTTTAAATGACATCAAATAGATTAAAAATAATTGAAATAAGTTTATTCTCTATATCCAAATTTATCTTTATATCATAGGAATTTGTGTTTGGGATTGGATACTAAGGGATTTAATCCATTAGAGACTCTTGGAACAACTTATATTATATGGATATTTATTTTCATCCCTTATGATATACCTCCTTGGATATCTATGATATAATATTATTTATTTATTTTGATGATCATTCTAGGAAAACAAATGCATAGAAATGATATATATGTATACCATTAACCTATTATAGAAGAATTTAAAGAGTTATGGGACAATGGTGTAGTTATATTTTATGCATCAACAACTTAATGTTTATAATCCATACTTTTCTAATGGGGATGATTAGAGATTTCATTGGATTAGGAAACATGTCTAACTAGAACACTCACACTAGACAAGCATGTCTAGTTCATAAATTTAAATTTGACCCTAGAAGACTACCACATATCTGAAAGTTGTGTTTCATGTGTCATCATAGATTATTAGATTCATCTCAAAGATATCAGTTTAATAAGTCACAATATGATTAAATAAATGAATTTAGGATACACCTGAAATTTTTATTAGTGTTAGAAATCATGTCACGATGATCAATTATTGATGCACAATTTCGGAAAAAGTATCAGTTGAATGTTTTTGGAAAAAGAGTTAAAGGATTTTTTGATATTATTGGTACACAATAAAGAAAGAAACATAATATTTTTTTCAAACTTCCTTATTGGGAATTTTAAATTTTATGTCAAAATATCAATGTTATGAACATTGAAGAGAATGTATGTGCCGATTTGGTTTTTAAATTTAATTTGTAGGGAAAATAAAACTAACATATGAACACTCATAAGGAATTATATGAAATTATAATATAGTGTGGTCTATGGGAAAATTCTAATTGAAATTTTCTTGTAGTAGTTTTGCATTGAAAAATCAATAAAATTATGTTTTCCTTTGAAGAATAAAAAATTTAAAAGTACCTAATGAATATTCAAGTAACATTTCAATATATTTCGACTTAAAACATCATAATTTATATGGGTTTAAAATTCAGGACTCATATATTTTTATAGTTCAATTTCTCCATTTTCATTACGTAAATATTTACCTAATAAAATAACAACAACTATAATTGATTTTTCTAAATTCTAAAAACATATCCATGTGATAAATGTAAACTCAATTAAGCTTTAAATATGTCAAGAAAGATTTATAATGAAACTTTTCATTTTTAAGGTGGTATATCCCCCATCATTTTTCATTATGATGGTTCATCTAACGATGCATTTGACCATAGAAGTTGAAGTTAGAGAGGCCCTACATTATCGATGGATATAAACCATATAGAGGTATTTTCATCTTAATACCTTATCATTAATACATTAAAAGTTTTATAATCACCACATAAATGGTTTATTCTGCTACGTTCATTTTTTTAATTAGGTATCTAGATCATTTGGAGTCTTTTGTGAGAAAAAAATCTCAACCAAAAGGATCTATTGCTGAAGGTTATATGGATGATGAGTGTCTCCTCTTTTATTTGAGTATTTGGGTAATATTTAAACATGATTTAATTAATCTAGACATGTTTAATATAATAGAAATCTATTATATTATAATAAAAATTAGAAAAATTTACTACATTATTTCACCAAGTTAGGAAAATATCATTAATTACATTTACACAAATAGAGTTCATACAAGAACATATATTTTTTTAAAATAAATAATGATATTTTAGATCCTTTAATTAAAAAATTTAACACAAAAAGAAATATTTGACTTCAAAACCAAACAGAAAATGGGAAAGTGATAACAAAATCCATTAACAATGACTTTATTGATTGGTTTGCATGCCATGTAAGATCATAAACAATATCATATTCATAATGTGTTAATATAATTATCTTATATATCTAATAATATTTTATATTTTTATATATAGATCATTAATGATTATAAAAGATATTTAATTCAAGATGATTTGAAAAATTTTTCTTGAGGTCTTTTGAAGTAGTCCTGGAGATTTGATGATTATAATATCAACAACTTCATCATATGGTTTTTCATGAGTAGGGTTTAAAAGAAAAAAAATAATTGAATATATACCAAATTAATAGATTTTGGATACTATGGAAAGTTTATTTACATTATTTAATTAAATTATCTTTGAAAATTTTCAGTAGACATTTTCAAATGAAAGTGGGTTGATATTTATAGTGTAATAAGGAAAGATTTGTTACAATTTACTTATGTTATCTTATGTTAGTTCATCGATGCTGGTGAGAATGAATAAAAAAATCCATATATTTTTTCATTATAATATAAAATATTATATTATGTAGATGATATATTTGATGAAGGTTGGGTTGTTGTAGTCCTTGTCAATATGAGATACTTGAATGATATGGGTGAAAAAGTTAATCATTTTTTTTGTGACACTGAACCCCATCAACAATAAGAGATTGATTCATATATCTATGATAATATTAAAATGGTCATTCTTTCAAGGGAGGTGGGTTAAATATGATGAAATCATGTTAATAGTGTAGGATAACAATAGTATGGTCAATGATGAATTTATTAATTATATTCACAACACTCATTTCACTTATATACTATTTTTTTAGAATAAAACATTTAATTAATATATGAGAAAAATTTTCAAAAGAAATTTGTTTTATATAATATGTCATGTGATAACCTGTTTTACATTCCTTTTGGATATAGGAATACCAAAACAATTATTTAGAGATACTTTTAGTTCTTCCACAAATCCTATATTTTCAGACCCATCTGATAAACTACGACGTTTATCAAGTACTCTTTTTTTTTACTTTTAGTATTCCACTTTATTCTGTTAGATTACATTTAATATTCTCCCTTATTCAATAAGAAATCTTCTTGCTTCAAATGCATCACCTTTTCTTTAGGGATATTAGGAGGACCAGATGGATCAGCTGAGGAGGAGTTATTGACTGAGTTTATTTTGTCACAATTTCTATCACGACAGTATTAGATGTTGAGCATGATTCTTATATAATTGTTAATGTGAAAAAATAATTTATTACAAATATATACTGATTGTTGAATATATTCATTAGACATATTCATATAATAAAATGATATAAACAGACATGAATACATTAGATGTTTGGAGGAAATAATAATTTGAATTAATTATAATATTTCACATGTATTGGGCACCTAAAGATGATTTTAGGGGATTTTACAGGTAGATCTTGGGGCAGTTATCATGAGAAACAACATATCTTTCCACCAATTATCATGATTGGAAGAAAATTCCCATAAATTGGAAGAATTATATATTTAATAAACATGTGAAATTAAGTTAAAATAAATATTTATAGTTTTTTTATTTGTTACTCCTATCAATTGTATCTCTAATTATTTTTTTTCATATCCAATATATAGATGATTTTTCATTTTTAGGATCCAGATGTATTTTTTTAATGGAAATTTAAATGTTTGAGGGAAATGTGTAAGAGATTTAATTTTAGGTTGTGGGGTGAGTTCAAAGACACATACTTGAGTCTCTATCAAAGTTATGAAATGGTACCCAAAGGGATACCATGGGATCAATAAAGTCCTTAGTGGATATGAATCATTTTTATTCACATATGTTATTTGAAACTATATTAGTTCATTAATATTAATTTATTAAAAATAACATAATTTTTATTAATATTAACCTCTTTTTTTAGGAATTTTCTTAAAAAACTCATCAAGTCAAGAGAAACAAGGAATCCCACACAATTCTGATTCCAAAAGTTTTGTAATGATTAAATCAAACTGGGTAATTTTATATCTATGATTCAATATAATTTTTTTTCTTCTGAAGTAATTAGATTTTTATAGTTATTAATTTTTTCCTTTCATGATATAAGTAAAGGATATTAGTCTTGAGGTCATTCTAACCAATTTATGGTTTGATGTGCATAAAAATATGACGGGAATTAGGTAAATGATCCCATTGTAAATATTGAGGTAAAAATATAAATATATATTTATAATGAATTAGAAGGTTATGAATTAACAAAATAGTTGTAAATAATTGGTTTATTAATTTATCTAACAATAATTTTTATCTTGTGTTCATTTTTAATATGTTTAGTTCACTTAGAAAATTAGGATTTATACCATATTAAATATTTTAAGATTTATATATTAAAATATACTTTGAGTATAAAAAAGATGTGGTTTAATTAAGTAATTATATTATTATTAATGAGTAATTTTGGTGGCAATGCTTCTTGTACATTTATCAATAGTTATATTTTTAGTTTATCAAATGATTATTTTTATTTAAAAAATAGTTTTTATTATTTTATAATTTTTTTTAATCTCCTCATGAATGTGATTAATTTCTATATTTTATGTTATCATATAATATTTACATGTTATAATTATAATTTTATTTCACAAAAAAAATTATTATATTTATAAATATGAAAACAAATTAAAATAATTGGACATACCATATTTCTTGAGTGACCCTAAAGATGAAACTTGATTATAAATTGAGATAGGATTGATTTTTTATTCATAGAAATTATGGCTAGGGCTGAAGTAGGTGGTAGATGATGAGTGTCTAGGTCAAACCAAACCTTTATTGGTTGTTTACATTTAATACTTCCTCAATATATTCTATTACTCCCTATAATCTTTTATTATTATATATTCCATGACTATATGAAAATAGAACATTAGGTGGTTGCCTATTAGGATTGCATCTCCACCCTATTTGGGCCACCGTTGGGTACCCAAACATATAATATGACTGTAGTTATGGACGAGGGAAAATTCCCTACTACAAGTTTCTGATTTCTTCTTAGGAGTAAGGGAGAATAGGACCGAGCTAAGGTTCACGATTCTAGGTAGGATAGTTTTAGTATTGTTGGTATTTTTTATATATGTTGTAAAATATAAATTTATACCATTTCTTGTTATTTTTTAGAGAAATGACATGTATAATCATTATGTGTATATGAGATTACTTCTAGATTTATTTATATATTCCCATCTTGTTCACTTATCATCCATCCGATTGATTTACTTATTTTACTATATATATGTAATTTTATACCTATTATGCTACATTCTGATGATAAGGGCATAGTCTTCCCATAGACACACCCTAGGACCTTGCTAATAGTCAGCATCCTCTCGCATTTGGGGAGATGCGCTTGATTCCATGTGGCTAATTGGGCTTAGGGTATCTTGGTCTAAAACATTACAAAGTGGTATCAAATCATTATTTTCTGATTTATTTATGATTTTGAGACAACTTAAGGGATAAGAAAGAATTATAATTTAGTAATTAATTGTGCATGGTCGTAGCTAACCCACATTCAATAAAAATCAAAATTTACTCAAATGAAATTGTTGCTTTTTGGATTTTGACTATTATAGTTGATTTGATTCAACAATTGGGTGATGCAATTGAATTATGAAGTTACTATTGATTTGATTATGGGTCCTATTTTGTTTCAAACTGATGATATGAGTGTATTCCATCTAATTCATCATTATAGGCACCTGTTATAATTCACATGCCATGAATTATTCAATGCATTATTCCATGCATTATGCCATTCCATATAGGTTGCCTTAGTTGTTACATGATGTCGTGATAGGTGTTGTGATAGTTATATCTGTTGTTGTGATAGATATTTCGGAATGTATGGTATGGATTAGGTGTATTCCATATTTTGGTTCATGTGAAGTATGGTCCCTCGTGGATTGAAATTTGGCGAACCATTTGGTTCAAACTTTTTAAATGAATTGTGATATAATGGAAATGAATAAATAAGAATAAAATGGAAAATGAAATTGTTTATATCATAGAACATGACATAGAACCGACCTTAGTAGTGGGTATTATGAATTATCTCTTTATTTTATATGATTTGTACATTTCCCAAACCAGACTCAAGGACCAAACAGAGGGTTGTGTTCTTAGATAAAACGGATTGTACCTATCATATTCCAATATCTGTGCATTGAGTTATGAGCTTTGATAATGATATTGTTTGAGGTGCATGTTTAGAATTATATAGGCACTCCACAATAAAAAACTCCATTCGAGTGTTAGGAGGGTGGAAACGATCATGCTCTGGAGGTGGTGGGCCATGGGATTCCATTAGATCATATAGTAGAGCTAGTTAAGGCACCAGTGATGGTACCAGACACCTGTTTTGAGGCATAATTCCATAGATGCTTTATGCATTTCATGGAGACCATTCAAGGATCACCACAACCTTCCCTGACTATGACAGAATTGATGGGTTAAGAAGCAGTATCCCCCCACATTTTTTGGGGATGAAAGACCACAGACTTTAGAGTCATGGCTAGAGGCCATACTATCCATATTTGATCATCTTGAAATGCATTCAAAGAGGAGGGTAAAGCTTACTAATTATATGATATGTGATTATTCCAAGAGATTTTGGGTTTTAATTACTAAAAAAGATCATCATCAGGAGATGGATTGGATGGATTTTTATACAACCCTCTATAAATAATTCTGACCCAAGACTTTGAGTTCTGATAGAGTTTGAGATTTATTGCACTTGGAGAAGGGTGTGTCATCCGTTATAGATTATTCGGCCAGCTTTACATAGATCTAATGCTTCAAACCTATTCTTATGGGTGATGGGTTATCTATGACCAGGCGATTTGAGGATGGTATTAGGTATAAAATTTGATCATAGGTTAATGTATTTCGACTAACTACTATTTTTGGAATATTTAATCAGACACTTATCACAGAGTGTAACCTGAGAGAGGATGGGGGTGCAATCCAGGGTAGTTCAACATCTAGATCTAGTGAAACATAAAACTGTAGTAGGAACAATTTTCTCAAGCATCAATGCAATGATATTAGTATCCAAATCGCATACTAAGGTATCTATGTGAGGTTTCACCAGTGTGGTAGACTAGGAAATATGAGACCTTAAGGATTGAAGGACATAGTCTAATGGCGATCATATGATAAGATGGGTCATCTTCAATGCTTCTTTAGAACTTTTCCTATAGAATATAGGGAGAGTGGGTCTTAACCAACCCCACATATAGGAGAGAGGTCATAAGATTCTCATTAAGAAGGTAGCTAGAGTAAATCTAGATGACTAGGCTTAGGTGGTGGTCATGGTTATGGTAGTGAGACCCCAGTTTTCTAGAGATAATAGAGTGGGTCTACTAATGGTAGCTGGGATGTATCACAGGGCCACGAATTAGGCTGGATATATACAGTGCAACTGAAACCTGGAAAATATAATCCTAGACCTTCTATTATGAGTGGTACTATTCTAGTAGCCACTAATTTAGAATCTTATCTTTTCTATATTGGCGCTTCACATAGATTTATATTTATTCCCATTTTAGAGATCCTTGTGATCAGTGTTTAGACTTCTCATGGATTTATGACACTTAATACTTCATTGGGGATTCGAACATAGGATGTACCTCAGTGTAGGGAATACACAATTGATATTGATGAGTGTTAATTCATATGGGATCTCTTTTTCTTTGAGATTATAGGTTTTTACATAATTCTCAAGATGAAATGGTTGGTTCCATTTCATGATTTCTTTGATTGTTATCATCGAAGGGTAACCGTCACATCACCATAGGGTGGGGAGTTTATTCACAAGTCTGAATGGGATGTCCAGGCGAGTTGAGGTGGACCCGAGCATCATGTACTGGGTAGGATGAAAAACTAGATTGTAAGTTTATATCTAGATGATTAGGGAACACATTATATATAATTCCTTCCAATAGTTGATCATTTTAGGGATGTTTTACCTCACAAATTTTAGGATTACCTTTAGTGAGAGAGGTAGAGTTCTCTATCGATCTAGTTCCAGGAGCTGTAAAAATATCAATTCCTCCTAATAGGATGGATACTATTGAGATACAGGAGATGAAGAGGCATCTATAGGAAAATGGGGTTATCTGACCCAATACTTCTCTATGGGGTTCACCAATATTTTTTATGAAAAAGGTGTATGGTACCGTAGTCTGTGCATGTATTATTGGAATTTGAACCAACTGATAGTTAAGAATTGGTATCCTCTTCCATAGATAGATGATCTCTTTGATCAAATCTGAGGATATCTAGTATTATTGAAAATTGACTTGATATCTGGTTATCATAAGGTTCATGTTATACCATCATACATACCTCACACAACCTTTCGTAGTATGTATGCTCTATATAAGTATTTGGTTATGTCATGTGGTGTCACAAATGCGCCAACATGCTTCATGGAACTGATGAATTGAGTTTTCCATCCTTATCTGGATTTGTTTGTCATGGTATTGATGGTTGATATCTTGATGTATTCTAACAGTCAACATGACCATGTAAAACATCCTGAGATCATATTGGATACACCGAGAGAGCATCAATTATTTTCTAATCTCACAAAGTACCACTTCTGGATGGATTAGATTCACTTCCTAGGCCATATTATCTCAAATACAGGACTGTCAGTTGACTAAGAGAAGGTGAGAGACGTAGTTTTCTTGGGACAACTGAAGAACTTATTTGAGGTATGGAGCTTATTGAGGTTAGATAGATATTATATGCATTTCATATAGAACTTATCACTCTTAGAATCATAGAACATGAGCTTGAATAATAAGGGTGTGAGGTTTGTATATTCAGATGCATGTGATTAATATTTTCAAGAGTTGAAAGAGATATTGACTTCAGTGCTAATACTGATTTACCCAAGAAGGAGTTACATTTTTTTCTATGATGAATCAGGTATCAGACTTGGTGAAGTTTATATGCATTTTCATAGAATCATAGAATACAAGTCTCCACAGTTGAGGCCACACAAGAGGAATTATGTGACACACAATCTCGAGTTAGCTGTAGTTATTCATGAATTACACTTTTGGAGACATTACTTACATGGAGAGTGTACTGTGGTATTCATAGACCACACAATCCTCAAATACATATTTACACAACGAGATCAAATATGAAGAAATGAAGATGGTTTGAATACCTATAGTATTTTGACTTTTGATCTTTCCTATATACCTAGAAAGGGAAATGCAGTGGTTGCTGCACTAAGTAGGAGGACTCAGATACAAGGAGTTCAACAAGCCAACAATGAGTGGAATCTTATGAATTTATTAAATGAGATGCACTGGGAGGTTCATGATAGTAAGGGGTAGATTTTTTTTCATCCTTAGCTATTACCTCTACCCCTTTGGATGGAGTTAGGATGATGCAACTCTCAAATTTGAAGGGACTAGTCCTATGAGAGAGTGTGGTAGGTGAGGAACCACCTCATAGTTGGACCGTAGGAGAGGATGAAATTATACGTATACATGGTTGTGTACGAGTTTTAGATGACATGCATGAGAAGATGATGTGAGACTTTAATGCTTTATCTTGGGTAGTACACCTAGGAATCTCCAAGATGTATCATGATTTACATCACCAATGCTGATGGATGGGTATGAAAATAGATGTAGCTGGGTTTTTCATGAGATATTCCACCTGTCAGTAGGAAAAGATGAAACACCAGTAACCAGACAGGATTTTATATTAGCTACTCATTTCCGAGTGGAAATGGGATGATGTAATGATATATTTTGTGAAAGTTTTACTAAGGACTCCTCAAGGAAATGATTACATTTGGGTTCCTATTGACAGACTCACAAATATTTCTCATTTCCTACCTATAGAGGACACCTTTTCAGTTGATTATATTGGGAGGTTGTGTATCCGTGAGATAGTTCAACTTCACGAGGTTCAACATACTATCATTTCTGATTTGGATTCCCAGTTTACTTCACGATTGTGTAATGAGATGTAGAAGGCGTTAGGTACTCAAGTTATTTTGATCACAACATACCACCATCAAACTGATGGTTAGTTATAGAACCCAATACAAGTGCTTGAGGACATGTTGTGAGAATGCATACTATATTTCAGGGGATCATGGTAGAGGCATATACCCCTTTATGATTTAGACTAAAATAATATATTTTAGACTACTATTTAGATGGATCCTTATAAGGATTTTTATATTAGTCTATTCTGATCACCCCTATGCTAGTTAAAGGAAAGAGAGGCAGCTATTTTTGGACGTCGTATCATATAGAATACTATAGATAAGGTCCAGTAGATTTAAAAGAACATGTATATTAAATACTCTCAACATAAATCTTACACTAACCACCACAAAATACCTCTAGAGTTTGAGGTCAGGGACCATTTATTTTTACACGTTTCACTGGGGTTAGGACACACAATGATTATGAGGAATTGTAAAATTTCACCTCAATATGTTAGGTCATTTGAGATTCTGGAGAGAGTCATGACAATAACCTATCAGTTGTAGTTACCACAGAGGTACCATGCCATGCACAATGTCTTCCACATATCTCGGCTGCACTATTATCATTCAGACTTGTCTCATGATTTTCATCCTGATGAGGCTGAGTTACAAGTAGATGAATCCTTTAAGGAGAATCATATTTTTATTGTGGATCATAGCATGAAGGTTCTCCAATGTGGTTTAGTACATTTATTAAAGATTCTATGGCAGAATGGTTTTGTACAGAACAAAACCTGAGAGCAAGAGGCTGATGTACGAGCATAGTGTCTGAAGTTATTATTAGACAATCTTGACCACCCTTGAGAGGGAAATTCAGGGATGAATTTCTTTAAGGGAAAAAGTTTGTAAGAACCCAGTTCGTTATTGAGGTATTTTTTTTATTTCCATCATTTTTTAGTTTAAATGATTATTTATGGACCAATTTGAAATCCATTCGTGGTCTTGGAGGTATAAGGGATGTCTAGGGCTTGGTCGGAGTCAGAACCAAACTTTTGGGGAGAGAAAGGCCTGTTGCATGGTTATTAGAAACCTTGCAGGGCTAGCCGCATAATTACTAAAAACCATGAATGGATGGATAGATGGATGGAGGAGAAAAAACAGTTTGATAAACCATGTGATTTGAGTAACACACCCATGAAAAACCCACTATAGTTTTTGAAAGAGGGTTGAGACATGGTTTCCACATAGTTAGTCAAATCAAGGGAGAAAATCATGTGAGGTGCCCCTTATTATAGCAGGAGGGGCATGGTTGGTGCACAATTTGGCCAACCGTGTGGCAAAACCATATGACCCTGGGTTTTTTGGTGAATTTACTATTTTACCCTTATTTAACCATTTAAACCTTAATATTTTTTTTCATTTCATCTATTTGACATCCTGGAGGATTTTGAGAGTTTCCTTTGATGCATAATCTTGGAATCAAGAGATACCCTCCATATGAGCTCAGAATCAAGATCTGTTGGAAGCATTGAGTCCATATCAGTAAGATATACATTAATTTTAAGTCATTAATTTTTTGGTTTGGTATCAACTGGACTATTTAGGTGCAAACTAATATGCCCTATTTTCATGGTCTTCAGTCATTATTCATTTTTCTCTTGATCTGAGTTGAATCAGGAGATGATATGGGATGATCACTCTATAATGGACCTATAGTTGGTGGTCTCATAATTTTCACTTAAATTTAGAGTGTTTATATATATATATATATATCATTGTGTTTCACACCCATCTATCAGTGCAATTCCCTTGAAATGAATTTTAATCCTTGACATAAATAGATAGGTGTATCCTATATAGTTAATGAGGTAGATTGATAATTATTAATGGCCATGAAACTTAAATTGGACCACCCATTTGGTGTTTTATATATTTAAATATACCACCATGGGTGGATTTTTATTTGGTACACCCTTTAGGTGTTCCGTTTACCCTTTCTATGGGATGTTAATTGGTGAATTGAATTGTAAATTGAATTGTAAATTGAATTGTAATATGAATTTTGAGTTGAATTGATTAAGTAAAGGTAATGGATGACCATGTCCCTATAATATTACAATGTTTTTCTTGCTTAATCTTGAGTTTTTTCTTATAATGAAATGCCAACATGAGATAATTTAGAGGCTAATCCTTCTAAGCTTAGCCCATGTTTTTGTGCCACCTTCTGAGGTGTGGTTTAAATGAAATGTTCTTTGTAATGAACTTTACATAGTTAAATGATATTTTTTTAATGCTTATGGATATTCTTTGGGTGACACATGGGTTCATATTCGAATTCCATGGACATACTCGTTTGGATACAAATTTTCTTACGCTCGAGTGACACTAGGACTCCTTTTATGGATTTCCATTGATACAATCATGGGGGCTTAATGTTATAAATCCAAGTGATACATGGAATCCTTATGAATTAACATGGATGGAATCATAGGGTAGTAGATCATATATTCCATGGGTGACACTTGAGGATCTCTTAGTAGACCTCCAAGAACAAACTCAGTGAGCGGTGATGTTAGACCACACCTAGAGCAATACTAGGATTCTAATGAGGAATGCCAAGGATGATCTTGTAGGGTTCATGGATCATACTATGCCTAAAGTGATACCTGGATTCCATATAAAGAGTTATAAGGATGAGTTCAGGTTCTTAATTGATTAATTAATGAAATTATTTTTATGAATTATCTACTAGGCCAAAGCACAAGCTTGGATTCTGTCAGAGACTTATACCATGTTGGTGGCCTTTTTGGAACCTCTTGATCATATTCTCTTGAAGGATTTTGGACTACATTCCAGGTACCAAAACTTTCTTTAAAATTAGATTGAATTATTAAATAAAAATTTATTTTAAATTGAGATAGTATTGACTATTTATTGAGATACATTTTAGCTAGGAATAAATCATGTAATAAAGGATGAGTGTCCATGGAAACCCAAACCTCTATAGGTTGTTTAATATCATTACTTCCTTTATATATTCTATTACTATGCACACTCTGTTATTATTATATATTCACTAACTAGATGGCATTTGGACTTTGGGTGGTGGTGTACTAGAATTTTATCTCACACTTTGTTCATGATTCCATTGGGTACCCGAACAGATTATATGAATAAAAGTATGGGAAAGGATAATCTCCCTGCTACAAGTTTATAATTTATTCTTATGAGTAGGAGAGAATAGGACCAATAATAGGCTTGTGATGCTAGATGGGATAGTTTTGGTCATTTTGGTATTTGTTATATGTTTTTTAAAACGGACATGTATACCTGTTTTGGTTTTTTATAGAGGCATGAAATGTATCATCATCATATGTATAAGAGATTACTTCTGTCTTTATTTATATATTTCTATCTTGTTCACTTATCATCTATCTGATTGATTTAATGATTCTACTACTTATTTATATTTGTATATCTGTTGTGCTACACTCTGGTGATGAGGGCATAATCTCCTCATAGACACACCCTAATCCTTCGCTAATAGTCAGCACCCTATGGCATTTTGGGAGATGTGATTGAGTCCATTTTTCCATCTGTTCTTGGGGAACCTTTTAGTGTAATTTAGGTACATAATGATACACAATGTCCAGATCTAGGTATGATATGTTATGTAACAGCTAAATGGAAAATTGGCCAATTGGCCTAATGACCCAATGGCCTAACAACCTAATGATCAATGACCAATTGGAATAATGGTCTATTGGGTTAATATCCTAATGGCCAATTGGCCTAATGGCATAATGGAAAATTGGCCTAAGGGCCAATTATACTAATGTCCCAATGGAAAATTGTCCAGTTGGCCAATTGGCCTAATGGACTAATGACTTAATGGCCAATTGTCCTAATGGACTAATATCCTAATGGTCTAATGGACTAATGGAAAATTGACCAATTATCCCAATAGAATAATGGACTAATGGACAATTGGTCTCATGGACTGATAGCATATGTACCTAATGTAATAATGGCCAATTGGCCAATTTTCCTAATGGTCTAATGGACTAACAACCTATTGGCCTAATGGTCTAATGACGAATTATCCTAACTGCCAATTTGTCTAATGGACTAACAAAAAATTGTCCTAATGACCTAATTGCTAATTGTTATAATGTCCTAAAATCCAATTTGACTTAGGGACTAATGACCTATTGGACAATTGGACTAATGACCTATTGGAAAATTAGCTAAATGGCCAAATGGTCAATTGGCGTAACAGAATAATGACCAAATCACCTAAATGACTAATGTCCAATTGAAAAAATGGCCTAATAGCCTAACAGACTAATGGCCAATTGACCAATTGGCCTAATGAGCTAATGTAATAACAAGTTAATTTCCTAATAGCATAATAGACTAACATCCTAATAGAATAATGGTCAATTGGCCTAATGGTATAATTTCAAATTGGCCTAATGATTTAATGTCCAATTGGACAATTGGACTAATGGAATAACAAACTAATATAGTTATGACCAATTGGACAATTGTCCTAATGACATAATGGCATAATGGCCTAATGACCTAATGACCAATTGGCCTAATGTCTTAATGGACAATTGGCCTAATGGACTAATGGATAATTGGACTAATGGAAGAATGTACAACAACCAATTTTATGGATGATCTAATGGACTAATTGCCTAATGTCCTAATGACCAATTAGCTTAAGGGCATAATATTCAATTGGCTAATAGGCCTAATAGACTAATGGAAAATTGTACAATTATCCTAATGGCCTAATGGCATAGTGACCAATTGTATAATTGGCCTAATAACCTAATAGACTAATGAAAAATTAACATAATGTACTAATGGACTAATTGGACTAATGGACCAATGGTCTAACAACTAATTGGCCTAATAGCCTATTGGAAAATTGTCCTAATATGCTAACAACAAATTGAAAAATTGACCTAATAGCCTAATAGCATAATTGCCCAATTGGCCTAATAGCCCAATGGCCTAACAACAAATTTACCAAATGGACAGTTGGCCTAATGAACTAATGGAAAATTGATCAATTGTCCTATTGGACTAATTTAAAATTAGGTAATTGGAAAAATGGATTAATGTCACAATGTACAATTGACCAAATGGACTAATGTAATAATGACCAATTGGCCAATTAGACTAATGGTTTAAAGTCTTAACTGACCAATTAGACTAATGGAATAATGTAATAATGACCAATTGGACTAATGGACTAATTTCCTAATCATAAATTGTCCAAATGGCCTAATGTCCAAATGGAAAATTGGTCAAATGACCAACTATCATAATGACCTAATGGTCAATTGGACAACTGACCGATTATACTAATGTCCTAACAACCTAATGGTCAATTGGACTAACACCCAATTGTCTTAATGGCCTAATAACCAATTGGACAATTGGTCTAACGACCTATTAGACTAAATGGCCCAATTGGCCTAAATTGGTCTAAATAGCCCAATTGGAATAAATGGCATAATTTTCTTAAATTGGACAAATAAATGGTCTAATTAGCCTAAATTGGTTGAAATTGATGAAATTAACTAATTGGAATAATTTTCCTAAATGGTATAATTAGACTAAATGGACTAAATAGACTAAATGGACCAAATGGCCGAATTGAACTAAATATAATAGTTGAACTATTTGGCCTAAATGGCCTAGTTGGACTAAATGAACTAATTGGATAATTGTTCTAATGACCTAAATGGCCTAATTGAAAAATTATCCAAACGAAAAATTTTCCAATTGACTTATTTACTAAACAACCTAAACTAAGAATGAACCTAATGACCAAATGATCAAAATTACCATGTGTCTGAATAAGAAAAATAACATAACAAAAATATAATTGGAATGGAATGAACATACAAGAGGAATCCATATCATACCCATTTTTATAATGCTAATTTTTATGTATTTTTTACGGGATTCCACTAGTATTAAATTTATAACTTAATGTATTTTTAAATGCTTCTTCATTTTATATATTTTTTCAACAACTACATTTTTAATTCATTCTAGGTTTATCACATTCATATTATTCAATAATTTAGTATTATACTAATCAATTTTATTTTAATCAAGTGTCTACATCAAAGGATGTGTTCCTAAATAAAAATTATTTTTATTGAGTAGGAAGAAAAAGGATGGAAGTGCAGTAAATGAAAAACGCAAGAAAGGATTGTAAAATTTTTATTTATATTTCAAATATTTATATTTAATCTATAATTAAATATCTGATTTATATTTTCAGTAGTCTTACCATGATGATAAATAATATTAAAACTTCAATCCAGGTGATTATTTGAGTCAGGTATTAGGTGAGGAGCACCAGGGGAGAGTCAAATGTTGACATGAGAAAAAAATCATCTCCTATAGGCATTGGTCCTCATGAGGATCATCTCAAACCTCTTAGACCACTGTTCTAAAAAGTGCTCATGCAGAAGCATATAATACCCAAAAATAGCATTACATGGGTGTGAAAGAAGTAAACTAATCATCAAACACGTCATGAAATCTATGTCAGTTATAAGTCAATCACTTCCATTAGATGTTTTTACTAATATTGATTTATATATGGAATCAATGACCTCTTCAAATGATTCCATGAGTGATGTCAATGAGGGTCCTAGTGGAGATAGAGTTGATGGTGGTGGTAGTGGTGGTGGAGGTGGTGATGGTGATGATGATAATGATGATGATGCTCCAGATGATGTTGTTGTTAATGAGTATGTTTCTGATAGTGATGAGGATGTTGGATATGGGGGAGATATTGATCTCATCCATTTTTGTCTTAGTGGTTAAGAGACATGTGAATGTTAATTAATGACTTTAATTGATTGGTTATATAAATGTATTTGTATGTTATAGTATTTTACATTGTTTTAAAATTATTACATGAAGTTCATTTAATGTTAAATATAGAATATTTGTATTTTATTGAATTTACATTGTAGTTTCTATTTTATTTATAGGTTCAGGATGGGTTGGAAGAGTTGCTGTTTCCAAATAGGGACAACGAGCTATACCCATAGTTCAATGAACCTTGGGTATATGTTTTATATTTAGAAAAGCTATACCCACAGTTTGGAGAAGCATGGGTATAAATACATACCCATGATTTAAGAAAAACCATTAGTATGATAAAATATCCTAGGCTATACCCACTATTTCTATTGAAACCGTGTATATAACTCTATATCAATGTCTCTATCCACCATAGTTCCTAAACTATGGGTATAGACTATACCCACATGTTTAAGGGATATACCCATGGTTCTAAACCATGGGTATAAGTTATGTTTCTAAAATTGATATAGTTTTTATAAAAAACATTAAAAAGTCTTTTAAACCCACTTGGAATCTACAGTTCTAGTTCTCTCTCACACAAACCCCCTTTCATGATGAATTAAAATCCCAATACCTATGAGTGGTGATTAGTCCTTTAAAAATTCATTACTTTATGATATACCTTTCTATGCCTCTAGTTTTTAACTGAGTTCCAAGTCCATACCAACAAGGCCTTGTGTAATAAAAAATGAATACACACCACATCCAAGATTTTGATAAGTTTTCACACCCAAAACCCATAATTTTTTAAAGTAAACCATTAAATAATTTTAAACAACATGTTTTGGGAATCTCTAATAGCCCAGGATTTCATAATCAACCAAAAAGTGTAATTTTTAATAGATAATCAACATGAGTTTAAAGTAGAAGGAATTTATTTGGAAAGAATATACCCTTCACATTATAGAGAAAGTTTAAGGAGTAAAAATCCACCGATCTTGAAAAAACTGGACATGAAGAAACATCACATGATCTCCTAGATCTAGAATATTTCTTCAATATTTCTAATAAAACATATGAAATTTTAGTAAAGCTTGTTTTATCCCCTAGATTTGTACATACCAAAACTAGTATAGGTTCCCTTTCTTGAGGAAACAAGACGATCTAGATTGGGAGGGAAGAACAAATCCCTTAACTTTTGTTTTCAACGTCCAATGCTCAAAGATATGGAGAATACAGATCATGAAAGTCGAAGATCGTCCAATAATTACCTATATAAGCTTGAGTTTAATAGGTATGTTCAAAATAAATTGAGGATAAAAAGGAACTAAGATTGATAAAAAATCTATAACTAACATCATTCAAAACATGACATATGAGTTTGCACAATGAATATTTATGATGCCATATATTCTGAAATTCAATTGACCTTAAATTTAAAACCCCATAGACCTATTCATGTTTTGAATATAATTTCACACCATAAAAGGCCTCATCCACCATCCTAATGAAAATTCCCAAAAAATCATTCATTCCATAAAAAAAATTCAAGGAATCTTCCTAGAAAATATTCACATCACGAATAACCATTCATGACATGAACATGCTCATGTATCTAGGTTTCAGATTTTGAGCTTATTTATTCTCCAAAAACCACCAAAAATTCCACCCAATAACTCTAAATAAAAAAATAATGTAAGAAAGTACATACCTTAAACCAAGGGTGTCACATATATATCCCTTTTCCCAAGGCATCGAGTGAAACCTATATATGGAATACTATCAACATAATATAGAAAATCTCATGTTTTATTTATTATTTAAAAAAGAATATCCAAGGAAATGAATACATAATATTTCATTTATCCAATAGATAATTAAATTACATGCCCTTCATCCATATAGTTGAACACATCATATATTATTCAACTATGTCTTGTCATAGTATTTCTTAGTTTAATTTAATCAAGATACATATGTCTTTACCCATCATATAAGTGGAAAAATCCCATCATGGTTACATTCCTACTGATTTCATGATTAGAAACATAACCAAAAACCCCATAATTAGATAAGTTTCTTTTTTTTACTTTCATAAGAAAGTTATCAACGTATAAAAGTTTTCATGCTAGGTGTATCATTAATATTAGGTAATAAGGATTGATAATAAACATAAAAACCTACATATATAAATGATTATATTAAATTCCATTATATATACTTGGTGGTCCAATAAAAAAACAAGTTTATACTTATTACCTAATTAATATATTCTTAGCATCCCATATTTAACCCTCTGTAATGAGTATAATATTTTATTCAGGAAAACCATAACATATTATAAAAACTCATAATAATCTATGATGATCATCAATTAGGGACAACTAAAAGTCACAATTTGAGGGGATATTATCATTTTTCTTCTCAGGTAATGTAAATTGAAACTCACAATAATTAATGATAAATGAAAATTAAATTTATTATAAAATCAAGATACATTTACAACCATTAAAAAAAATCTATCACGTGTCTAACACTTGGAGATTTTATATAACCTTCATGTTGTCTTTTTAGTAATGGTTTCATCAATAAATCCTCTATATTATAATCTACACCCACCCAAAATATCCTAACATTTACTCTCTCAATGATACCTTATATGAGATGGTGTTTCTAAAGGATGTGCATGGTCCTTTGATGATAGCAGGGTTCATTTTCTTGAGCAATGACTCCATTATTATCATAGTAAAGATCGATATCTCCTTTAAATATAGAAAATACCATTATTTAAGAGATGAAAATCCTGATCCAAATAGATTCCTTCATAACATATAATGAGTTATGTACACTACCTCTGTTGTTGAATCTGCTATGGTGGCTTGTTTAGAACTCTTCTAACAGACAACTCCACCATTTAGAAAAAACATGAAACTAGATTAAGATTTATTATTTTCTCTATAAGATTAGAAAGTTGTATTTGTGTAACCCTTTACATAGATCTCATTATCTCCTCTAAATACCAAGAAATTATACTTAGTATTTCTTAAGTACATATGAATGTTCTCTACAATAATCCAGTGAATTTGACAATAATTGGATTGTTATAAACTTTATAAGATTATAAGTGCAATCAAGTTGAGTAAAAAACATGAAATAAATGATAGAACCTATGGAATATTCATATATAATTTTATCTATCCTCACTAACACTTTAGATGGATCTTGAGTTTTATTGAGATTCATTCCATGAAATACTGGTAAAGACCCCTTTTTAGAGTTATATATACTAAACTGTTTTAGCACTTTACCAATGTAAGCATATTGATTGATTCTAAGAAGCATATTAGATCTATTGCTAAAGATATTCATACCCAATATTTAATTATATTTACCCATTTATTTCATCAATAAAAAGTTTCCCAAACACATTTTTATAGAGTGAAGTGTTTGGATGAAATTTCTAATAAGTACTATATCATCCACATATAATATTAGAAATATTACGAAACCCCCAATAATATGATTTAATACACAATAATCATACATGTTTATAAGGAAACAAAAAAAAATTATTGCATCATCAAATAGTATATTCTAAATCCTAGATGCCTGCTTCAATCCATAAATAGACCATTGAAACTTATATACCTTAAGAGTCTCATTTGGAAATTCAAAAACCTTTTTATTGTATCATATACATGTATTTAACCATATTAATGTTAAGGTAAGTTAGTTTTTTTACATCCATTTTATATATCTTATAATCAAAATAATCTTTTATGGAATAAAATACATGAATATACTTTATCATGGATATAGGTAGATATGTTTCTTTATAATGAATACCATGAATTTTCCCAAAACCTTTTACTACCATGCATGATTTATAGGCAGAAAATTTTCTATCAATGTTAGTTTTCTTATGAAAAAACCCACTTTTAACCAATGGGTATCACCCTTTAAAGTGTATCTACCATGTTATAAACATAGCTAGTTTATATAGAGTCAATTTTAGATTCCAAAGCTTTTAACTATTTTTAAAAATCATAACTCTCTATGGCCTCATGGTAGGTTCTTGGCTTGTCTCCAATGGATATTTCCTCATCATAATTGGATATGATAAGTCCATATCTCATGAGATCTTAGTGAATACTACAAAACCCTTAAGGTCCTAATGTTGCTTGAGTCAGTTCTTCTTCCATGAATCTTTATGGTAATGATTTAACCTCCATATTGGGAACATTTTTGATTTTTTGGTCTTGAAATTATATAAGATAAATAATCCCCTAAAAATATCCTTGAATAATATGTTCCTTATCAAGGAAAACACCAAATCATGCGAAAAACCCTTTTTTATTCATTAGTGTTATAAAAATAATATCCCTTAGTCTCTTTGGGATAACCAGCAAATAAGAATTTATCTAATTTAGGGTAGACTTTATCAATATCCAAACATTAACAATATTATTGACAACCCAAAATCCTCATAAGATACATATTTGGATTTTTTTAATGTCATATATCATATACTGTCTTTATAACTACTTTAGATGGATCAAATTTTAAAAATATTATAGTAGTCTCCACAAAATAACCTCAAAATGATATATGAATGTCACACTAACTCATCATTGATCAAAATATTTCAAAAAGGTATTATTTATCCTCTTAGACACACCATTCCATTATGGTGTTCCAAGATGAGTGAGTTCAGAAAAAAATTGACAATCCCTAAAATGATCAATGAATTATTGGCTCAAGTTTTCACCAACCCAATCTAATCAAAGGATTTTTATTCTTTTTTCCATTTGATTATTTACTTTGTTTTAAAACTATTTGAACTTTTCCAAAGTTTAATACCCATGTCTCATCATAAAAACAAATTTTTACGGACTAAAATCATTGATAAAAATAACAAAGTGCCTAAAACCACCAATTTCTTGTACTCTCATTGGTCCACATACATCACTATGTATGAGATCCAATAGTTCACAAGACCTTTCACCTTTTCCTATAAATGGTTCTTTGTTAATATTTCTTAAAAAATAAGATCAACAACATTAAAATGAGTTATAGTTGAATAGTTCCTATAATCCATATTTATAGAGTCTTTGGATGTTTTTTTGTTTATATGTCGAAGGTGAAAAT
This sequence comes from Viscum album, assembly GCA_963277665.1. Lineage (NCBI taxonomy): Eukaryota > Viridiplantae > Streptophyta > Magnoliopsida > Santalales > Viscaceae > Viscum > Viscum album. The sequence continues at coordinate 1,443,814,892 of OY728160.1, read as the reverse complement.
TCCATAGGTAGGTGGGATTAGAATCAACCTAGGCCTTATTATTCTGAACTTTATAAATAGTATTATTTATATCTAGAATATATAAACCATTTACTGTATTCGTAATTCCATTAAACATTTCATTCTTATATACATAAAAAATCATGTTCTTAATGGTGAATGAAAATTACTTCTTACGAAAACAAGATACCTAAATAAAATTACTCTTTATGGAGGGAACATAATTAAAATTCTCCAATTATATAATTAATCCAATTGGTAAAGTTAGAAAATAAGTTTTTACCTCTAATAAAACAAATCTCTGTAACACCACAAGATTTCATAATGTATTATTTCTTCAAAATAATTCAATAACTTGCACTACACGCAACACCGAGTTCAAGCACACCATGACTTACTAAACAAGCTGTTCAAAAGAGGTTTTGAACAGTATTAACTAAATTTTAAACTTTATATAATCCTTATAATTTTAGAATCCATATTATGAGTTTCTTAGACATAATGTAAGAACAAATTCATTTCCAGTATTTCACTTTTACAAACTTTTAATAGTGAACCCTTTTTAAATCCAATATTTTAAACTTTTATATATTCAATTTGACTAAATAAATTTACTTTTTAGAATGGGCACATCAAAAAATTTACAATGAAACATCCCAAGCTTCCACGGTACGTTTCCCTTTGAATAATGCAATGGCGTGCATTATACGCAACTTCGAGATTCTAACACACCACAACCAATCAAACTAGCCATTATGAATAGTAATACCTACTTTTTGAAATTTTATAAATTTTATCTTTCTAAATGGACTTCATTTTTGGATTCATGATATCGAAATTAGCTTAGGGTGAAATTTTGGTACTTCGAATTACTTTCATATTTTGATGAATAGTGAAAATTACTAAATTTTAATTAAAAACAACTTTTTTAATCGAAATAATTAATGGTGATAAATTATTAATTTGAGTGGTTTAAAAGTATATTTAGAATATATTTTTACCATTTAATACAATTTTGGTCATTGGATGTAATTTCACATTTAAACCAGACATAAACAAGTGTCAATCTTTTGATAGTTATTATCTCTTAAAAACACGCTATTTGTTTTGATGACGGGAATTAATTTTTAAATTAATTAATGCAACTGATATGTTTTGAATTTGGTAAAATAGACATCATTTTTGAATTCATAATATCAAATATATCTTAGGCCTAAATTTTGGTATTTTTCTAGAAACTTTCATTTTTTGATGAATAGTGAAACCACTAAGTGGTAGTTAAAAAACTAAATTTTTCATAAAACTTAATTTTACTGCTTCTGTGAATGGAATTTCGAAAATCCGAGAGACACGGTTAATATCAAGGAGTAAAATGTGGTTCAATGAGATGAAAATAATTTTTGGTGAATAGTAACTTTTTACTTTTATTTACCACGGTTAAAAGTAAATAGGGTAATTAAGGGTAAAAATGATATTAATATTACCCTAACACATGTCATAATTCTATTGGAAAAGTGTATCTCGACCAAAAACAACCTTAAGAGTAAAATAATATTATTTAGGTCCACTTGTATTAGATTAGGTCATTTATTATTATTTAATTCAAAGAAGAGTTAAAAGAGTTAATATCAAAGTTTATTTACTAAAACATTTTTAATATAGGGTTATACATAAGATAAATTCGATTGTAAATATTCATTAGAAATATAAAAGGATTTAATACATAATGGTATTTTATTTATAATTTTTAGACATTAAATAATATAATTTATTTATGACACAATAGTGATGCAATAATTACAAAATTAATGAAATATTAAAATAATTGATATTATAAGTATCAAAATAAATGTAATTTGAAAATTTTTATGAATTAAAATAATTTTACAGGTTAATATGAAATATGTTAATTGATTATATAATTTTTTTTCGAAGTAATAATTCTGCTATGAATTTATCAAAAACAAAATACCCAATAGTGTCAAAATTGACATAAAGGAGTTTTTAAAACAAATATTATATTATTAATTTATATTCTATTCCTAAAAACCTAGGTTCGGCCAAGAGACTTATATCATGATAGGTGTATCATTAATGGACCACTTTGGTGTCTATTGGATGTATATAGTATGTTTATTAACCATATAATATAAAAATACAAAGAGACATTGTAAAAGTGAAACTAATTAACTAAGAGTTAATACTTAAAGATAAGGTTAATATAATGACCCAAACCTGTCTAAATTCTATTGGTTGAGTGGTTTTCGACCCATCCCCACCTTAACCTTTAAATAATCCACTTTGGAGCCATTAGAAACCGAATATGAATTTATTATAAAATAATATTTTTAGCTTTTCCAAAGGTGCCCCTCACCCCTCTTATAAAAGGGCACTCCCCCTTCTCACTAATTCACACATTAAAATCCTTTTTACTTGGAAAAAACCTGCCCAAATACTCTCTCAACTTCCCTCAACACAACCTAGAGGATGTAGTTTGATCAGAAAGCCAACTTAAGGATCCCTTTTGATCAAATCAAAAGGAAGAACCCGAAGAAGAGGTAATGTTTTCACCACCCTCTTTCAAGTTCCTTTCTTCTTCAACTTCTTCTTTCTTGGTTATTTCTATTATAAAATAATAAATCCAGTATCTTCTATATACTGTGATGATATTATAAATATGGTACAACCATATTCAGTATTCTATCCATCCTTTGAATGTCATGTCACCAAACGTGCGTACGTACGGCTTACCATCTCCACGTCGTGGTGTAATTGTCATTCAATAAATTATTATTTGTATGGGTATAATAATGATGTGTAATTCATGTAAATAATTAATATATCATGATAATTATTCTGTCTATATGATATACCATCCAATTATATATTATTTTAACATCAAAAGAATGATATTGTCGCTCGTGCGTATGTACGGACTACCGTCTCCACGAACGTGATGAGATTTATTCTCCATCGTATCCATTTAAGTATAATTATCATTTTATGATTACAAATAATATTTAAGGACTTGATATAATTATGGATATGAATACGATACAACCTATCCATAACAAACACGACTTATGTAACAAAGAATATAAATTAAAATGAGTAAGTTAACACCCGAAATGACGATAATACTAAGATATTATTAAAAAATAAATGTTAAAAGATCATATATGATATCATATTAATGTAAATGATTCTTGTATAATTAAATAACAATTATTTCACCATTATACAGGAGGTTAAACTACCGTCTACCAAGGAAAAAGTACAAAGTAAGGGGTTTCTTATCTCACTTTTAATTCCGTGGGAATTCCATTGTTCACCACTTATTTATTACATGTGGCGTGTGTACTGCCCATGTTTGTATTCATTGTGTAATATAATTTAATTCATGTATATTTCCATCATCATTGTATGATCCTTCTTTCATGGTTGTATGTTTTGTATGTTACCAAATGAAAAATGGAATTTGAAATTTCAATTTCCACTCATTCGGCTTTACGCATAATTCATTGATTATTTTACTCCAAGATTATGTGTAGAATCACTATTCATTTGATTATGTCATAAATTACACTCCCATTTCTGTGGTTATAATTTTGATACAAAAAATCACTCCATTGATAGATTATCAGGTCATCGGTATGAACTTGATAAGAGAAATTTTTACTCAATCTCGATTTGTTGAGTTAAATATCCAATTCATTGGTATTGTTTTTACAAGAATATGTGTGAATGTCATCTGATTTATTTACACTAAATATAAAATCATATTGAGTGTATTTATATTTGTCACACATAGTTATGTCGTTGATTTATCCTTAACCTAAGGATATGGTCTTTATAAGAGAATTCATCTCAATTTACATTCCATTGAGACTTCTTTGTTGCTATACACCAAATCACTTTTATATGGTGTATAAAATGTACTTTGACATAGTATATCATGAATCCCTTTATTCTCATGATATTATAAAGTTTTTATTACCTCAATTAATTGTATTCAAGTGTCTCTCTTTTGGTTAGAAACTCTAACTAAAATACATTTTTAAGTGTTTTAAAGATTTATTCTTCTAAATATTTCTCGTTAATGTCCATGTTTTGAAAATGGTTTTAAGAATTTATTTATATGGACATTAAATTTTTTAAAATTAAAATTACTTTTAAAAGTTTCAAAGTGGTATGGGACACTTTGATTCAAAAAGCTATTTTAAAATAGCTTTTTGACAAATAGTGTGACTTTTAAATGATTTCAAGAAAAAGGGGGATATTTCTCTCTAATAGTTTTGACGATTATTTTCATCTATATCAATATCCTTCATTATTCTTGATTGAGATTAATCGGATACAATACAATCTTCCATATTGTATAGAATGAGTTATGTTTGATAGTAGATGTGCTATTTTTATACCATTCATGGTTTGTCGATTAAGTATTGACATTTTGTATGCTAGTTTAATACGAATGTTTATGTCATATTTCAAACTTTTCATATGAGGAATGAATTGGACTTAGTAAGTGACAGGTGGAGCCCGCTATAGCTCCTCGATGCATCGGTAGGTCTCATGAGGAAAACTAGTGTCTTGGCACGAGGCCTTGAAAAAATCTTATTTGTAGTCCCAACACGAGGCCTTGGCTACGTGGTTATGATAGTCTGGCATTATGAATTCCATCATTATGAAAGTGATTATTGATATTGCAAGTGATTATTTGACTAGTACAATATCCATGTGAATAAGTAAATGGAATTATTTCATTTTATCTTTGCCATATTATTCTGAAGTTCAAGTTTAAAAGGCTTTTGTTTTTGTTATACGTTGCCTTAAGTGTTTATGCTTATCTATGAAAGCTTCTGCTATATTTTTATCCTTACTGAGCATCTGAGCTCACCCCTTTCAATGTTTTATTTTTCCCAGGATGTGAAGAAGTAATTTATGAATGACCTGCATGGATAGTATGAGGGGATATGAAGACAAGATGTTGTTGTAGTTTTTTTACCTTATGATGTAATGTAAACCTTATGAATATATCTAGTGTTTCCAAGAGTACTAAACTAATCGGTCTTTCGGGACTTGATCCTTTGTGATCATGCCAATGTTATTTAATAATGCACCGACTCTGGGTAACTCAGGTCAGGGCGTTACAAGCTCTCGATATTATCAACATGAATATCTATTTCACGCTTTCTCTATTCCCTAATATCTCTAAGTCTATGTTTATCAGAGAAAATGTGTGATTAAAACCCAGTATCTAATAAAAATTATTCCAAGTTATTTTAATTGATCTCTATACCATTAAAATTCCAATTCTTAGAATGTTTCTCCTTGTGAACAATTCTGAATCCTAGATACCAGTCTCAAACTATTCTATAGGTCGTACCTTTATGAAATCTAAAAATGATTATCATGAAGTAAGCCATAATTATAATATATAAATATTTATGTGTGAATACGATGTATTATATATTTTCATCAAGGAATTTTAATGAGAATAATTATATTAAAAATTATGACCCCATAAATCATATCTATTTAGAAATCCAAGGTCCATATTTTATCATTACTTACACTAGGTAACATGTAAATAATCTAGGAATATATTTTATAGAAAATAATTTTTTCAATCATAACATATAATATTCTTCGATATATGAGTATATAAAATATTTTATACATATTCATTATATGGATTCACTCAACTATATTCCTTCGATATCCTATTGGTTAGGGTTTCCCACCTAGTGTAACCCAATATAAACACTAGATATAAGGTGAATAATGGTTAGAGTCACCTCATAACTTGTTAACCTCACACAAGATAATCCATGGTCACCAACCTTTTAAGATCACCAATACCGAATGATCAAGGTCCTGACAATTGCTTCTTTTAAAGGAAAATCAAATTAGTATTTTAGGAGTTTCCTTTTAAAAGTCTCACCAACTTAATATAAATAATATATATATATATATATATATTAATTCATAAGTATTTTAGCTCATGTAATTTTTATCTTTTCAGGTTTTATTCCTTTTTCATGCATGATTATAACATTTAATCTTGGTTTCATACCCTTATTTTTATAGTTAGCTATGAAGCCTCTATTGTTCTTGTCTTTTCTGTTTTGGGTCATTCATAGGGGAGATGTTAAATTTTGGAATTGGAATGGGATTATATGACGTGGTGTTGGTTTTACACCATGGATACTATGAATGTATCATGGTTGGGATTCCATAGAACAATATATAGTTTTTTTATTTCTACTAATTTTGGAATATCTATAATGGGGAATGTCTGTTGTGACATGGAGGTTAGAAGGTGGAATCCAAGTGGTTCTACCAACACCATGGTCTCTATGGAATAGAGAAGAGGTTATGACGTAATTTCTTTGTGAAGGATTTGAGGTTGTGGCATAGTGATGGAAATTTATTTTTCATCTTTTCCTTAGTTTATAGGGTCTTTCCATTGACCATAGTGTGGTTTTTGAATTCTCTTTTGACCAAGAACCAATTCATTTTAGCCAACTCCCTTATTCCATAGTTGTTTCTGTTTTGGGAATCCCTGTATTTTATCCCTATGTACTCTATCATGACACTTGTTTTTCCAAAAATACCTATAAATATATAAACCTATTGACCCTAACATGGTCTTATTTTGATCTAAAGGCTCCTTGGTGATGATTTTTTCTCTCATCCCTTTTCTATTGATGGTTGTTCATGTTGGTTGGAGGCTTTCATCTCTATTGGATGTAATCTTATAATTGGATCCTTTATAATCCATTTTATTCTTTTCATATCCATGATTTTGATTTATTATGAGACTGGATCAATGGATCTATCCTGGATATAAAAATTGATGTTTTATCCCTTGGGTCTAGAGAACCTGATCTCTTCCACTCCCATCACCAGCTTAAAAGGTGAAATCATTTTCATTGATCTTATGGTAGGTGTATCTATCCTATAGTATAACCCTTGGGATGACTTATATTCTTTTGATTATGTCCTTTTGTTTTGAAAATTTAAATTTGATTTAATCTTTTGGGTCTATGTTTATGTTTTCAAAATGGGTTTTTCGATAGATACTGTATGAGATACATAATATGCCTATTAATTTTTCCTCAAAGACGATTTTAAAAAGGAAAATGGGTTTTCAAGAATGGAAGTTGTGTGGAATAAATATAGAAAAGGTTTTATGAAAATTGTGACATGAATTTGAAATTTATTTTTCCTTGTAAAAAGTTTTATAAAATATGGTTTTGTTTTCCTTGTGCATAATGATGACGTAATAGAACATTGGGAGACCGTAGGGTACTAAGGGGAATTAAACAAGCACGATACCTAGTAGGTTTAGCTATCACCAGTTGAGGTAGACTTGATTACATGGAGTCCATGGTTTATCCTTTCTGGGGGATTTTGGTTCTTGAACATTAACAGTAACATATGTTGACTAGTTTTCCTTTGTATGTCTTATTTGTTTGGTTGTCTACACCCTCGCATCTTGGATCACCCTTTTTGGTTTCTTCAATATTACATTATGTGTATGATCTTTCAATATTATTATTTTCCAAATTTACTTTGAAATGAATATTGATTCTTGAAATCTATTTATTTATATTTTTATTCCATTGGAAATATGTTATTTTATAGCTCAATATCTATATTATTATAACTAAATTTTGAAAGGGAAGTCATGATTTTGAAAAGCAAATCAAAGGATGATTTATAAATTGAAAATAATTTCTTTTTAAATGTTTTAAAAATATATTTTCTCCAATAACTAATGAATTAATATGGTTATATATTTTATATATTCTTGGTGGTATCCTTTTAACATTTATTTCTCACATCCTATTTTTTCATTTGGGCATTTTTAGCCTTAGTTTTTTAGGATACAAGTGATGGGAAGAGCATCATGTAGAGGGTGAGTACCATGTTTTTATGGTCTTGAAATTGTGTTTTGAGAACTTGTTATCTAGATCTTGTATGTGACATTTTTTGTTTTTTTATAAATTATACATTCTGGTTATCCATTGTGATACTCTATTTGATTCTATCTTATCATATGTCTATTGAGGCTGAAATTATTCCCATATCCTCGATATATGACTCTCAGGTACTTTTCTCCAACCCATGGCAATCAAGAACATGCTTTGAGCCAAACAGTGGGTGAGTTAGGGTAATGTTATGGATTTAACCAGGTTAGTCTATTAAAAATTAGTATCAAATCCTTAATTTTTTTAAATCATATTCTCATGCTTGTATAACAACCTCTTATGTTGGGGGGGTGTTAGACTGGAGATAGAACTATCCAAACTTGAGATGTAGTGTGGGAGTGTTCCTAGCTAGACCACTTGCATGACAAGCCTCGAGTTACCATGGGAATTATAGGGTTCTCTAGTGTTATTTTTTTTAATTTTTTAACCTTTAACTTCATTTTGTTAAAGTTAATTCTTGATAAATGAATTGAATTATATTATAAATGTGTTTCATACTATTTTTTATAGTGTATGTATCCTCCATGAAGAATAAATCAGAATACTAGAGAGGAATTTGTATAGAAATACCCATAGTAAAATCCTTTTTGGTTGACCTAGTTCTGGTGGGAACTGTCGTATGAACAATCCAGTCTATGGGCCAATTCCCAACGTTAAACCAAAAAAAATGTGGACCATTCTTCCTAATTAACCAAGTAGCATCAACAGATATTTCATGGTGATAATGTTCCAAAGGATACAAAATAATGGATCGAGAGGATTGAGAGTATTTTATACTTTATAAAGATTTCATAAGACTCCAAAGTTGGTTTCACTATATTTATACTTGAAGGGATTGGAAGAAAGTGGTGGGAATATTTTTTCCAATCCAATTTACACAAATAAATCACATGGACTACATTTTAGAAATCCTTTAATTAATAGTTCTATCCTAATATAGTAAGTGTGGTGAAGTCAGAGGATTTTGTTACTCTTGAGTATGGATATCATTCTATCATGAAGTATGCTACTTGATTTTTGAAGTTGGTGCACTTGTCACCATAACCTATTTCCAATTATTATTTCAAGATGTGGTGATTAGAAATGGATTTAAGGGTGTATATTTTGTCTATGATTATTTTTTTGAGCCTACTCACCGACGTGGAAGTTTTGGATAGTATAACTATGGATGAGGTAGACATAGTTAGGAACATAGGGCTCTTTGGAGCATCAGTGATGATAAAAGATAACCATAATTAATTTTCTTGTCAAAAAATGGAACAAGATGATCAAAACTGAGGTGGTGGTAGGTGTGTGAAATTGAAATTAGGACGGAGTCATGTGGTCTATTACTAGTGTGGTAAAAGGGACACATCAAACTTGATTATAATGTTTCATCCGGGGTGTGCCACACTTATATGTTATCTAGTTTATTTTCAGTATTTCTATGTGAGAGAATCCTAGGGAAGTAGAGATAGATCCACATTCACTAAAGGCTCTCAGTTTTACCTTACATAGAAAAAGGGGTAGGATCTTATCCTTTTCAAAAATGATATTATTAGGTGGTAAAGAAAGGGTAGGATGAGGTTAAGAATCTGAATGTGGAGGATTTCATACCATAAGAGAAAGATACATGACAAAATACCATGAGAGTTATGGTTTTTATTGAATCTTTTATGGTTATGGATTTGTTTGGAATAGGTTCATCTCATTTCTGTATATCATATAAGATTATGAATACATTTTGATTTTGTTTGGATCATATGCCTTTATTGTTGGCTCTTTCAACTCATTTGGGAAAGAATTCATTGCATGGATTTAAATTTCCTGAATGTTAGGTGATGAATGACAACTTTAAAACCACATGATTCCTTTTAATTATTAACCTTGAAATATTTTATCTTATCATTAACATGGATTGTATGATTAACCCTAAATACCAGATAGATCTCTATCATTATGGGGTAAATTTTTGTTCTCCTGATGGAGTCACTCATGTCTTCGAGGGTGGTGGGGTCCTAGATCGAGGAGGGAAGGTCCTATTACTCCTAGTGTGGAGATGATCTCATGCCAGTTATTAGAGTTTTTTCTTAATATTTTTTATCAATTTATTAGAAATCCTATTCCCCCAAGTGGTTTTTGTGTATCCCAATGTTTTTAAAAATGATTTATATGGGTTACCACTTCATAGAGAAGTTGAGTTCTCTATAGATAAGATTTTAGGGAAAAGACCCATTTTAGTACCTTCATATCATATGGTACCCATTGAATTGAAATAATTAATGGTTTAGTTTGAGGACTTTGAGGCTAAGGGATTTAATCACCCTAATGTTTCAACTTGGACACTTTTATTTCTCTTTACAAAGAAGTAATAAGAGAGTATCTAGATTTATTTTGATTATAGGAAACTCAACCGGGTTATAATTAAGATATAATATCCCTTTCCTAGGATTCATGAACTTTTTTATTATTTTAATGGTGATCAATGATTTTTAAAAATTTATCTAAAATTAGGGTACCATCAGTTGAGGGTATAAGAGTAATATTATGCTATTTGGACTTACTAACACTCCAATGGTATTTATGGAATTGATGTATTGAATATTCCATTATTTCAAATATTCATTTATGTATGTTTTATTAAAAAATATTTTTATTTACTCTATATCAGAGTACGATCATGCTACGCATTTTAGTATCATCCTTGAAATTTTGGAAAAACATCCTTTGTTTTGAAATCTATCAAAATGCGAGTTCTCAATTTAAGAGGTTTAATTTTTGGGCCATGTGATTTTTGAGAAGTGTGTATTAATGGATCGTGAGAAGATCTATGTGGCGATTTTTTTTGGAATACCCTAGAAACTTGTTTGAGATATTAATTTGTATGATATTAGTTGATTATTATAGACACTTCATTTTGGACTTGTCCAAGATTTCATACACTATGAAAGAGTTGACCCATAGGGGTGTATTGTTTTTTTAGAGTGATCATTTCCAAATATATTTTTAGTATTTTTAAGTGATATTGAATACATATCCATTCTCTATTCATCATGAGTTCGGTGTTGGTTATATTGTTTACTATGATACATCAGGTATGGGTTTGGGTTGTGTTCTGATGCAGGGGAGAAAATTGGCATCTCATAGATCACATCAGTTATTAAATCATGAGAAGAACTACACAAATCATGATTTGGAGTTATAGGAAGTGATGAATGTTCTTAATAATTGGAACCAGTACCTCTTAAAGAAGTGGTTTATAGTGTATTTAGATCATAAGATTGTGAATTATATATTTACTTAGATAGATCTCAAATTGAGATAGAGATGGTGAGTAGAGTACCGTGAAACCATTTATTTTGGTATTTCTTACAGCCTTAATGAAGGGAATGTTTCCTCACCTTCTTTGAGTAGGATATAACTAAATCAGGAATTGAAGGAATCCATTGAATAATGGTTCTTGATGAACTTGTTTTCTAAGATTCCCTTGGATGAAGGGAAATGTGTCATACAAGTATTCCTATATTTTACCCAGGAAGGATCATTTATTGATGATTAGATTCAACTTAGACAGACTTAAAACATAGATAATTATAATTTTAGAAGGAATTTTATGGTGGTGAGACCACATGTTATTGGTCTTGGTGTCTTGTTAGATTTTTTCGATTCAATGGATGGAGGGTTGTTTTGATAGACTTGAGTTTGGAGTTAATAGATAATGTAAACTAATTGATTTGGTTCATGCACTCAAGGGACACTAAGATGTACCATGAATTGATCCATAATTACTTGTGACTGGGTATGAGATGATTTATTTCAGGTTATATATCTCAATGCCTCACATGTCAAAAAATTAAGGTGGAGCATCAGAAACCTTCCTGATTTCTAAAACCTTTACCCATTCTTGTGTGGAAATGGGATGAGATATCTATGGAATTTGTGATTATTATACCATGTAATCCTATTTTTAAGGAGTCCATATTTTTTTAATATTAATAATATCTTGAAATCAAGGAATTTCCTACCTTTTATGAAGTTGATAAAGGTAGAGGATCTTTGGAACTTGTATGTGTGGGTGATTTTCTTACTTTATGGTGTTCCATCAACCATCATTTTTGATCTACACCCTCACATTAAATCCCTATTACTGAGTGTATTATAGAAAATTATTGTTTTTTAATTGATTTTGTGCACCACATATCATCCATAGATGTATTCCAAAGATGCTAGAGGATCATGGTAACATTTCTGCAAGGTATATTATCATATTTCAAAGTGAACAATCATCTATCATTTCTAATTGAGATCCTCACTTTACATCCCAATTTTAGAATGAATTATAGAAAGTTATGGGTTATCAGTTGAATTTGATAATATATTATCATAAAAAAGTGGATGGATAGACTGAGTGATTCATCCAAACTCTTACAGGAATGCTCCAAGAATGCGTTCTTCACTTTAGTGGATTGTGGTAGAAAAAATTACCATAGTAGAGTTTTAATATAAGAAAATTTATCTAGATTTGTTCTGGATGGTGAAATTTGTGGTGTTGTATGGGTGGACTTACATGTCACCTCTCTATTAGGAAGATGTTGAAGAATAGTCCTTGGTTGGACTGAGTATCATCTAAGGGATAAAGAATATAATTCAATTGATCGGTATGTGTTTATTGATTGATCAGAGTCACTAGAAATCCAATGCTGATCAGCATCTTCATCTGTTGAATTTTAATGTAGGTGATCAGGATTTTATCAGAATTTAACCATGGTTAGGATATAGATATTAGGAGAATTAGGGTAAGTTAGAGACTCATTATGTCAAAACATTTGATATCATGTACAAAATGAGTAAAGAAACTTATCATTCAGACTAACCCACTCATTTTACATCTATCCATGATGCGTTCCATATTTTCTAGATAAAGAATTATTATTTAGATAATTACCAAATGATTTATTGGGAGGAAATTGAAATATAACCCAATGTCTTAGTGGTTGAACGAACTACTTAGATAGTGCACTAATAGAGTAAGGTGCTACATGGAAATATGACCCCTTTGGTTTTAGTGAGGTGGAAGTATGGTAGGGACAACCTTAAGAAATGGGATCATGAGGCCATGATGATGCAATAATGGAATTATATACTTTCAAGATTATGATCCTATGTGTTTTTGGGGGAATAACGCTTTTATGATGGGGAGAGTTATCACAACCCATTTTTTGGAATTAGGTACGAAGCCTCCCTTGTTCTTGACTTTTTTATTTTTGGGTCATTCATAGGGGAGAATTTAAATTATGGTTGTGGAACATAATTCAAGAGTGTGGTGATGAATTTTCTTTATGGAGACTATGGCTATAGTGTGGTAGGGATACCATGACATAGTAGATAATTTTGGAAATTCTACCAATTTTTTCATAACTATGGTGTATAACATTGGTTGTTTCATGGAGTTTAGAAGGTGGAATCCACATGGTTCTTACAAGATTAGGGTTACTACACCAGGGAGTAGTGGTTGTGGTGTACTGTCTTTGTGAGGGCATAGATATTGTGACATATTGGTGGACCTTGTGACATAGTTGACCATGACTTGGTTTCTGAACATTCTTTTGACTAGGAACCACTTTGGTATGGACAAATCCATTGTTTCATAGTCCTTTCCATTTTGGAACTCTTTGCGGTGTATCCATATGTGTTGTTCAATGATGATGATTTTTTCAATATATTTATTAACATATGACTATCTCTACCCAAATATGGATTTCTATTAATCTAGAGGCTCATTGGTTAGTTTTTTCTTTATTCCACTTTCAATTGATATTTCTTCATGTTCGTTGTAAGATTGGATCTATGTTGGGTGTAATTTGGTAAGTGGATCATTTTCAATTCATTTTATTATCTTTCTATTTTGACATATTATGAGACTATATCACTGTATTTATTATATAAATGGATAATTTATGTTTTTTTCATCATATAAAGGTTCTTGAGAATCCAATATCTTCCTCTCCCATCATTGGTTTAAATAACGGTGTCATTTTAATCGATCTTGAGGTAGGTGTCCCTATCCTATGGTCAAACCCTTGGAATTACTTATATTATTGGGATTATTTCCTTTATTTTTGAATATAAAAATTGGATTTTATCTTTGAGGGATATATTTTTGTTTTACAAAGGTGATTTTTTATGGAAACTGTTTGAGTTACATGATATATTTTTTAAATTGCCTCAAAGACAATTTTAAAAATAAAAAAGGGGTTTTAATCATGGAATCAGTGTGAAATTTATATAATAAATGTTTTATAAAAATGTGGACATGAATTTTAAATGTCTTTATCTTTTTAAAATGTTTTATAAAATATAGTTTATTTCCTTGATCATAATGATGATATAATAGCACATTGGGTGACGTTGGGGTACATGGGAAAACTAAACAAGTACAATCCCTCATGGAGTTAGTTATCCCCAAGGATGGCTCCCTTGATTCCATGGAGGCTAGGTGTCTCTATCCTATGATCTAACCATTGGAATGCCATATATTCTAAGTATTATTTACTTTTTTATTTAATATAAAAATTTTATTTAATCTTTTAGGGATATGTTTTTGTTTTCAAAAGGGGGTTTTTGATGGAAACCATTTGAGACACAAGATATTTTTTTTAAATCCCTTCCAAGATGATTTAAAAAATAAAATGGGGTTTTAATCATGGAATCACTATGACATCACTATAGAAAATTTTAAAGAAAATGTGGTCATTAATTTTAAATGTATTTGGCCTTGGAAAATGTTTTATGAAATATCTTTCTCTTTCCATTGATCATAATGATGATATAATAGCACATTGGGAGACCTTGGGGTATAATAGAAAACTACAAAAGTACAATTCCTAGTGGATTTAGCTATCCCCAAGGGTGGTTCCCTTGATTCCATGGAGGCTAGGGTGTGTCCTTTTTAAGGGACCCAAGTTCTTGGAATTTAGGAGTCACATATGTAGGCTAGAATTCCATTATATGTCTTAGTGGTTTGGTTGTGTACATCCTAATGTCATGGATTTCACTATTTATTTTCTTTGATATTATATTAAGAACTTTGTATTTTAATATTATTATTTCCCAACTTTATTATGAATGGACTATTGATTCTTAAAAAATATTTATTCATCTTTTTATGCCATTGTAAATTTGATACGTCATAATGAAATGTTTATTTGATTATGACACAATTTTGAAATGAATTGCATGATTTTAAAAGGAAAAGGGATGAATTATAAATGGAAAATTATTTCTTATGAAATGTTTCAGAAATATGTTTTGTTAAAGAAATAATGGATGCATGTGGTAAGACATTATATGGATTATTGGTGGTATCCTACAAAGATTTAGTGCTCACACCCTAATATTTTCCTTTAGGTGTTTGTATCCTTTTTTTTCAGGGATACAAGTAAAATGAAGAGAATTATGTGAAGGATTAATATCCTAGCTCTTGTTTACTTTTTAGTGGGTTGGGATGGTGGTGATGTGTGGAAACATAGAGATGGACGTAAGGGTTGTTTTGGATTTCATGTTTTGATGGTATTTTTGTTGTTCATTGAGGGCTTATTTTCTTGATATTGGATGTGACCTTTTTGGTTTTTTGTTTTGAGATCTGATATATTCTATTAATATACTGTGATACCCTATTTGATTATATCCTATCATATTTATATTGAGTGTGAAATCATCCCCATATCCTCTTTTTATGAAACCCACGTGCTTGTCTCCATCCCGTGGTTATCGGGAATGTGCTTTAGGCCCTCTGGTTGGCCATTTCAGGTAAAATTATGGATTAAATGTGATTTTCTTATTATACTTGGAATCCCTTTTATGTCCATAATTTTTTTATTCACACCACTTTAATGTGTAGCTATTTACACAACCCATAATATTTTGTTAAATACCCAAAAAACAGAATCCATGTATATTCATACATATCTGAATATGTATCATGCATAAGGAATGTGAAATTTTCATGTAAAATCATAAAGTTATATGAGATAAAAAAATTCAAATGGGTAATCATAAAGTGGTAGATAAATAACCCCCACCTTTATAGTAAAATACATAACTCTATAGGCCACTCGATTGTCCAACTCTAATTCCCTCTCCCTAGGGATAATTTACTCAAGAGAGAATTCAATTCATGATATCTCTAACACCTAATATGCACAAACTATATTCAATAGTAATCCTCAAGATTATGAATATAAATAAACTGAGGTTACAGAAGATGAAAAAGTAAATTTTATAGATTCAAACCTATCTTGTAATGTAAGCCTATACTTCCTAGAATCAATTTATAATAAACTAAAGAATACATATTATTCAAAATTTAAAAAATAAATAAACATGAATAACATAAAGGAATAACAAATTAAATATACATATTATTTAACAAGGGAAACTAATATGAACTTTTCATATTTAAATTTAATATTATAAAAATACATTTTATATATCCTAACACTTATCGTTTATAAATTATATAAAAACTATAATAAAAACCTACTAAATATATAAATTTAGTTTCCGTTTTTTATACTATCACTCAATATTATATTAACCTTCAACATAGTGGTGAAATTTAGAGGGCTAATGTGGGTCATCTCTAGTAGGAAGAGCATAGGGTGGGTAAAGGAGGAAACTCCAGTGTGTAGAGTGGCATGATAGTAGTGGCTGTGTAGTGGGGAAACTACATGTGAATTCAACACCCCTACAGTGCACCTTGAGTAATGAAGAAGTGCACTATAGAGTTAAAGACTAATGTGGGACCTTATGTAGTAATCAATATTCATCATTTAAATTCAGGAACTTCATATAATGAATGAAATTATATTGTCTCATTATGTAATTTCAATACAACTCCCAAAAATATGTTGACACTCAACCTAACATTGGGAAGATAAAAAATGATGTCCTTTTTTGTGGCTAAGACATAGGATACATTTACTTCTTAACATAACTCACACCTTCCATTCCACATTATATTAACAACTTAACATAATGTAACCTCACACTCCACATTATCATAATTTCTTAATATAATATTGAGTGGTACACTTGATATTAAATTATAATATTAAATAATGTTAACCAGGAAAAAACTATTTTATATTTCATAAGGCATGTTCTTCATTAAATAATGAATGAAACACATTGATTCATTGAATAATAAATATTTGATACCACTGATTAGTTTTTGGGAATTCATCATATGAATGATGGATGTATACAAAAACCCATATATGATTTATCTATCCTCTACATAATCAATATCCATGATAATTGAAGAACAAGAGACCTATAACACTGAAGTAGTATCCCATATATCAAAGGTTTTTTATTGATGAAGATCATGAGAGCAGTAAATGTAGGCTTCCTTCCCCAATAGATAATCCCCCAGCCTTTGGATCTTAGTTAACAATCCAAGGATTTCCATACACTTATAGGTTTTCTATCACCTTCATTGTTCATGATGAACAATGCTTCATGAATGAATACATATTCACAAATAGTTTCATGAAATTTATTATCACTATAGCCTACAAAAATGAGGAAACTCATTCCCTTTTATCGACCATGACCAAAAATTTCCATTTAATGAAAACACATTGTTCATATGCGACATATCAAGTGTCTATATGTTACTTACCATTGGTAGAATTCATTGAGCTCATTCAATGAACATGTGAAAGATATTTAATCCCATTATAACTGATTAGTAACAAAAATAAATCATTTGGAAAGGAGGTGGAAGATACATGTACTCAGCCTATATTATGTTGGGTGTAACATAATCTCAGGTTTCATTGCATGAAACCAGGCTACATCAGTACTAACATAATGTCAAGATCTATATAAATGATATGTTGGAACTAATGTATACTAAAATCAAATGTACCATATAAATATGTTTTTTGTGACTAATTGATAGTTATCTAACAAGAACATCAGAAGCATAAATCATCTGGGGAAATAAAACTTAACTTATAGGGGTAGAGTTGATGTTGGACCCCCTGTTGATGTGTTGTATATTTTTTATCAGAACTTATATATGATTATTTTACAACTTCAGACTAAAACATGCATGCATTAGTATTTAGAAATTTGTGTGATATAATGTTTATAATTGCTATAACTTATTTATTTATTTTTGATTATTGACAGTTATGAGTCCTACATGTTGTTAATAAATCTATATTTCAAATTGAATTATTACATATTCAGATGACCATGTTTCTTGTTAAATTTTTTTAGTACCACCTTTATGTTAAAAAACAACTTTTACATACTGCTAAACCATCAATATGTACTGGTATACACTTGTAAATAATAAATAATTAATTAGCAGTGGGTTTAAGAACTGTTAATTAATTAATGACAGTTTTAATCACCTATAGTTTACACAACAAATAATTTTAAAACTACCAACAATAAATATTATAATAATACTAGACTTTATACCTTTTCATTCAATATAGATGTTGTTTCAAAACTGCTGCTATTTATGAATTCATAGCAGTTTCACAAGACCACTAATAATAAAAAACCCACGGTTAATTAATAGCCAGATTGGAAAAATATTCTGGTTTGAGAAGATTTCATTAATCAATTTTCTATGATTTAAATCACTTTGTAATTTTAAAGAACCATCCCTAGAATCAGTTTTCCTTATAGTTATTTCCATCAACTATTATCTTATCCCCATATCAATTATGTCTAACCTTTCCTTAATGTCATATTTTGTTTTATTGAGTGAATTTAGTAAATTTATAACAAAACTATCATATATAACCTTTTTATATGAGCTTAGATATAAGAAAATATCATTCGTATAAACAATTCCAATACGATAACTCAAAAAAATAGATCTCCTTTTTTTAAACCACTTTCACAATGTTTTTCAAAAAGGGTTTACAAAAACAATGACAATATCATTTTCATTTTCAAATTATTCATCACCTGCTAATGGAGAAGGTGATTGACTTCTTCTGAATACCCATCAAATGAATTTTTTTTTCAAATTCCAATATTTATTTCATCACGGAAAAAATTTATGTTGTCTTAAAAAAACTATCTACAAGGAATGTTTCAACCTAACTGAGTGTATACCTTCTTCACAAATGGGACACCCTAACATTTTGTTAATGCTATATCCTAAAATTTTTCCATAAGCATGAAATTCATTTATCATCCCAACCAATATGGTTCTTAACATGAAATATTCATTTATATGTGTGCCATATAACATAACACATAAATCCAAAATTAATTTTAGATCTTCTATCAATGGATCAAAATAAATATAAATTTCATTACCAGTTTTTTTGGTTCTATGTATTTGTGATTCATGCACAACCATGATGTCATGTTATAATTTTCCAATACTACAAGAAATGTATTGTGAGTTATATGTTGTATATAAAAAGTATAGAAACCACTACTTTTCATACATAAATATTACATTTTATTAGAAGGATATTCAATACATAACATTACAATCCATGCTAGAATCTTATATTTTTAGTGTATTTGGAAACTTGGATACATCAATAACTTATCCGTAAGAGATCTACATCACACACAACTAATTTTTTCATAACTATCACCCTTCTTAGACATATAAAACATAAAACCTTTCTCTACACTACAGGAAAAATCCCATTTTGCGACGGGTCAGGGACCCGTCGTAAATAACCCATCAGAAGGGGTTATTTGCGACGCGCCGATTGTCCCGTCAAAATTAATAGATATTTGCGACGGGGGGGGGGGGGGGGGAGGGAGGACCTGTCGCAAAAAGTTTAATGTGAAATGCGTGCTAAACCGCGAGCATGGGTATTAGCGACGAGTTCCTATTTCCATCGCAAATTCCCGACGGTGATTTTTAGTTTTTGTGACGAGATACCTGCCCCATCGTAGAGAGTATGTCGGAAGGTACCCATTTGCGATGGGGCCCGTCGCAAATAACTTTTTATCAGCCGATCATAATTAATGCGGGCATTGGGCATTTGTGACGAGTCCTGTCAAAAATGCTATTATTTGCGTCTGGGTAACCGTCACAAATATGCCCATCACAAATAATCTAACACACACATATATACCCCCATCCGTTTTTCCTCTCATTCTACTCTGTTCTCAACTTCTCTCTCTCTATTCTAAAAACTTTGTTCTAAAATTTTTTAGAGTTTAAACTTTTAAATCAGAGCATAATCCATGACTTTTGTACCCCAAAAGCTTCAGTTTCAAGGTATTTATCTGTTTTTATTGTTTAATTAATTTATTTTATTTTAAATTATTTATAATTTTTTAATTAGATGCAATTAAATTAAATTAGATTAGATATTTTTTTTCGGTGTTTATTTTTATGAATAATTATGGGTAAGTGTTAATTAGAAATAATTAGTAATAAATTCTAACAATTAGTAATAAATTTTAATAATTAGTAATAAATTGTAATAAATTGTCATAATTAGTAATAAATTTTAATAATTATAAATAATTAGTAATAATTAGTAATAATTATGATTAATTTGTAATAATTAGGATTAATTAGTAACCATTACGATTAATTAATAATAATTTGGATTAAATAGTAATAATTAGGAATAATTAGTAATAATTAGGATTAATTAGTAATAATTAGGACTAATTGGAACAATTTAGGATTAATTAGTACTAATTAGGATTAATTAGTACTAATTAGGATTAATTAGTACTAATTAGGATTAATTAGTACTAATTAGGATTAATTAGTGGTAATTAATATTAATTAGCATTAATTTGCAATAATTAATATTAATCAGTAATAATTAGTAATAATTAGTATTAATTTGTAATAAATACTATTAATTAGTAACAATTACTAATAATTACTATTAATTAGTAATAAATTGTAATAATTAGTAATAAATTGTAGTAATTAGTAATAAATTGTAATAATTAGTAATAAATTGTAATAATTTGTAATAAATTGTAATAATTAGTAACAAATTGTTACAATTTGTAATGAATTTTAATAATTAGTAATAAATTGTAATAATTAGGTTTAATTACCACTAAATAGGATTAATTAGGACTAACTAGGATTAATTAGGACTAATTTTGATTAATTAGTAATATTTAGGATTAATTAGTAATAATTTGTTATAATTAGTAATAATTTGTAATAATTAGTAACAAATTGTAACAAATTGTAAGAAATTGTAATAATTAGTAATAAGTTGTAATAATTAGTAATAAATTGTAACAATTAGTAATAAATTGTAATAAATTGTAATAATTAGTAATAATTAGTAATAATTAGTAATAATTAGTAATAATTAGTTATTAATTGTAATAATTAGTAATAATTTATAATAATTGTCAACAATTAGGATTAATTAGTGAAAATTAGTAATAATTAGTAACAATTAGTAACAATTAGTAATAATTAGTAGTAAACTGTAATAATTAGTATTAAACTGTAATAATTAGTAATAATTAGTAATAATTAGAAATAATTAGTAATAATTAGAAATAATTAGTAATAAATTGTAATACTTATTAATACGTTATACTAAATTGGATTAATTAGGAATAATTAGGATTAATTTTAATAATTAGGATTAATTAGTAATAATTTGGATAAATTAGTAATAATTAAGATTAATTAGTAATAATTAATAATAATTAGGATTAATTAGTAATAATTAGTAATAAATTGTAATAATTTGCAATAATTAGTAATAATTTGTAATAATTAGGATTAATTAGTTATAATTAGGATTAATTATTAATAATAAGGATTAATTAGTAATAATTAGGATTAATTAGTAATAATTAGGATTAGATAGTAATAATTAGGTTTAAATAGTAGTAATTATGATTAATTAGTAATAATTTGGATTAATCAGTAATAATTTGGATTAATTAATATCAATTATTAATAGTTAGTAATAATTAATAATAATTATGATTAATTATGATTAATTAGTAATAAATTGTAATAATTAGTAATAAATTGTAATTATTAGTAATAAATTGTAAAAATTAGTAATAAATTGTAATAAATTGTAATAAATAGTAATAAATTGCAAAAATTATGATTAATTTGTAATGATTAGGATTAAATTGTAATAATTAGGATTAATTTGTAATAATTAGGATTAATTAGTAACAATTAAGATTAAATATTAATAATTAAGATTAATTAATAATAATTAGGATTAGTTAGTAATAATTAGGATTAATTAGTAATAATTACAATTAATTAGGATTAGTTAGTAATAATCAGTAATAATTAGTAATAATTAGTAATAATTAGTAATAATTAGTAATAATTAGCAATAATTATTAATAATTAGTAATATTTAGGATTAATTAGGATTAATTAGGATTAATTAGCAATAATTAGCAATAATTAGGAATAATTAGTAATAATTAGGAATAATTTGGACTAATTAAGAATAATTAGGAGTAATTAGGAATAATTAAGAATAATTAGGAATAAATTGGATTAATTTAGACAAATTAGGATTAATTAGAAATAATTAGGAATAATTAGGAATAATTAAGAATAATTAGGAATAATTTGTAATAATTTAGATTAATTAGTAATATTTTGGAATAATATGGATTAATTATGATTAATTTATAATAATTTTGGATTAATTAGTAATAATTAGGATTAATTAGTATTAATTAGGATTAATTAAGAATAATTCGTGAAAAATTGGAATATTTTTGAGTACATTGTGATAAAATGGAACAATTTCCAATGGATTGGCAGTATTCCTTTTGATCGACACCTCATCTCCTTCCAACATTCTCTTACAGAATCTTTGTGAAAAATCTTATTTCATGTACATTAGAGCAGATTTTTCATAGTGATTTAAGTCGGAGAAAGTTGCAAGGTGGTGAGTCGTCAGAAAAAGAGGCTTTTTTCCTGACGACTCAACTCCTTGTAACTTATCTGACTGAAATCTCTATGAAAAGTATTATATAACGTACAAAAAGGGATATTCATACGTCATAGAAAAATTTTCATAATGGTTTAAGTTGAAGAATTTTGCAAGGGGATGAGTGGTTAGGCAAAAGAGAGGCTGGCAATCCGTTAGAAATTATGCTGCTTGTAATTAACAATAATTAGTAAAAAATACCTATAATTAATATTAATTAGTGTTATTTAGTATAAATTATTGTAAATGATTTTAGATTAGTATAAAAAATTAAAAAAATAGTATAAATAACAATAAAATAATAGAAATTATTATTAATTTCTAGAAAAGAGAATTTAATTGTCTTTTATTTTTTGGACAGCGTTTATCTTATATCTAATTATCAAAAATAACTAATTATTTCATATTTTTTTGAAAAATATGGAACAAGGAAGTTGACAATAGTCATTATTAGATAATTATTCTTGGATAAATCAGTGTAAGAATCCAAACAGTTCTTGTTTAAATCCTGTATATGTTGAGGGTGTTTATGATTTCTTATCATTTACATCATCAAAACCAAAATTTGTTTTAGAAAGAACAATTAAGTATACTTGTCAAAAATGTTCTCTGAGAACGTATGACACATTTGAAAACGTTGGAGGTCATTTATTTCATTTTGGGTTTCAATGAGAATATGTTTTTTGGTATCAACATGGTGATAACAGTTCCATAGAAGATACTAATAATTTGGTTCTAGCAGCATGGTTTCAAAATTTAGCACATGATGTGGCAGGTCTGTCTTTTCAACAAACTAAAACTCAGGATGATATTGATTTAACTCCTAAGTTATAACCATATCATTTATATAAGTTTTTGAGGTCCACTGAGGATGCCTTATATCTTGGTTGCATGATAAGAATGTTTTAGGATGTTTCTAAATTTATGGCTATTAAACTAGATAATAGAATTTTAAATAGTTGTTTTGATCAGATATTCTCTTTGTTAAAAACACTGCTACTTGAAGGAAATGTGTTGCCCTCAAATTTCTATGAGGGAAAAGGCTGGTTCATAATATCGGTCTTGGTTATCATAAGATTCATGGATGTTAAAATGTATTCATCTTATATTATCATAAAAATGACTCATTAGGCAGTTCTCTTACACATGGATAATCTAAGTATAAAGAATCTCAAGAAGGGATGTCTGGATTTATTTCTGTAGAACAATTGAGATATTTCCCAGTCACATCCAGATTGTAGTGTTTATTTATGTCTCAGAACACAACAGAATTGATGTCATTGTAGAAAACCCCTATTTCAATCGGTAAAATATTAAATCAACCCTCTGATGGTGATTCATAGAAACATTTTGACCTAGTAAATCCATAGTTTACAGGAGGCTGATCTACCTTTAGATGAACATTATGTCATATTATTTAACACTTAGACTGTTGGCGGTGTAGGGAGCACTTAGAGGGGGCATGTTCTTACCCAAATGAGGATTCTCGACCCTATCCTCGAGTGATGTCCACAACTTGGGTTCGATCCATGCATGCAGAGATATGTTTACCAGTGTATTTTAGTTAGTTTCCATTAATTTGTATATATTCTAATTGTTTGATTAATTGATCTTTTTCTCATATCTTTACACATATAGCTATTGGACAGGGGAGTGCTATAGTGCACAATTATTTTTTTGAAGCATGGGTTTCATGGGATCACTTCCCTATTGATGTTTAGCACTTTATGTTCAAGCATTGGATGGTATATAACAAAATAATATTTATTTTGAAATTAATTTAATTAATAACATGATATTATAAATTATTTGTAAGTTTTATGGTATCTCATTGATGAGAGCATGCCTGAGGCTATATTGAAGGCATGACAATGAGCTATGGGTCCGTATTATTCTCAGTTTTTGCAGAATTTGAAAAGAAAAGCATTGGAGAAAGAAGGAGTGATAGAGTTTGATGAGACATGTCACACCAACCGACCTAATTATATTTTATCTCAGGTTTGGGATTGATTATGTACACACTGTTTCAGTAGGCGGTTTCAGAGTAGATCATCAGTAGGTCAACAAAATCAGGGGAGACGTGAGGTGACCCATCAAGCCAACAATCGTACATTCACTACACATAGAGAGCATATGGTAAGTACATTTTTATTAAAATATTGTATATAACTTAAAATGTAAATAGTTTATTTTAAATTCATTTAGGTAGTGGAAAAGACCGATATTACAGAGTATAATGTTTATAGGAAGACGTATAGTGATCCAACCATTAGAGAGATTAGAGGTGATCACTAGCATCAGATTGAGGTCAGTATATTTTAATTTTGAGTTTTAAATTTAACTGTAAATAATATTTTAACTATTTTAATTCTAAATTGAAATTGAAGGAGTCATATGAGGCCACGACATCTCAGACACATAGTGAGATTCTGACTGATACTGATGGTCAGACTAGTGCCCCTAATTTTATGAGGCAGTATGGATGTAGGCAACCCATTATGCCTTTAAGAAAGGCTGAGTTGTTGGTATCAGCTCTCGATTGACCCCTAGGGGTTTTTATGGACCCTATGTAATGTCAGCATCTATCTTGAGAGGAACACACATAGAGTCATCATCATCTCATGAAAAGTATCAGGAGCAGTTGTCGGGTTAGAGTGAGGTTATAGAGACTATGCATAGGGACCCAAAGGAGATGAGTCAGTGGCAGCAACAGTAGCATGAATAATTCCTATGACAACAACACCAACAGTAAGAGGAGATGCATGATGAGATACATCTATGGAGCATCAACAGGAGCAGGATTAGGTGAAGTACATATAATGTCCGACTCATAGTTTAGGGATGAAGTTCCCTTCACCATCTCCTTTAGCTCCTCCAAATAACCCTCCCCCTGAGTGATGTATTATTATTTTAAATTTTAATGTAATTTTTTGTAATATTAACTGCTTAATGTTTTAAATAGTATTTTATATTTTTTTGAATATTATAATTTTTATTATTTTTTTATTTTTTATTATATTTATTATTTTATTAATTAATATATTTTTATATATTTTTGAATAGTGAGGTCTTCATAATATTACTAATATTAATAATATTTTTTCATTATTATTAAGAATAATATATAATTTAATTATTTTATAATTAATTTTATTTTACTAATATTAATATCATTATTTCATTTATATTAATATTAATATTATTTTATAAATAATTTTTTTGTACCAATATTTATATTATAATTTATTTTATATTAATATTAATATTATTTTTATTTTTATTTTTATTTTCCCGACTTTGCAACAACCCCATCACAAATACTAATTATGATGGTCCGTTGTAGAAGGTTTTTAAAAAAACAGGAAAACTATTTGCGATGGGTGGCTGACCATTCACAATATGTTTTTTAAAGAACTCGCCAAACCTATTTGCGAAGGTACCACTGCCCATCGCAAATAATAACATTTTGAGATGGACTTTCAAAAAAGGTAATATTTGCGACACCCTTTTCCGTAACATGCCATTTGTAATGGGACCCCATCACTGAAGACCATTTGCGATGGGAACCCATTGCAAATGTACCGACACAAATATAAATTTTTCCAGTATTGCTATAACTTGGGGAAAGGAAACATAATAAAGGGTGAGATCAAATGATTAGTGAGGGTAAAAAATGAAGATATCGATGATCAGTTAAACATAACATGAGAATAATGGAATGAGAACATGAGATTAACATTTGAAATAAACACCCAAAATATCATATATATAAAACTTGAGTCATGGAATAAATATTGGCACTTCATAAAACATGAATCATAAAAGAATCAAAGAACATAATCCCTGAGAGAATTAGAAAAATGCATAAGTTTGTGGCATACACATAAGTATATAAAATAATTTCCTTATTCAAGTTTCACTTCCAATACTATCCTAGTTTATTGGGTTCATTCTCTATTCCATCATATCCTTAGTCAATGACCACTCCCAAGACTATCATAGTGGACAAATCCCCTTACTGAAGTGGGTTCACTCCCCATTACAGTCCTTATTATCTCATGAGATATCCATATTTACCCAATGCATTAGAGGGCTATATAATTCTAGGTCGACCTATAATATAACCTTAATCCATTCATATGGGTTCTATAATATCATAAAACATTCATCATATATCGTAACTTATGGAAATGAAACAATTTTCATAGACATTTAAATATTTCATCATAATATATCTTAGGGAAAATAAATAGGATTCATAAAAATTTCATAATAATAATAATAAAACATACAAATAAATAATAAGTATTTCATCCTTGGATCATATCCTTAGTAAAAAAAGTAACATCAAATGATTGTGTCGTTAATAATAAATTTCTTTAATAGATCATTAGAATATTTCTAAAGGAAACTACCCTTTTCATTTTGAATTTAATTAAATAAAAATAAAAATTTCCAAAAATATTTTGGAAATAAATTACCTTGAAAATAAATATGAAAAAATATAAAGTAATCTTCAGATAATTAAGTTTTCATTATGGAAAGAAATTCCATTAAGATCATGTATGTTAAAAAAATATTCCTTTTAGAATTTTGATAAAAGTATAAAGTGACTTATTTAAAAAATGACATGAAGATTCCATTCATACATTTTTAAAAAAATTAAAAAGTGGGTAAAATTTTCTTGAAATAATTATTTTATATTATTAATAAAATTATTGAAATCATTTTAGAAAACATTGATATGGAAGAAAACATATTTTCAACTAAATAGATAAATTAAGGAGGTTTTCCTTAAAAACATTATTTTAGTGTATCGAGTTATTAAATAGTGAAAAAATAAAGGAAAACATTTAATCTACATAAATAACCATAGGAGAATAAAATTCATGAGATTCGTGAGAGATATTTTATAAAATTTCATCATCGGAAACATAATCATAAAAAATCATAATAAATAATGAGATTGTAATAGAAATGATTTACCTCAAGTTTAAGTTACTTTGAAACCAATATAACCTCCAATATAATAATTTGAAATTAATTAAAATTATATAACATAATAATTTAGATACTTATTATATCATATATTATCAACTTATAATATTTTAACACCAATTTATTAATAATTTCTTATTAAAATCATTGTTTTTGGGTGTTAACTATTTCGTTTTCATGGATGTTTCTGTTATGTTGTTTTGATACTTCTACTTTGATCATGGTTAAATAATATATGTAATTTAAATAATTATACATATATAATTTTTATTTAAAATATATATTTAGAGTCATCTATAAATGGTATAGATAGAAAAATTAATTACATCGTTCATGGAGACGGTAAGTTGTATGTATGCATGAAATCTATTTTATCTTTTTAATGGATGGAATAAAAGAAAGGTAAATAATAATTCAACTTTAAATAATATTTATTATATCATATAAATCATATAAATTCATTAAATATATCCTTATTACAATCCATTTAAATCATAAATGAAAACGAATCACATCGCTATATGGAGGTGGTAGTCTACATATATGCACAAGCGACGTTATCATCTTTCAACAGATTAAAAGGTAAGAATGTAGATATGATATTTTATTTATAGAATCATAATTATGTCATAAATATCATATATAAACATTAATACAAACATAATAACTATCCATGAAATATGGCGATGGAAAAAAAAATTCATTGCTATGTGGAGGCTATAGTCCACACATACGCACGAGTGACACTTTCACTTAACATTGGGTGAAAAATATGGTGAATAAAATTGGATAATAATAATATAATTTTATTATATTTAGGATACTTAAGTTATTATTTTATGATGAATAAAAAAGAATTAAATGATGTAAAAGAATAAATAATTTGAAAGAGTTTAGGTAGGATGAATACCTCCCCTTCAGTTGGCCTCCTTTAGATCATTTCTTAAGGATCCTTAGAATGATATTTTATGAAGTAAAAAACTACTAATCATTGTATATTTAAGTTTATAAGATAATTTTCAGGGTTTTTTGAGCTATATGGATGAAGGTGGTGTAAATAAGAGAAAGTAGCGATGTCCTTTTATAAGCAGAGTAGATGACACACTTGGAAATTCATAAAATATTAAAATACTCATTTTTATCCTTCCTTAATGATTATTGGTATGGTATTTTAAGATTAAAATAACCACTAATTCATGGATAGATAAGTTTATAATATAATATTTGAGGGTTTTATTGAGCCATATAGCTCAATGTGGTGTAAATAAGAAAAATTAGGGGTTTCCTTTTATAAATGGGGTAGATGACACACTTTGAAATTCTTAAGATATTAAAATATATTAATTTCTTACTCAGGAAAAATTATTCCACATGGATAGATATTATAATATGGGATAATATGGTGAATAAATATGGTCATAAAAATGGATTTAAGAAATTTTAATTTGAGAAATTACCCTCATCTCTTGGTTTAACCCCCGATAAACCCATTTTAGCCTTAACTATAGTAACAAATTTTTACTATTTTTTCTGATTCATTGTGACCAAAAATTAAAATGGCCTCATTAAACAATTTGGGAATTATAATTCAAAATATTAAATCCATATTATCAAATTAATTTCATAGAAGTGGAAAATTTTAATTGAAAATGAAACCCAAAAAACGCGATGGAAAGCAGTTTTCCAGAAAAAATGTTTTCTTAAGTATAAAACATTTGTATAAAAAAATAAAACATAAAAATAATTACAATGAACTTAAGTGGATTAATAATAATATAAATGAACTAATTTTACTTTTTAAATCATTTTTAAAAAATTAACTTTTGTAAATATTGGAATGAAAAGATAGTTTTCAATAAAAATCTATAATTTTCAGTATTCATTGAAAATAAATCTTCTCAGAAAATTTTCAAAATTTAACACTAAGATAATTTTGAAATTATGCTTTCAAAAATGAATTTAATTTTTCAAATAAATTCTCTAAAATTGGAAGAAATTAATTATATTATTTTCTCACAAAAATAAATAAAATTTTTTTTGAGAAAAAATATATTTTTGAAGCATAAAAAGACTACTAAAAATTGAGAACTTATTTTTCAATATATTTAATTTATATAAAATATTTTTACATAATCTTAAATATCTATTTATTCATACTGAATAATATAATTTAACGTCTCGTTTATAATGATATACTATATTAGGGTTCATTTTGACTCAGGTTTGTGTTTATCATAAGCTATCAAAGAAAATAAATTTATTTGAAGAGAAATATATAATAAAATATCTGGTAGTTATACTATACCCCCATTAAAATGAATTTTCACATTGAAATTATATCACTTCGATATGAAAAATGAGGATATATCTATTTCAAAACATCCTTGGGTTCCCATATAGCTTCTTCGATTTTCTAATTCCTCCATAGAAATTTAACTAGGTGTGTAGTCTTGTTCCATAGTACTTTATCTACATGATCCAATATTTCCACAATTTATTCTTCATATAAAATATCATGCTCTAGAAATAAAAAAATTAAGTTTATTACATGTGAATAATATGGTATATACTTTCCCAAGGGAGATACATGGAACACATCATGAACTTAAGAGAGGTTCGGTGGGGGTTCCAAGAGATAAGATACCATCCCTAATTGATCAAGAATCTCAAATAGTCCAATTTACCTAGGGCTCATATTTCAATTATTTTAAAATATAATAACACTTTTCCATGGAGGAAATTTTAGGAATAACTTATCACCATATTTGAAATCAAGATTTCATTGATGATTTTCAGAATAACTTTTCCATTGACTCTGAGTTTCCTTGATGTGCTATTTAATGGCTCAGAATTTCTCAACAATTACCTCATCTAAATTAGGTATTAATAGATTTACTTATCTATATTCATCCCATAATGTTTTATTTCTATACATCTTTCTATAGAGTTATTCATAAGGATCCATCCTAATATTCGAGTGAAATATTTTTTAAGAGAATTTGAAAAGAGGAAGGTATTGATTCCAATCAACTTTGAAATCCATAGAAAAAAACTAAATCATATAATCTATGGTTTTAATGGTTTTATCATATATAACATACTTATATGGATGATAATTAGTACTAAAACACAACTCTAAATCAATAGATTTCTGAATAATTCACTAGAATTTCAAGGTAAACATCATATCCCAATTAGATACAATAGAACGTGGTACACCATGAAACCTTACCACTTTCTTAAAATATATTCTTGAAAGATGATAAAGAGATAAATATTATCTAATAGATTAAAGTGTGATAATTTTTAAGTAATTTTAATGTAACAAAAATAGTATTACAGACCATAGGTGTTTTGGGGAGTCTGATGAAAATATACATGGTGATGTTTTACTATTTCCATTTTTTATGGGTAATAGTTGTAACATTCCATCATAATTCTATCTCTGAACCTCAAATTTCTAACATACCAAGCATTGAGATACATAATTTGAAATATCACTTTTCATTTTGTCCCACTACAAATAATCATTCAAATATATGCACATCTTCATACATATAAGATGAATAAAGAATGATGAACTATGTGATTCATCAAATAGATCCTTCTTTATGTCTATTATTGATGAGACACGTACTCATTTTATGTACCTTATAATTCCCTCAAAATCAAGGCTGAACCCATGAAAATTTCTCACCTTCATTTGTAGTTTAATTATTCATTTTCACCTATTTAATCATTACCTAGATTGATTTTGAACACTCATTTGAGAATGATAAGATTTTTCC
Source organism: Viscum album (assembly GCA_963277665.1). Lineage (NCBI taxonomy): Eukaryota > Viridiplantae > Streptophyta > Magnoliopsida > Santalales > Viscaceae > Viscum > Viscum album. The sequence goes on along the minus strand of OY728160.1, from coordinate 1,443,783,158 downwards.
CCTTCCTTCAAGATTTCCAAATCAATAATTTGAAAATCAAGAATTATTGGATATTTTTTCCTCATCAAAGACAAGCTAGCATGATCCTTTCATCTCAGATCATTTTCCACCTTTTTTTGTATCCCATTGTGGTAATGAATTGAGAATTCATAATATTTAATCAAATCTAACCATATTCTCTAGAACATATAAAACTCTTTCTGAGTGAATAAATACTATAATTTTTTTTTATCATTATATATGTCACCCACTTATCCATAAAGATAATGACTCTATATCTTTAATGCAAAAATTACCATATGTAACTCTAAATCATGATTTTGTTAATTTTTTTCATGAAACATAGATTGTACTAACACATAATTTATAACCATGTCATTCTTCATGAGAACGTATCCTAGTCCCATATTTGATGCATCACAATAGTTCAATAACCCTTATACACTATAGAGTTGTGTGATAATATGTGTACTATCTTAACTTATCTTTAGTTTCTTGAGATATTAATCACATTAATCAATACAAAAGAACATGGGTCCCTTCCAAGTTATCTTTTTGAGCGGATTAGAAAACCATGAGAAATTATCTAAAAAGTATTGATAATATCAAGAAAAACCAAGAAAACTATAGATCCTAATCATAGTGGTTGGTATTGTCCAATATTATATAACTTTCATCTTTGATAGATCAATTGATATACCCTCACATATTATATGACCCAAAAAAGAAACTTTTTGTTGCCAAAATTCACACTTGGTAAAATTTTCATACAAATTATCATTTATTAAGGTGTTCAGTAAAATTCAAAAGTGATATTCATTATCTTTCTTGATTTGGGAATATATAAGAATATTATCTATAAAAATTATCAAAAACTGATTTGGATAATATCTAAAGACCATATTCATCAAATCTAGGAATATAGTGGGAAAATTAGTAAGACTAAATGGAATCACTATAAATTGATAGTTTCCAAACATCATATATAAGTCTATCTTGGGTATGTCTTCACATTTTACCCTAAAATAATAAAATCTAGATTAAAGGTTAATCTTGGAAAAATATTGAGATCCTTGTGATTGATCCAACACATCATTAACATGGGGAATATGATACTTATTATTGATTCTGATCTTACTAAGTTATTGATAATAAATTTAGAGTCACATTGATCCATGTTTCTAATTAACAAAAAAACATGTGCACCCTATGGTGATGCACTTGGTCTCATGAATCCATTATCAAGATTTTCTTGGAGTTTCTTCTTTATTTCCTTTAACTCAATCTGTGCTATTCTATAAGGACTTTTCAAAATAAGTGAAACAACAAGTATGATTTCTATTGAAAAGTAAACTTCGTAATTCGAGGGTAGAATAAGAAACTATTCCATAAAATCATAAAAAACACCCATAGAATAGGAATATCTTTGATGTTGATCTGGTCCTCAACTATCTAAGATAAATTCCCCTATAGAATATGAATCAAGACCAATATAGTTGATTTAATTTCCACTGCAAGTTAATATTTATATTCACAATGATAGATGATAATATATTAGTTTGGAATATCATACGTGACTTCCATTCCTCAAAAATTGACATGGGAATTATATAAAGAAATCCAATCCATTCCTAATATAACATAATATTCAATCGGAGAGAGGATAACAAGATTTTTAGGAAGCACATTCCCATAAACTTCATTAAAAAAAGAATAATAGACTTGATATTTGATCATCATACCATTTTAAGTTTTCACTAATAATTCAACATCTACTTTATATGGTGTTACTATGATAAACTTAGTAAATTATTCATATTAAAAATATTTCGTAGATGTAGAATCAAATTATACATTAGCAGTTCTAAAGTGGATGGTAAGTATACCTTTCACTAATTATTTATTTGACACCACATAGACAATAGTGACTGCATGATAATTTCCATTGTATCTATGAAGAAGAATTATTTTATGTTAATATTAATTATTAAACATATTAGTTGAGAACTGGTTATAATAATTCATATAATACTTACATTTGAAACATAGGACTATGGGTAGGGAATTATGTGGTGCTTTTCTCTATAATTAGCAAAATTCTTCATCTTATTACTTCAACATTAAATTCCATGATGACCTTACTTTCAAAACATAAAACATAAAAAATTCCCATTAATTAAATTTCCTATATGTTTCATTATAAACTTAGAGCATAAAGGAAAGATCATATTAGTATACCCACGGTTTTAATTATTATAATTTCCTTTGAATTCCATCTTTATTTTCATATAAAAAATATGATATTGATGGATAAATCCAATATCCATTTCCACATTAATAGAACATAAAACAATGTTTTCATATATATTGAAGTCTCTTATGGATAATTACCTTTTTAGACTTGTTTTTAAGCCACTTAAGAATCGATCAATATTACCCTCAGGTTGGATGATAATACCAGAAGCATACATCAAAAGTATTGTAAAATTTTCCTCATAGGCACTAATGGATTCATCATCCTTTTGATTTAGATCAAATAATTCCTTCTCTATTTTAGTAAAAATAATATGAAGAAATTAATTATAGAAAAATAATATTTTAAACTCATTACACTCTATAGAGCTAATTTATTCCCATTTCTTCATGTTCTTAAAAATTTTCCACCATTTATAAGATTTTACTTCTAAATAAACAACTAAAATAAATTTTTCATGTTTTGAACAATGGAGAAGGGAAAATATATTTTTAGTGGTACTGATCAATTTCTTAAAAACTAGTGGATCAATAGAACAACTAAAATAAGGTTGATGTTGCATCATGAAGGAATCAAAAAAATATTGTTCCTTACTTTTCTCTTGTGGAAGATCAATATGATATATGTATTGAGAAATTTGTATGAAAAAAATAATGATATTTTTTATTCCATATACCATAACATTTGGTTTCTCAAGAGTAAAATTATTTCATTATCCATCACATTTTAGCAACAATACTATTTCTTCAGGTTTCATTCATTGACTAAAACCAAAAAGCATAGTGTGAGAAAAAATAATCATAGTGGGAAGCCACATAATCATGAAAAAACATGTTTAGTATGTCTAAATCATGAAACAATTTCAATACATGAAACCTTAGGTTTAAACTAGTATATTCATGGTCATAATCTATTCAAATCCTTCACGACAGTTCATAAAGAATATGTGATTTATCCCAAACATATCCCCTGAGAGTTTCAAACCAGAAGCATAGTAAGGGAACACTTATCATAAACTATAAGGATGGTTAAGATATACTCAAAAAATCTTTTATAGGTTATTATCCCTAGATACATATGTTCAAAAACCACATCCACTTGTAGTATCCACACAATGATGTTTTTATTGGAAAACTGAACTTCTTTATTTACCATAACGTAGGCCATTCTCCTATACATAGGATTATCCTAAGTGTTCTCATAATTTTTTTCTCATCCTAGTTTCTAAATGAAACTAAAACTTTCTCCGATACCAACTATAATAACCAATACTTTTCATACATAAATATTACATCTTATTAGAAGAATATTCAATACATAAAATTATGATTCACGCTAAAATTAGATATGTTTAGTAAATTTGAAAAAATAGACACATAAAAAACTTATTAATATGAGATATAAATCTTATATCACTAATTTAATCCTAACTATTATACTTCTTATACATATCATAATTAAAACCTTTTTTCATAACCTTGGGAAGGGAAACATAAGAAAGGGTGAGCTCATAAGCTCATTAAGGGTAAATAAGGGAGATATCAATGATCACTTAAACATAACCTGAACATAAATGTAGTACCCCCACTTTATATTATGTAACCATTAATTTATTTTTATTATTATTATAAAGTTTAAGGGTAAATAAGAGGATATCTTGGTGAACATTCTTTATGTTTTAGGGGTAAATGGAGAAGCACACGGGTTGCACAAAATTTTCCTAAACCGTGTGGAAATCTTAGTAGAAACCATGCAGCCTATTCTTGGTTGGGAACTTTTGAGGCAGTATATTTGTCTCAATTTATACATGGTTATAGAGTCCATGAAATAATTCCACGCAAGGGTTTACTTAATATAGTAGCTAATGCACGGTTAGCACATGGTTTGTCTAATTGTGCGGTCTAACCATGTGTAGAGTCAAAAACTAGATACTATTTTCTAGGAAGTTGCTTGTTTTTTATCTAATTCAGTCATTTAGAATTAAAAACTCCCCTAACTAGAGATTTCTCTCCTATGAATGATTTATAACCTTTCACTCATACTTTATAGCCAACCAGGATCCCTCCCTTGGAGTCTCAAGCCTGATTCCTGTGGTAAGTGATATTATTCATCATTCTTCTCACGTCTTCTTAGATATATTTAGATCTACTTCACCTATCATATTTATTTTTCATAAATACACCTGTTATGTGGGGATATATGTTGAGGGAAAAAATATTATGAGATTTGTGTTTTTTGGTAGGAGAAGATATCTAAGGCTATTTCTTGGATAATTGACCTGGTTTCTCATGCATTCATTGTCTGTTGTCAGGTTTCGTAAAAACCTTTGAGTTAGGTGGATTAACTCTCATATAAACTTGATATAATTGATTATATTAGTTTTAAATTGGTTAAATTGAATTAAATTTATTGTTAAATCTTGGTTTAACACATGGAATAAATCTCTTTAGTGACGATTTATCATTTTTGGTGAAATTGTATAATATTGATGAATTGTTGTGAAAAGTGATTTAGTTTCTTGAATTTAATAAGATGATTTTAAATTATGGATTTTTTGGAATCTCTAAAGGTTTTTTTTGGAATATCTATTTCTATAAAAAATGATTTTTATTTAAATTTCTTCGTTTTGTAATAGTTTTGATGGAAACATTTTTCAATAAAAATGTTATTTTATTGAAAATATTTTTTTGGCATGATCCTTGGGAATATTGGTGTGTGAGTTCATATTCAAAATATGTGTCTTGGTTCAAATATTAACTTTTTTCTTTGTTATAAAGGGTTAATGAAACATGGGATATAATTACCTTGTGATGACTTGGTAGATCGATGACGAACTGCTCATGAGTATGGAACTGTCACAACGAAGCATGCATGTTTGATAACATGAATGTGTGGAATGGTTTGGGTATTCCAAAAAGGATAATATGAAATGGTTTTAAATATTTATTATTATTTTTATGGAATGATAAATTTCTAGAAAATTAGTTTTAATAGAACTTGTCCACTTTTTGTTGCAATGGTTTTTGGGACTCGTTAATATTTACTTATTAAGAGTTTTGGGAAATTGTTTTATATAAACTATTTTATATAAATGGTGATAACTATTATATATTAGTATAATGAGTGGGTAAATAATTGGAGAATGCGTAATGAGTTTTATACACACCCTTTCTTTGGAAATTTGGTGCTTTTTTAGATTCCATCTTCTGGGATAGGCGAAAAGGTAACATTTCACACGTTTTTAGCCCCACTTCCTGATAATCGGTCTATTTGGTGATCATGGAGCATGGAGCTTGGGGAGCATGGAGTAGTGTAGTATTATTGGATTATTTAGTTTTACTTCTTTTATTTACTTTTATATTTGGGTTTTCTTCTACTTTTTGACACTTTGAAGTTGTTTAATCATGAATAATGTAGTTATGTTGTCTTACTTTTTCTCATGCATCATTTGGTGAATGGTTTGGTTATGGTTTGTTGATTTAGTGATTTGTTTAATTATGGGTAAGTCATACCCCACTTGTATTTTAAACACTTTTTCATTTATTTCAAGCCTTTGGTGTCTTGCGGATGTCACTTAAGGCCAAGTAATGATTCATTGTAGTCTCAAGCCAATGAGAATAAGTGGGTCATTACAAAGGAGTGGGATTTTCGTAACATGAAATGTATATAATAAAATGAAGTAGATAACCCTTTTATGCTGAAATTCATGTTACAAAGGAGTTTGGTACATAATTGTTTGGAGAAAATTCTAGGATTTTTAAATCTCATTTTCATGGGTTTAGCCAATGAGACGAGCATGCGATGAATTAGAGGAATGAATTCACACTAGGAGTGCATACATCATTTGGAGTAATGATTTATGTTGTATAAAAGAGTTGATTTTAGAAAGAGTATCAAATTTTTTTTCAAAGAAAAGATTTTGAAAAAGAAGATGGTCATGGGATTTTGAAAATGGGTTGATATTCAAAAGAAAGAATTGATTTTTTTTAAAATGGTTGAATGTGAAAAAATTTGTTTTTGGAAAATAATGTTGTGATAGTTTATGTGATAGAATTTGAATTTACTAAGACATCAGTTTCTTAAGTGTTATACATACATAATTTGTTGTTTATTTATAAAATGGCATATAGTAGGAGTCGTAGAAACAAACCAGAAGAAGCTGAAGAGAACATGGTTTCACCTGATCCACAGATGAACCAACAGCTAGTTCAAAGTATCGTCAAGGCATTTTAGGCTATGGACACGTGGAACTCGAGGGATGAGCTAAGGAATTTTGACCATTCCATCTAGTTCATAAAGAAGAATCCACCAATATTCTAGGGTGATTTTGAACCTGAAAAGGAGGAGGTGTGGCTGAGTAGGATCAATCGTATCTTCGAGTTCATCAGCACACCATCAGAGCTCAAGGTCATGATAGAAATGTATATTCTTGAGGTTATTGCACGCTGGTGGTGGGAACTAGTACTTAATGCTAAAGAGGATCAAGGTCTTACTTGGGAGGATTTTGAGGAATTTTTTAATAAACAATTCTTTCCTCGCTCTTTCAAGATCTAGAAGATGAAAAAAAATTAGCCTGAAGCAGGAGAATCTCTTAGTCATAGAATATGTAGCTAAATTCATGAATTTAGTTTGATTTGCACCAGAAGTTACATAAAGTGCATCCCTGAAGGCACACATCTTTGAATCAGGGATAAAGCAATAAATTTGATCGAAGATTGTGGTGATCCGTGTTAATGACTATACAAATATGGTGAAAACATCAGTGATGGCTAAACAAGACATCTCAGGAGCTATGGGAGGAGGAATTATGATGATCCCTATTGGAAATGGTGGAAAATCCAATGCTAGGAGAAAACTAATGAGAGAAACCAATTTCCAAGGTGGGAGTGGGAATCAAAATTCGATAGATGGATCAGTAAATCATCCTCCATGACCAAAGAGCCAAGAGGGATGATACCAATGTAGTTCCTTTGACCACATAAAGTGGGAGCATACAAAAAAACCAAGAGCATGCCATAATTGCAACAATATGCGACACCTTAAGCACTTTTTTCATAGTTCTTTGAGGTCCAATGTTCAAGACATTTCTTAGGTGTCGCAAGAATCATACACTGCTGGAAAAATCAGGTATACCAATGCTTTGAAAATGTTCGGAAAAGATGGAACACCATTTGTATACCCTATACAAATGGTTTTCCAAACCATTGGCTATTGAGGTGTGAGGATAACTCAATACAAATAGTTCTTTAGTAACCATTGGTATATGGAACTATTTATTTTTCCATTCAAATGGTTTCTGAAAACCATTGGAATAGATCTTTTCTAATGGTTTAATACCATTGGTATATATTGAAAATTAACTCTATACCAATGGTTTGAGAACCGTTGGTATTGAGTTTTACCAATGGTTCTAATGAAACTATTGGTATAGATATGGTTTTCGAGATCTATGCCAATGGTTTCTAAACTGTTGGGATAGTTATTTTCAATTTTATACAGCAGCCCATAGATTCCTCCCCTCTCCAATTACTTACAATTGAAAACAAAATGTCACCAATATAGACAATACAAAATTCAAAAAGACACTAATGAAGAATTCAAAAATAAACCTAATACAATATAAAATATGAAATACAATATACAATACAATTGAATTTTTATAAACAATACATTATACAAAATAACCTCCAATTGAAAAAAAATGACCTCCAATTTCAATTACATTGAAAACAACACAATATACAATACATAATTCAAAATGACACTATGACCACTTCTACATGCAAGTAAATGAGTAGTGGAATAGTGCACAACACCATGTCCTTGAAAATATGTCATGGAACTATGAGAGGGTGTTAAGGAGATAACTTGGAAGGGGATAATTGGAGGGGCCATGGACATGGGTGGTTTTTCAAGGGAGGGTGGTGCATTGGGGAGGGTGTCAAGGATAAGGATGTGTAGGGTTGTGAAATAGCTTTGATACCTTGTAAAAAGAGAATTCATAGAATCCAATTGTAGATAATACAATAAATATACAAGAATAATGTGACCTACCTAATCACACAAATATTCATTCATAGTAAATAAAAAAACATCAAATGTTTGTAATATCAGTCAAATATGTAACAGAATAATTTTCCCTCATCACCATCACTGTCACTATCACCACCGTCATAATCAGCCTAATCCTCATCCTCATCCATATCCCTTTCCTCATCCCTATCCTCATCCTGGACCTCATCCTGGACCTCATCCTCACCCACACATTTCATATTGGCCTCTGTATCTCCCTCAACCTCGACCTCATCCCTAACCTCAGTCTTGCCATCATCCTTGTCCTCAGCCTCTTCCTCACCATCGTTATTTCCAAGAACGACATCATCTCGACCACCACTAGAAACTCCACTTTGTTCACTATATATTGAATTCATTAATGACATATATTCATCACAAGCTGTGATGACCTTTGGTGGAAGTGTTGGAAATAAAAAAATCATCAGTTTCATAAATTCAGTGTTTTCCATAGCAGGCCATTCATCCACATGTGTGGCCCTTTTTTAGCCTATTTTTCCCATTCCTTAACATGTTCAAACTCAGTGTCACTACAAATGGTACTTTAAGAGCACCAATACCTTGTAAGGACTATACTCTTCCCATGTCAGCATCATACTCCGATAGGGTGCTTATCTCCCAACACCTGATGTAAGTGATCATTTGGCCCAAAATATTCAGGTTCCTGGGAATCAAAGGCCTCTAAATTATCCTATTAAAAATTTAAATATATTATTAAGTTACCAAATAGATATTAAAATTTTAAATCAAAAAAGTAAAACATACAATCTGTTACTGTGTTGGTTTGTTAACCACACTTCCATCTTTTTTCCTTCAACTCGAGTAAAATAGTTTTTCTCAAGGCACGCGTCCTTGAATATTCAATAATTGCTGCTACAATGAAATTGAATGTAGGAAAAAATAATTAAAATTGGATACCAATAATGAATTTAATAACTAAAAATATATAAAAACATTATAAATTGAATAAATTATGGAGGAAATAATAGAAACTCAAAGTCCTAAAGAAAAATTATAAAAAACAATCTTACCTATTTCCTCTCATGATTTGACATCATAGTACATCCCAATGTGTGGAGGTATTTTTTACCATCAATGTTTTTTTTTAATTTTTTCTGGATGATTCTGAAATAAAATTAAATAATACAGAAGACAGTATTCATGAAAAAAATGAAAATTTCCATTTAAATACCTTAGATGTGGTAAATACCTTAAACTTGATAGTCGTAAAATGAGTAATCATTTTATAATATTGTTCTATCAGAAAATCATCCATGATAGGTACCATATCTAACTCTATGCCAACTCTAGAATTCCAACTAATATACAACTTTTGATTATAGTATCTCAAAAGCTCACCTAACTCCTTTAGACATGCTGACCATGCACCCTTACCATTAGGGAAATTGAACTAAATATGACACCAAAATATTAATTCATATAAATAAAAAAATAATATTACATTGAATACAATATATTTTTTTACCCATATCTGTGCCCAAACATTATACTTGAATTTATTTGGCAATTTTCTCCATGAGATCTGGCTGACATGAATGATGTCGGAGTATTTGGAAAGCATCACAAAAAAACTCCGACATTGCTTCCCAATTCTTTCAATCATTCGGTTGTCTTCATTATAGTCCACCATCAACTACGTAGAGAGATTCCATACTAAAAACATGCATTTCTGCTGCCACCCCCACCGCCTATGAGTATATGTTTATTTTATGATAGAAAAACAAATATTATATCAATACATGTTGCAATGAAAATAAATTATGGTAAATTTTTTTTATAGGGTTCTAAAAATACCTATGGTAGTATACTCAATGAGAGCCTCTAGATCTGCTTCCACTAAAGTAAAGTCACCCTATACCAATGGAGTGGGTCCCATTGTATGCTCCGTAGGCGCAGATTGTGTCAGAGCAGGAGTCGAAGAAGGAATGTAGAAGCCTAAATAAAAAGAAGTAGATGGTAAAGAAAATATCATGGATGACTGACCGACTGCATAATATAGATGAGGAGTGGGAATCATCATGGGATTTGGTAAGGATGGGTGACTAGGCTCAGATTTGAAGGGTGGTGAAAACACAGGGGGCCTTAATATCCCATGTATCCCTAATTAAACAGTGGGATTATAATGTGTGGAAGATGGTACGTTAGTGGGAGGGGTAGGGTTTAAATGGGTATGATAACTAGAGCACCTAGCTCTTATACCACCACCTTATACCAATAACCCAAGTACTGGGACCACTACTAGGCTGCTCGTCGAATAACCGGTGCCTCAATGGTTGATCCTGCATAAATTATTTTTTAAAAAATTAATCACATGGAATTATATGTTATTGATATATATATATATATATTTGAAATAAAATACTTACAAAATTCACTAATAGAGGAGTGCCCATCTCAGACATTCGAAGATTGTTATCCATCATCATTTTTCTTTCCCGCTCCTCATATGGTTTCATTTCCTTCATTTGAGAACAAATATGAAAGTAATTAAAAATGGGTAACTACCATGTAACCAAAAAAAATTGAGACATGGATTATTTGTCTTAGGTCATTTAGTTTATATTTTCTTTTAGGTATTTTATCTAGTATTTGGTTTATGTCATTATTTTCATTGGTTTTTATTTTCATATTAATTAGTTTTATATATCCAATTCAATTAATCTAGTATTTTTGTTAAAATTTAACTGTTTCAGTTTTTTTGGTTTGGTAGGTCTGAATACAATTCAATTCAATATTATAAAATAAAATTCAAATAAAACTGCAACCAATAAATATTTAAAATGAACATGAAGGTCTAGTTGGATAAAAAATATTTGTAATCAATAGTAAATGATATTTATATCACAAACCTCAACAACTCAGGTTGAGCTAAACCAACAGAACTGAGAACACAAATGAATGCTTCTATATATTTCCCACCACATCATCAGGTTCACAATCAAATATAAAAATTAATGTATTGGATTCATCATATGTAATAAATGGATCGAGGCCAATGGGATCAGGGATGGTTTCAATTCCATCATCACCATCATCAAAAATATATCGTGGGATTAATTTAATAATGAAACAAAATTTAGGTTGAAGATGATCTTTGACATAAAAAAACTATTTCCCATTGATTCCAATACATATGGTTCATCGGTAGTAAGAGTGAATGTCATGTTAATAACTCAAAATCCATAATCATCAGTAAAGGTTCCATGCCTCATCATTGAATCAAACCATTGACATTTCATTATAGTGACTCGACCATGAGAGTAATAATACAATATTATTATTTTTTCAATGACTCCATAATAAGCTAAATTTTCAAAAAAAGTCTATTATCTGATACACTATCATAACATTATGTTGTGACAGTTATTATAACATCATCATGTTGTGTTCTCATTTTATTTGCTCGTTCATTGATAATAAATCTGTACCCATTGATCACAATCGATTTATATTCACGAACCACGGTATTCAGACCAAAAGCCAAAGATCTTATTTCCTAAGAGACAATGTCAGTAAGAAAACTCGATACCATAAATATAAATGAAAATTAAACTTAATTAAATATTGATTTTATTTATTTATTACATCAATATTTCTACCTTCAATTTCAACCAAACATAAAACTCTTTGATATGAAAAGACTATTTACTTATAAAAGATAAATAATGATGCTTTATATTTATCATTTCTTTATGTTCCCTATAGATAAAAATAGAAACAGGTTAATAGATATGTACAATTACAAGAGTTGAGATAAGATATACATGTTCAATTTACTTACTTGATTTAGTCATCGAACAAATCACAGTTGAACAACACTATGCGATGTGCCATCTTCCGCGGTTCAAGGCTTAATGTCATCAATGAATATGATCAGGTAATTCATCCTATTTAAGGAAGTGATGTAAATATAGGTTCAATTTTCTCATACCATTATTATTTATTTCTCATTGGTCTGGTCATTCTTGTAGTTAGATCATACAAATACATTGAGAAAGAATCCATACATTCTTAAGCCAAGTAACCGTTTATGATATAACTTTTAGGATGATTCCTATTCCATACATAATATTTCAATGTGTACATATTTGTTTTATTTGGATACATCCAATGAGAAGCTATTGGTCCTCCGAGAATTATTTCGGTTGGAAGATGGATAGTCAGATGCAACATGCATGTGAAAAATTATGGAGGAAATATTTTCTCTGACTCACAAAATTAATGGTGTCTCTGTCAACATTTTTTACAAGAAAGACATGGAAATTTTCTTAGCACAAAGATATATAACAAAATGTCACAACCTAATAACTGAAAACCTTACATTATTGGATAAAAGTTAACATATTTCCATTGGAATCAACTCATACAGGAGGATGTGATAATCATGAGTCTTAAAATATTTCAACATTAACTCTCTTCTATTGACCCATTTTTGTAAATTACTTGAATATCCATCAAGAAAATTAATAGTCTATAGTGATTCAAGAAATTGATTGTTTTCTATAGGTTTCATCAAATAAGAATCACATATTCCTTTCCATTTATTTTCACTGATACACACAGGATACAGTTCTAGTGTGATCCCCCAATCAACCAAGTCACGTCGAGGTCGTGAATCATCTTTTTTCCTTTCCTTTGACATTTAGAAGAACCAACAGTAACATTTTACATATATTATTTTCAATGTTAATTATGTCTAAGAAATGACTTATCAAATTGGTTGACCAATAAGGAAAATCAAAGAAGATACTCCTATACTTACAATTTTAAAAAGTATCACTGGAAACATTCTTCCTCTTCTTAGATTTCATTTGACCCTTCCTGAATGAAAAACTAAAATCTTGAAATTAATTAAGTAAATCAGTTCCAGACATATTCTGAGGTGGATCATTGGTGTCCATGGTATTGTTAAATCATCAACCATTATTTCTATATGGACGGTCCACTAGAAAGAATCTTCAATGTCCCCTAAAACTAAAACAACAGTGATATTTCAGTCTTATGGATTGATTATTCTTCATACAAATAGGAAATGATAGTTTTCCCTTCAAGATTCATCCAGACATCATTGCATAAGTAGGAAAATCATTGATCTTCCACATAAGCGCAGCACACATATGAAATATGTCTTTGGAATATGAATCATATGTGTGCACACCCACATCCCAAAGAAGTTTAAACTCTTTTATTAAAGGTTGCATGTATACATCTATATTATTACTGGGATAAAAAGGGATAGATATAAGTATAATCATGAAAGTGAAAGGTTTTTTCACACACAACCATGGGGGAAGGTTATAAATGTGTATGAAAATTGGCTATATGCTATGTGAAGTAAGCATCTGCCCAAATGGAATAAAACTTTCACATGAATGACCGAGTCTCACATTATGCACATCAACTGCAAAATCAGGATATCAAGAATCAAATCTATGACATGAAAATCCATATACATTTTTAACTAACTCTTCATTATTATTCTTTCTCTTGGTATCATTCCATATAATTTTTATTGATATTTCATTTGACATGAAAATATTTTGGTGTCTGGGGATCAATGGAAAGTGCCACATTAATTAGTGTGTCACACAGGAAATCCCATACATGTTTTCATTTTACGACATTATAGATATACTGGAGTCATCGCAACATCATTCAATTTTTTCACCCTGTCAACATCATCATTTTCATTGGATGTATCATGTGTGCTCATATCAAAATCTTATTGGGTAGACATCAATTCCTTATGATGATGACGAATAAATGGAAACTATTCATATATCAAATTCACCATTCTAGTCCTCTCATTTGGATCATAAACATTTTGAGATTCTATTTTCTCCCCATTATGTTACCACACAGAATAGTTTCTTTGAAAACCATATATGGTTATATCATAGCTAACTTCTTCATAGATCAACCAAGGTCTTCCAACACAATTATAAAATAGGAAGTGTATGTGACCTTTATCTGAAGCATTTTCGAATGAAAAATCTAAAAATCTCTCCAAATTGTTTTAAAAATCGCTTGATATCTGATCATTTTCATACAGCCAATTTCAATACATTCTATAAAAAAATTTCAATTATTCATTTCATGAAATAAATTCAATAATATTGAATTTCAATCAAAAATATATTTAAGTAAATGATAATTATTCACTTTATATAAAACATTAACTAACACAATACTCTATATGAGAATCATAATATGAAAGAAAAAAATACTATATATATATATATATATAAATAATATAAATTAGAAATTGAAATCTTGGATTGAAACATGTTGGATTTGATGAAAATCATTATATGAAGAATTATCTCTATATGATAATTATGATAAAGTAATTGACATTTAGTCTAAACTTATAGAGATCATTGTATTTCATAATTAATTATATATTTCTAATCAATGGCCTAATTGTAGTATTGGTGATTAGTGATATTTTTTATACGGTGTGTTATTTAAAAGGTATACATATTGGTGTCCTGCACTAGAAACATTTACTATTACTAAAGTGAAATTTTTATTAGAACAACAATTTTATGGAAAAAGTGAGAAACAAAAAAGTGAAAACAGAGATCAGACACTAAATCATATAACAAAATTCTTAAAGACTAACTTAAGGAAATGAGACATTACATCCCTAAATAGTTTCCAAGGAAGATCCATTACCTATGTATCCATTTGTTCCATGATACTCACTTTGAAATGAGAAGTAAATTTGTCCCATTCTTGTAAGAAGTACTCCATTGTTATCTTCTTCTCATTGTAGCCTCTGGTCAAAATTAGTTTTTTTGTGTTAACCCAATCACTCTATTCAGTGTTGGTATCCACCTGCATTGGTCTCCCATTAATCCTCTCCACATCCTCTTTCGAAGCACCAATGATCAAAACCATATCCAGAATTTCTTCCCCGTAATGAATTTGGAGGTCCCAGGAATCTTCCTTGGCCATTGCATCCACACCCAGCTGCAAATCTTCCAAGCTCAATAGTAGAGCTTTGACGATTTCATCCTATGATCCAGACAACACCTATATGCCCTCCTCCCTATCTACAGTATAGACCATACTCTCCAGCACCTCAAATTCACCCACAGGAGACTTACATCCCTTAGAAGGGATATGCTTCAATCTACAAGAGACCAAATCCATATTTATGTTCAAAGAGAGGTCCCCCCGAGTTGAACTCTGATCCATTACACCTTTCCTTGCTTACCGATTTGGTGACTATCGTATTTGGGGTATTCAAGTTGTCTTTGCAGGGTCTTGGTTGTTTCCCCCTGCATGACCAAGAGATTTCCAGACAAGAGGTTCCATAGCTTCCCTTTCCTTGATCCAAGATGAACTAGAGCCTCCTGCTCATAGTCCAAACCTAGGGGAGACCCCATCTTGAACACTAGTCTCCTATTATTCTTACTATCGACATCCAAACTGCTTTCGTTTCCATCTTGGGATGACAGTTTCCACCCTTCGGGGTCATCATTTAATTTCCCTTCCGAATTCAAGGGTGAGTAGCGATTGTGCTTTGGGGTTGGCTTTGAAGCCTTGCCTAAACCGAACACCCGTTGACATGGATACATTGACTCATACATGTTAGATACTTGAGAATCCTTAAGAACTCTAGCAACATCATGATTTTCATCACCACTGTGATTAGATAGAAGATCAGATTCTTGGGGTTGAATCCCCCTTCCTGCCAGAATAGTGTCAAAAATGAGGCAGCAGACATGGAGTAGGGAGCTTCTGAGGTTGGTTCTCTCATATTTGGAACACCTAGATCCCAAAACAATCTAGAAAAAATTTCATCCACTATTGGGTCTTGAGGACTCAGCTTAACCAGCTTAAGCAGGGAAGAAGGAACCTCTACACTTGGCTCCAGACCTTTGCTGTCTAAGACCACACCCTCCGAGGTAGTGAGTCTCCTTGGTCCATACCTATAGGAAGCTGTCTGGTGACACGGTTTCTTACAGGTGGAAGAAAAATCGACCCATGATTCGTAGACCATGAGCTGTTTGCACCAAAATTCCTCACCCACTGTGATCCATACATACTCAAAAGGAAAACTCAAGACATCCACTTCTATATAGACCCTCAGATAAACCAAGTGACAATGGTCATGTGTTCTACTATCAATACAAAGAAATATAAACATGATATTCCCTAGCATACTCAAAATATAAGGGTTTTGAAACAAAAGAGGGAGACGAGGAAAATGTACCCAAATCACAACCGAAGAGAAGTCGTGCATCATGTGGAAGTCGTAAGACCACTGAAAAAAGAAGAACCAAGACCCGTTGTAGCTGCGGGGTGTGCTAGACTAGGCCATGATGAAGTCCACCTCCGATTAGAACTGAATCATCATATACTTACTGTCGAGAAAGCCCACAGTCGCTCTCGCTTGCAGACACCATTACCTGAAAACAATATGATCAAACGAGTCCATTGATGGAGGCCTCTACTTGAAGCAAGCAATCAGTATACATTTTAGGAGATCCAACGTTGCGTTGAATTCTAATAGAGAAAACGGGAGGTTAGGTCTTCAATCGAATAGATCTGGAACCTTAGGGAAAATAGAGATTGAAGGGAAAGAGGGGAGGAGGTTAGGATTTGAGAAGGGAGAGAATGTCCTGGATGTTTCCCCCTCAAAGGATGACAGAGTACCCCCTCCATCAGAGGATAAACCGACGTAAAGGTCATTCCCATAATGACACAGGATCAACCATCGATGAGAGTGAAAAAGCCATCACCCTAGAAACATGTAGGTGCTCAATGAAAATGATATAAATCTAGTGTATCTACACAAATGAAATATAATTGATTTATACAAAATTAGTGTATATATGAGTATATAGATGTATTACATGCAGCAAAATCAATGAATCTATGAAATGGTAATGATTAATTATAGATTATGCGGAATATTTCCCAAATGTTAAGACTTAGTGTTTGACTGCCAATGTTAGTCATAATATATTTGAAACCAAATAATTACATTATGATCTGGCCATATTGTTCAATGTGATCGACTATGGAAGTGGTAATATGATACCAATATATCATGCCTTATAACATCCCTTATTTCAAGGAATATGATATTCTTTTGATTCAATTATATCGTACCCAATGACATACACATATCTTCATTAAGAAATCTCTACAAAAACATCATTTGATTTATTTTGGATTTAAGTTATATCCTTATTAATAAATTATTTGGTGCATTTGTTTTAGATGTTTTATGCACTAGAGTATCTATGTTGTGTGCATAGACTAACGATCACAACATTGGTTTACTTCACAATGTGTGTTGAGATAATGGAGTACATTAGATATGAGATGTTTTCCTAAAACTAGTCATGATTATTGTTATCATTATAACATTTTATGATCATACTTCATTGTTATCATCCCTGTAATAATGTTATTTTGGCATTTTTTTGTGATATCTATTGTTTTTATGACATTATGTAAGATCATTTAACATGTTGTGTTCTATAGGTAATGTTGTTCTTTAACTCAATCTCCTAGCACATACACTATCACACATGCACAACATACTTCACCCATTTGATCTATCATGTTATAAACATGAAACATACCTTGAATTGTATAGACTATCCTGATTGACACCACTAAAACCCAAAGTCCATCCACTATTATACTAATTTATGCACATATATGAAATGGTATAATAATTACATTCTAACTGAAGTTTTACCAATAAGGAAAAAGAGATCCAAATAAAATATTTCTATATGAAATTAGAATAATAATAAATTAAAATATAAAATAAATAGAATACAATATTCAATTTTGGTTCTTTGAGAATATAATAATACAAAGTATATTTATTTTCATTATATAGAAACTCTGTATTCTTAAAAAAAAGAAAAAAAGAAGAAGGAATTATTTCAATGACACATATCAATAAGTATAACATATATAAAAATATATTATATTATAATTCATATAATAAAATATAATAAAATAAGAACATAGATGCACATAGGAATATAATAACACATAAAATGAGTAGTTTGAAATACATAAAAACTTGGAAATCAAAATCTACCAAACAACCTCCCCCTTTTGGGTTATTTCAAAACACGATTGAGGGTCAAAAAAATCCCCCTTGAAATAATCAAAATATAAAACCAATAAGTATAAGTCATTTTAAATTAATATAATAGAAAAATTAAGTAGATAGAGCATGTGAATAACACAAATAATTTTCTTACCTATAAAAATAATTAAGCATATTTAGAAAACGATAAACTATGGATATCATGATTCAACAAAAACAAGGTACAAAGAAAACTAAGAAAGTAAATTTTATCAATTAAGGGGATATAAAATTTTAAAATATAAACAAAGGTAAGATAGTGAAGTATAACCCCCCTTAATCCAAGAAATTATTCCCTTTGAAAAGATATGTTAGTGTAAGAACCATCTTTTTTAAACTCCCTTCAAATAAAAAATTTAGTATAAGAAACCAAAAAACAAGCTAAAGATATTTTAGAAATTAAAACAAGGTATGTAATTAATTAAACATAAATAGATTAGCGTATTTCATGTACACAAATGATAAATGGAAGAAACTGAAATCACCAATTTTAAGATAAATGTAGGAAGAAATGTAAGAAACCAATTTGAAGTGGAATAAATGGATTTAGAACGATGATGGATATTATGTTGGAAGACAGTGGTCATTAGCTGGGAGAGAGAACCTTGTGTTAGGGAAAAAAACTATCAGATCTGGAATGGAGTGGTGATGGGGGATTGGCTATATTTGGGGGAAATCTTTGCCAACAGTTTTTAAAAACCATTAGGATATGGTCTCTATACCAAAGGTTAACAAAAACCATTGGTATATGCATACTTTTCCAAATGGTTTTAAAAAACTATTGATAATACATTACCCTGTATACACTTTCCCAATGGTTTTGAAAACCCATTGGGAAAACATAACAGAATTTACACTTTCCCAAAGATTTTATGTAAACCATTGGGATACGGCACCCTATCCCAATGGTTTTCTAAAACCGTTGGGATAGAGGTATTGTTATAGAGGGTAATTCTAGTAGTGGTATGCTTCGGTAGGATGAAGCCACCAGAACCAGTATCGTCAGTAGTAAAAAGATATCCAAAGCGATTCTCATAATACCATGACTCCTCAAAAAGGGAAATCTCAGCAAGGAAATAGGAATCATAGTGCAGTGATGAAGAAACTCTATGGAGTTGAGAAGATGATTGTTGATGATCAGGCTAGATCATCTATAATGAAAGGTATGATTCTTTTGAATTCCACGTTTTTGAAAGTACTATTTGATACTATTGCATCACATTCATTCATTTCTTCTCTTGTTTTTGACCTGCTATGTTTAAAACTTGAGATGATTCCTTCTAGGATAAAACTTCAAACTACTCTTAGTGAAATGGAATGTCAAGCCTTCATGTGTAGAGCTTATTATATAACTATTGATGGAGCTGAACTGAAGTGGGACTTATATTCATTGTACATGGATGTCTATGATGTAATCCTAGATATATATTAGTTTATAACATTCAAGTCTTACACGGACTATTATATAAGGACAATTAGTTTCTCAATTGAGGACGACCTTGAGTATCTCTTCAAAGGAGAATTGGTTGTGAAGATAAGTGAAATGAGTTTTTTGGAAATAGCTGTGGGAATGATCTCTTACCAGTTGGTGGTGTTGAATTTGGCATCAATGGAAGAGATACAAGATTTCAGTTTTCCAGAAGTGGGGGATAAATTTCCACATCTCTTTCCTGATAACTTCTCAGGGTTACCACCTTTAAGGTAAGTGGAGTTTATGATTGATATCCTTTCAGGGACCAGTCCTATTTCCCTTATATATTATAGGATGGAACCAAAAGAGTTAAGGGAATTGAATGTTCTGTTGGAGGAGTTGGAAAGAAAGGGCTTCATTCGGCAAAGTACATCTTCCTAGGCAAGACTAGTCTTGTTCGTGAAGAAAGAATATAGAACTCTTCGGTTGTGCATCAATTATCATAATATTAACCAAGTTATGATAAAGAATCGATATCCAATTCCATGCATTGATGATCTATTTGATCAATTTAGGGGAGCTCAATGGTTCTCTAAAATTGAATTGTGATTAGGATATCATCAATTGCATGTTTGTAAGGAAGAAATTCCAATGACAGCTTTCAAAAGCAGATATGGCCACTATGAATATGTAGTCATTCCTTTCAGTCTAATGAATTCACCAACAATATTCATGGATTTTTTGAATCAGATAGTTTAGTTATAACTAGACTCTTTAGTTGTGGTGTTTTTAGATGAAATCTTTGTGTATTCAAATACAGGGGTTGATCATGAGGAACACTTGGAGACAATGTTAAAAAACACGAGAGATAACCATTTGCATTACAATCTATCAATGTGTGCCTTTTGGATACATGTGGTATGCTTTCTTGGCCATATGATTTCCAAAAAAGGTGTTTAAATGGATTTTAAAAAGATAAAAGTTGTGATCTTGTGGAAACCGCCAAAAAATTTCATCAAGATATGAAGTTTTCTTGGTCTAACTGGTTATTACCGATCCTTTTTGCATGAATTATCACATCTATTCTCACCAATGAAATCTTTGACCAAGAATAATTCTATATTCCAATGCATAGAGGATTTCCAAAAGTCTTTCTAGGAGATGAAAGTCCATCTTACATTATGACCTATCTTGAATTTTGCAGAATCAAGATGGAGATATGTGGTGTACTATGATGATTTGGGATTGGGGTTGGGTTGTGTTTTTATGCAAGGAGTCCATGTTGTGGCTTATGGTTCAAGGTGGTGGAAAATGTATGAGAATATTTACACAATATAGGATTTAGAGATAGATTCATTATCCATTCTTTGAATACCTGGCATCATTATCTCATTGGTGATAAATTCACTATGTTTACATATAATAAAATCTTCAAACACATTTCCTCACGGTGAGATTTAAATATAAGGCGAAGGAGATGGATGGAGTATCTCTTGATGTTGGAATTTGACTTGATGTATACACTAGGAAGAGGTAATTCATGTAAGATACATTGAGCATAAATTCATATTCTCAGTTGGTGAAAGAATCTTCATATTAATTCCAATTTATGTCGGTCCTAGCTGACATGCATGTGGAATGTGATGAACAAGGTGATGTTGCAGTTTTCTTTTTATCTATGCTTGTTCCTGATTTGGTAAATGTGTTCAAATATGAACAAACATTTGATACAAAATATTTAGTTGTGAGTTCAAAACTCAATGGTGGGGAGACCATAGGGGGATGAAAACTTAATGGGAGTTCAGTTTTGTGTTTTAGAGATCAGAGAGTTGTACATATGGATTTTCAGGAACAAATCCTTCATGATTACTGCAATTTGATATGATACATACATCCAAGAACCCAGAATATATATAATGTGTTAAAGGCACAATTTTGGTGGAGCGATATGAAAAGGAAGGTGAATGAGTTTGTATTGCGGTGCCTAATTTGTCCGTAGGATAAAGTCGAGCATTAGAGACTAGAAGGTATTTTGCAATCTTTTCTAATTCCAATGTTGAAATGGGAACAAATAGCTATGGATTTTGTTACAGGTCTCCCAGTAATAGTTTACAAACTCGATGCCATATGGGTGATAGTGGATCATCTTACCAAGTCATCCAATTTCATCCGTATTCGTGAAACTCATGTGGTGGATGATCTATACAAAATATATATCCAAGAAGTTGAAAAGTGGCATGGAATGCCAGTGTCAATAGTCTCAGATAGTGATCCGAGGTTCATGTCTCATTTCTGGAAATCCTTACAGAAATCCCTTGGCACTCAGTTGAATATGAGCATGATATATCATCCTTAGATGGATGACCAATCTGAATGGATGATACAAACATTAGGAGACATGTTGTGGGCTTGTGTAATGGATTTTAGTGGATTATGGGAGGATCACTTACCCTTATTAGAGTTCTCATATAATAAAAACTATCAGGCATCGATACATAAGGATCCATTTAAAGCATTGTATTGGTGTCCTTATAATTATCCATTGTACTTGGTGGAAATAGGTGAAACTTCACTATTCAGGTCGAACCTTTTCCAATAAACAATAGAGAAGACTCAACTGATCATAAATTGGATGAAGATAGCTCCAAGTCATCATAAATATTCTGTAGATCATCGTCTATGTCTATTGTAATTTTCTGAGAGTGATCATGTGTTCTTGAGGATCTCTCCAAGGCCTGTACATCATCATTTTTGGAATTAGGGAAAGTTATGTCCTCAATACATTAGCCCTTTTAAGATACTAGAATGGGTTGTAGATGTGGAATATCGGTTGAGATTTCCACTATAGTTAATTGTGGTTCATAATGTGTTCCACGTATCTTAGTTGAAAAATTATCAGCCTGATCCTGACCATGTGATCAGATGGGATCACAGTGACCTAGAGCCGGATGCTTCATTGGTATATATCGAAGTGCGGATTGTCAATAGGCAAGAGAAAGTCTTGCATAGGAAAAACATCGGTCTAGTGTAGGTTCTATGGAACATGGTTGGATTTAGGAAGAGACTTGGAAATGTGATAAGGAAATCAAAGAGCAATGGTAGGAACTCTTTTAGGGCAAGGATGGTTTTCAACATTCTGAGGACAAAAAGACAAATGGTGGGGAGAATTTAGTACCCTCATTTTCTGGTATGTAACACATAATTGATTTTTTTTATGGTTATGATGTTTAAGGGTGAATAATAGGAGATATTGGTGAATTTATTTATGTTTTGGGGCCAAATGGAGAAGTGCACGGGTTGCACACGGTTATCCTAAACCATGCGGAAATCTTAGTAGAAACTATGGGGCCTGTTCTGGGTTGGGAACCTTTGAGGTAGTAGCTTCTTCATGGTGTTCACATGGTTAGGGAGGCAATGTTAGAATTACATTCATTGGATTCCTTAATACAGTAGCTAATGTATGGTTAGCGCATGATTTGTGTCACCTTGAGGTTTAACCATGCACAAAGTCAAAAAGTAGATCCTATTTTTTAGAAAGTTGTTTGTTTTTTCACTAATTCACTTGTTTTCATTTTAAAATTCCCCTAACTCTATATTTATCTCTTATAAAGTCAGGAGAACCTTTCCCTCACACTTTGGATCAAACTCGGATCCCTCCCATGGAGTTTTCAAGCTCGATTCTCACAGTATGTGACATTCTTCATTGTTCTTCTCACGTCTTCTTAGATCTACTTAGATCTACTTATCCTATACTATTTATTTTTCAGATCAATGCCTATTATGGGTAGATCTTTGTAGGGGGATTCCCTATATGATGATATTTGGGTTCTTTTTAGGTTGGAGAATAGATTTAAGGCTGTTTCCTGGAGAATTGACTTGGCTTCTCTTGTGTTCTTTGTCCATTATCAAGTTTCGTCAAAACCGTTGAGGTAAGTGGATCCACTCTCATCCCCACTAGGTAGAATTTATTGGATTAGTTTTAAATTGTTTAAATTGAATGAAATTGATCATTAAATGTTTTTTTAACACATGGAATAAATCTCTTTAGTTATGATTTATTTTTTTTGGTGAAATTGTGAAATATTGACGAATTATTGTGAAAATTGATTTAGTTTCTCGAATTTAACATAGTGATTTGAAATTATGGATATTCTAGAATCTCTAAATGGTTTTTTCAGAATGTTGTTTTCAATAAAAAGGCATTTTATTGAAATTTATTGTTTTTGAACTTTTTTTATGGAAACAATTTTCAATAAAAAGGTATTTTTATTGAAAAGATTTTTTTGGCATGATCCATTGGAATATTGGTGTGTGTGTTCATATTTCATATATAGGGCATGGTTAAAATATTAACATTTGATCAATGAAAAAAGGTTTAATGTTACATGGGATATAATTACCTTGTGACTACTTGGTAGATCGATGATAAACCACTCATGAGTATGGAAATTCCATAACGAAACATGCATGTTAGATAGTATGAATGTGTGGAATAGTTCAGGTATGAAAAAAAGGATATTGTAAAATAGTATCAAATGCTTTATTAGTATTTTTATGGAATGATAACTTTGTGTAAATTTTTTTAATAGCACTTGGGTACTTTTGGTTGCAACGGTTTTTGGGACTTGTTTATATTTACTTATAGACTATTTTGGGAAATTGTTTTATATAAAATATTTTATATAAATTTTTATAACTCTTCTATTACAATGGAATGAGTAGGGAAGTCATTTGGGAAATCCTAATGAGATTTAAACTTTCCCATGATTTGGCACTTTGGTGATTTTTCAAATTCTTTCTTTCAGGATAAAGGAAAAGGTAACATTTCACACTTTTTTAGCACCACTTCGTGACACTCAAGATGTTTGGTGATCTTGGAGAATTAATCTTGGGGAGCATGGAGTTATTTAGTCTTCTTGGGGTCTTTATTGTTCCCTCCACTATTTACTTTGATAGTTGTTCTGTCTTTCGTTGTTGCACACATTGATGTTTTTTTATCTTGAATAAAGTAGTGAGGTTGTATTTCTTTTGCTCATGCATAATTTAGTGATTAGTTTGAGTATGGTTTGTTGATTTAGTTGTTTATTTATTAAAGGTTAAATAATCAAAAAATTCTATTAGAAAACCTTTGGCATTTATTTCCTGCCTTGGGCATCTTGGGGATATCTCTTAAGGTCAAGTAATGTTTCGTTGTATTCTCAATCTAATGGGAACAAGCAGGTCAATACAATAAAGGTATGATAACATGATATTAAAATTTTGAAACCATACTGAAAATATCATATATTATAATCTTGAGTCATGGAATAGATCATGGAATTTCAAAAAGTATGAATCATAAAGGAATCAATGAACATGATCCATGGGACCATTGACATAAGACACATGTTTGTGGCATACAGATAAGCATAGAAAATCAGTTTCTTATTCATGGATAAAAACCAATAATATCATTTTGGATTGGGTTCACTCCCCATTACATCATACCCATAGTGAAGTTTCACTCCCAATACTATCATAATATACATAGTCCCTTATTGAATTGGGTTCACTCCCCATTCTAGTTCTCAATATCTCACAAGATATCCATATTTACCCAATGAATTAGAGATATATATAATTCTAGGTCTAACCATAACTTAATCATAATCAATTCATATGTTTTTAATAAGATCATAGAACATTCATAATATATCATAACTTGTGGAAAGGAAATGGGTTTCAAAGAAAAATTCAACATTTCATCATAATATAACCCATGGAAAATAATTGGGTTTCATAAACTTCTGATCGTCATAATCATAAACCATCCAGTGAAATACTAAGGATGGTATCCTTGGATCATATCCCTAGTAAATCATTATTATCATCAAGGTATGTTATCATAAATGAAAAATACCATTAAAAGATATCTAAAATTTTTCTTAAGGAAAACACCCTTTTATATTTTGAATCAATTAATTAAAATCTAAAAAACTTAAAAATAATATAGAAAAAAAATTATTTCAAAATAACCATGTAAAATTGTAAAGGGGTATTCAAATAATTTAGATGTTTTGAATGAATGAAATTATGTTTATTATATGTATGAGAAAACAAATATTCCTTTCACATTTTTTGTAAAAAGTCAAATATACCTCACTTGGTAAAAGAAAAAAAGATTAAATTTAAAAAATTATTTAAGAATAACAAATTTGGTAAAAATTATTTTAAATAATAATTTTATAGTACAATATATAGTTTTGAAAATATTTTAGAAAACACAGATATGGAAGAAAAATGATTTTCATCTGAAGAGAGAAATTCAGTCAATTTTAACTTAAAATAATATTTTAGTCTCTTGAGTTATTAAAGAGAGTAAAATGAAAGGAAAACAAGTTATATATAAATAACCATCGGAGAATAAAATTAATTGGATTATTTAGAGATATATCATTAATTATCATCATTGTAAACTTAATCATAAACAATCTTGATAAACAATGAGATTGTATTATAAATACATTACCTTAAGTTTGACATTATTTATAAGCACACTAACTTCCTATTTAATGATTTTAAATTTATTATTATTTTATAAAAGAACAATTTACATACTTATAATATCATATATGATCCAATTATAACTGTAAAGACCCGTAAAATTCCAGGGAAAGTTTTTCTAAATTTGCTTTGGGATTTTACAAGAACGCGGTTTCTGATGGCACTTGATTCCGAGGCCCAGAGTGCCCGGAATCAATTTCCAAAGTTTGGCTTGGGTACGTTCAGTGAACGAATGAGTGGGTTTTCCTATCTTTTGAACCGGTGCTCGGAATTGAAATCCGATGTCACCGATGAACTCGCAACGCCGTTAATCGCTTAAGGGAACCTTTACCGTAGTTGCGTTTGTACGGGAGAAGAAGTTAATTTTTGGGGATTAATTAAAAAAAGTGAATAAAATTGTTGAATCAATTTTATTTCATGTTATGTGGTTAAATTCTCCCATGGGAAGTTGGTGGTGGGCCCACATCCATCTAACTTCCCATGTGTGGATATTTGAAAGGGTGGGGTCCACACGAACCCCCCGCCTTTTCAAATTCCTTAAACTCCCTAACCCTCTTAACCCCTCACTTTCCTAACCCCTATAAACCCCCCCATTTAAGTTTTGTTAACTTATCACCTCATTAATTTTATAACATCTTATGTTAATAACTTAAGTGAGTTAAATGTGGGTTTTGAATTTTCAAACTCTTGAAATTAAAATGGTTAGGTTGTGTTAAAAAAATAAGACTTGGTCTTATTTTATTATTGTTATAGTTTTGCAACCTTGAGAGGATTGGGGAAGCGGTCTTCTTCTTCTTCAACCTCGACGAAGAATGCGAAGAACACCGTTCTTCAACGAAGAACTTCTCCGCCGAAGAACACGGTTCTTCCGCGACCCCGTATCTATGACGTGACGTTCTTCTTCCGCGTTGTCTTTTCTGCGACGGTTCCACGACGAAATCGCCGTCAATGACTTCGAATCCTCGCTTCGCGACGTCGACGTTCTTTTCCCGTGACGCCCGACCTCCGCGACGCTCGTCTTCCACAGCTCGTTGACGAACACCGTTCCTGAACCGAGGTAGGGGATTATTTTATTTAATTATTTTTCGTTCATGAATCTAGTTTATCGATTATCGTGGATTTTCGACTAGATGATATCGTTTAACGAGAGGGGGGCCGGACCGCACAAACACGGCTGAACCCCCCCTCCTATGTTCATGTTTGATTCTTTGTGGATGGAACGGAATGGCGAGGTGTCGTCGCACCACGCGGTAATCACACGACAAGTTTTACGCGACGCCGTCGTGCCGCGTTGTGGAAGGAAGTTTAAGAACGCGACGCCGTCACGCCGCGTCGAAGAAAACCAAAGAACCACGGTCGGAGTCGGGCCGCGGCAAAGGGGCGCGGCGCCATCGGGTCGCGCTGGAAAACTACAAAGACGACGCTTTTCGTTTTGACATGCGGATTGACGGGCAACGATGAAGCAGTCCGTTTTGGAATTTGAATCCCTTCGCAGTGAAGGTGGGGTCCCGGGGGGACCATAGGCGAAGACGGCAGGAGGAACGGACCACCGGAGCGCATCCGGTGGTCCGCGGAAGGCGGTGTGCCGCCGGAGGGTTGGCGACCAGCGGATCCGCCGCCGGCCTCAATTAACGGCGGGCGGGGGAGTCGCGCACCCCGCTCCGCGAATCCGCTCGGCCACGCTGGCCGAGCCGGACCGCGCCGGACCGAGCCGGGCCAGGCCCAGCCGGGTCGGACCCGGGTCGGGTCGACCTGGTTCGGGTTGACCCGGTTCGGCCGACCCAGGGGGGGATCGGGCCGGGTCGGCCCGGGGCCAGACCCCCGTTTTCGGACCACTTTCGGTCAAATGCCCATATCTTGAGTTGTAGACCTCCGATTGATGCGCCATCAGCGGAAATGAGATCCTTGGACTGAGACGGTCGTTTCGGTATATTACACTCAAGGTTTCGGAGAACTTTTTGTTTGACAGGGTTGGTTCGTACGCGAAACCAACCGGGCCCTCGGAGCGGAAACGCTCGTAACTTGAGTTCCGGACGTCCGATTGATGTGCTGTCGACTTCGATGGATTCCTATAAGTGAGACGGATCTTTTGGCTTACTCCGCTCAAGGTTTCGATGCCGTCGGAGTGCGGTCGGGTTGGTTCGCTCACAAAACCAACAGGGCCCCTGGAACGAAAAAGCCAATAACTCACAGACCGGGCGTCCGATTGACGCACCGTCTATCTCATTGTTTTCCTCTTGATGAGACGGAACTTTTGGAATACTTCGCCTGAGTTTTGGATACAGTTGGATAGTGGCCGGGTTGGATCGCACCCGAAATCCAACCGGGCCCCTGGAACGGAAAAGCTGATATCTTTCAGACAGGACGTCTGTTTGACGAACCGTCAGCGGCGTTGTTGGTCACGTTGAGAAACGGTCCCAATGAGTATACCCTATGAGAGTTCGGGGTACAGTTGAGATACGACCGGGATTAGTTCACTCACGAAACAAACCGGGCCCCTGGGATGAAAAGGCTAGAAACTCACAGACCGGGCACCCGATTGATGCGCTGTCTGTTGCGTTAAGACCCCTATGACGAGGCGGTCCTTGAGATACTTCTTCGTGGGACTTTGAGATACATGGAGTATCGACCAGTAGCTCGTGGAGCATACCCTCCTAGAGACGATCGTACGGAGTACGGAGACCGTGTAGCTGGCTGAGACCTGACGACTGCTTGACCGACTCGACTTGGAGTGAGTCGACTAGCCCAGTGGACGAAGCCCTACTTTGTGAGGTGCAGACCCATGGTGGACGGAGCACTACCTGTGTGACAGTGCAGACCCGCGGTACTCATCCGGAGAGTACCTCAGTAGGCTACTAGGGGGTGTGCACTACTGTGTTTGGGTGACATACCTCGGCGGGAAGCACTACTGTGTCTGGGTGGCTGACCCGCGATACTCGACAGGAGGATTACCTCAGCAGTCTTAGGTTATTGAGCAATACCTCGGAGTCATGACAGGACCACTATACACTCCAGATACGGAGCTCTTCAGCAGTTACGGTTTCGATAATGAAAATCCTGGTTTGAGCTGAGACTTTTCACCTTTGTGTTTACCTCATGATTGAGATGGGTCACTTGATAACTTAGGTATATGTATGGGCATATACCTGGGTAGTGGTTATCCGTTGATTTCATGATCCTTGTGTTTCCTCATGATTGAGATGGGTTACTTGATAACTTAGGTATATGTATGGGCATATACCTAAGTAGAGGTTATCTATTGAGATCTTCTTTGTGGTTATCCTTGTTGGTTTTAGAGAGACCTTGAGGGTCTCGGGGTCCCTACTGAGTATCATTATACTCACCCCTGCACGGGCTATGCCCACACCTCGTTGTGTTGGTTGCAGACGACGGGCAGTGCTGACAAAGGCCGAGTGTTCGAGGACTGGACGGTACCCGGAGGTGGACCACACGACGAGTCAGTATCTGGAGGAGGACTTCACGGCGAGATGACACATGGAGGTGGTTGACGGGCGAGAGCATTGAGGAGGCTATCTGTACCAACCCATCAGGTAGGATCCGAGGAGGACGACCCAGGAGCTGCTTCCTTCTTCCAGCTATTGCCTTTTTCTGTTGTAGTTTCGTTCAGTTGTAGTTTTACTTTCTTTTGGGTTTGTATTCTGGCCCATTTACTTTTTAGCAATCTCTTGTACTTAGTGTTTACTTTTTCCGCTTGCTTAATCTGTGGTGCTTGTTTTCTTTTATAAAGGAAATGCCTTCCCAGTTATCGGGATTTATGCCTTTGGTGCTAGTCGCCAGCCCCTGGCCTATGGAAGGCGGGCTTGGGGTAGTCACGGCACGGGCCCTGAGGACGGGTCGTGAAAAATTGGTATCAGAGGAGTCGGTTCTACCGCAGAACTTATAACTCTGATATTTTCTTTCTGTGAAGCAATAGTGTTAAGGGTACCGAGTGTGGTCTTCAGTTCAGGGAGTCCAGTGTTGGTGCGGGCGGCCGACGTATCCATA